>CM060916.1:21014500-21635000 GCA_030737875.1 Allium sativum | reverse complement strand
AAAATAATATACCTCAATGTCTAGGCAATGGGTGATCGATACTTACCCTAATACTTCACCGCTAAGGAAGTAAAAAATCTGCAGACCTATGCTAGTCTGTTTCCTTCGCTACTGCGTATTCTAATATTATAAATACACGCTGTAGTCTCCCTTCGTTCTCGTTTCAGAAAGTTAGATCCCAATTTTTAAAGGCAATATAAATTTAAACCGATCAAAACAAAAGAGACATTTTTTCCCTTACTTGGAACCAACGTGAGCATGGTGCTCCTTTGCCATTTGATCCCCATAAATATGAACATAGCGGCTACTCTAACTTTCCCCCTTCACAAAGCTTCAACATCGTAAGCTCCAGACCCATGCGCAAGTTTCAGAAGATTGCTGCAAATGGTGATATATGGGTTCGAATTATGTAGCATGAGGTAGAGAAGTACAGGAATATAAGGAAGAAGTCAGAGTCGGGGATTGGATGATAAATTAGTGGCAATGGGAGATGCGGTTTGGACAAGAATGAGTTAGAAGGGGTGACGATGTTGCCATTCTTTTTGCCTGTGCGTTACTGTATGGTGGAGGGGATAATTACTGTAGCGAGATTTAAATGAACTGAGGAGTTTGCCAGGAAGCATGCGCGTTTTCTTTTGTTGAAGTGGGGAGGGAGTATTTAAATAAAGGAGACATGGCGTGGGAAATAATTGACTGGAGCAGGACATTTTTTTAAAATGAGAAAGGGAGTAAAACATTGGGATGAAGAGATGCATGGTGTAAAGAGTGGCATGAAGGGTGTGAGTTTGTGGTAGTAGCCGGATTGCATGGGGATGACATAAAGAAAAATGGCACTGTTAAGTGTTGCTACTGACGTAATGCGTGAAGGCCATGGTCGGGTTTGGGCAAGGAGGGACTGAGATGATGCGTGAAAGGGTGGACTGGTACAGGAGCAAGGAGAATGGGAATTTTGAAGTGTGGAAATGACAAGAAAATACTAGGGCATTGGGTATATGGTCCGTATGGAGAGAGAAAGTGGATGAATAGGTTGGAAATGGAAGAACGTTTATTTTCTGGCAACCTGCGTGAGTTTAGAAGGGGTGTTAATGGAGAGGGATTTAGCGTGTGAATCAGTGAAGGGAAAGGCCGTTGAAGTGCATGCGTACGTGAGTAATAGAGGTGATTAGTAGGAGGAGAAGCAGTGCGTGTATTAGAAACGTTTGATGGCACTATGCTAAGCGGATGAGTTTACTATTTTTGGGGCCAGTTTGTTTAATAGGAGGGAGGAAGCGCTGTTCATTTAGGCGGGTCTGGGTTTCCAACGAATAGGAACAGTGAAGCAAATGTCGAAAATATGGCGATAAGAGAAAACGGTTATGGCATGTTATGAACAACAAGACCATCGGGGAAGACATAACTGTTGAAAGAGGGTTTGGATATCTAGAGCGGGCCTATTTTGAAAGTATGGTAAATGGGCCGAGAAGAATAAAATAAATTTGTGAGGCCCAGTTGAAAAATATATATATATATATATAATAATAGAAGAAAGTCATAAAAATAAGGGGGACGTGGATGTGGAATTGTGCAGAAACGTTTGCAACAAATGAAGGTGAACGGAAATGCCAGACGTTAGTAATGGGAAGCAGCTGTTGAAATGGGCGGGTGGAGATTCATTGGGCCAAAGAAAATATGGTGAGGCCCACAATTAAAAATATAAATATTGTTTAAGTTTAATATAAATAAATGTCTTAACCTATAGATTTAATATTTATCTCATACAATGTTAGAATTACAAACCGTTGGTCACGTTGGAATCGTGTGGACGCAAGCTACGTTATGAAGCTAGTTTGGAACCATTTGGATTAGTTTGAATTTATGGAAAAATTAAACGACTGACTGGATTGATGTACAGTTAATTGTTATTCAGTGGTTAATGACCAAGGTGAGCAATCTCACTAACTCTGTCCGGTTTTTGTCACAACCCGAATTTTAATAACATACTAAAACCATAAATCAAGCCAGAATTAATTTTAAAATAAGAATCAAGGGAAACGGGTTGCGCCATTGCGTTCGTCTCGAAATTCTGCTTGGAAACGAGTACGAGTTTTCGAGAAACGGAGTCCATATGAGGGAGATATGACCCTCCGAAGTTTCTCGAACTTTCACAATCGAAAACAGCTCGAAATTCGAATTCGAATTCAAACCCCAGCGCAGACTGGGCGGGAATTTTCCTACCCAGGACCAGGTCGACCTGGGGGTCGACACTATGGTCAACCTCCCAGGGACCAGGTCGACTCTATGGTCGACCTGGTGCCAGAACCCAGTTTTGAGCCTGGGTTCATTCTGATGTATCTGGTCTCGTTTTCAGTCTAGATTCGTCCACCTAATCCTATATAAACAACCCCCTAGTCCCATTCTTTTTACACCATTCTTCTCTCCTTATGATGCCTCTAAAATAATAGAAATAAATAAATAAAATAATGGCGTCGCTACTCTGCTGGGATCAAAACTAAAACTAGTGCATCTTCTTCCAAATCTGAATAAGATTAAAAGAGAACAACTGCAACTCCTCTTCTATAATCCAACCAAGGCAAGTGCAGTTATTTTCCGATATGAAATTTAATCATGATCTTGATATAATTATAAATCTAAATCTGAAACTAGGCCCTTTTTCTATTTATCAGATTTGTTCCTCTGTTTTATTATTCTATTTGTTCTGTATTTCTTCCTCGTTTCTTTCTTTTTGTTAGATAGCCAGGCTACCACGAGCCTGAGCCAAGTCTCATAAGAGATGAACGCATAAACGCTAAATTTGGGAAGAATATTGAATGAGGCATATTTGGGCAAAATCGATTTGTAACTAATTTGAGGACACCACGCATGTTGTAATTCTGGACATAAATTTGAGACATATTGCATAAGATGATCTATGACTTGGAAGAAGAGGATTATAGTGACTTAGAACATAAAGAACATATTTCATAATTTAAGATCTGGATCTAGGCATATTAAATAAGATAGTTTGTCATTTAGGAGAATTAATTTGCATATGACTTAGGTGTAAAAACCTATATTGAGATTTGATGACTATTAAGTGTGAATACACCTAAGTAAAGGGGGGTTTTTGGATATGCAACATGCATTGTAATCAATGGCTATATTTGGCATAATTTATATGTGAATCACGATTAGGGTTTTTTGAGAATATTCTGAACTATGCAAGTTTAACTAAAATTTGGACATATGTTATATGGTGGATTATGACCATAATTTGGGCATATAAGTTTAGGCTTACTTTATGAATTAGGCAAGATATGTGAATAGGACTTTAAGGAATGTTTAAATCGGCTAAAACTGTTATCTGCTTAATATGTTAATTTTGCCTAATCTGCTCAATCTGTTACCTGTTTAATCTGTTGAATTGCCTAAACTGTTAAATATGTTGAATCGCTTAATCTGCTAATTATGCCTAATCTGCTAAATCTGTTGAGTTGCCTAATCTGCCAAATCTGTTGAACCGCCTGAGCTGCTAAATCTGTTAAATCTATTGAAAAGCTGAATGATTGTAATTTGTGTATGAAAATTCATAGGCTCGATCTAAGAATGAGTAGAAATTGTTAATTTGATTAATCTGCTGTGACTTGAATTGAAGTCAAATTTGTTAAATTGGCATAATTAGTCTGATATTTGTAAAATTTGTAATGGAATAAACTAGTTATAATAAAAATGCTAAGACACGAGGTTAGACTCATGTTTGCGGTGGAAGCCTGCCCGGAATCAACCGGCTTAACCAGCAACCGCAAACTGCTAGTCTAAAGTGAGAGGTCGTAGGCATAACTAAAATATGCTTAGACACGAGGTTAGGTCTGGCTTGTGGCAGAAGTCTGCCCAGAACCGCCCGGCTTATCCAACGGCCACAAGCTACTGACCTAATGTGAGAGGTCTGCGCATTAATATTTAATTAATGAAAATCTGAGATAAATATGATGTCTAAAACGTGTTGGGTAGATTGGGCTAAACCAACTGGACTGATGAATTAATAAACCTGTTTCGTGAATCTGTAGGCTCAATACAAAGTTAGACAATATGTAAGTCTATTAAAGCTGTACATCTGATCCGTTAGTCTGAAAACCTGTTGACTTGATTTTCTGATCTGTGAACTAGTTAATCTAAACTCTGTTGGTCTGAAAACTTGAAAACAAGTTAATCTGAAATCCATTAGTCTGGGGACACAAGGTTAGGAGGGAAAATACTTGTGTCATCTGTTGTTTGGGACCCATATTAGTCAGTAACCCTTTCTGGTATCAAAACTATGACCCAGCAGTAGGTAGGGTCCGGGCACGCTTACTGAACTAATTATAAGCGGTTCATTCTGATAATGGCGAGGGGTGTTAATGGTGCGTTCCAACCGGGTCATTTGCGTGCATGGATCCCAGTCTACCTCTGAGGATGTAAGACGCCGTGACATATGTAAATAGGTCTGTGTCATTCAAAGGTTGCCACTTTAGGGAGTGATACGCCCTTCTGTGCGGCTGGCACAGGGTATTTATGTATTAGGGAGCCGATCGCTTGGGGAAGATTTAGGGTACACTTAGTTCTGTCTGTTTCCGTTGGGGTACCGTCTGTTTCTGTTGGGTGGTAACACCTGTCTGTTTCTGCGTGGTACCATCTGTTGGGGTGGTAAAGGCCCATTTACTAGTGTACACCTAATTCTAACATTCTGTTTCCGTAGGGATTATTCTGTTTCCGTCTCTGATTCCGTTTATGTACCTTCTGTCTGTGGGGCGGTAAAGGCCCATTATTGGCATTTTGTTTCTGTATAGACTATTCTGTTCCATTTCTATTTCAGTTTAGACATTAGGGTAACACCTAATCCTGTTATACTAGTATTAGTGCAGAGAAGTAAGATATAAGTAAGAAGCATAACTTAGGCTATATCATTATGTTTCTTCTGTTCAGTTTAAGTATACCAGTTACTCCTGTTGCTGTTGTCTCTTATCCAGCTTTATTTTCATGTCATGATATTATTATCTGTTCATATGCTGAAAGTCACTAGATTTGCCAGACTTTATGTCTGACCTTGCTTGTTTTCGCCACTTTTCTTTCGTCCCCCCCCCCCCCCCGGTTTTTAGGGTGGAAGTATAGGAGCTTGATTCAAATTTTCTCTGCTTGAAGTATCGCTTGGTCTTGGCTCTATCTTTCCATGGCAGTTTATGTTGGGGATTATGACTTTAAAAACTATGCATTCTGAAGGCTTTTATACAACACCGATATTTTGTACTTGAATTCTGATATTGTGATTTGAAAAGATTTAACCAAACTTGTTTTGGTTTCTGTTGTAATAAAGTTGTAAAATTTTCAAGTACTGTTTTATCTGTCTTGTAAATTTCTATTTTGTCTACTGAAATGGTCCATCAAAGTTAAGGCATTCCCTTTGTGAGTGACCTTAACGGAGGTGGGGTGTTACACTTGGTATCAGAGCTGATGGTTACCAGATTTGATAAAAAGTTTTGGAAAACTATTTTCAAAATGGTTTTCAAAAAGGAAGTATTTTCAAAAGTAGAGTTTATTTTGAAAAACATAATCCCCAAAGCCATAGCCTATCTTTCTATCCTTTGTTTTGAATCTTTCCTTTTTCTTTCGTTTTAGCATGTCTGGGGATCTTAACCTTCCGGAGGGCGTACCGATACCTGGCTGGTTCAGGAGGTACCTAGAAGCTAGGGCTAATGATGCGGGCCCAACAAACGTCCCTCCTCCCCAACTGCAGCGGTTCCTCCTCCTCTTCCGCGCATGAATACTTTCCCGAAGATATGTAGAGACTTTCGAGCCATAGGTGGGAAGAACTTTAATGGAACTGAATCCTTCGTGGAAGCAAGGAACTGGCTCAAAGAAACTGAGGATTTGTTCGTTATCTTCGAGGTGGACGATAGGCAGAAGATACAGTTCGCGGTATGGTTGCTTAAGGATGAAGCTTCTTTTTGGTGGGAGGTCACAAATGGAGAGCGTCCGGTAGAGAGATGGATGGATTTCAAGCATAGGTTCGAGATGAAATTTCTCTCAGGAGCGGAAGAGAGCCTATACGTAGAAAGGTTCTTGGCGTTGAAGCAGGAGAATTTATCAGTGAGAGAGTACGTTAACAAGTTTAATCAATTGGCAAGATTCAGCTTAGAATTGGTAAATAAACCGCATAAAAAGGCACTAAGGTTTGCTAAAGGTTTGAATGAGCCGCTACACGGATTGGCGATGTCCCACATTCCTATGGGGGCAACCTTCGAGAAATTGGTGGACATGGCGTTAATGCATGAAGAGGAAGCCGAAAGTAAAAAGAAAGAGGAAAAGCTTGAAGGACCACAGAACAAGAAGGCGGGGCCCAAAAAGGAAACACAAAAGAAGGATGAGAAGACTGAAGATAAGAAGGAAAAGAAGTGCTTTACTTATGGAAGCTCGACCCATCTGAACAAGGATTGCAGAAAAAGGAAGGGCACTTGCTTCAACTGTGGAGAAATGGGGCACTTCACAAGGGACTGCCCAAAGAAACGGGGGCAGAGGGCAGAACCCGCTTCTGGAGGACACGCGAATGCTCAAGTGACTAGTAGATAGGGTAGAAATAAGAAAATTTATGTAGAAGGTTTAATTTCCTTATCTGATTGAAGAGTTAAAAACTCTTTCTGATTCTGGCATTTTGATTCTGTAATTGAAACTCTGCACTTTGATACTAGTCTTGTTTCTGGTTCCGTTATAGTCTCAGACCCCATGAGGGTTACGACTCATCTGTTTGTGATAAGTTGGGGTTTGAGGGCATCTGTGTTGGGCGTTAAGTTGACCATGACGCATACATTCTGAGTTTTTATCATGCTTAGTTTCCTAAGAATCATTTGGTAATCTGATCTGTATCAGTAGTCTGTAGGTTTCTGAAAAGGGTAGGAGTTTTAACTCAAAGTGTGAAATAGATTTCTAGTTGGGCATTTGTTTAATGGGAGTGACTCTCTGAGTATTAATCTGATGTTGAGTTTGGTCTTCGGGGTTGATACTTAGGGAATTATTCTCTTAAACCGATGTCTAATGGTAACCTAGCTTTAGTTTTAATTGTACTTGCTTCTATCACTCGACTTTATCCTTCGAGCTTTAGGTAGAAACTAATGAGTGTAAACATGTGTTTGAGACATGTTATGTTTGATGGTTGCAAGTGGATGCAAGTGGTTGCTAGTGATTGCTTGTGGATTCATATACACACACTAGGCACTAGATCGGCTCAAAAACACTCTCATACTGCATATGGATGTGTGTGCATTTTTTTTAAAAAATTTATGGATGCAAAATGGTTGACTCAGCACATGGATGTTGCATATGAATGAACAGTTGTGCACTCATATAGAAATGATATTTATCAAATAGGAAAATTGCATACATGTTGGACTCATGACACTGACATAATTCGCATTAAGGAGGTCAACTGAATCAGTGGACCGCCTGATCTTTGCATTGGATAAGTACATATACACACACTCTTGTATAAGTTCATACAACATTAGAAATCTTTTAAGGACAATGGTTTCTTGTGGATGATGGTTGAGTAGATGGATGATTATGATAGGATGCATTCTTCTTAACTTGAAGATTTCGGGGACGAAATCCTTTAAGGAGTGGAGAATGTCACAACCCGAATTTTAATAACATGTTAAAACCATAAATCAAGGCAGAATTAATTTTAAAATAAGAATCAAGGGAAACGGGTTGCGCCATTGCATTCGTCTCGAAATTATACTTGGAAACAAGTCCGAGTTTTCGAGAAATGAAGTCCGTATGAGGGAGACATGACCCTCCGAAGTTTCAGGAATTTTCAGAATCGAAAACAGCTCGAAATTCGAATTCGAAATTCGAATTCAAACCCCAGCACAGACTGGGCGGTAATTTTCCCGCCCAGGACTAGGTCGACCTGGGGGTCGACACTATGGTCGACCTCCCAGGGACCAGGTCGACCCTATGGTCGACCTGGTGCCAGAACCCAGTTTTGAGCCTGGGTTCATTCTGATGTATCTGGTCTCATTTTCAGTCTAGATTCGTCCGCCTAATCCTATATAAACAGCCCCTAGCCCCATTCTCTTTACACCATTCTTCTCTCCTTATGCTGCCTCTGAAATAATAGAAATAAATAAATAAAATAATGGCGTCTCTACTCTGCTGGGATTAAAACTAGAACTAGTGCATCTTCTTCCAAATCTGGATAAGATTAAAAGAGAACAACTGCAACTCCTCTTCTATAATCCAACCAAGGCAAGTGCAGTTATTTTCCGATATGAAATTTAATCATGATCTAGACATAATTATAAATCTGAATCTGAGATTAGGCCCTTTTTCTATCTTTCAGATCAGTTCCTCTGTTTTATTATTCTGTTTGTTCTGTATTTCTTCCTCCTTTCTTTCTTTTTGTTTGATAGCCAGGCTACCACGAGCCTGAGCCAAGTCTCATAAGAGATGAACGCATAAACGCTAAATTTGGGAAGAATATTGAATGAGGCATATTTGGGCAAAATCGATTTGTAACTAATTTGAGGACACCACGCATGTTGTAATTCTGGACATAAATTTGAGACATATTGCATAAGATGATCTATGACTTGGAAGAAGAGGATTATAGTGACTTAGAACATAAAGAACATATTTCATAATTTAAGATCTGGATCTAGGCATATTAAATATGATAGTTTGTCATTTAGGAGAATTAATTTGCATATGACTTAGGTGTAAAAACCTATATTGAGATTTGATGACTATTAAGTGTGAATACACCTAAGTAAAGGTTTTTTTTGGATATGTGACATGCACTGTAATCAATGGCTATATTTGGCATAATTTATATGTGAATCACGATTAGGGTTTTTGGAGAATATTCTGAACTATGCAAGTTTAACTAAAATTTGGACATATGTTATATGGTGGATTATGACCATAATTTTGGCATATAAGTTTAGGCTTACTTTATGAATTAGGCAAGATATGTGAATAGGACTTTAAGGAATGTTTAAATCAGCTAAAGCTATTATCTGCTTAATATGTTAAATTTGCCTAATCTGTTACCTGTTTAATCTGTTGAATTGCCTAAACTGTTAAATATGTTGAATCGCCTAATCTGCTAAATCTGTTGAGTTGCCTAATCTGCCAAATCTGTTGAATCGCCTGAGCTGCTAAATCTATTGAAAAGCTGAATGATTGTAATTTGTGTATGAAAATCCGTAGGCTCGATCTAAGATTGAGTAGAACTTGTTAATTTGATTAATCTGCTGCGACTTGAAAAGAAGTCAAATCTGTTAAATTGGCATAATTAGTCTGATATTTGTAAAATTTGTAATAGAATAAACTAGTTATAATAAAAATGCTGAGACACGAGGTTAGACTCATGTTTGCGGTGGAAGCCTGCCTGGACCCAACCGGCTTAACCAGCAACCACAAACTGCTAGTCTAATGTGAGAGGTTGTGACGGCCCGCCCCGCACCGGCCTGCATTTCCTCCGAAAGTGCACTGTACACATGCCCGACTAGCACGGGACGGTCGTCAGAAGAAAGGAAAGAAGGGAACGAACCAATCAAGAACCTGTAGAATGTCTCACAGTGCATGGAGTAAAATATAATAATAATAACATACTTGACATAAAACAGGTGAGACAGTGCATAAGCTGATAACTAAAATCAACATCAACATCAGAGCAGCGGAAATCCAAATACAGCTTATTACAACTTTCCAAATTTACTGTTTCTAAACAAAAGAAAGCTAAAGTAGAAGATGCACCACTAATGCCCAAGCAGTGATCTTCAACAACACAGGGAGAATACTATATATATATTACGTGGAAGCCTCCTGCTCGTCTCCGGATCATCTACCCATGCATCACCAGCTAACCTGTCTCTAGTCTTCTCGTGTGAGCACCCAAAGTAATAAGAGGAGACATAAAACTCTGGGTCAAACATAAAGCCTGGTATGAGCGATAAGCATCTAAACAGAACAATAACAGGTATACTAAACCATACCTGAACCTATACCTGCAACCAAAGAGTTAGTACCACATACCGTACAGTACTCTAAGGTGCCATAATAAATAGTGCAAAGAATACGGGGGTGGGGTGTGCATGTCATAATGATAGCAAACAAATCAACCATAGCAACCATCCTCACATCTCTCACTTAGTGCGTAAAGCATACGATGTCCACCACTGTCAATCACTAGACCCATCGAAGTAGTGACGGAGTTCAACTTGTACAACTACTGCTACTACCAAGCTTACCACATGGAGTCATGACCAAATCTTTACAAATGACCCCACTTCATTGGTTTATAGCCCTTTAGTCGTACCTAGGCCATTGCAGCCCTGAATCCGTTCACGTACTTCCCATACATAGTGATCCAAAGTCATAAACATCGACTGCCCCTTGGCACACGTCCCGCAACTAAGCCCAATCATGAAGTGAACTCATCGGTTCCCAACTGGATCCTGAGCTCTAACTTCCCATATTGGACTACCTTTGCATCTCGGGTTATTGGTCAATACTGGGTCGGGTCGGGTTCCCCTCCTAGCCATCGGTTCGGGTTTCCAGCATTGTATCGGTTCGGGTCGGGTGTCCTCCTCCGGGTCGGGTCGGGTGCCATCTCCCTTCCAGTTCGTGCTTCCGCTCCGATCCGCTCCCTCGTTCTTCACGTGCTCCGATCTGATCCCTCCTTCTTCATCTGATCCGATCCCAGTTCAATTAGCGTGGCCTTCCTTCTTGCCAGTTCTCCCAAGTGTCAAGTTCCGACCCGAGCCCTTCGTCCCTAAGTCGATCCGATCCCCAGCTTAACCAACATGGCCTTCCTTTTTTGCCAAGCCTCTTTTGTGCCAGACTCCAGTTCTGGTCGGGTTCCTTGCCCAGGTCTCCAATCCGATCCGAGCCCATATTCGATCCGATCCGAAACCCTGCACAACTTTCTGCAACTTTTTCCAACAACCTGTTTACGCCATTTAACGACGTTTTCGACAAATCTAACTATACTAATCAATCACAAATCATGTCAAACAGTCATAGCAACATAGCAAAATAACCACAAACACTAAAACAATGAATTTACATGTCAAAATGGATCAAATATACCCAAAACCCCTTATTTTCCCTTAAGCATGTTTAAGTAAAACTAATCATAGGGTTAACAGAACTTAACCAAATTAAACCAAATTTCTACCAGAGGCATAAAATATTATTTTCGAATTTATAGATATTTTTCAGAATTTGTCAATGTTTAAATTCGCTAATCTTCACTAATTACCCTTAATTAACTGTAATTAGTGTCAAAACGATGCTAATAACTCACCTTGGCCACAAACGAAATTCTCAGAACTGAAACCTTGCTGATTTGGGCGAATACTGATGTCTTACAGCAGCTCTAGCCTTGCTTTTGTGTTTCGTCTCCTTAATTTGATGTAGATTAAGCCAAAACTTGATTAGGAAGTGATTAGAAGGTGATTTGGGTGTTGGAGGCCATTGCTAGGGTTGCAAGAAAGAAAGTGGCGGTTGGGAAATGAGGATAAGATCGTTCTCTAACTGATTTCAGCCTCCTCCTTACCCTAATCCCGAAATCCTCCATTGGGCCTAGCTGTTAATCACCCGGTTAAGCCCAATTAAGATGTTTTTCACCATCTAAAACTCGTTTCAGCCATATCTCCCAAACGGTGAGTCCGTTTGGCTTATGTGACCACTCTACGGAATTGTAAACCATCATCCAGAGCCAATGGAAGTGGTTTCAGGTCAAAATTCCTTTCCAGTCAAAAGTTATGGTCAAAACAGTACCAACTAGGGGTAAAATGGTCATTTAAAAATCGGGAAAAATCATGAACATGGGAAATGACCCCAATAGTCGTCTCCCAAAGTTACATGACCATACGACTTCATATGTGAAAGAAACAAATATTCTACGGTCCTATGATGCGTAGAATACGGGTCGTTACACTCTCTCCCCCCTTAAGAAATTTCGTCCCCGAAATTCCTTAACCCAAAACATACGAAAGATCCCGCATGCCTAACAGCCACATACAACAATCAAACATGCAAAACAAGCAAACAAGCCTATCCTAGCATGCGGAAAACTAAATCGAAGTCAAAATCTAACCAGGCAAAGAGTTCTGGGTATGTCTCCCTAATGTTCTCCTCTGTCTCCCAAGTGTAATCATTCTCGTCCTCGCTCCACTGAACCTTGACTAGCTTCACCGCCTTCCTTCGAAGTTGCTTCATGTCGTGCTCGACAATACTGTCCGGCTTGTGGTTCCCAACCGCCTCGGGTTCTACTTCGAAGTCCTCTAACTGATCAGGTGAAATAGTCATATCTGGGTCGTGAACGAACTTCCTTAGTTGGGAAACATGAAATACGTTGTGAACTCCCGCCATCTTCTCTGGTAAGCCAACTCTATATGCCAAATTTCCGACTAGTTCAAGAACAGGGAATGGGCCAACAAATCTTGGTGCAAACTTGCCTCTCCTGCCAAATCGTATTACGCTCTTCAACGGAGAAATCTTGACAAACACCAAGTCGCCAACGGAGAATTTTAAGTCTCTTCTCCTCTTATCAGCATAACTCTTCTGCCTATCTTGGGCAAGCTTCATTCGTTGTTGAATGATCTTGATCTTATATGAAGTTTCCCTCACCACATCTGGTCCAAGCATAAACTTCTCGCCAGTCTCTATCCAACATGATGGTGAGTTGCACGGTCTTCCGTACAAAGCTTCAAACGGAGCCATCCCGATACTGGATTGGTAGCTATTATTATATGCAAACTCTACTAGATGCAAATGGTCATCCCATGATCCACCAAAATCCAGTTCACAAGCTCTCAGGAGGTCTTCCAATATGCGATTCACCCTCTCCGTCTGACCGTCGGTCTGAGGATGATACGCGGTACTGAGGTGTAACTCTAACCCTAAAGCCTCTTGTAAGCTCTTCCAAAACCCACTAGTGAACAACGGGTCCCGGTCACTCACAATGCTTTTAGGTACTCCATGAAATCTCACTACCCACTTCATATACAATTCTGCTAACTTAGTTGTCGTTCTGGTCGATTTGACTGGTATAAATCTTGCACTTTTAGTCAATTGATCCACAATTACCCAAATGCTATCATGTCCCGATCTGGTTCTTGGTAAACCATCGATGAAATCCATCGAGACTTGCTCCCATTTCCATTTGGGAATTTCTAATGGTTGCAACATCCCACTAGGCTTCTTTTTCTCGGCTTTAACTAGCTGGCAATTCATGCATTTGGATATAAACCTCCCAATGTCTCTTTTCATCCCTTCCCAGTAGCAGGTCTGCTTCATATCTCGATACATCTTGTTACCACTGGGGTGTATAGTCAGTTTTGAGTGATGACATTCTCTAAGCACTTCATCTCTCAATCCATTGACATTGGGTACAACAAACTTTCCATTCTTTCTAAGCCATCCATCTCGATCAAGCCCATACTTGTCCATCTCCTCATCGATACCCATCTCTAACTTGGAGATGATTTCCAATAGGTTAGGATCGTCCCTCTGACTAGAGCCGATCCGCTCAATCAAAGTGGGTTTGATCGTCAAACTTGCTAACATTTCTGGATCCAATTCGCACTTTGGTCTGAAATCATACCCAGCGATGTACTCCAGTTGCCTCCATTCTAGAAACATAGCCCCTAAGCTGGCATGTCTCCTACTCAATGCATCAGCCACCGCATAGCCCTTTCCCGGTGTATATGCGATGTCAAAATCATAGGAAGCCAAGAATTCTAACCACCTTTGTTGCCGGAGCTTTAGATCCTTCTGGGAGAAGAGATACTTTAACGACTTATGATCTGTGAACAACTGAAATCTTTCTCCCAAGAGATAGTGTCTCCACATCTTCAACGCGAACACGATCGCTGCCAATTCCAAATCATGGGTAGGGTATCTTTTCTCGTGCGGTTTCAATTGCCGACTTGCATAAGCTACAACTCTACCACCTTGCATCAATACAGCACCCAATCCGGTTCCACAGGCATCCGTGTATACCGTCATCTCTTCATTCCCCTTAGGAATGACTAACACTGGTGCGCATGTCAACTTGTCCTTTAGACTCTTGAATGCATTCTCGCACCTTTCATCCCAAACAAAAGCTTGATTCTTCTTGGTCAACTGGCTCAATGGTGCTGCTATCTTGGGGAAACCTTGGATAAACTTACGATAATATCCAGCTAACCCCAAGAAACTTCTTACATCTGTTGCATTCTTGGGCGTAGGCCAATCCTGTACCGTAGCCACCTTTGCCGGGTCCACGGCAATACCATTCTCTAATACAACATGGCCTAAGAACCTCACTTCCCTCCTCCAGAAGTGACACTTAGAAAACTTTGCTTTCAATTGGTGTTTTCTCAAGACCTCCATCACTATTTTTAAATGTTCCTTGTGTTCTTCCTCTGTCCTCGAATAGACCAAAATATCATCAACGAACACAAGGACAAACCTATTCAACTGATCTCTGAATACCCTATTCATAAGATCCACAAAATATGCTGGGGCATTGGTCAGCCCGAATGGCATGACCAACCACTCATAAAATCCAGACGGCGTTCGAAATGCCGTTTTAGCTATACTCTCAGCTTCCACTCTAAGCTGATGAAAACCTGTCGCGAGATCCAACTGAGAAAATACTCTCGCGCCACTCAACTGATCGAACAAATCATCTATCCGCGGTAGAGGATACTTGTTCTTCCTCGTCACTTTATTCAACTCGCGGTAGTCTACACACAAACGAAGGGAACCATCCGCCTTGGTAGCAAACACAACTGGTGCTCCCCATTCAGAAACACTCCTTCTGATAAATCCCTTCTTCAAAAGATCGCTGACTTGCACCTCGAGTTCTCGCTGCACCCTTGGTGCCATACGACGAAGTGGCATCACTATAGGTCTGGCATCTTTTACCAAATCAATACGGAACTCAATCTCTCGGTGTGGTGGAAGCCCAGTCACTTCTTCGAAAACATCCGGATACTGGCCAACCACGGGCAAACCTGACAACTCACTATGCGGAATGTCGAGGGAGTTTAGAAAACTAGCCAATACCCCCTCCCTGGGTAGACCACCAAATACTATCCTCCGCCCATCATCCGCTCTAGCTGTCACCAAAAAGCCCTCACAGTCTACCACCACCCCGTATCTTCGGAGCCAATCTACTCCCAAGATAATGCCAAACCCAGTAAAGCCCAAAACAAAGCAATCACAAACAAACATGCATTCATGACTCGATAAGACCATATTACGACAAATCATGCTAAGGCTAGTCGAACCACCAATCGGGTTCGTCACTACTAAAGGTCTATCGACAATCTCGGGCTCCAATCCCAACCTATCTACCAGGTCACTAGATATGAAAGAACTGGAAGCTCCGGTATCAAACAAAACTCTAACAGGAACATCATAAACAGAAAGCATACCTTGAATGACAACATTCTTTCCCTTCTCCGCCGCTGTTGGGGCATTCGACGAAGAAGGAATAGCATTAAGGGCGTAGGCTTTCACCATTTGCTTTTCTTTAGGGGGTTGCAGACACTTGTCCTTGTGATGTCCCATTTGGCCACAGTTGAAGCACTTCCTATCCGCTGGCTTGGCCCGACAATTACTAGCATTATGGCCCTTCTTACCACAGCTGAAGCACTCAACATCTTGCTTATTCTTTTTCTTCTGGCCATCCTTAGTCTGATTCTGCTTTCTCTTATTCTGGGAACCACCCTTGCCTCCACCACTTGCTTGTGGCTTTGGCTCATCTGCGGATGCAACCTCAGTCTTCGGCTTAGGGTAGAGACTTTCTGATCTTAATGCTTTCCCCACAATCGATTCAAACGTCTCATCGATGTGGTTAATAAGCCTTTCCCCAAGTACTGATCCAAACCAGCTATGAATTTCTCATTCTTCTTCTTGGCAGTATCAATAAGAGATAACCCATATTTTGACAAAGTGTCGAATTCAGCAATATACTCCGAGACAGCTCTGCCATTCTGCTTGAGCTCCAAGAATTTCTTAAACAACACTGACTTCTGAGCAGCTGGAATGAACTTCTCGCTAAAGCGAGCCTTAAACTGCTCCCAAGTAATCTGATCTTCGGGAGTAGCTGCCTTTATAGCATTCCACCAATTCATTGTCCGCCCTTGCAGCTGACGGGACACTAGCTTTCTCTTCATCGCATCCTCGATACCCAAATCCTCGAAGATACGTTCGCAACTATCCAACCAATCCTAAACATTCGTGGCCGACTCCGTTCCGTGAAACGGCTTCCCACCAAGACTAGTATAATCCTTGTTCAGCTTGGCAAAGTCGACCCTCGGTGCCTGCACTATTGGACCACCACCATTTCCACCATTGGGAGCTGCCCTCTGTACGTCCCTAAGCATCTCTCTCATGAGGTCAGTAAACATCGTCCTCATGTCAGCAGCATTCCCATTATTGGCCCCTCTACCGGTACCTCTAACATATCGGCTCATCGTCAATCTGTAAAAGGAAACGATTAACGACCCCATAGTGGTGCTAGTGCAGTACGACTTCATTCTTATACTACTAATAATATATATATAGCTTTTGAAAACCAAAATAATCACAAATACACTCTCTCGTATACGTATATTATCTCTCCCTGATAACTTCCCTAGGTTAACTACGCAACCTAGAGCTCTGATACCAAGTGTGACGGCCCGCCCCGCACCAGCCTGCATTTCCTCCGAAAGTGCACTGTACACATGCCCGACTAGCACGGGACGGTCGTCAGAAGAAAGGAAAGAAGGGAACGAACTAATCAAGAACCTGTAGAATGTCTCACAGCGCATGGAGTAAAATATAATAATAATAACATACTTGACATAAAACAGGTGAGACAGTGCATAAGCTGATAACTAAAATCAACATCAACATCAGAGCAGCGGAAATCCAAATACAGCTTATTACAACTTTCCAAATTTACTGTCTCTAAACAAAAGAAAGCTAAAGTAGAAGATGCACCACTAATGCCCAAGCAGTGATCTTCAACAACACAGGGAGAATACTATATATATATTACGTGGAAGCCTCCTGCTCGTCTCCGGATCATCTACCCGTGCATCACCAGCTAACCTGTCTCTAGTCTGCTCGTGTGAGCACCCAAAGTAATAAGAGGAGACATAAAACTCAGGGTCAGACATAAAGCCTGGTATGAGCGATAAGCATCTAAACAGAACAATAATAGGTATACTAAACCATACCTGAACCTGGACCTACAACCAAAGAGTTAGTACCACATACCGTACAGTACTCTAAGGTGCCATAATAAATAGTGTAAAGAATACGGGGGTAGGGTGTGCATGTCATAATGATAGCAAACAAATCAACCATAGCAACCATCCTTACATCTCTCACTCAGTGCGTAAAGCATACGATGCCCACCACTGTCAATCACTAGACCCATCGAAGTAGTGACGGAGTTCAACTTGTACAACTACTGCTACTACCAAGCTTACCACATGGAGTCATGACCAAATCTTTACAAATGACCCCACTTCATTGGTTTATAGCCCTTTAGTCGTACCTAGGCCATTGCAGCCCTGAATCCGTTCAAGTACTTCCCATACATAGTGATCCAAAGTCATAAACATCGACTGCCCCTTGGCACAAGTCCCGCAGCAAAGCCCAATCATAAAGTGAACTCATCGGTTCCCAACTGGATCCTGAGCTCTAACTTCCCATATTGGACTACCTTTGCATCTCGGGTTATTGGTCAATACTGGGTCGGGTCGGGTTCCCCTCCTAGCCATCGGTTCGGGTTTCCAGCATTGTATCGGTTCGGGTCGGGTGTCCTCCTCCGGGTCGGGTCGGGTGCCATCTCCCTTCCAGTTCGTGCTTCCGCTCCGATCCGCTCCCTCGTTCTTCACGTGCTCCGATCCGATCCCTCCTTCTTCATCCGATCCGATCCCAGTTCAATTAGCGTGGCCTTCCTTCTTGCCAGTTCTCCCAAGTGTCAAGTTCTGATCCGAGCCCTTCGTCCCTAAGTCGATCCGATCCCCAGCTTAACCAACATGGCCTTCCTTTTTTGCCAAGCCTCTTTTGTGCCAGACTCCAGTTCGGGTCGGGTTCCTTGCCGAGGTCTCCAATCCGATCTGAGCTCATATCCGATTCGATCCGAAACCCTGCACAACATTTTGCAACTTTTTCCAACAACCTGTTTACGCCATTCAACGACGTTTTCGACAAATCTAACTATACTAATCAATCACAAATCATGTCAAACAGTCATAGCAACATAGCAAACTAACCACAAACACCAAAACAATGAATTTACATGCCAGAATGGATCAAATATACCCAAAACCCCTTATTTTCCCTTAAGCATGTTTAAGTAAAACTAATCATAGGGTTAACAGAACTTAACCAAATTAAACCAAATTTCTACCAGAGGCATAAAACATTATTTTCGAATTTATAGATATTTTTCCAGAATTTATCAGTGTATAAATTCGCTAATCTTCACTAATTACCCTTAATTAACTGTAATTAGTGTAAAAACGATGCTAATCACTCACTTTGGCCACAAACGAAATTCTCAGAACTGAAACCTTGCTGATTTGGGCGAATACTGATGTCTAACAGCAGCTCTAGCCTTCCTTTCGTGTTTCCTCTCCTTAATTTGATGTAGATTAAGCCAAAACTTGATTAGGAAGTGATTAGAAGGTGATTTGGGTGTTGGAGGCCATTGCTAGGGTTGCAAGAAAGAAAGTGGCGGCTGGGAAATGAGGATAAGATCGTTCTCTAACTGATTTCAGCCTCCTCCTTACCCTAATCTCGAAATCTCCCATTGGGACTAGCTGTTAATCACCCGGTTAAGCCCAATTAAGCTGTTTTTCACCATCTGAAACTTGTTTCAGCCATATCTCCCAAACGGTGAGTCCGTTTGGCTAATGTGACCACTCTATGGAATTGTAAACCATCATCCGGAGCCAATGGAAGTGGTTTCAGGTCAAAATTCCTTTCCAATCAAAAGTTATGGTCAAAACAGTACCAACTAGGGGTAAAATGGTCATTTAAAAATCGGGAAAAATCATGAACATGGGAAATGACCCCAATAGTCGTCTCCCAAAGTTACATGACCATACGACTTCATATGTGAAAGAAACAAATATTCTACGGTCCTATGATGTGTAGAATACGGGTCGTTACAGAGGTCGTAGGCATAACTAAAATATGCTTAGACACGAGGTTAGGTCTGGCTTGTAGCAGAAGCTGCCCGGAACCGCCCGGCTTATCCAGTGGCCACAAGCTACCGACCTAATGTGAGAGGTCTGCGCATTAATATTTAATTAATGCAAATCTGAGATAAATATGATGTCTAAAACGTGTTGGGTAGATTGAGCTAAACCAACTGGACTGATGAATTAATAAACATGTTTCGTGAATCTATAGGCCCAATACAAAGTTAGACAATCTGTACGTCTGTTAAAGCTGTACATCTGATCCGTTAGTCTGAAAACCTGTTGACTTGATTTTCTGATCTTTGAACTAGTTAATCTGAACTCTGTAGGTCTGAAAACTTGAAAGCAAGTTAATCTGAAATCCATTAGTCTGGGGACACAAGGTTAGGAGGGAAAATACTTGTGTCATCTGTTGTTTGGGACCCATATTAGTCAGTAACCCTTCTGTAGGGATAGCATAGGGTATTTATCTATTAGGGAGCCGATCGCTTGGGGTAGATTTAGGGTACACTTAGTTCTGTCTGTTTCCATTGGGGTACCGTCTGTTTCTGTTGGGTGGTAACACCTGTCTGTTTCTACGTGGTACCGTCTGTTGGGGGTGGTATGGGCCCATTTACTAGTGTGCACATAATTCTAACATTCTGTTTCCGTAGGGATTATTCTGTTTCCGTCTCTGATTCCGTTTATGTACCTTCTGTCGGTTGGGGCGGTAAAGGCCCATTATTGGCATTCTGTTTCTGTATAGATTATTCTGTTCCGTTTCTGTTTCAGTTTAGACATTAGGGTAACACCTAATCCTGTTATACTAGTATTAGTGCAGAGAAGTAAGATATAAGTAAGAAGCATAACTTAGGCTATATCATTATGTTTCTTCTGTTTAGCTTAAGTATACCAGTTACTCTTGATACTGTTGTCTCTTATCCAGCTTTATTTTCATGTCATGATATTATTATCTGTTCATATGCTGAAAGTCACTGGACTTGCCCGACTTTATGTCTGACCTTGCTTGTTTTCACCCCTTTTCTTTCGTCCCCCCCCCCAAAAGGTTTTTAGGGTGGAAGTATAGGAGCTTGATTCAGATTTTCTCTGCTTGAAGTATCTCTTGGCCTTGGCTCTATCTTTCCATGGCTGATTATGTTGGGGATTATGATTTTAAAAACTATGCATTCTGAAGGATTTTGTACAAGACCGATATTTTGTACTTGAATTCTGATATTGTGATTTGAAAAGATGTAACCAAACTTATTTCGGTTTCTGTTGTAATAAAGTTATAAATTTTTCAAGCACTATTTTATCTGTCTTGTAAATTTCTATTCTGTCTACTAAAACGCTCCATCAAAGTTAAGGCATTCCCTTTGTGAGTGACCTTAACGGAGGTGGGGTGTTACACTTTTATAATTTTATAAACGTAGTTTAATATTGATAAAATGATTGAATGCTGTATGTGATAGTTGTTTGGATGATTTGCTTATTAATTGTTTGAAATTACAAACACAATATATATATATATATATGTATCATTAGTTAAATATCATTTCTATTTTTTTATTATTTTCATATTGATATGAAATAAATGTTGATTAACATCTGTGGATGCAGGGAATAGGTTGGAGGGTTCCAACTGGATTCCTCAACAATTATATTATTGTTTTTCATATATTGTATTTTATGATGTAATAAAAAAAATATGGTGTTGATTATTGTGTTGTTGAAATGTTGAATAACGTTGACCTCAAATAATTGGTATATAAATACCGTAAAATATATTCGAATATATTGGAAAAGAAATTATGTTTTTAAAAAGGATAATCGATTTAAATTAGAAATGAAATTTTGATTGGGCTAGAATATAATAAGTTGTTTTAATTATATTAAAACAAGTGATTTAATTTATTAACGATGTCTATAATTGGGATTTGTTTTCAAAGGAAAACGATGGAAGTATTTCAATGTTCGAAATGAAATAGGATTGAAATAAATCCGTAAGAAAACATAATTATAATTTGACTATGTCGAATAATATAAAGATAATCTATTCTTATAAATTATATATATATATAATTTCAAGATTTGACAAGATAAATAAATATTTGGATTTGTTATCGAATAGGAATCGAGATTTAAATCATAACTAAAGTCGGTAGGCATTACCAACCTCCCGTGTGCAAAGCATGGGTCTCATCCTAGTTAAAACTTATAAAATGAGTTTATGAAATGAAATATGAAGTATGTGTTTATAAAATAACCAGATAAGTAGGATTTTAAACTGTAATGATATTTGTTATTTAAATCAAGATTTGATTTAATAAAATGAGTCCATAATTCTGAAAAGAATTTATGTTCACATTTTAAAGTGGATAACGGTTTAGAAGCAAATGTTTTGCAAATGGGAATGGTAATAAAAGGAAATTGGTGGATATTTGAAGCGATAAATTTAAAAGTGAATTCAGAAATAAAATTGATTAGAAACGGTGAATTTATTCCGACAATCGGAACAATAATCGAATATAGATTATTCAGAAAGGAGTTATTAGTTGAAATTTGATTATATCAAATTCAGAGAAGTAATATTTACTTTCCGATTTTTATCAAGGTTTATTTATTTATCTTATTGATTAATTATGTATTTATTAAAATTAATGAATAAAAGTTATATTTTGCACTTAAATGTTTTAGAAATAGAGATTATAACATTGTCATTATAATCAAATAATTACCGTTAATGGAAGTTGATTTGTAAACTGAATACGAGAGTTGCATAAGCAGTGATTTGATAAGAAATTAAGAAAAGAAGTTAAGGAAATTAGAAACTGATTGGAGAATAGTTAAGTTGAACGACTTTCTGGGTATTGATCTGATGTTGGTTTCGGCCTTCGGGGTTTATACTTAGGGAATTGTTCTCTTACTAGTTTACGGTAAGGGACTAATGGTTGGGAAAGGTTAGTGATGCGTGAATGAGAAATGACAATGTATTCTAAAGTTAATAACATATACTTTCGAAATACGGGAAAATAAGGAATTATGAATATATGGAAACGTTTTCCAAGAAATCGTGAGAGGCTAAGCGAGCTGAAAATATATTTGGGTAAATATATTAAAAGGAAATTGGGGAATGAAATGATAATTGATAGGTAAGATTTCCATTTGGGAATACGACATTCTTTGTACACATGTTTTCCTTTGATAGTGAAATAACCGACTATCAAAGTTTTTGACCATTTCCCTTGTCAATACGGAGAGACCAGGAACATATTTATTATCTGAAAACCACTCCGTATGGGAACTATCGTTTGAATCAAATAAATTAAAGAAAACTGAAGATGGAATTTATGCAAGGGTTATTTTGGCGGTCCTAGGTAGAAATTGCCTAAGATGGATTTACAAAATAATTCCTTCGGTTTATCCAGTCCCAGGACAACATATACGGACGAACGTCTAACAGAGTATATCTGGTAGATCGCGTAAGTTGATCGTTTCAAACATATTTACGTTGGCAGCGGGGGAATTCATTTCTCTTAGCTTATACCCGTAGTATTTTTGGGGAAATCAATTTGTGATTTGATGGGTATGGCGATGTGGCATTCAAAGTAAACAAATAAGTGATCTGTTAAAAGATACGTTATAACCTCTAGCCTCATCAACTGGGAAATGACAGAAATCGGGCAGGCAACATGACTAAGTGGGTCGCAACCAAGTAGGGAATATTGTCACCATCTAGAGAATATTCATATATGTTACTTCTTTCGCTTATGTATCTCCAGGGAAGGGTTATGTTGGTATACCAACCGTAAGGTGATAATATATTCGGAACATTCAAGTGAAATGAATGGCCGGTCATGTGTGGCCGAGTTGCAAGATGTTCTTGTTGAACTCCAGTGTATCGCTTCAAGAGTACACTGATCGGAAGGTGGTTCCATACCTTATTAGAGTTGGAAATACATTCCCTAATAAGAGCCCCCAGATTTTGATTGTATGTTATATATGTAGAGCGTGAGATGAAATCGTTGTACTAGATTTATATCTACTTGATTTAGACATTATTATAATATCAGAAAATATTGATCTTAAGAAATATTTTGGGTTATCGTTAGGTAAAAACCATCTGTGTTTATGTGTGGATCGATCTTGCGATTTTCCTTTCTTTAGAAAAGGATTTTGAAAAGTTAAACCAAAATGATAAAAGTTTACTCACACCAGTCACATGACCGACCCAGAGTTTATTTTGTTTTGTTTTTCCCTAAACTCTTGGGTGCCTAAATTTGTACGGGCAGTCAAGTAGTCGGGATTTTTCAGATATACTTGGAGGAGCTCGGAGCAAGTGGCTTCGGAGTTAGATATATATAGAGTTTATTTCCGTTGTGATGTTATGTGATAATGGTATGTATATACAGTTGCCGGTTTGTATTTCCAAAGTTGTTATATAATATATTTTATTCGTTCCGTTGTGAGATTCGTGTTACTCTGTTATGTGTTGATCTTCTTCTTCTATTCTAATTTTCTTTCTTTCTATTTCTCACCCTCTAACTTCTTTCTATTAATGATCTGGTATTTACGATGCTTGGATAGTCAACATGGGTTTTATGTTGATTTTCAGGATTGAAAATCCGTGGTCATTAGAGTAATATACGTTTTACTGCCCTCAAATGTGATTCTTTTGGATTAGCTTGAAAACAGGCACATAAACAAACCCTCATCATAATGTCCAGTCTGCTAACAGTTATATATAGAAGTGAACCTATCATGCTTCGATATAACTTTTGATCGACACTTTTACCACTTTCATCTTTATATAAATGTGTCGTCGTACTCATTGGTGTAGGTTTACTTGAAGAATTTTCCATTCCAAAATGTTTTATTAGATTAGTGCAATATTTTTCTTGATTGATGAAAATTCCATTTGATAATTGCTAAATTTATAAACCTATAAAATAAGATAGTTCTCTCATTTGTGACATTTCGAACTTGCTGGTCATTATACTTGATAATTCTTGACATAATTTTTCATTTGTTGAACCAAAAATAATGTCATCGATGTATATTTGCACAATTAAAGTATTTTTATCAGCTTTCTTTATAAACAGTGATTGATCAACCTTTCCAATTTGGAATCATGAATTTATTAAATAAATTTTAGGACATTCATACCAAGCATGAGGTGCTTGCTTTAATCCATATAATGCCTTTTTCAATTTGAAAACATGATCGGGAACTTTTCATGAGCGAATAGTGGAGATTGTTCAACATATACTCTTTCTTTAATATAACCATTTAAGAAATGACTTTTAACATCCATTTGATATAGTTTAAAGTTATGAAAACATGCATATGCTAATAAAATATGAATTGCTTCTAGTCAGGCGACAGGAGCAAATGTTTCTTCATAATCTTTGCCTTCTTCTTCGTTATAACCTTGTGCTACAAGTCTAACTTTATTTTTAGTAATATTAACTAATTCATCTGCTTTATTTTTTAAACCCATTTTGTACCAATGACAGTTTGATCACTTGGTCTTGGAACTAGTTCCCGGACTTCAAACTGATTTAATTCTTCTTGCATAGCAATAATCTAGTTTTCATCTGTTGTTGCTTCTTTTGCGTTTTTGGGTTCAATATTTAATAAGAAAGCAACGTTACTTACTAAATTCAGTTGGCTTCTGGTTCTTACATTTGAGTTTATTTCTCCAATAATATTTTGAGTCGGATGATCTCTTAATATTCTTGATGGAGATCTAACATCATTAACTTGAATATTTTGGTTATTATTATCGATATTATTTTGAGTTTCTGTAACATTGTTCTCTATGTTATTATGAACAATGTTTTTATCTTCTCTATATATTATAATATCATCGTCTTGAGAAAATCTATTTTTCACAATATTTAGCACAAAAGAATTTTGAAAAAAAATTCATCAAAAGAAACAGGAGATTCTTCAATTTTACCAGTTCTTTTATTGTAAGTACGATAGGCTTGCTACGTTCAGAATATCCTAAAAATATTCCTTCATTAGATTTTGAATCAAAATTTCCTATCTAGTCTTTTGTATTCAAAATAAAATATTTTGATCCAAAAAACCCTGAAATATGAAATATTTGATTTTCTTCTCGTAAAAAGTTCATATGAAGTATTTTTCGTAAGTGGCCGAATGAAACACGATTCAAAACATTGCAAGCTGTTACAACTGCTTCTGCCCAAAATTGTTTTGGTAGTGTACTTCCATTTAATAACGTTCTGGCACATTCTTGTAAAATACGATATTTGCGTTCTACTACTCCATTTTGTTGTGGAGTTCTCGGAATAGAGAAATTATGAAAAATTCCTTTCTTTTGACAAAAGAATCAAATTTCTCATTTTCAAATTCTCCTCCATGATCACTCCGTATATTTTTTATTTTTAAATTAGTTAAAATTTGAATTTTTTTGGTAAAAGTTTTAAAAAGGTCAAATGTCTTGCTTTTATTTTTCAGAAACATATTCCAAGCATATCTTGAAAAATCATCAACAATTACAAACACATATCTACTTTGGTTTATGGACTGAACCTGAGTTGGTCCAGATAGATCCATATGTAGTAATTCAAGTGGTTGTAGTGTTGATAATAACCTTTTTAGATTTAAAAGAGGATTTAATTAACTTCCTAAGTTGGCAAGCATCACACAAATTTTCAGTTTTGAATTTTTATTTTAGGTAAGCCTCTTCCAAGATCATTTTTGTAATGACCCGGATATTCCGTCGGTTAGATTTGAATATTTAATACGGTTTTAAATATTAATTTGATAAATTAAATGAATATTTATATTAAGTTATTAATTTAATAATCAATTTCGATTTAACATCGAATATATTAAATTATCGTAATGAGAAGAATAATTGAATTCAAAGTTATAACTGAATTAGAAACAGTCCAGATAATCAATACCAACTCCTGTTGGAATTAGAAACGAGAATATTAATTTATTATCGCAAAATAAATTGTGTTGAATTTAGTTTATATCAATTTAAATTAATATCGCCTCAAGACGATCAAATTAGACTCCGTGACCTATCCCAGTGTGTCAGGAATAAGGGTATTCCCCTAGAATTGACAGTCGTTGGGTTCAGAAAGGAGTTCGGAATCACGAAGTGATTTAAATTCAAGGATATCAGTTTAATTAAAATAAAATAAAAATAAAAATTATTTTATTCTTGTGTGGACAAATCAAACGTGTGTCCATCTTTATCTCCACACAAGGCAAACCTCTCTGTTCAATTCAATGCCGCAAGTTCAAAATGACCTTGCTGTTCGGATTCAACACCACACTTTTTTTCTATAAATCGTGTACCATCCTCCCCGTCCTCTCCTTTTAATTACTCCAGGAAATGGAAAAAATCAGAATGGCAAATCCGTTCTGACCTCTTCCCTTGTTCTTTAGCAAAACCCAACAAGGCTTCAATAGCTTAAAATCAAAAATTGAACTCAAATCCTGCTTATTTCCTAGATCAAAATCGGGGTTCCCATCATTGTCGCAACTTCACTCCTTGTTCGATACTGATAGGCACGGGTTTTGGGAAGCTCGAGGTTTCGAGGTCGTTCTAAGTCTTCGGTCAAGGTTGGAGTTCGATAGCCTTCAAAGAGGGCTCGTTTGATTCAGTATGGAGCATCGGCTCTGGAGAGTCAGAATGGGGAGCTCGAGCTATTCGATGGTGGAAAAACGTCAGCGTCAGGTGATAGGCGGACTTGGGTTGCGGGGCGCAGCTGGTGTTCGAATTTAGGAGAAGTGGGACGGATTCCTGAAGTGAAGATAGAAAGGCTAGATCTGGGGTGAGGCAGACAGTAAAGCCATGGTTTCCAAAAGAGAGGGAAGAAGAAAAAAAAACATTGGTTAAGCTCGGAGAAGGTTGGTAGATTTGACGACGAGTTGTTCGATAAAATGCCAGAGTGGTGTAGGACGTGTGATAGGCTGATGGAAGTATTTAAAACTATTTAAGGATGCTTCATCGATTAATCAAGTAATTTACAAGACTAAGGTACGCAAGGAATTTTATTCGAGTAGAGTCGAGCCGACAATATGAGAATTTATAGGATACTCCGCAAATTCGGTGTGTAAACCTTACTCACCTGTTTAATTAGAATTATTTTTTATTTCATTAAAAATAATCGTGTCTTGCTTATTTGAATGTTGTTTGGTTGATTAAAAATATATTAGTTATCTAGGATTGGTTGACTATTATATATATATTGGGTTGAGATTGGTTGGATTCCCGCAGTCTCATTCGCGGATGCCCGCGGTTTCATTAGCGGATGATTACCCTATACGCCCCACGCTATGATAGTGGATGACCTTCATACCGCGATATCCTGCCTCGAAGCAGGATGGGTATTATTTATGTGCTAACGTCTGTGGATGCAGGAAAAAACAGGTTGGAGGAATCCAACTGGATTCCTCAAAAATATATTTAATTTCTTGTTTGTTTGTTTGTTTGTTTGGTTTCATATGTATATTCATATATGATGTGTTAAAAATCAAATGATTGAAAATTGGTTGATTTGATTGGTTAAAATATCACTAGGGCTTGGAATATTGATTTATAAACTACCCTGAAAGGGTATTTGAGATTTAAAAAGGGAATTCTATTTTTATAAATAGAATTTGAATTTTTAATGAACTAAAAAAAATATTAACTTGTTTTGAAGATATATAAAACGAGTATTGAATTTATAAACTCTGTTTATAAAGGAAATTATGGGATTTGAATCGAATTTATAAACTTTGTTTATAAATGAAAATATGGGATTTGAATTTAATTTATAAACTTTGTTTATAAATGAAAATATGGGATTTGAATTGAATTTATAAACTTTGTTTATAAATATATAAATGTGGGATTTTAAGTGAAGTTATAAACGTTGTTTAAATAAGGCATAGAATTCAAATGGGATTTATAATATAGAAATTCAAATGGGATTTATATTATAGGATTTGAATAATAGAAGATAATAGATTTGGATAAATAGAAGTGGAATAGACTAAGAAGTTAATTAACAGATTTAATTAACAAATTGAGTTAAAACGATTGGTATAGTTAAATAGATCGGACAGGTATAAATATACAGGAGACAGGTTTGGAATAAAGTGTTAGAAGGTATATAAATAGAGTGCCCGACAAAAAGGTACGTATTTAATTTCCATATGAGATTTTATACGCCGTATCGGCTAGCCGCTTGGCATTTCTTTTTCTTTTTGATTTGGAAAAGGCCTGTGTGGCAGTTTGGGGATTTTCCCGATGCTCCCGATACAAAGGAGGTTATGGCGAATTTTTTCGGGAATTTAAGGAGTTAGAATATTTTTAAGATAATTTGATAGTTAGAAGTCAACGTATCAATATATATAGAAGTCAATAAGAAAACGAACTTAGAAATAGAATAGTATAATAAAAAAGGAAGACTAGGAATAAAATCTAGTAAGAATAAAAAGAGAAAGGGTATACGTGTTTAAAAGTGAAGAAGTAGTGGTATGGTATTGATTTTTCGAGTAAGTAGTCATATCTGTTTTGACGTTATAAATGTTATTCAGTCAAGGTCTGAGAGGTAGTTATACCCCAACTTGATTGATTTCATTGTTAACAAATAAATGGTATGATTTCAGGCTTGAAGGTCAGTGTTGGATAAGAGTTAGTTGAATATAGTATTTGGGTTGTCGTAACGATGTTTTACACAATATCTGTTTTAACCCAAATAAGGGTAAACTTGGAAATAGAATAATAGAATATTTCCTAAGTATAGAAATAAACGAGATCGGAAAAGAGATAAGTAATTGGAATATTTTCCAATTATAAATAGCATATATTTTCTAAAGTTTAGAAAATAAAGGAAGGCGATATTCGGAAATGTTTTCCAAATAACGTAAAAGGCCAATATGGTTATTGAAAATATTTGGTTAACAATTATTGATAAAGAAATAGAGAAGTGATTTAATTAATGGAATATTAATTAAGGGCTTAGTGATTGTTTGATAATTGGATGAACACTTGTTTTCTTCGATAGTTAAATCATCGACTATCGAAACACTTGTTTTTATTCGATAGTTAAATCACAGACTATCGGAGTTGACCATCGTTGTCAATATGGAGAGACCGATTGGATTATTATCCGAAGAACCACTCCGTATTGGCAGTAGCGTGCGAATCAGATTATATAAAGATAATCGAAGACGGAGTAGAGTGCAAGGACTTTTTCTATAAATAGAAATAGTACCTTCGGCTCATCCTGTTCCTGGGTGACTTGTATGGATGAACGTCTGACAGAGTATTTCCAGAAAGGTCACGTACATTGATTTCTTCAACCGTACCAAGAGTGGAAGCGGAGAAGGAAACTTCTTTTAGCTGACACGTAATGTACTGTTGTAGACGTCAATCGGTGATTTGATGGATTTGACAATGTGGCATTCGAAGTGAATCTGGTGTGATGATAAAGCGTAGCCTCTGGCCTCATCATCCGGTAAATGACAGGAATCGGGCAAGCAGCATGGCTATGTAGGTCGCACCTATTAGGGTGTATAATCACCTGATCTAGAGTTTCATTTACTTCTAAAAATCTATTGTCGATGCTGTCCCATTCGGGAAACGGTTGCTGATCCCAACCGTTGGTGATATACATTCGATACACTCAAGCCAAATGAGTGGTCGGTCATGTGTGACTAAGTTGCAAGATGTTCTTGTTGAACTCGGTGTATTCTCCTCTAGAGATATACCAGCGGAAGGTGGTTCCATACCTTGTCATAGTTGGAAATCAAATACCCAATACATGCTTGCGGTTTATGATTGCATATTATATATGTGGTACGTGAGATGCAAACGTTCCACTAGATTGTTATTTACTTGATTTAGACACTATTATAATATCAAAAGAGTTTTGATATAAAGTTAAATCAAGTGTTTGGATTCTCATAAGGGAAAAACCCGTTCCGTGTTATACGGCGTGGTCTTATGAGATATCATTTAGTTTTTGAAACTGTTTACTCATACCAGTCCCATGACTGACCCGGAGTTTATTTTGTTTTGTTCTACCTAAACTCTTGGGTGCCTAAATTTATACGGGCAGTCAAGTAGTTCAGGATTTTACAGATCTATCTAAAGGAGCTTGGAGCAGGAGGCTTCAGCGTTAGTTATATAGAGTTTTGTTCCGCTGTGTTGTAAGTGTTGTACTCTGATAAGTATATGTTATACAGCTGAGATTTTGTATTTCAAAGATATGATATATTATATTTTGTTCCGCTGCGATGTGAGATTCTGTGTTGTTATTTCTGTTCTTCTTCTACCTCTTTCTTCTAAAAAGAAAAATGTTTCGTATTTTCGTGACATTTGGGTTGGACGTATGATGTATATAGTCAACTCCGATGTTGCGGAAATTTGGGTCATTACAGTTGGTATCAGAGCTTAGGTTGAGCGAATACCTAGGCTTTGTGGAATGTGCTCATTAGAGATAGGATCAGTAGTATCCTAGAATGAGTTGAGTGTATATATATACGAGAGAGCGTATTTGTTATTTGATATAAAAACTGTTTTATATTGTGTTGACTAGTCTGTTGAGTGAATTATGAATTCTGATCGAATCGTAGGACGCCACGAAGTCGATAGGAATTTATAAACACTTGAACAGAAGATTGGACACGATATTATTTTAAATGGTTGAGTTGATTGTTAGGATTATAATCAAATTAGATTATAAAACTGAAATAGTTATATATATATAACCAATGGAATTTGTATATGAAATCAAATACAAATGAGATAAATTGAAATTGAATTCCAACCAGAATTCAGAATTTAAAATCCTGGGAGTTTGGAAAATATTTTTCCAAATGGATTTTGAAAGAAATATAGCACTGGACTCATTCAGTAGCTGGGAAATAATTATGATGATGGTCGCAACATCATCAGTGTTCATTTTCGAGTTTCTAAGTGATGAATTGCTGCCTTAGAAAAGTTTTTGATGGAAATTTGTTTGAAAGGAAAACAAGCTGTTTGAAAATTCAAATGTTTTGAATTTGGGATATATATAAATATATGTATATATTTATATTACTTCAAAGGAATTTTGAAATGGGAATTGAAATATAGATTTCAAATAGAAGTGAAATGGGAATTGAAATATAGATTTCAAATAGAAGTAAAATATAAGGGAATTCAAATATAGAATTTGAACATAGAAATTTAAATAGGATTTGAACAAAGGAAATTCAAATAGAAATTGTATAAGAAAAATTGAAATGGAATTTGAATTCAAAGGAATTCAAATGGATTTGAATAAAGAAAAGTCAAATAGAGATTTGAATATTAGAATTCAAATGGAAAATGGTTAAATAGAATTTCAAAGAGAATATAAAGTGGAGGTTGAATATTAGAATTCAAAGAAAATATAAAGTTTGAAATAGAATTTTAAATAAAAGGAGTTTAAATAGAATTTGAATTCAAAGTGAAATTAAATAGAATTTGAATTCAAAGGAGTTAAAATAGAATTTAAATTCAAAGAATTCAAATAGAAATTGAACAAAGGAATTTAAATAGAAATTGAATAAAGGATTTCAAATGGAATTTGAATAAGGGATTTGAAATGGGTTTTGAATAAGGGATTTCAAGTAGAAATTGAAGATAAGAAATTCAAATAGAAATTGAAGATAAGGAATTCAAATAGAATTTGAAGATAAGGAATTGAAATAGAATTTGAATAGAAGAAAATTCAAATAGAAATTGAATAGAAGGAAATAATATAGAGTTTGAATAAAGAAATTCAAATGGAATTTGAATATTTTAAATTAAGATATAGGATTTGAATATTAGAAGTGAAATAGATCGGGAATATTATGAAATGGATTTGATATATATTAAAAATATATCAGAATGGAGTTGAATTTATTATAAACAAAGTTAAAACGTTTATATTTATAAATATAATTAAAACGAGCTCGCCATAGCACGGTAGTTCGTAAATTGGCGATTCGAACTTCAATTTAGTATACAGAACTCAATTGAAGTCGGAATTCTTTGAAACAAGAATCGTCCGGACCGGTTGAACAATAGTTTTCTAATGAAAGAGAAAAATCTGGATTTCGTCGTATAGATTTTGAGTTATGTCAAAATCAAATTTTTAGAAAAGCAGCGCCAGAACCATTATAAAACCATAACGGTTTAATTTAATAAATAAAAGGATTTTTAGGAAATAAAACCCGAATTGGCATTAGAAAAATCCAGACTGGAGATATAAAATAAATATGAACTCCAGTGAAGTAAGTGAAATGATTTTTAAGACAAAAATCATATTTTAAATGGTTAAATAGAATTAACTAAATTAGAGAATAATTAGTTAAAGGAAATTTGAATCGAAATTGGGTTTTTGGATAAGGGAAAGAGATTGAGAATTTATATTCGAAATCGAATATATAACTCGAGCTGAAAATATAATTAGATTAGTTTATAATTAAATTGACATATATTTGAACAAGTTATATTCAAATAAAAAGGGTGAAATAGGCAAAACGGTTAATTAGCAACTAGTTAATGGGAATTTGAATGATTGAAATTAAATTTAACTTAAGTAAGTTAAATGGATCGAAATGAATAAATTGAGTAAAATCAATGTGAATGAAATATGAATTGGGAAATATAAAGGAAATATATTTGTAACATAAATACAAAGGAAATTATTTGTCAAACAAATAAAAAGAGAAATATTTGTAAAAACATTTACAAATAGAATTTAAAAGGGAATATTTGTAAAACATTTACAAATAGATTAAATGGAAATATTTATTTATAGAAAATAAATAGAATGTTATAAATGAGATATTTATTTGTTAAATAAATAGAATGTTATAAATGAGATATTTATTTGTTAAATAAATAGAATGATATAAATGAGATATTTATTTGTTAAATAAATAGAATTTAATCAAAGGAATATTTAGAAGATGAATAGAAAATGGAAATCTGTTTTTAACAGATAAATAGAAAATATTAATTTATAAATAACAGTTTATAAATTAAATTAAATATTTATCATTCGATAGATGGAATATATAAGTCTGAACTTATATAGAGAAGAGATATTGGTTTTTAACACCGATAGTTTTAAATAGAAGGGGTACACAACACTTGTATAAGTGAAGTAAAGTTATTAAAGAGAACATTTATAAAGTGAAGAACCGTTACTAAAAGTAAATCTTTATAAATGAATAAACGTTATCCAATAGGAGTTATTCGAATAGAAATAGTCGATTAGAGTTAGAAATAATCGATTAGAGTTAGAATAAATCGATTAGAGTAAGAATTAACCAGTTAGAGTTAATCAGTTAGGGTTAATCCGTAGAGTTAATTGAATATTAGTTATTCAATTAGAATTTATCGAATATTTGTTATTCAAATTAAGAGTTAACCAGATAGAGTTAATTGAACATAGTTAATCGAATTAGGATTTAATTGAATGTTAGTTATTCAATTAAAGTTGATCGAGTATAGTTATTGAGATAGAGTTAGTCAAACATAGTTACTCAGGATAAGTTGCCATTTCATACGACTGCTAGCGTAATTCGCAGGGCTGCAGATAGCTTAGGGAGGTCGGATGTTTCCTGAGGGAATCAGGCGTAACCATTTTGATCGCTGCGATCTAGAGTCAAGCGAAAGGAGTTTATCGAATAATAGTTTATTCGAATAGAGTTAAAGGAGTTATCGAATATAGCTTATTCGGAAGGAGTTAAGTGAAAAGAGTTAATCAATAAAGTTAAATCGAACTAGAGTTATTCAAATGGAGTTAATTGAATTTAGTTTATTTGAATAGAGAAATAGAGTAAATCGAATATAGTTTATTCGAAGAATGGTTTTCGAATCTAGTTATTCGAAAGAGAGATTATCGAATATAGTTATTCGAAGAGAGGAGTTATCGAATATGGATTTATTCGAAAGAGAGTTACGTAAGGAAGTTTGAAATGTTGAGTATCAACATCAATAAGTTTTGAAAAGATAAATGGGTTTGTAGCACTTTTTCTACCTTAGCAATTTCGAGGGCGAAATTATTTTTAAGTGGGGAAGAATGTAATGACCCGGATATTCCGTCGGTTAGATTTGAATATTTAACACGGTTTTAAATATTAATTTGATAAATTAAATGGATATTTATATTAAGTTATTAATTTAATAATCAATTTCGATTTAATATCGAATATATTAAATTATCGTAATGAGAAGAATAATTGAATTCAAAGTTATAACTGAATTAGAAACAGTCCAGATAATCAATACCAACTCCTATTGGAATTAGAAACGAGAATATTAATTTATTATCGCAAAATAAATTGTGTTGAATTTAGTTTATATCAATTTAAATTAATATTGCCTCAAAACGATCAAATCAGACTCCGTGACCAATCCCAGTGTGTCAGGAATAAGGGTATTCCCCTAGAATTGACAGTCGTTGGGTTCAGAAAGGAGTTCGGAATCACGGAGTGATTTAAATTCAAGGATATCAGTTTAATTAAAATAAAATATAAATAAAAATTCTTTTATTCTTGTGTGGACAAATCAAACGTGTGTCCATCTTTATCTCCACACAAGGCAAACCTCTCTGTTCAATTCAATGCCGCAAGTTCAAAATGACCTTGCTGTTCGGATTCAACACCACACTTTTTTTCTATAAATCGTGTACCATACTCCCCCGTCCTCTCCTTTTAATTACTCCAGGAAATGGAAAAAATCAGAATGGCAAATCTGTTCTGACCTCTTCCCTTGTTCTTTAGCAAAACCCAACAAGGCTTCAATAGCTTAAAATCAAAAATTGAACTCAAATCCTGCTTATTTCCTAGATCAAAATCGGGGTTCCCATCATTGTCGCAAATTCAGTCCTTGTTCGATACTGATAGGCACGGGTTTTGGGAAGCTCGAGGTTTCGAGCGTCGTTCTAAGTCTTCGGTCAAGGTTGGAGTTCGATAGCCTTCAAAGAGGGCTCGTTCGATTCAGTATGGAGCATCGGCTCTGGAGAGTCAGAATGAGGGAGCTCGAGCTATTCGATGGTGGAAAAACGTCAGCCTCAGGTGATAGGCGGACTTGGGTTGCGGGGCGCAGCTGGTGTTCGAATTCAGGAGAAGTGGGATGGATTCCTGAAGTGAAGAGAGAAAGGCTAGATCTGGGATGAGGCAGACAGTAAAGCCATGGTTTCCAAAAGGGAGGGAAGAAGAAAAAAAAACATTGGTTAAGCTCGGAGAAGGTTGGTAGACTTGACGACGAGTTGTTCGATAAAATGCCAGAGTGATGTAGGATGTGTGATAGGCTGACAGAAGTATTTAAAACTATTTAAGGATGCTTCATCGATTAATCAAGTAATTTACAAGACTAAGGTACGCAAGGAATTTTATTCGAGTGGAGTTGAGCCGACAATATGAGAATTTACAGGATACTCAGCAAATTCGGTGAGTAAACCTTACTCACCTGTTTAATTAGAATTATTTTTTATTTCGTTAAAAATAATTGTGTGTTGCTTGTTTGAATGTTGTTTGGTTGATTTAAAATATATTAGTTATCTAGGATTGGTTGACTATTATATATATATTGGGTTGAGATTGGTTGGATTCCCGCAGTCTCATTAGCGGATGTCCGCGGTTTCATTAGCGGATGATTACCCTATACGCCCCACGCTATGATAGTGGATGACCTTCATACCGCGATATCCTGCCTCGAAGCAGGATGGGTATTATTTATGTGCTAACGTCTGTGGATGCAGGAAAAAACAGGTTGGAGGAATCCAACTGGATTCCTCAAAAATATATTTAATCTGTTGTTTGTTTGTTTGTTTGTTTGGTTTCATATGTATATTCATATATAATGTGTTAAAAATCAAATGATTGAAAATTGGTTGATTTGATTGGTTAAAATATCACTGGGGCTTGTAATATTGATTTATAAAATACCCTGAAAGGGTATTTGAGATTTAAAAAGGGAATTCTATTTTTATAAATAGAATTTGAATTTTTAATGAACTAAAAAAAATATTAACTTGTTTTGAAGATATATAAAACGAGTATTGAATTTATAAACTCTGTTTATAATGGAAATTATGGGATTTGAATCGAATTTATAAACTTTGTTTATAAATGAAAATATGGGATTTGAATTGAATTTATAAACTTTGTTTATAAATGAAAATATGGGATTTGAATTGAATTTATAAACTTTGTTTATAAATATATAAATGTGGGATTTTAAGTGAAGTTATAAACGTTGTTAAAATAAGGCATAGAATTCAAATGGGATTTATAATATAGAATTTGAATATAGAAATTCAAATGGGATTTATATTATAGGATTTGAATAATAGAAGATAATAGATTTGGATAAATAGAAGTGGAATAGACTAAGAAGTTAATTAACAGATTTAATTAACAAATTGAGTTAAAACGATTGGTATAGTTAAATAGATTGGACAGGTATAAATATACAGGAGACAGGTTTGGAATAAAGTGTTAGAAGGTATATAAATAGAGTGCCCGACAAAAAGGTACGTATTTAATTTCCATATGAGATTTTATGCGCCGTATCGGCTAGCCGCTTGGCTTTTCTTTTTCTTTTTGATTTGGAAAAGGCCTGTGTGGCAGTTTGGGGATTTTCCCGATGCTCCCGGTACAAAGGAGGTTATGGCGAATTTTTCCGGGAATTTAAGGAGTTAGAATATTTTTAAGATAATTTGATAGTTAGAAGTCAACGTATCAATATATATAGAAGTCGATAAGAAAACGAACTTAGAAATAGAATAGTATAATCAAAAAGGAAGACTAGGAATAAAATCTAGTAAGAATAAAAAGAGAAAGGGTATACGTGTTTAAAAGTGAAGAAGTAGTTGTATGGTATTGATTTTTCGAGTAAGTAGTCATATCTGTTTTGACGTTATAAATGTTATTCAGTCAAGGTCTGAGAGGTAGTTATACCCCAACTTGATTGATTTCATTATTAACAAATAAATGGTAAGATTTCAGGCTCGAAGGTCAGTGTTGGATAAGAGTTAGTTGAATATAGTATTTGGGTTGTCGTAACGATGTTTTACACAATATCTGTTTTAACCCAAATAAGGGTAAACTTGGAAATAGAATAATAGAATATTTCCTAAGTATAGAAATAAACGAGATCGGAAAAGAGATAAGTAATTGGAATATTTTCCAATTATAAATAGCATATATTTTCTAAAGTTTAGAAAATAAAGGAAGGCAATATTCGGAAATGTTTTCCAAATAACGTAAAAGGCCAATATGGTTATTGAAATTTTTTGGTTAACAAATATTGATAAAGAAATAGAGAAGTGATTTAATTAATGGAATATTAATTAAGGGCTTAGTGATTGTTTGATAATTGGATGAACACTTGTTTTCTTCGATAGTTAAATCATCGACTATCGAAACACTTGTTTTTATTCGATAGTTAAATCACAGACTATCAGAGTTAACCATCGTTGTCAATATGGAGAGACCGGTTGGATTATTATCCGAAGAACGACTCCGTATTGGCAGTAGCGTGCGAATCAGATTATATAAAGATAATCGAAGATGGAGTAGAGTGCAAGGACTTTTTCTATAAATAGAAATAGTACCTTCGGCTCATCTTGTTCCTGGGTGACTTGTATGGATGAACGTCTGATAGAGTATTTCCAGAAAGGTCACGTACATTGATTTCTTCAACCGTACCGAGAGTGGAAGCGGAGAAGGAAACTTCTTTTAGCTGACACGTAATGTACTGTTGTAGACGTCAATCGGTGATTTGATGGATTTGACGATGTGGCATTCGAAGTGAATCTGGTGTGATGATAAAGCGTAGCCTCTGGCCTCATCATCCGGTAAATGACAGGAATCGGGCAAGCAACATGGCTATGTAGGTCGCACCTATTAGGGTGTATAATCACCTGATCTAGAGTTTCATTTACTTCTAAAAATCTATAGTCGATGCTGTCCCATTCGGGAAATGGTTGCTGATCCCAACCGTTGGTGATATACATTCGATACACTCAAGCCAAATGAGTGGTCGGTCATGTGTGGCTGAGTTGCAAGATGTTCTTGTTGAACTCGGTGTATTCTCCTCTAGAGATATACTAGCGGAAGGTGGTTCCATACCTTGTCATAGTTGGAAATCAAATACCCAATACGTGCTTGCGGTTTATGATTGTATATTATATATGTGGAACGTGAGATGCAAACGTTCCACTAGATTGTTATTTACTTGATTTAGACACTATTATAATATCAAAAGAGTTTTGATATAAAGTTAAATCAAGTGTTTGGATTCTCATAAGGGAAAAACCCGTTCCGTGTTATACGACGTGGTCTTATGAGATATCATTTAGTTTCTGAAACTGTTTTAAAACTGTTTACTCATACCAGTCCCATAACTGACCCGGTGTTTATTTTGTTTTGTTCTACCTAAACTCTTGGGTGCCTAAATTTATACGGGCAGTCAAGTAGTTCAGGATTTTACAGATCTATCTAAAGGAGCTTGGAGCAGGAGGCTTCAGCGTTAGTTATATAGAGTTTTGTTCCGCTGTGTTGTAAGTGTTGTACTCTGATAAGTATATGTTATACAGTTGAGATTTTGTATTTCAAAGATATGATATATTATATTTTGTTCCGCTGCGATGTGAGATTCTGTGTTATTATTTCTGTTCTTCTTCTACCTCTTTCTTCTAAAAAGAAAAATGTTTCGTATTTTCGTGATATTTGGGTTGGACGTATGATGTATATAGTCAACTCCGATGTTGCGGAAATTTGGGTCATTACAATTTTTAGAAGTCTTGTTTATAGTTTTAAAATTAATATAACGAATCGTTTGTGCAATAACCAAGGATCATTATCATTGCCTAATAGACACATGCGTGGATTATTTTTAACTTCCACATTTAAGATATAAAAATTCTTATCTCTACTTCCTTCAAAAATGAGATTTTGATCAGAATCTAATATGCTACATTTATTTTCAGAAAATGATAATTTAAAACCTTTATCATATAACTGACTAATACTTAACAAATTATGATTCAAGGTTTTAACTAATAAAACATCCGAAATAAGAGGTGAATTAGATATACTGTAATTGCTCACATCGCCTTTGCGGATGATATATCCTTTGGAGTTATCACCAAATGTGATAGTTCCTTCTTTAGAATAGATAATGTTGGTTAACATCTCCTTATCTCCTGTCATGTGTTTTGAGCAACCACTATCGAGTATCCATTTTCCTCTGTTTTTGTTAAGTGGGTGTAACGACCTGGCTTTTTGACTGCCTCGAGTCAGTAATTAAACCAACTCAAGCCATCCAAAACATCAGATTGTTGTTGCTTATGAAGTTGAAATACAAATCATCACAAAATCACAGGCACAGAACACAAAGTATCTCGCAGTCGAAGTAATATTACAAAAATATTCAAATTTACATGATATCAGAATACATAAATAAATATAGATACAGCGGAAGAATGAATATGAAATCATACTAATGTTTGGTAATAGGCAGAGATGGTCACAACTGCATATGAAATGGTAGATGGATGCTGGATCTCCAACGAATCTCAAGCTCTAACAGATATGTCTCCAAGCTGAAATACTCGGTCTGACCCGGGCATTTTGTAAGGAATAAAAAAAATAAAATACACGAGTCAGGACTAACAGTCTCATATAAGTGAATTAACTCAAATGAAGTGTCCATTGAAATGTAAAATAACTCAAAGGATGTTTGGGATTCCCATCCTCTAAGGATCCGTGAAACTAATACATATATAATAGTACGCTATTATTGTGATGTCTATTCAGTAAAGTAAATATAATGAAAATAGCGTAAGTGGGATTACCATATTACCCTCACGCAGTTTATAGGCATCAGAGTCTATACATTACCATAAATTCACCGCATTGGTGTTATCAGAGGGCACTCCATAGAAAGCAGCGCAAAATAAAAAGTGTAGGGGGCTCGTATAAGATAAATATGACAAGGCACACGAGGCAATACCTAGGGTAGGATTCTACCAGTTGCACTCCCGGACCGGTGGTAACGCATAGCAGCCACTATCGCCCACCTCGGAACACACTCCCAAAATCAAAAAGGGCAACCCAAATCAACCACATAGTAATAGAGATGGTATCGAAGAAGCATGTCCGATATGAGGTGCGACCTCAATTAGTCAAGGTATAGCTCCTGTTTTAGTCATTTTAATTATGACCTGAAGGTTAAGGCCATTTCGTATCGTTCGCCATCTTCGATCCAAAATTCGCTTCCAAGCCATCCTGCTTCGTTCCGATACTCCACCATGTACATAGTTGTTAAAGTGGTATCGGCACTGACAGAGAGTATGCCACTTGCCGACTTCGGTCTCTTTAACAACCAATGCTTACATTTTCTTTTCACACCATGGCCACTATATTTGAAATCATATTTCAAGTATCGCAAATCGATTTACTTCAAAACATTTCCCAAAATTAGTTACCCAAAACATTCGCCATTGGTTCGATTTAAGATCATAAAACCCATAATTCTTTGTCAACCATTGGGTTTTAAGTTTCAAATTCCATGAAATATCATTATTGCTTGAAATCCTTTATTTCACCCTTTTTGGATTCACTAGACTGGATTGGACATAGATTTATTTTATCCGAATTGAAAATATATTTAGAAAGTTAAGTTTTTGAAAATAGTATATGTATATTGAAAGTAATGTATAAATATATGTATAGTTGGAAAAATAAATGTATATTAAATTGAAAGTAATGTATAAACATATGTAGTTGGATAAGTATATGTATATTGAACTGAAAGTAATGTATAAACATACATGTATATATAGTTGGAAAAGTATACGTATGTTAAATTTAAAATATTGTATAAATATATATATTTGGAAAAATATTATGAACTTCATATAATTAAAGTAAATAAGCCCTTATCATTAGAAAAATATTTACAAATCAAGTAATGAGGAAAAATTACTTCTATGAAGTTGAAATTTTTATTCAAATAATATTGATCCAAATCCATGTCTCATAATTTCCTTTCCCATCAAAATTTTACATTTAAAAGAATTCCCATTTATTTGGTTAAATTTCAATACTTCATGGTTAAAATGATTTTCAAACCAATGTTACCTTGGATTCGACATATCCATTTCATATAATAAATCCCAAACCAATTTTAACATTAGTTTTAAATCAAAATATGATTTATTAACTACTAACTTGTTAATCAAACCCGTATTCACCATGATTTAGAAGATCATATTCTTTCATACTTGAACTTTAAACACTTTCATTTGACAAAATCTTTCTTACAATCCCATGGCGAAAATTCATTCGATAAATCATATATCAAAAAAGGTTTTGACAACATTTATCATGTCTTTGCAAAACTTTTACATTAAATCATTCAATTCAAAAATTGCCATATTATTAAATTCATCAAATAAACATAAAGTTATGAAGAATTTATTCAAATGAATTAACTTAAGTGTTAATTTTGCAAAATCACTTTAAAACTTAATTTAATACAAATTAGATTTCCATAAAATTCAAGTAAAATTTTGAACAAAATTTCTTTTAAACTTTTCTTACGCTATACAAAAATTTCATCGGAATTCCTTCTTATAAAATATTTTAAAATATTCTTATTTTATTAAGCACGGTGTCCATATAAATTATCTATCCTATGGTCAGGTAATACAGATATATATTATTTCAATCCGTTCTTTCAAAATATTCGAATCCCGGGTATTTATCATTTCAACCCGCATCCCAAATCAATTCGAATACACAAGGGGTTCGGGTACGTATCATTCTAACCCGTAATGGTTTCAAATCAATAAGGGAACTTGCATGGTGAGAAAATAAACATAACATGTCAAGCATACTTCCATAGTGTCTTATGAAATAACAATGTGTGTCGCACATGCACAGCCACAAAGCAATAAATCTAAAGCACCCTAACATTCCATTCAACATTTCAAGTGTTTAATTCACTTAATAATCAGTTAGTTCGTGAGTGAGAAAAACTCACTTTACGTGGCAACAAGAGAGGGCACGATACGAGTAGGATAACGCTAATGGCTACCACGAGGAATTCACTACCTAGAACAAAAGTATGATTTTTATTTAAAAAGCGGACTAAATTTTATGTATAAATTTACGCCAAAAGATTTTAGCCAAAATAATTGGCCAAAACCAAAGTAGCTACAACCAGGTTTCAACTAGTGACCTCTTTGTTTCTTGTCGCATGTCAAACCACTCAGCTATATAGATCTTTGTTCATAACAGAAAGGTATGATCTTGCATGCACTAGCAGATTTGACTGAGCTGAAATGCAACACCGTCGTCGAGGTCTGCATGTGTACTCCGTTATTACAATAGTGTATGGAGGCAAATCTCAATGAGCACAGTGTGCATGCAAATTAGTTTTATTCTCTTGCGTGCGGCAAACAACACTGCGGTCCTAGTTTCTATACAATCCAGGTGGTCACGCTCAACACAACCAGTGGCAAGGCTGTATACAAATATTTGAGTATATACCCACCATCTTCCAGTTGAAAGATAAACATTGAATTTAGCTTAACACAAATATTTAACAAGGGTATATACTGACAATATGAGGAATTAGACCCAAGAATTCTTGCAAGGAGAAGAATAAAGGAAAAAAAAAGACTCACGATGCCTGGCTTGCAACTATGAACGAAGTACCGGAACTAAGGGAATGCGCTGATGACGATTGCAAGTGGTTTTGACGGAAGGTGGAGCGCCGGAGAGGAGCTGTCACGCAACAGTGATTAAAGGTTCAATTTGGCACAAATTTAAAGCAACTCATGTGTGTGTGTATATATATATAGTCACGCAAAGGAGAAAGTGGGAGCTTTTATTTCTGCCATTCCAATATTTTATTATAGACGGCGTTGAATACTCTACACACCGTATATTTTCTAAATCTGGGTTTACTATTTCAAATATCTTGTGACTGACCGGGAAATATTTTGAAATCTTGAACAGGAGTTTCCAAATCTTATGCTACTGACAAGGAAGAATATTTATGTTGCCACATTTTTAGGGAAAAGGTGAAATTTCAAATCAAAGGACAACATGAATCAATTGTTTTAAGGAGAGAATGAACCCTTACTAAAAGAGATAAGGGTTAATTTTGGCTGAAAATTTCCTACCATTATTACCTAGTCCAAATTTGTGTTTACCATTCATTACATTCCCTGTTTGTTCACACGGTTGAGGAAAATTAAAATAAAGTTCCTCTTTATTTATTTATTTATTTATTTCTTTTATGTTTCCTTTTCCATTAATTATTATTTATTTATTCAGATGAACATGAACGGACAACGCAATGCATGCGATAATGAACGTTCAACTTATCCAACGTAAAATTTTGCAAATAAAATTTTGTTTCCAATATTTAAAATTATTAATTCATTCTTCTTCCTTTTTAAAATTGTTAATTCATTCTTTTTCTTCTTTTTCTCTACATTAACTGTACTTACCAATGATACCGTCTTGTCATAAATTTAAGCTTAGCATTTTATTCAAAACTAATCATTATTTATATTTAACTATTTTTATTTTTATTTTGAAATCAAATTTGCCACTGATAAGAATTTCTTTCTAAATTAAATAAGATAACATTCAATGTTAGATTTCCAAATACATGTATAACTTAAAGTTGATTAGCAAAACGTTCATGTAAAATATAATTTACAAAATAATCCATATATAGCATATCTAATTTCGTTCAAAATAACCGTTCAATTTCTAAATTAGACTTCAAGTATAAGCAAATTTTTCTCTTATAAACCATATTACAAGATTAATATTAAAGTTACAAAATAAATTAAAAATGGGAATAACTCTTGTTTCAATAACGTTCACATTTTAAACAACAAAGGCATTTTTAACTTTAAAGATTCAAATTGGCTAGAAATGTAGATCTCGCGTTGGAATGCCTGTAAATTCACGACAATGGTTTATGTATATTGCTCAAAATAGACAAATTCCAAATAGAAATATTTATTTTAAGTTAAATCTTAATTTAACCTATATTTAAATATGTTGAAGTTACCGGTTCATTACAGCCTCCCCCACTTAGCACTTTTCGTCCTCGAAAAGGAAGCGTCATATTAAGTTGTTGATTTTAAAACTCAAAATTTTGCTTATTGTTCTTTTAAATCAAGAAAGCTTTTTAAATTTTAAAGGTTTAGGAAAATCGTTTATAGCTTATAAGTCATGCCAATCCTCTTTTAGATCAAATTCCATTTTGTTTTGAAACATTTCCAAATTAATTTCATAGTCCCATAATATAGAATTTTCACGACCTCCAAATTCATATCTTATAAACCATTTACAATTCGTATAGTTGAATAATTTCCCTTTCAAACATTATTTCAAAACATAACTCAATTTAAAACCCTTTACAAAATGATATATGACTTTATATTCATTTTTATTTCAGATATTAAATCATGTCTGGAAAGGTCACATTTCCTATACTAGGGAAAATCTCTCAAAATATTATCACGCTTCCGCTATGCTACTCTGATTAGCGTATACATATTTCAACTAATATTGGTAAACATTCCAAAACATTGATTCGGAAAACAAATTCTCAAAACTAATATTTCCAAAATCAATTTTCTTGCATAAGTGATTACTAATTTCCATTTTATTCATTCATTCTTGTTGGTTTCTTTGACAAAGGCATATAATTCAATTCGTTCCTCGTGAGCACATCAACCCATTTGTCGTATAAACCTTGTTGCTCAACTTCTTGTATCCTACTTCATTTGATTCATTCATGCCATAACCTTGCCATTTTACTTATGTCGATTTATTTTCTTCTTTCTTTTCACTTTAACTTCTCATCATGGAATTTTACATATTCCATTTTCTTTGTATTCGATTTATTCCCCTCTTGTCAAAATTCTCTTTCTAGTAAGGTTTATATACACAAAATACAATTCATCATAAGTGATTGCCTTTGTCAAATTCAATACGTTCACCTTTCAATTTATTTACAAGGTCTCAAAAAAGAAAAATAGTCTTCTCCCCCCACTTAGAACTTTAGCTCTGATCGTAATTTTAAATGTATAGTAATCAAAATTTTAGGATATATAATGATACATATAACTTCTTAGCAATCAGCTTTTCATTAATGTTAAATTCTTATTTCCCTTAAATTTTATAGATTTGCGTATATAAATTTTCATACAACGCTTGCCTAAATATCTATGTTCATATGAATAAACTTTAAAATTTCAAAAACACCTTTTATAGGTATCTCATTTCTATTTATTGATTCAAGACCAATCTCTAATTCTAACGCAATATCAATTTTTTTTCAAAATGAGATAAGTATTTATTTGTCATCTCGACTGGAATTATACATCTTCGTCTCTTTCAAAACTTGGAAACAAACGCTAGTGATCTTGAAACAACCACAAGGTTCATTTTCAAGTGACTATAGTGTGAATCTATATTTACCTAGTACACGAAGAATTTAGTACATACGTTAGCTAGGCGTATGTCCCAAAATCTCCATATACTTGATATTCCAACCTTGATGCAAAAACTATTTGAAACTTTCCTCTTTAGAATATACACAATTTCTATATGTAATTTTTCTAAATATATGTAAAAACAACATATCTGGTTGACATTTATTCACTTATACAATCCTAAAACTTATCATGTAAAGTGTTATTCTTAGCATATACTATATAGGGCTTTATTCATTTTCTTTCGAATACACGTTGTTCCAAAATCTTAAGTTTATCGTTTTCCTACTTATAATATAAAATATTAACACTAGTCTAATATTTGTTTCGCCTACTCATGAAATCCCATAATATATGCATATATGGGTATTTCTACAAATCATTCTTCTTTATTTATATAAGATGATTTTAGTTTCAAAAGTCAAATTATAATTTTTTTTTTCAAACCAAATTATACTTATAAATTTTTAATTTGTACTATACTTATTTTAAAAGCTTTTGTTGGCCTTTTTTGGGTATTCTCAAATAAGTTATTTTACCTTAGGTCAAATTTACAAGTTCTTATACTTTAATCATTGAACTTTCTTTTAATATAGTGTTACAAGTCCACACCTAGCTCATTACTATTGAATTTTCAATTCAATTTATTCAATGCACCCAATTGTCTAATACTTAGTCACTTATTCAAGTTTTACTATAAATTTCCATACCTAGGTTTTATACGATTCGAGCAAAGTTATATTATAAGCAAAGAGCTAAACAATCAGACGAACATGATTGATTTATTGAGGGTAGGTAAAATGAATAACAGAAGCTTCAGGGTCTAAGCACGACCAATCTAAGTTAAAAGGGGACAAAGCAAAACGAGGCTTAGATTCGGGAAAGAAAAAGAATCCTAACTTAAAGAAGATCCAACAAGGGACGAGTTCAAAGGAACAGAATTAAAACGAGGATATGTCTTTAAAACAAGACTAAAATTTTAAATTATTCATATATAGAAAATTCCTTTTGAAATTCCTTGAAGTCATTTAAAATATTTTTTATTTCAAAATACGCTCTTTCGAGTAAGCCTGGTGATGATTTCCGCAACGACCCGGGGATTTCGCGATCCTGGATATCGGCATACAGCACTATGTCGACTATTCAAGCATCGGAAACACCATATAGTCCATGAACGAAATTAGAGGGTGAGATTAGATAAGATAGAAACTTAGAATAGAAGAAGAAGAAGAACATACAACATCAGAGTAAACATGAATCTCACAGCGGAACGAATAAATATATTTCATAACATAACTTTGAAACAAAACAGTATTTGTATACAATACCTTTATTAGAGTATAACACTTACAACACAGCGGAAATAACAATATCTGTATGATCCTGAAGCCTCCTGCTCCAGCTCTTCAAGTATCTGTAAATCCTGACTACTTGACTGCCCATACAAAATTGGGCACCCAAGAGTTTAGGGAAAACAAAACAAAATAAACTCCAGGCCAGTCATGTGACTGGTGTGAGTAAACTCAAATCATTTGACTTAACTTTCAAAATCCTTTTGAAAGAAAGAATAATTGTAAGACCGATCCACACATAAACATGGATGGTTTTTACCTTACGATAACCCAAATCATTTGTTAAACAATATTATTCTGATATTATAATAATGTCTAACACAAGTAATATCAATCTAGTAGAAACGCTTGCATCTAATGTTCTACATATATAATATACAATCAAAACCGCGGGCTCTTATTTGGGGAATGGATTCCAACTATGACAAGGTATGGATCCACCTTCCTCTCAATGTACTCTAGAAGCGATACACTGGAGTTCAACAAGAACATCTTGCAACTCGGCCACACATGACCGACCACTCATTTTACTTGAGTGTATCGAATATATTGCCACCTTACAGTTGGTAAACCAACATAACCATTCCCGGGAGATACAGAATTGAAAGAAGTAACAAATATGAATATTCTCTAGATGGTGACAATATACCCTACTTCGGTGTGGCCCACTTAGCCATGTTGCCTGCCCGATTTCTGTCATTTCCCAATTGATGAGGATGGAGGTTATAACGTATCTTTCAACAGATTACTCATTCATTCACTTTGAATGACACATCGTCATACCCGTCAAATCACAAATTGATTTCCCCAAAAATACCACGGGTATAAGCTAAGAGAAACGAATTCCTCCGCCACCAACATAAATACGTTTGAAACGATCAACTTACGCGATCTACTAGATATACTCTGCCAGACATTCATCCATTCAAGTTGTATTGGGACTGGACAAACCGAAGGCACTATTCCGTACACCCATCCTAGGCAATCTCTACCTAGGACTTATACAACAGCCGTTGCACTCTACTCCGTCTTCAATTTGTCTTCGATCTATTTGATTCAAAACGCTAACACCCATACGGAGTGGTTCTTTGGATAAGAATCCAACCAGTCTCTCCGTATTGACGACGAAAAAATTGTCAAAACTTTGATAGTCTGTGATTTAACTATCAAAGAAAAACACGTGTAACAACCCGGAAATTGGAACCAATTTAAAATTTTTATTTTAGAAATTTTAATGGATTTAGTACATTTAAAATAATTTATTTTAAATAATAATGCCTAAAAATTTATTTAAATCGAAGTTAGAACGAATATATTTATTTTAATTATAAAAGGAGTTTAAAATAGCGCTGCAGTTTGAAAATTTGATTTTAAACTTTAACTGAATGTACATGATTCAAAATAAATCAGAATTGAACGAAACAAGAAATATTTAAATCTGTTTAATCATATCTTTCTAATGAATCTGAGAAACTGAAATTTCACTTTAGAAATCATAAGTTATGTCCAGTTTAAATTTTAGAAAAGTCGCTATAGAATTTATATATATTTTAATATAATATATAGCCCTTAAAAATAGCCATTTTACAAACGACCTCTGTTTTTGACGAAACTACTTTTGTTGGATTGGAAATGTCAAATTATTGCTATGTTTAATTTTCATAATTGTTCGAATTAATATGTGAGCATGGCAGAAGAAAATGTGTTTTATCAGTTTCAGTCAAATTTAATCGACTTGAAAATGGCCATTTTCAAACGGTCTCGGAATTCGGCGAAATTAGTTTTGTTAGGACCGTATCGTCAAAACATAACTAGAAACAAATTTTATGTAATTTTTAGAGATAGTATGTGACCCCGGTAATTTAAATTGTACGTTTAAATTTAATATATATTGATTTATATTTTAAATTAAAGAAAAACATATCGTAACAGCCGAATTGGGTTACGAAACATATTCCATTGTGTTCGGGATGGGGGTTATTAGCCGGGGGCGACACTAGTTGGGTTCGATTTAGAGTTGATAGCAACGAACCATTATTTTTCAAGTTAAAGGAATTAAATAATTAAATAAAATAGGAAAATACGTTTATAAATACACTAAGAAATACGTAACACTAACCTGAAATTATACATCCGCCGTATCATCTATTTCATGGCTGCGATGCTCCTTCCTTCCCCTCTCTTTTTCTCACAATCCGCTCAACGAATTTTGAAGCTCCAAAGTGGAAATCGAAGAGCTCGATGAGGGCTTTAATCTGAATGGTTATGATCACCGTTGATTGTTCCTACTGACCGGAATTGATGCTCAAGTGCCGCAACTTTGGACGGGATTTTGTGGTGCTACGGGGGTGCGAGTTGGCAGGATTTGGGGGCGTAGGTGGAGCGAAGACCGGTGGTTGTCGTGGCGATCTCCGATTGCACTTTGGTGGGTCGAGGCATGGTGCGCAGGTGGATGTTGGGGCGGAGCCTTTGGGTTCGTTAACCTGTAGGGAGCGACGGCTTTGTTAAAGAAGAAAGGATTATGTAAAGTAATTAAAAGGTAAAATGTAAATTAATAGTTAACCATTTTAATTAAAATTATATAACTTGTAATGTGAATAACTCCTCCAAATCTTATCAGAATCCGATGATTTCAGTCATATTGGAATCGTCTTTCCGAGATCTACAACATGGAACAGACCAGATCTGAAACAGAGACTGCTGGAAATTCAGATAAATACCATTGTGAGATTTCTATTTTTAATAATTAATTTAAATTTAATTATTCCTCGCTATTTGAAAATCCATGTATGTATGATTATAAAATCAGATCTGTGATGTTTGAGATTGTTTGAATTGACTGTATTATGGTGAATTGACTGTTTTGTGTTAATAGATGGTATGGAATACATGAAATGTTTACATCATGGAAAAATATCATTTTTGTTATATAAATTGTTCGAATAGAAAAATAACATTTTTTTTATAAATGTTAACATTTGAAAAGAACACATTTTTATGTATAAATGTTAATATAATAAGAATCTCAGTTTATGTTAGCATTATAAAGATCACATTTTTATGTAATAAATGTTAATATTAGAAAAACCACATATTGATGTTAGGAATGTTAACATTAGAAAAGAAACATTTTTATGTATAATATGTTTACATAATAAAATCTCATTTTTATGTCAGTATATAAAAGAACATCTTATTACATAAAATGTTAGCATATAAAAAGGAAAGTAACATTTCTAGTGTATGAAATGTTAACATAATAAAATCTCATTTTTATGTATAAAATATTAACGTAGGAAAAAAGTAACATTTTTATTTTATAAAATGTTGCATAAGAAATAAAAGTTCATCTTTGTTAAAAATGATGCATTAGAAATAAAATTTCGTCTTGTTATAAAAGGTGGCCTTAGAATAAAAAATCACATTTGGTTATAAATGTCTCATTAGATTAAAAATAACATTTTATTTAAAATGTTATATTAGATTGTTTAGAAATGTTATTTAGAGTTAAAACATCACTTTGTTTAGAAATTTTTATTTAGAATAAAACATCATTTTGTTATAAAATGTTTATTTAGAATAAAATAACATTTAGTTATAAAATGTTGCATTAGCATTAAAATAACATTTTGTTATGAAATGTTACATTTGAATGAAATTTATCATTTTAGTTAAAATGTTACATTAGAATAAAATTTGTCATTTTAGTATAAACGTGGCATTATAAAAGAAATAACATTTTTATTATAAAATGCTGCATTAGTATAAAAATGTCATTTTTAGTTAGAATGTTATGTGATATAAAAACTTCATTCAATTAGAAATGCCAATTTGTTAGATAACATTATTAGTAATGTAATTATATTACGAATGACATTATATTAGAAATGTTATGTTAAATTATGTCAATGATAAAATCTACATTTATATAGTGCACATAGACATGATTTGTGCTAGATGAAAAACATTATCATAATAATGTTAATATTAATATGCTTGGTTGAAATTAAATTATAAATATTTATTTATAATTTAAAACAGTGAAAATTGGTTAAATTTATTAACCAATAATCTATTTAGATGAATTGCTGTTGTTTGAAAACCCCACACGGGTGTTGGGATGACATACACTAGTCCCAATATTTAACTGTATGTCAATCGATGGATTGACAATCAATGTTAAGCGTTATTTATTTATTTATTTATTTTAACGCTCATACAATTATAAATTTCACTCTGGTTGTGAATGGATTGTTTGTCATTATTGTTATATATGTACATGTGATGTATGAAATCCATATAACTGAAATTGTATGGTAATTGATTGAGTCGCATTCCGATTCAGAATATTTATATATAAAGAATATTTAAAAATAAAGAATCTTTTAAAATAATTAATATTTTAAAATAATATTCAGTGAAGGATAAAATATAAAAATATGAAGCCGTGTTATGTAGAAACGCCATTTTAACCCGAATGGGTTATCGATCGATTTTTATTCATTTTATAATGAATATCAAAAGAAGTGATTTCAAAATCTTATATTTTGATAATATAATATTTTAATATGATAGAAATATAGAATATTCAGTTTTGCTTAAAAATTGAAAATAAAGTGAAAAATCATTTTTAATGAATTTACAAATATTTTATAAAAGCGATTTAAATAGAAATCGACGATATTAAATATATATATATATATATAGATATATATATTTATTTATTTATTTAATGGCCTGAATAGAACGCGCCGCGCAGCGACCGTTCGCGAATTTCGACCATTAACTTCAAATTGGTGTAACGGAAGATCCGACCGTCGGATTCTTCTAAAACCGGAACCGTTGGGTTCGTATCGAAAAAAGCTTTCCAATGAATATAAGAGTTTTGAAATCTAACGGTTGGATTTGGAATTATATCCAAATCAATTTCAGAAAAGTTCGCTATAACTGCAGTTCGGTGGCCGTTATTGAAAACCGACTGTACGAGCGATAATAAAATTATTAAAAATATGGTAAAATCATAATAAATGATTTAGAAAAAAATTTGATGAAAGATTTCATATTTGAAAAGATAAAAATATATTTTATCGAATTGAACTAGTCGTGAACTAGAATAAATCTTTAAACTAAGATTTAATGAAGTTTTCCATTTAAACACTATTTAATTGGGATTAAATATAATAAATTCGATTTTTGGGTTTGTTGTGAATGGTGTCTTAAATAACGCTGTTCTTAAACCCATTTGTGAAAGAATAAATTTTTTAATTAAGATTATTAGAGTTTTCAATTATATTTAATTATTGAAATAAAATGAAATGTGAACTGGGTTTATCGTGAACGGTGTTTTAAACGACATTTGTTCTTTAACCCAATTAACAGTAAAAACATAAACAGGAATTTATAAATCTTTTTATTAAGATTTAATGGAAGTTTTCCAAAAGTAGAGTTTTCCAATTTAGTAGAATAAATTGGAATTGGATAGAATTCGATTTAATAATAATCGAGATGAGATTTTGTAGAAGAAGACGGTTATTACATATGGAATTTAAGAGGCCTTGCCGTTATTCCATTTATATTATTGGTTTGATACATAAATTTATATCGATTATATATTGATCTGATTTCTGTGAAAATTCCATACTTAATGGAAGATGATTTTGGGTTTATCGTGAACGATGTTTTTAAATGACATTAGTTCTTTAACCCAGTTAAAGATAAGATTAATTTCTTAAATTTGAATAATCATTAAGTAATGATTTTTGGGGATTAAAAACTAACTTGAGTTTTTAATGAATTCCTAATTAGATTGAAATGGAATGAGATAATGAAATGATTAATAGTTTAAATTCAAAAGAATTTATCTTTGATAAAATTAATGGGAACCTTTTCCCTAGTAATGTGAATATTTTATAAAAGAATATTCTGAGTTGGAATGTGGCATATGATGTGTTTTATAGCATTAGATTTTTAATTATAAAATACGCGAGTTATTCGAAAAGACCGGGTTTAACCCATTCTGAATAAGTACTACGACGATCAAGAGTCGAGGATGAAGACGATGGTTGAAGACTGGCGATCTTCACATCGAATGGATGAGGATTACTGATGCACTGGACTGACTTACTCCCAGGACAGGGTTAAAGTGGTAGTTGTCCGGGCGTATTGTTGAATGTTTGAATATGCGAGGAATAAGGTGTCTCCGGTTTCGTTCAGACCCAGAACGAACTTGTAAATGGATTGTATGTCTGACGTTGTATTCCTTTATATTGTATTCGTTGATCTCTGCTAAATATATATCTGTTTGGTGGTTAACACCCTTCTCTAAGACGTATAAGCTTAGAGGTTATATATTGGCAGAAATCAATGGTATGGTATGGATTGACAATGTGGCATGCCAAGATGCATGGATCAAGGCTTTTGTTGAAAAGCAGAGCCTTGTGGTTGAAGGTCAAAGCACAACTTTAAATAGCATAGCTTTGTATACTGTTACTTCGCGAACCTCACACTCCGATATTAACCAGAAACGGGAGTAAGGACTGCAGGGGGGACATACGTTTCTTTCTAGCTCGAAGTGGTGTTAGCGACTTACCAGCCCTAACATTTTTACTTATGTGGATGATGGAATGAGGCGCCTCGGTTATTTGAGTCCCTAGTGGCTGTATTTACGCCCCAAAGGGCGGGGAAACGTATTGTTCAGGCATAACTAATCCAACCATTGCACTTTCGTGGACCGGCCCTGAAGATCCAAGGGTCAGTTGCGGCTGATCCTGAGGCTCGGGCTAGAGAGTCTCGAATTCGGTAAGGACTATTTTTTGCCTTGGTTCATGATGGAAATCCAACTTCCAATACGAACCATGTGTTTTTGATTGTATAACTAGTACGACGACATAGTATATGGTAGCTATGCCGTCTATGATTGATATTATGATTGAAATGTTTTCAAAACATATATACACTAATAATAATATCAAATTCGTTTTATCGTATCAAGCATCTCTTGACCATTATAAGGTAAAACTCTATCCTCCGGTTTGTGTTGCATTGTGTGATGGGACTTGAGTCTTATAATGGTTTCATTTTTTATAAAAAGCATTGCATTGTTTGACGATTTACTTTATTTATGCACTGGCAATCCAATGGAGTAAACCCATTCCGCATTAGCGTCGTGGTCCTGTGATTAGCCTTATTATCAAATAGGTTAAATAAGATTTCTCATACCTGTCCCATGACTGACTCGTAGCTTGTTTCACTTTGCAAACTCGGGTGCCCTCTTTTCCACACGGGCAGCCTCGTATGCTGGTTTTAGCAGACTCATTCTGGATAGCTATGAAGCTGAAGATGGATCCTATCATCTCTATTTGGCTGTTCAGACTTCATTTAGTATATCATTTTTTTCTACTGCACTGTATTTTAATTCATTGTAATTTAGTCTTCCGCTATAATATAATTCGATGTACTCTGATATTCTGTACTCTGATGTAACATTATTACAATGTTTATAAAAGTCTGCTGTTATTTGTTCTGATGTGTTGTATTCCCAGAGTTAACGTGTGCGGGAATTGAATGGTCTTGGTCGATTTTGCGATCAATTAAGTCCGGGCAAAACCCGTCTCGTTACAGCTGGTATCAGAGCTCTAGTTAGCTCAAATCTTTGGGGTACAACTCGTTAGAACTGAACAAAAGACTCATCAGAGGTAAGGTTAGTAATATCTTATAAAAGAATACTCAATAGAGACAGGATCAGCAGTATCCTAGAATGAGAAAACTCATTAGAGATGGGGTTAGTAATGCCCTAGAATGAGTTGAGAGTGCCAAGTTTATAAATAACGTATTTGTGATTATGTGTATAATCCGATGTTAGAAAATATGATTTTTGAATATATAAAAGTTATATATATTTGAAAATTTAATCAACTAAGTGACTGATGATTGTGTTGTGTGAATATTAGTTCAACTAATAAAATTATTGAAACCAATAAAAGAGTGAAAATAGTTGGTTAATTAAACAACTTCTAGCTTTGTTCCTTTTCGAGGACGAAAAGATATTAAGTGGGAGAGATTGTAACAATCCGGAATTTGGAACCAATTTAAAATTTTTATTTTAGAAATTTTAATGGATTTACTACATTTAAAATAATTTATTTTAAATAGTAACGCCTAAAAATTTATTTAAATCGAAGTTAGAACGAATATATTTATTTTAATTATAAAAGGAGTTTAAAATAGCGCTGCAGTTTGAAAATTTGATTTTAAACTTTAATTGAATGTACATGATTCAAAATAAATCAGAATTGAACGAAACAAGAAATATTTAAATCTGTTTAATCATATATTTCTAACGAATCTGAGAAACTGAAATTTCACTTTAGAAATCATAAGTTATGTCCAGTTTAAATTTTAGAAAAGTTGCTGTAGAATTTATATATATTTTAATATAATATATAACCCTTCAAAATAGTCATTTTACAAACGACCTCTATTTTCGAAGAAACCACTTTTGTTGGATTCGGAATGTCAAATTATTGCTAGGTTTAAATTTTCATAATTTTTCGAATTAATATGTGAGCGTGGCAGAACAAAATGTGTTTTGTCAGTTTCAGTCATATTTAATCGACTTGAAAATGACCATTTTTCAAACGGTCTTGGAATTCGCTGAAATTAGTTTTGTTAGGACCGTATCGTCAAAACATAACTAGAAATAAATTTTCTGTTATTTTTAGAGATAGTATGTGACCCCGGTAATTTAAATTGTACGTTTAAATTTAATATATATATATTGATTTATATTTTAAATTAAAGAAAAACATATTGTAACAGCCGAATTGGGTTAAGAAACATATTCCATTATGTCCAGGATGGGGGTTATTAGCTAGGGGTGACACTCGTTGGGTTCGATTTAGAGTTGATAGCGATGAACCATTATTTTTCAAGTTAAAGGAATTAAATAATTAAATAAAATAGGAAAATACGTTTATAAATACACTAAGAAATACGTAACACTAATCTAAAATTATACAGTCGCCGTATCATCTATTTCATGGCTGCGATGCTCCTTCCTTCTCCTCTCTTTTTCTCACAATCCGCTCAACGAATTTTGAAGCTCCAGTGGAAATCGAAGAGCTCGATGATGGCCTTAATCTGAACGGTTATGATCACCGTTGATTGTTCCTACTGACCGAAATTGATGCTCAAGTGATGCGACTTTGGACGGGATTTCGTGGTGCTACGGGGGTGCGAGTTGACGTGGTTTGGGGGCGTAGGTGGAGCGAAGACCGGTGGGTTTCGTGGTGATCTCTAATTGCACTCCGGGGGGCCGAGGCATGGTGCGCAGGTGGATGTTGGGGCGGAGCCTTTGGGTTCGATTACCTGTAGGGAGCGACGACTTTGTTAAAGAAGAAAGGATTAGGTAAAGTAATTAAAAGGTTAAGTGTAAATTAATAGTTAACCATTTTAATTAAAATTATATAACTTGTAATGTGAATAACTCCTCCAAATCTTATCAGAATCTGATGATTTCAGTCACGTTGGAATCGTCTTTCCGATATCTTTAGCATGGAACAGACCAGATCTGAAACAGAGACTGTTGGAAATTTAGATAAATACCACTATGAGATTTCTATTTTTAATAATTAATTTAAATTTAATTATTTCTCGCTATTTGAAAAACCATGTATGTATGATTATAAAAACAGATTTGTGATGTTTGAGATTGTTTGAATTGACTGTATTGTGGTGAATTGACTGTATTGTGTTTATGGATGGTATGGAATATATGAAATGTTTACATCATGGAAAAATATCATTTTTGTTATATAAGTTGTTCGAATAGAAAATAACATTTTTTTTATAAATGTTAACATTTGAAAAGACCACATATTTTTGTATAAATGTTAATATAATAAGAATCTCAGTTTATGTTAGCATTATAAAGATCACATTTTTATGTTAGAAATGTTAATATTAGAAAAATCACATATTGATGTTAGGAATGTTAACATTAGAAAAGAAACATTTTTATGTATAAAATGTTTACATAATAAAATCTCATTTTTATGTCAGTATATAAAAGAACATTTTATTATATAAAATGTTAGCATATAAAAAGGAAAGTAAGATTTCTAGTGTATGAAATGTTAACATAATAAAATCTCATTTTTATGTATAAAATATTAACATAGGAAAAAAGTAACATTTTTATTTTATAAAATGTTGCATAAGAAATAAAAGTTCATCTTTGTTAAAAATGATGCATTAGAAATAAAATTTCGTTTTGTTATAAAAGGTGCCCTTAGAATAAAAAATCACATTTGGTTGTAAATGTCTTATTATATTAAAAATAACATTTTAGTTAGAAATGTTATATTAGATTAAAAATGGCACGTTGTTTAGAAATGTTATTTAGAGTTAAAACATCACTTTGTTTAGAAATGTTTATTTAGAATAAAACATCATTTTGTTATAAAATGTTTATTTAGAATAAAATAACATTTAGTTATAAAATGTTGCATTATCATTAAAATAAGATTTTGTTATAAAATGTTACATTTGAATGAAATTTATCGTTTTAGTTAAAATGTTACATTAGAATAAAATTTGTCATTTTAGTATAAATGTGGCATTATAAAAGAAATAACATTTTTATTATAAAATGCTGCCTTAGTATAAAAATGTCATTTTTAGTTAGAATGTTATGTGATATAAAAACTTCATTTAATTAGAAATGCCAGTTTGTTAGATAACGTTATTAGTAATATCATTATATTAGGAATGACAATATATTAGAAATGTTGTGTTAAATTATGTCAATTATAAAATCTACATTTATATAGTGCACGTAGACATGATTTGTGCTTGATGAAAACCATTATCATAATAATGTTAATATTAATATGCTTGGTTGAAATTAAATTATAAATATTTATTTATAATTTAAAACAGTGAAAATTGGTTAAATTTATTAACCAATAATCTATTTAGATGAACTACTGTTGTTTGAAAACCCCACACGGGTGTTGGGATGACATACACTAGTCCCAATATTTAACTGTATGTCAATCGATGGATTGACGGTCTGTGTTGAGACGCTCACACAATTATAAATTTCACTCTGGTTGTGAATGGATTGTTTAATGATTGTTTGCCATTATTGTTATATATGTACATGTGATGTATGAAATCCATACAACTGAGATTGTATGGTAATTGATTGAGTCGCATTCTGATTCAGAATATTTTTATATAAAAAATATTTAAAAATAAAGAATCTTTTAAAAATAAAGAATCTTTTAAAATAATTAATATTTTAAAATAATATTCAGTGAAGGATAAAATATAAAAATATGAAGCTGTGTTATGTAGAAACGCCATTTTTAACCCGAATGGGTTATCGATCGATTTTTATTCATTTAATGAATATCAAAAGAAGTGATTTCAAAATCTTATATTTTGAAAATATAATATTTTAATATGATAAAAATATAGAATATTCAATTTTGCTTAAAAATTGAAAATGAAGTGAAAAAACATTTTTAATGAATTTATAAATATTTTATAAAAACGATTTAAATAGAAATTGACGATATATTTTATATATATATATATATATATATATATATATATATATATTTAATGGCCTGAATAGAACGCGCCGCGCAGCGACCGTTCACGAATTTCGACCATTAACTTTAAATTGGCGTAACGGAAGATCCGACCGTCGGATTCTTCTAAAATCGGAACCGTTGGGTTCGTATCGAAAAGGGCTTTCCAATGAATATAAGAGTTTTGAAATCTAATGGTTGGATTTGGAATTGTGTCCAAATCAATTTCAGAAAAGGTCGCTGTAAGTGCAGTTCGGTGGCCGTTATTGAAAACCGACTGTACGAGCGATAATAAAATTATTAAAAATATGGTAAAATCATAATAAATGATTTAGAAATTTTTTTTATGAAAGATTTCATATTTGAAAAGATAAAAATATATTTTATCGAATTGAACTAGTTATGAACTAGAATAAATCTTTAAATTAAGATTTAATGAAGTTTTCCATTTAAATAATATTTAATTGGGATTAAATATAATAAATTTGATTTTTTGGGTTTGTTGTGAATGGTGTCTCAAATAACACTGTTCTTAAACCCGTTTGTGAAAGAATAAATCTTTTAATTAAGATTATTAGAGTTTTCACTTATATTTAATAATTGAAACAAAATGAAATGTGAATTGGGTTTATCGTGAACGGTGTTTTAAATGACATTTGTTCTTTAACCCAATTAACAGTAAAAATATAAATTGGAATTTATAAATCTTTTTATTAAGATTTAATGGAAGTTTTCCAAAAGTAGAGTTTTCCAATTTAATAGAATAAATTGGAATTGGATTGAATTCGATTTAATAATAATCGAGATGAGATTCAGTAGAAGAAGACCGTTATTATATATGGAATTTAAGAGGCCTTGCCGTTATTCCATCTATATTATTGGTTTGATACGGAAATTTATGTCGATTATATATCGATTTGATTTCTGTGAAAATTCCATATTTAATGGAAGATGATTTTGGGTTTATCGTGAACAATGTTTTCAAATGACATTAGTTCTTTAACCCGGTTAAAGATAAGATTAATTTCTTAAATTTGAATAATCATTAAGTAATGATTTTTGGAGATTAAAAACTAACATGAGTTTTTAATGAATTCCTAATTAGATTGAAATGGAATGAGATAATGAAATGATTAATAGATTAAATTCAAAAGAATTTATCTTTGATAAAATTAATGGGAACCTTTTCCCTAGTAATGTGAATATTTTATAAAAGAATATTCTGAGTTGGAATGTGGCGTATAATGTGTTTTATAGCACTTGATTTTTAATTGTAAAATACGCGAGTTATTCGGAAAGACCGGGTTTAACCCATTCTGAATAAGTACTACGACGATCAAGAGTCGAGGATGAAGACGATGGTTGAAGTCCGGCGATCTTCACATCAAATGGATGAGGACTACCGATGTAGTGGACTGACTTACTCCCAGGACAGGGTTAAAGTGGTAGTTGTCTGGATGTATTGTTGATTGTTCGGATATGCGAGGAATAAGGTGTCTCTGGTTTTGTTCAGACCCAGAACGGACTTGTAAATGGATTGTATGTCTGACGTTGTATTCCTTTATATTGTATTCGTTGATCTCTGCTAAATATATATCTGTTTGGTGGTTAACACCCTTCTCTAAGACGTATGAGCTTAGAGGTTATATATTGGCAGAAATCAATGGTATGGTATGGATTGACAATGTGGCATGCCAAGATGCATGGATCAAGGCTTTTGTTGAAAAGCAGAGCATTGTGGTTGAAGGTCAAAGCACGACTTCAAATAGCATAGCTTTGTATAGCGTTACTACGCGAGCCTCACACCCCGGTATGAATAAGGACTGGAGGGAGGACATACGTTTCTTTCTAGCTAGAAGTGGTGTCAGCGACTTACCAGCCCTGACATTTTTACTTATGTGGATGATGGAATGAGGCGCCTCGGTTATTTGAGTCCTTAGTAGCTCTATTTACGGCCCAAAGGGCGGGGAAACGTATTGTTCATACATAACTAATCCAACCATTGCACTTTGGTTGATCGGCCCTGAAGATCCAAGGGTCAGTTGCGGCTGATCCTAAGGCTCAGACTAGGGAGTTTTGAATTCGGTAAGGGCTATCTTTTGCCTTGGTTCATGATGGAAATCCAACTTCCAATACGACCCATGCGGTTTTGATTGTATAACTAGTACGGTGACATAGTATATGGTAGCTATGCCGTCTATGATTGATATTATGATTGAAATGTTTTCAAAACATATATACACTAATAATAATATCAAATTCGTTTTATCGTATCAAGCATCTCATAACCATTATAAGGTAAAATCTATCCTCCGGTTTGCGTTGCATTGTGTGATGGGACTTGAGTCTTATAAAGGTTTCATTTTTTATAAAAAGCATTGCATTGTTTGATGATTTACTTTATTTATGCACTGACAATCCAATGGAGTAAACCTGTTCCGCGTTAGCGTTGTGGTCCTGTGATTAGCCTTATTATCAAATAGGTTAAATAAGATTTCTCATACCCGTCCCATGACTGACTCGTAGTTTGTTTCACTTCGCAAACTCGGGTGCCCTCTTTTCCACATGGGCAGCCTATCATCTCTATTTGGCTGTTCAGAATTCATTTAGTATATAATGTTTATTTCCGCTGCACTTTATTTTAATTCATTGTAATTTAATCTTCTGCTATAATATAATTCGATGTACTCTGATATTCTATACTCTGATGTAACATTATTATAATGTTTATAAAAGTCTATTGTTATTTGTTCTGATGTGTTGAATTACTTGAGTTAACGTGTGCAGGAATTGAACGGTCTTGGTCGATTTTGCGATCGATTAAGTCCGGGCAAAACCTATCTCATTACAACACGTGTGCAAACAACGATATTATTTCCAGATGGAAATTTTATCGATCAACCATCATTTAACATTTATCTCTTTAGTTCATTAATTTAGTTATCTCCTGTTTCCATATATTCTAAATTCTTATTTTCTGTTATCAGGAAATATTTATGATTTTTATTCGGAAAACATTTCCAAACTCCTTCACTGTATTTAAACTGATGTTTAAATCAAACATCGCCATGCCAACTCAAACCATTTCACTCATTAACTAAATTCACTTAACCATCATTCACTATCAAACCTTACCATTCCCTAGTTAAGAAGGAAGTTTGGGGTATAATTACCTCTCAGACCTTAACTGAACAATGTTTTAACTTCGAAATAGTCAAAGTTTATCTTTTAAATCTTTAACAAACTTCCTTACGTAACTCTCTTTCGAATAAATCTCTATTCGATAACTCTTTCCTTCGAATAAACTATATTCGATAGTCTCTCTTCTTCGAATAACCTATATTCAGATAACTCTATTCAATTAACACTATTCGATTAACTCTAATCGATTTACTCTTATCAGTTAGCTCTATTTGATTAACTCAATTCTATTAACTTTATTTGATTAACTCTATTGGATTATGTGACGACCCGTATTTTTGGCAGCCAAATATTTAATTTAATTTATTTAATTTAAATATTATATTTGGACTGTCAATTGAATTTACAATTTAATTCGCTGTTTAAAACAAAGTTTGAATTTTTTTATTATATAATTATAAATCGAGCTCGAAATAGCGCTGCAGTTCGCAATATAGAGTTTTGAACTTCAACCGAATATATAGAGTCAGATATAAGTCGGATTTCTGTGAAACAAGAAACATTGAAGTCGTGTTGACAATAGTTTTCATATAAAAGAGAAAAATTCCAGATTCTGGGTTATTGATTGCTAGTTATTGCAAAATCAAATTTTGAAATAAACGCCATGGAAATCGTTATCGGCCTTTAAAATGGCCATTTTGCAAACGAACTCTGTTTTCGATGAAATCAGTTTCATTGGAACCATATCATTAAATTATTGTCAGAAAATCAAATTGCGTGGAAAACCGATGTTGTATGTGACCACGGTAGCCGTAAACGCCCATTCAATTTCTATAGAGCATAATTAAATTTATTTAATAAATGGAAATTTGAGTGTAACTTGAGCAGACGATCGAATTAGGCCACGAAACCAGTCCCGTTGAGTTTGTATCGTCGATTAGAGTCAGGATAGGTATATAGTTTGCTATTTTTAGAGACCGGATATTTTGGCGTTAAAAAGGGTATTGCGGTGCACGTAAAAATAGCCTACTGGGGAAACAGTCTCAGAATGCGACGAAAACTAGTGCCGTTAGGTTCGTATCAACAAATTATTATAAGATTGCAAGGTTTCAAGTTGATTTGATTTATCTGGTAATCGTGGAAAAATTAAACGCGTGTTTATTTCTGGTTTTATAAGGGAATTTTTTCAAACGAAGTCGGAATTCGACGAAACTTGTTCCATTGGATCCGGAATATCTTTTTATACGAAGATTCGTTTTTTAATCAGAAAACAGAGGTCGATTGTAATTTGTTTTTCGTGTTACTTCAGCGCGAAGATTCGTTGAATTATATAATATAAAATTTCACCTTTCCTCTGTATAAGCACCATATTCTCGACTGATACACAATGAAACCCTCCCCAATTAAACACACACGTACACAGTTCTTTTCTCCATCCTACGCACTAAAACCGCACATGCTACCGCCTGTGTCTTCTCAAATCATGCACGACCTACCTATAAGGTGGAAGGAAATATCAAATCTGGTGACCTACTTACATGCCAAGTCTCCATCGAAGCACAGCAGCCCCTACTATCTGATCTTTACAGGCTACTTCAAAATGAAAACTCATTACAGGCTTTTCCCTTCACATTTGCCCAGACCGACAAGGTGTTAATACACATGCAAAGATCAAAATCAAGCAGTGAACAGTCGAAATTAAAACACAAACGCAGCTATCCGGCTACCTCTAACCTACCTTGTACGTAAGAAGTGACATTGAACTTATCCTTTGCTTCGAGCGTGTATATATATCTATGTCCATCTCGTTATTTCTCCAAAGCATTGAACTGTAAAGGTTTACATTTCTTCCAGTAATACTTAACCAAAACCCTTCACCAACTAACATATATATAGGCCATCGTTATTCACTTAAAACTGATGCGCAAGGAAATAAAGAAGCGCGGACTGGAGGATGGGATTTTGAAGGGCACGATGGAGGCCATGCTTGGTCACAACATCTTTGGAAGAATATAAGGGGAGAGAAGTAACGCGTAGGGGAGGTAGTAGGCTTTTGAAAGGCACGGTGGAATTACAGTAAGAAAGAGGACATATCGGAGTGGTGGAGGAGTTCCCCAGAACCATTGAAGTGCGGCGCTGGTGGACATATGTGGCGTGGTGATGACTGAAGTGAGAAGCAGGGTTCGAAATATAGCACAGTAACGATGAGCAGTCGGTATGTATGTGCCTAATCTAAGCCTTTATAATAAAAACCGTAAGGGGTAAAACATAATAATCTATTTGCTTGAACTAGTTTAAATTATGCCAAGTTTTGTTTTGCCTAACCAAATTTTACCTGCCTAATCACGTTCTCCTGGGTATATATACCAATATGTGGGACGAGGGGAATTGTTTTGGGTCCAATTTAGTTTATTGTGATAATTCCAACGTTTTCACCTGCCCAAGTATGCTTTCAAACGTGCCAAACCCATTTCCAAATTGACTATCGAACACTCATATTAAAGTAAATAGGGATTAATTAAGAAAATAAAATATTACTTTGGTAAATAACATTAATACATTACTATAAATAATATTAATACCAGATTCTGTATTTAATTTATATCTCGGTAATACAGCAATGAGATAGGATATAACAAGTGACGAAGGAACCGTAGCGACGGGAACGACCGATGAAACTGGTTTGACCAGAGCTGGCAGCCATTGGAGTTTTTAATTAAATTAAACATCAGTTTAATTTAAATAAAACAAACTGTTTCAGCAACGGATAAATCAAGGTGAGTTAGGGTTCTTATTTTGTGTGCTCTGCTTGCCGATGGTTGCCTGATTGCTAGTTATACATTTGTTTGTTGATTTAACTGATGAAATTAAACTGTGTTTAATTTCAGTAAAATACCATATCGTTATTTTTAAATGATTGGTTCCAATAAAGGTAACTCCCCTTGGTTGGTCACGTTTACAAAATAAACGTGTTTAAATTGTTTGAATTGCTTGTGAATTGGTTGATGGTCGTTATTTATTTTTAGTTAAACGAAATTGAAATGATCTTATTTGAGATAACCGTTGTGATTTCAGGGAAGAACAGGTTGGAGGGATCCAACCGGATTCCTCAAATATATTATTTATTTCATATTATCAAATATGAACTGTCCTGTGTGGGTGATTGAGTAGCTTATTGATTATTGATTGAGAATTCAACCTGTGTTTTGTTTAAACCAATGGGCGGTATTGGTTGAGTATTTGGCAGCGTATGGCCTATAAAATAAATCGCTATCAATATTGATTCACCGTTAGGTGAGTCGATTGAGATGGAATTATAAAATTTATTTTATAACTAGAAATAGATTTTTAAATATATTATTTTAAATAAAGGTTATTAAAGAGAAATAAATAAATATTTTATTATTTAAGATTTTGATTTGTTAATAATTTATTTTATAAATTAAATTCTGATGTTAATCAGAATTACAAGTATGAGAATAAGAAATGAATCGAGTGGTTGAACTTTGATAATTGTTTTGTAAAGAAACAATTAATGGAATTATTTAAATTAATTATATTTTTAATTAATTTAAAGTGAGAACTAATTGGAATCGATTAGCGAGATAATCAAGTTTAAGTTAATTAAATAGATCGTTTTGAATTGGAATTGATTATCAAATTGATGTGTTTCGATTAAAATAGTTAGTGGATATTGTTTAAATTTAAATAAAGTTTAAAAAGAGATTTACTATTTAATTTAGTTAATAAAGAAATTAACTATTGAAATAGTTAATGATTGAAATAAGTTATTTTTGTAATTAGTGATGATTTGGAAATTTACTTTTAAATGGGAATGCAATTAAAAGTGATCGAGAGTGAAATATAATCAAAGTGAATGGTGAAAGGAATTTATGAACGGGTTTTATATATAAAACCCGAATTTTTATAACAAAGTTATAAAGAGAATGGTAAGCGAATACGAGGGCTTAATTTAGAGGATACTTGGATTAAGAAAAGGATAGAAAGATGGGAAGGGTTTTTAATAAAAAGAATTTTATAAACGTGGTTTAAAAGAGTAAAGGCATAATTTTACGTTAACGTTACTTGACAATGAGATCAAGTAAAAATGGGAAATTGAAATAAGATTTCAAAAGTGGGAAATGGTGGAATAGATTTGAATGGAGATTGGTAAAAGTGTATTTGAGATAAAGAAGTGGGTCGAAGGGTTGTATAACCAAACCCAATTTATAATGGAATTTGTTTTAAGACGTGAATGGAATATGAGTTTGATTACAACTTATATCTATCTGAGGATATGAACATTGTTGATCAAGGTCTGAGAGGTAATTAAAATACCCTAACTTGAACAACATCAGGATTATCTAAAGATGATATTAGTTAGTAATCGTAAAAGAGGTTAGTGATGGTTCATTATTTCCATTAGTGAAATAATGCAACGTTGGTGATAATTGGAGAATATATATACATATATAACGAGAGATCGAAGTAAAGAAAATGTAAAGTTAGTTTTATCTTATACTAATAACATTAGTTATCGTTTCAAGAATGGGATAAACGATATTACGTAACGTTGTTTATAAAGTAAGAAGTCGAATGGATTTTTCCATGTTTTAAATAATAAGGAATGATTGTTGAAATGTTTTTGAAAGGAGAATTTAGTAGAAATTGAATATGGTTATTAGTTATTTTCTAAGTATTATAATGAAATGATTTTCTAATAACCCGGAAACGCGAGCCAGTTTAAAATTTTTATTTTGGCAATTTTAGCGAATTTTGAATATTTAAAATAGATTATTTTAAATAATATCGACGAGAATTTTATTTTGACAATTTTAGCGAATTTTCTAAGTATTATAATGAAATAATATTTAAATTTTTATTTTGGCAATTTTAGCGCCTCGATCCCTGCCCCAAGCCGCCGCTACCCACCCTCCGTCCACCGCGCAGGATCGCCCCCCCTCAGGCGCCGATCACCCCCTCTTCTTCTCCTCCTCTTCTTCCCGCTCCCCTCCACTGCAGCAGCTCCGACGAGCCACGACCCTCCACCCCTCGCGTCTCTTCCCCTCCCTCGCCCAAAGCCCGATGCGACAGCCTCCTCCATCCCTTCGACGCGTCGAGCCCCTTCAACGACCCTCCCACCGCCTGAAACCCTAGCCGCGCCCTTCAACGCCACTCCCTCCGATCAACACCAACTCGAGCACCCCCCTGCGCCAACAACAGGAAACACCCCTTCCCCCCCTCTCGCTGATGGAAAAAAAACTGTAAGTTTTAATTTGTTTATATCCTTTCATGTTTTTTTTAAGGTAAACAATTCAAAATACAAAGGATGAAATCAGTTTTCTTTTAGATTATAGTTTTAATTTAGAAGAGATTCGATTTTAATTCTTAGAAAAAAAATATGATTTTACATTAGAAAAAGATGAGATTTTTAATGTTAGCAAGATGAGATTTTTAATGTTAGCAAGGCGAGATTTTTATGATATGTAAAGCACGATAAAAGGCGATATTTTTAACATATAAAAGATACGATTTTTAACAAATAGAAATTCGATTTTTGTATGTATATTAGCATGGTAAAAATAGGATTTTTGATGTAGCAAGATCGAATTTTCATAAAGTAGAAAGATTGGATTTTTAATAAGAAAAAGGTTTGATTTTTAATCTAGTGATGAAGTGATTTTTAATTATATAAAAATATAATTTTTATATAAGCAGCGAATTAAAAATATAATTTTTATATCATGGAGAGATTAAAAATATAATTTTTATAATATAGGAAAGTTAAAAATATAATTTTTACACTAGTGGCATATTAAAAATATTATCTTTATATAGTAGAGATTATAAAAATACGATTTTTATATTATATAGATAATAAAAATTCGATCTTTATATAAGAAGTAGAAATATAAAAATATAATTTTTATATAGAATGAAGCGTTGTAAATATATGAAGTTAAATAAAAATGTGAACTTTATTTTTATCATGAAGGAATGAAAATAAAAATGTTATTTTTATATATGTAGTGACTACGGGCAACGAAAGTGACAAAAGGCGAGAACGACGAAGATTTTCTAAGTACGAAGAGTCGTGGCGATTGGATTAGCTTTGGTGAGAACTTCTCACTCTAAATTTCTCTTTCTAGTTATATATATATATACTAGGATGCAGACGGTGTTTAGTAGCACCCGACACCCGTCGTCCACAGACCATGGACGGCTTGTATGCTTGTTTGATGTGTTGTGAAATTTGTTTGTGATGTTGATGTGAAATCGATAATATAGATTAATGTGTTGAAATAAATTAATTATCGTTAAAAATATAATTTTTAACGTGAATGTGAATAAATAAATATTCATTTACAAACCGGACGGTTTGTTTATGTACACCTATTTGAAGGACCTTGATTGGGACGATAAATTTTACACATCGCCCAACTGCACAAATAAAATCTGTGTTTGTGTGACGATCCCAAAACCCCGTGGCACGGTGTCAAGGATAATCATTGGAATATAACACATTAATCATCATTGGCAGATCACAGATAATAGCGTAAACAGGAAATAGAATAATTTACACACATATGACAGCGGAATCATATAGATATCACCACATCAGAGAAGCACAGTACAGGATACAACTTAGTGCATAATGATACATAATCAGTCACCATCGCCTGAGGCGGAATCATACATAAAGAGTACACAAAAGGAATATTAGTCTACATCGCCAATGGCGGAATCATAATATAGATACAATAATGGCGGAGAAAATCCAAGTCAGCACGGTGTAGTCAAGCCTCGCCATGAGCCAAAAGGTGCGTCAGAAACCTGTAACTAGGCTGCCCGTGTGAAAATGAGGGCACCCGAGTTTGCAAGGTGAAACAAACTACGAGTCAGTCATGGGACTGGTATGAGAAATCTATTCATCTTATTAACAACAATAATAAGGCAAATCAAAGGACCACGCCACTTTCGCGGAACGGGTTTACTCCAATGAGTGCTAGTGCATGAAATAAAGTAAATGATTAAATCAACGCAATGCTTTTTATAAAATGAAGCCATTATAAGACTCAGGTCCCATCACACAATGCAACGCACGCCGGAGGATAGAGTTTTTACCTTATAATGGCCAAAGATGCCTCATACGAATAAAACAAAGTGTTTGATATTATTACTAGTGCATATATGTTTCAAAAGCGATTTCAATCATAAATATCAATCATAGGCGGCATAAATGACCCATACCACTATGTCGCCATACTAGTAATACAATCACGTCCGCATATTTCGTATTGGTAATTGGATTCCTTCATGAGTCGAGGCAAGGGGCAAGCTCCTCTCCGTTCGAGACACTCTAGCAAATGCCTCGGGACCGCACACAGCAATCCCCTGGATCCTCCAAGGCCGGTCCTCTCTTACTTTTGAGGATTGGCAATTCCTGAACACACGTTTCCCGGTCCTTACAGACCTATAATCGAGGCGCCTCGTATTCCAACAACCACACAGGTGAAAAGTAGATATAAATGTCAGGGCTGGGAGGTCACTGACACCACCATAGCTAGAAAGAAACGTCATGCACTCCTTGGGTCCTTCTCCCGTTTTTGACTCATACCGGGGTGTGAGGCTCGCGAATTCACGTTATACACAAAGCTACGTCACACAGACCATGCTTTGATCATCAACCACAAGACTTTGCTTTGCAACAGAAGCCTTGATCACATGCCACTTAGGCGTGCCACACAGGCAATCCACTCCATGCAACTGATTTCTGTCAATACATAACCTCTGAGCTCGTACGTCTCAGAGAAGGGCATTAAGCAAGAGAATAAATTCTCCGCCGCCAAACAGATATATATTTAACAGAGATAGATCAACACAGAACAAAATCCAATGTCAGACACACAGTCCATTTACAAGTCCGTTCTGGGTCTAAACGAAACCGGAGGCACCAATTCCTCGCATATCCGTACAATCAACAATATGTTTGGACGGCTACTACTTCAATTCCTTCATGGTAGCTACTCCAATCACGAGCATCAGTAGCGCCCATCCATCCAATGTGGAGATCGTCGGTCTTCAGTCGTCTTCGACTCTTCGACTTCTCAACGTCGATCGATTATTTGAAATGAGATAAACTCGGCCTTTTCAAATAACCCACGTATATTTAGATTTTCAAACCAATTAATCACAGGGTTGAACTATTCAACATTCACACTTCCTTTATTTAGTTACAATTTTCATGTCAAATACATTCAACCATCACGTATCAAGCAAACACAACAAAATTGGTTTATTTTCACTCTATATCGTCTATAGTACTTTATAACGATATATCGCCATTTTTATTTAATTTAAAACGGCCATATTTAATTAAACGACGTTTCAGGTCGTGTCAATGCACTGGCGCTGCTTTTCACTAATTTTGTTTTACACATATCTGAAAATCTAACCGTTGGATCTTCACAAATTTTACATCATTAGGAAGGTCTTTTCAAAACGAATCCAACGGTTCCAGTTTTGGGAAAATCCGACGGTCGGATCTTCCACACTAACCATTTGAAGTTACGATTTCAATTTACGAACTACAGCGTCGTTATTCGATTTAATTTAATTATATTTATATATATATATATAAATATAATCGCTTCTGGCGCTGTTTTTCACTAATTTTGAATTAAACATTCCAGACAATCCAACCGTCGGATCTTCACAAAGTTGGTGCCGTTGGAAAGATATTTCCAAGGCGAACTCAACGGTTGAGGTTTCGGGAAAATCCAATGGTCGGATCTTCCGCACTAGTCGTTTGAAATCACGGTTTCAAAATATGAACTGCACGGCCACGTTTCGTTTTAATTCTATTTATATTTATATATTTATATAAATATAGCTCATTCAAAAATTCCTATATCGTTTCCACTTCAATTATTTCACTAACGCCTTAAATTTTTGGAAAATTTCGCCATAACCTCCTTTGTACGGGAGGGTCTGGGAAAATTCCCAAATAGCCACACGGGCGTCTCATATCAAAAAGAAAAAGCCAAGCGGCTAGCCAACAGGCTCATAAAATCATCACCCAAACAAAGCGGTAAATGTGTACCTATTTGTCGGGCACAAAATTCTATTTCTCTTCTCTAGCCCCTTTTGCTTTAACCTGTTCAATAGATATGCATGTACATATATACAATTTCTAACATTTGTCATTTTCCATTCAATTTCATATTTGACTTGCTTTGGTCTAAAAACACCATTCATTCTAATATCGCATGCATAGGCTAAAATCATATCATTAGCTAGTTAATGTATATTTCAACTCATGCACGTTTATTTGAACAAGTGGCTATTTTCAACACTTCACATTTCAAAAGATGATAATTTTAGCGAACTAAAATAGATTTCAACACATGACTATTTTATTTAGTTCCTATGCATGTTAAAAATAATACTTCTATCACAAATATTTATTTCAACGTCCGCATCTCTTTAGCATGTCACACATATGATAAAAATGATATTTTTATCATTTAAATTATTTATTCAACCAATGTATGGTTTCAACACTTCATAATTTCAATAAAAATGTAATTTTTATCGTTCAATCTTTTTATTCAACACATGAACTTTTCCACTACACACACTTCTCAACAAATGAGCATTTCCACACATGGACATTTTATTTATGTTGTTCTTATTAGAAAGATGAAATTTTGATTGTTAAAACTATTTATATAAGGCGAATATTTTTCATACTTCATATATATATAAAAATGTGATTTTTATTGTTTAAGCACTTCATTCATTCACAAATGAATTTAATTTTCATACAACACTTTTCAACACATGAATATTTCCACACATGGACATAGTTTCATATATGACTTTAATTTCTATACATGAAAATAATTTCAACATATGAAAATAATTCTAACACACAAAGATTATTCAAAATTTCGGCAGCATAACGGCAGGGTAGTTAAAACCGGCACCGTCCCTAGTACGGCTCCTCGCTCTACCTTAAAACCTCGCGGTTTTTGACAATGGGGATTCATGCATCTAATTCGCACGCAGGCGGCATGTTTATTTTTATTTCCACAAATATTTCCAATTCATTTCAATCACCAATGGGTATTTTTCAACCACAACCAAACAATATCAACCACAAACAATTATTCAACCATTCGTATTTTTCACCCAATATTTCACACCAATTCACCGCAATAAATATCGTCCATGGTTTGTGGACGAGGGGAGTATATATATAAATATATATATATAATATATTTGCTATATTTCACTTTCATTTCAACACATATATCAATTATTCTATGCATGTAAAAATTCATACTTCACTTATATAGCTTACACTACGCATGTACATGAAGTATACAACACGTATGTAATTTATATTTCGCTTATATAAATTATACACGACATTTTCTATTCAATTTCATATTAATTTAGATTTCTCACCTTGGTTTTCTGAGCGCTAAAAATCGATACGATGTCAGAAAAATCCGCAGCTTCTTTTATTGGGTAGAGAGCTTCCTTGCGGTCTCGATGTTTCCTGTTTCATCGAATTTCGTCAACACACCAAAATGATATGATTTTTCAAAGTGTACAGATCAAAGAAAACGCACTTTCAGAAAGCTTCAAAACTAGGTCAGCGATTTTTGATCAAACCGTGTAGCGGTTGGATGATCGGCCAGTGCAGGGTTGTAGGCGGAGGAGAGGCGCACGTGCGGGCCCCACGGCGTTGAACTCGACGGCCTCTGGGCGGCGGAATCGACCTCCGAACGGTCGGACTTTGGAGGAGCGGATCCGGCGAAATACTCGACGATGCTGAGCGAGGTTGGTATAGATTTGAAGCTCGTCTCGAGCTCTACGAAAAACTCCAAAGGGCCCTGGTGTTTTGATGAGCGGATGTGGAGATTTGGAGGAGAGAAGGCGGAGAAGGGAGCCGCCATTCGATCTGGGGGGGGTCGGGGGTTTTCCGCGTTTTTTTTTTATTTTTAAATTTATGAAAGAAAAAATATGATTGGCCGAGACTATATTAAAAATTTTTAAATAGTGTTTTCTTAAACGAACTCCTTTTTAAACCCAACGACTGTCACCCCTAGCTAAATACCCCCATTCCGGACACAATGGGATATGTTTCGTAGGCCAATTCGACTGTTACAGTCAGTTATTTTTCAAATTAAAGTATAAAACATTTTATTTTTAACTCTGAACGCACATTTCAATTTGCCAGGGCCACAAACTGATTCGAAAAATTCTAGAAAAATAAATCTAGCTATGTTTTGACGCTACGGTCCCAACAAAACTAGTTTCGTCGAATTCTGAGGTCATTTGAAAAATGGCCATTTTCTGGTCGATCCATCTTAATAGAAATCGATCAAACACATTTTCTTTTGCCACGCTCACATACTAGCTTCAAAAATTATGAAATTTGAAACCTAGCAATAGTTTGACATCCCGGACCCAACAAAAGTGGTTTCGTCGAATTCCGAGGTCGTTTGCAAAATATCAATTTTCCAGGGCTATATATTCTATATACCGACTCTTCTGAAAATTCTTTCGGCCATAACTTTTGATTCCCGTTATGAAACTTCGATTTTTCAGATTCGTTAGAAAGGTATTGACTAACTGATTTAAATATTTTTGGTTTCGCTAAAATCCGTTATATTTTCCACCCTGCACAGTCAGTTAAAGTATGAATTCAAATTTTCAAACTGACTCACTATTTCTAATTTACTATTATATTGAAATATTCTATTTCAATGGTTCAAATTCCTTTGAAATAATCAATTTAAAAATTTTAAATTGGCTCGTATTTTCCGGGTTATTACAATCTCCCCTACTTAAAACTTTTCTTCCTCGAAAAGGAAACAACAGTAAAGTAGGAAATAAAATGTAAATGCAAAGTATGGTAAAGGTACCTTGCACCGGAGTTAGTCAGAGATATCCACTCTGCATTTGGGGTAAGCTTGCTTAATGCTTTCCTCAGTTTCCCAAGTACAGTCTCTAGGATCACTGCTCCATTGCACTTTAACTAAATGAACCTTTTTGCTTCTGAGTTCTCTAGTGTCTTTGCCAACAATTTTTAATGGCTCTCTTTTGAGTGCTAATTCTGGAGTTATCTCCACATCCTGTTGCGCTGCTTCTTCTACAACAAGATCCGGATCATGCACATGTCTCCTAAGCTGAGATACGTGAAATACATTGTGCACTCCAGGCAACCAATCTGGCAATTGAACCCTATAAGCAAGAGTTCCAATTCGCTCAAGTATAGGAAAGGGACCAATAAATCTCGGTGCCAACTTCCCAGTCTTGCCAAATCTGATTACTCCTCTCATCGGAGAAACCTTTAAATAAACATGATCACCAACAGCAAATGCCAAATCTCTCCTTCTAGAGTCTGCATAACTTTTCTGTCGGCTTTGGGCGGTTTTCAATCGCTTCTTGATGAAGTCCACTTTATCCGATGCTTCCCTAATCATATCGGGTCCTAGTACAAGTCTGTTGCCAGGTTCTACCCAACATGCTGGAGATCTGCAGGGTCTGCCATATAATGCTTCAAACGGTGACATTCTCAAACTTGCTTGATAGCTATTGTTATATGAGAATTCTGCCAAATGCAAATGATCTTCCCATGACCCACCAAAATCGATTATACAAGCCCGCAATAAATCTTCTAGAATTCTATTCACCCGCTCAGTTTGGCCATTTGTTTGGGGGTGATAAGCGGTGCTCATATTCAGTTTTGTCCCCAATTCTGTCTGGAAAGCCTCCCAGAACTTGCTAGTAAATAGGGGATCTCTATCACTGACTATGCTGATGGGAATTCCATGCAGCTTAACAATTTCTTTGAAATATATCTGTGCTAGACTTTGGGCAGTTCTATTGGACCTGACAGGTATAAAATGGGCCGTCTTCGTGAAGCGATCTACGATTACCCAAATACTGTCATTACCTTTCTTGGTTCGCGGCAAACCATCTATGAAATCCATGGAAATCTGTTCCCATTTCCAGCCTGGGACCTCCAATGGTTGTAACAGTCCAGCTAGCTTCTGTTGGTCACTCTTGACCAATTGACAAGTAGGGCATCTGCTAACATACAAAGAAATATCTCTTTTCATTGCCTTCCACCAGAAAGTGCGTTTGATATCGTTGTACATTTTACTCACCCCAGGATGGATGCAAAATTTGGATTTATGGCATTCATCTAGCACTTCTCTTTTAAGCTCGGGAACGTCGGGAACACATATTCTTCTATTCAGCCTCAGAACTCCTTCTGTATCCACTTGGAAACTGGAGCCTTCGCCCCTTTGAATCCTTTTTACCATCTCTTTCACAAAATTGTCACTTTTCTGAAGAACAGATATCCTATCAATCAATCTAGGTGTAATTATAAGATGGGCAACAATTGCGGTTTTCCTACTAAGTGCATCCGCTACAACGTTAGCTTTCCCCGGCGTATACAAGATATCGAGATCATACGCTGCAAGAAATTCTAGCCAACGCTGCTGTCTCAGATTCAGATCTTTCTGTGTATATAAATACTTCAATGATTGATGATCTGTGTACAGTATAAATTTCTCGCCCAATAAGTAATGTCTCCAGATTTTCAAGGCAAAAACGATGGCTAGCAACTCAAGATCATGAGTCACATAATTCTTCTCATGCGGTTTCAGTTGGCGGCTTGCATAAGCGACTACTTGGCCTCTCTGCATTAATACTGCACCAAGACCTCTAATAGAAGCATCTGTCCAAACCGTTAAATCCTGATTGCCATCAATAATAGTTAACACTGGAGCGGTGGTCAGCTTCGATTTCAATTCCTGGAAAGCTTCTTCACAGTCGGAAGTCCACTTAAACTTCTCATGTTTCTTTGTGAGCTTCGTTAACGGACCGGATATCTTCGAAAAATCCTTAACGAACTTCCGATAATAACTAGCCAACCCCATAAAACTTCTAACTTCTGTGGGAGTAGTGGGTTGTTTCCAGTCTTGAATCGCTGTTATTTTGCTTGGGTCAACAGAAATTCCTTTCTCTGACACGACATGGCCAAGAAATTTAACTTCTTCTTGCCAGAAGACACATTTAGAGAATTTGGCTTTGAAGACGTTCTTCCTTAGAATCTCCAATACTTGTTCTAAGTGTTTTTCATGCTCGGGTTTTGATTTGGAGTAGATTAAAATATCATCGATGAATACGAGGACAAATTTATTCAGAACTCCCCTGAACACTCTATTCATTAGATCGACAAAGTATGCTGGAGCGTTGCATAGGCCAAACGGCATTACTAACCATTCATAAAATATGTCTGGGCCTCTGAAAGCGGTCAAAGGAACACACGCTTCTGCTATTCTCAATTGATGAAAACCTGTAGCTAGGTCCATTCGGGAAAATACTTTCGCCCCATTCAATTGGTCTAGCAAATCATCAATGCGGGGTAATGGATATTTATTTTTAAGCGTCTGTTTGTTGAGGTCTCGGTAATCAACGCATAATCTAAGAGTACCGTCTGACTTTGGGACAAACACGACAGCTGCACCCCAATTAGAAAAACTAGGTCTGATTAGACATTTCCACAACAGTTGACGAGTTTGATCGCCTAATTCTTCTTTTTCTTTCGGAGTCATTCTACGAATTGGATGTACCACGGGTCTGGCATTAGGAATTAGATCTATTCGGAATTCTATTTCTCTTTGCGGAGGTAAGTTTTCAACTTCTTCAAACACATCCGCATAGTTGCTAACAATCGGAATCTTTTCTATGGAAGTGGGGATAAGTTCTAATGCTGACCAGAATTCTTCTCTATTCGGATTCGAACCATGACAGGGAATATATATATGTCCAAGCTCCGTTCGGATTTTAACGATTCTTTCCGCACAATTCACTTCGGCTTCATATTTCGTTAACCAATCCAGCCCAAGAATAATATCGAATTCGGGAAAATCCATAACGATTAAATCAAAAGGAAATTTGTAGAAAGAATAAGAGACTGGCACTCTACCATATGAACCGAGAGTAATAGGACCCCCTATCGGGTTATGAACTTCAACCGATTCTTTGAGCTTTCGCTGTTTTAACTTTAATTTGTGCACTGTGTGTCTAGCAATAAAACTACGCGATGCACCTGTGTCAAATAATACAGAAACAGGAATATTTTTAATTGTAAGGGTACCTCCCAAAACATCGGGTTTACCTGCTCCGTCGGAAGCAGCTGGCGGGCTAGACCCGTCATAGACATGAGCTACAGTAGCTTTCTTCAGCAAAGGACAGTCTTTGACCAGATGATCGGTCTTGCGACAATTGAAGCACGAGCGAGGGTTCTGAGAGCCTTGGCTCGAGCCTTGAGAATTTGTTTTCTGCCTATTCGGAGCTGTGTAGACGTTTGAGTAGTGCCCCGGCTTACCACAATTAAAGCAATTTCCTCTTGGCGGCTTGCCAGTCTGAGGTTTTGAAGATGCTGCTTGGCTTGACTCGCCCTGATTTACACCAGGCTTGCGCTTGTTTCCGGCTTGGCTTCTAGCGCGATCCTGATCCAGATGCCTTTGATCAAGGTCTTCATAGTTGCATGTCATTTCCACTAGCTCGTTGAAATCCAGCTTGACATGGGCCATGGCTCTATCATGATATTGTCGTCTCAGTCCAAGGATAAACCTCTTATTTTTGGACTTCGCAGTAGCGATGAGTTCTGGAGCATAGGGCGACAACATTGTAAATTTGTTCAGATAATCCTGCACAGAAAGATCCCCTTGCTGGAGATTGGCGAAATCATCGTGCATTCTTTCTAGAGCTTGTTCTGGGACATATTTCTCCTTGAAGAGTTCTTTAAATCCATCCCATGTTCTTCCAGCTTCTCTGTTCCCGGCGGTAAGAGATTCCCACCATAATTCGGCTTGTTCCTGCATAAGCCAGGCGCCCATAATAGCTTTGTCTTCGTCTCCAAGCCTTAGGCCTTCAAGAATTTTCTCGCATGTTTTGAGCCATGCAAGGGCCTCTATTACGGTGCCAGTTCCCGAGAAGGTCTTGCCTCCTAAGTTCTTATATCTCTTAGCTACACGGTCGAGCTCGAAGTATTGAGCTGCCGGAGGTTGTATCAAAGGTCCTTCTTGAGCTGGGATTTCTCCCCTACCTCGGCCTCGGCCGGCACGGCCTCCTCTAGCGGCGGCTGCTCTGGTAGCCATTTGTCATATTCTGTATAAGCAACGAAAAAGTCAGTTAACAGAAATGATAGTCTATTGCATAGTTAAGCAGAAAACTTTACGGAAAGGTAACGACGGACTGATCAATTGTTTTTGCTATTCTGCTCAGCTCATTCTAGGACCTTGCTAGTCCTATCTCTAATGAGCGACTCGCCTTAGAATACTACTGATTCTATTTTGACGAAGTGTTTAATGTGTTAGACTCCAGAACTAAGGTTAACCAAAGCTCTGATACCAGCTGTGACGATCCCAAAACCCCGTGGCACGGTGTCAAGGATAATCATTGGAATATAACACATTAATCATCATTGGCAGATCACAGATAATAGCGTAAACAGGAAATAGAATAATTTACACACATATGACAGCGGAATCATATAGATATCACCACATCAGAGAAGCACAGTACAGGATACAACTTAGTGCATAATGATACATAATCAGTTACCATCGCCTGAGGCGGAATCATACATAAAGAGTACACAAAAGGAATATCAGTCTACATCGCCAGTGGCGGAATCATAATATAGATACAATAATGGCGGAGAAAATCCAAGTCAGCACGGTGTAGTCAAGCCTCGCCATGAGCCAAAAGGTGCGTCAGAAACCTGTAACTAGGCTGCCCGTGTGAAAATGAGGGCACCCGAGTTTGCAAGGTGAAACAAACTACGAGTCAGTCATGGGACTGGTATGAGAAATCTATTCATCTTATTAACAACAATAATAAGGCAAATCAAAGGACCACGCCACTTTCGCGGAACGGGTTTACTCCAATGAGTGCTAGTGCATGAAATAAAGTAAATGATTAAATCAACGCAATGCTTTTTATAAAATGAAGCCATTATAAGACTCAGGTCCCATCACACAATGCAACGCACGCCGGAGGATAGAGTTTTTACCTTATAATGGCCAAAGATGCCTCATACGAATAAAACAAAGTGTTTGATATTATTACTAGTGCATATATGTTTCAAAAGCGATTTCAATCATAAATATCAATCATAGGCGGCATAAATGACCCATACCACTATGTCGCCATACTAGTAATACAATCACGTCCGCATATTTCGTATTGGAAATTGGATTCCTTCATGAGTCGAGGCAAGGGGCAAGCTCCTCTCCGTTCGAGACACTCTAGCAAATGCCTCGGGACCGCACACAGCAATCCCCTGGATCCTCCAAGGCCGGTCCTCTCTTACTTTTGAGGATTGGCAATTCCTGAACACACGTTTCCCGGTCCTTACAGACCTATAATCGAGGCGCCTCGTATTCCAACAACCACACAGGTGAAAAGTAGATATAAATGTCAGGGCTGGGAGGTCACTGACACCACCATAGCTAGAAAGAAACGTCATGCACTCCTTGGGTCCTTCTCCCGTTTTTGACTCATACCGGGGTGTGAGGCTCGCGAATTCACGTTATACACAAAGCTACGTCACACAGACCATGCTTTGATCATCAACCACAAGACTTTGCTTTGCAACAGAAGCCTTGATCACATGCCACTTAGGCGTGCCACACAGGCAATCCACTCCATGCGACTGATTTCTGTCAATACATAACCTCTGAGCTCGTACGTCTCAGAGAAGGGCGTTAAGCAAGAGAATAAATTCTCTGCCGCCAAACAGATATATATTTATCAGAGATCGATCAACACAGAACAAAATCCAATGTCAGACACACAGTCCATTTACAAGTCCGTTCTGGGTCTGAACGAAACCGGAGGCACCAATTCCTCGCATATCTGTACAATCAACAATATGTTTGGACGGCTACTACTTCAATTCCTTCATGGTAGCTACTCCAATCACGAGCATCAGTAGCGCCCATCCATCCAATGTGGAGATCGTCGGTCTTCAGTCGTCTTCGACTCTTCGACTTCTCAACGTCGATCGATTATTTGAAATGAGATAAACTCGGCCTTTTCAAATAACCCACGTATATTTAGATTTTCAAACCAATTAATCACAGGGTTGAACTATTCAACATTCACACTTCCTTTATTTAGTTACAATTTTCATGTCAAATACATTCAACCATCACGTATCAAGCAAACACAACAAAATTGGTTTATTTTCACTCTATATCGTCTATAGTACTTTATAACGATATATCGCCATTTTTATTTAATTTAAAACGGCCATATTTAATTAAACGACGTTTCAGGTCGTGTCGATGCACTGGCGCTGCTTTTCACTAATTTTGTTTTATACATATCTGAAAATCTAACCGTTGGATCTTCACAAATTTTACATCATTAGGAAGGTCTTTTCAAAACGAATCCAACGGTTCCAGTTTTGGGAAAATCCGACCGTCGGATCTTCCACACTAACCATTTGAAGTTACGATTTCAATTTACGAACTACAGCGTCGTTATTCGATTTAATTTAATTATATCTATATATATATATATAAATATAATCGTTTCTGGCGCTGTTTTTCACTAATTTTGAATTAAACATTCCAGACAATCCAACCGTCGGATCTTCACAAAGTTGGTGCCGTTGGAAAGATATTTCCAAGGCGAACTCAACGGTTGAGGTTTCGGGAAAATCCAATGGTCGGATCTTCCGCACTAGTCGTTTGAAATCACGGTTTCAAAATATGAACTGCACGGCCACGTTTCGTTTTAATTCTATTTATATTTATATATTTATATAAATATAGCTCATTCAAAAATTCCTATATCGTTTCCACTTCAATTATTTCACTAACGCCTTAAATTTTTGGAAAATTTCGCCATAACCTCCTTTGTACGGGAGGGTCTGGGAAAATTCCCAAATAGCCACACGGGCGTCTCATATCAAAAAGAAAAAGAAAAAGCCAAGCGGCTAGCCAACAGGCTCATAAAATCATCACCCAAACAAAGCGGTAAATGTGTACCTATTTGTCGGGCACAAAATTCTATTTCTCTTCTCTAGCCCCTTTTGCTTTAACCTGTTCAATAGATATGCATGTACATATATACAATTTCTAACATTTGTCATTTTCCATTCAATTTCATATTTGACTTGCTTTGGTCTAAAAACACCATTCATTCTAATATCGCATGCATAGGCTAAAATCATATCATTAGCTAGTTAATGTATATTTCAACTCATGCACGTTTATTTGAACAAGTGGCTATTTTCAACACTTCACATTTCAAAAGATGATAATTTTGGCGAACTAAAATAGATTTCAACACATGACTATTTTATTTAGTTCCTATGCATGTTAAAAATAATACTTCTATCACAAATATTTATTTCAACGTCCGCATCTCTTTAGCATGTCACACATATGATAAAAATGATATTTTTATCATTTAAATTATTTATTCAACCAATGTATGGTTTCAACACTTCATAATTTCAATAAAAATGTAATTTTTATCGTTCAATCTTTTTATTCAACACATGAACTTTTCCACTACACACACTTCTCAACAAATGAGCATTTCCACACATGGACATTTTATTTATGTTGTTCTTATTAGAAAGATGAAATTTTGATTGTTAAAACTATTTATATAAGGCAAATATTTTTCATACTTCATATATATATAAAAATGTGATTTTTATTGTTTAAGCACTTCATTCATTCACAAATGAATTTAATTTTCATACAACACTTTTCAACACATGAATATTTCCACACATGGACATAGTTTCATATATGACTTTAATTTCTATACATGAAAATAATTTCAACATATGAAAATAATTCTAACACACAAAGATTATTCAAAATTTCGGCAGCATAACGGCAGGGTAGTTAAAACCGGCACCGTCCCTAGTACGGCTCCTCGCTCTACCTTAAAACCTCGCGGTTTTTGACAATGGGGATTCATGCATCTAATTCGCACGCAGGCGGCATGTTTATTTTTATTTCCACAAATATTTCCAATTCATTTCAATCACCAATGGGTATTTTTCAACCACAACCAAACAATATCAACCACAAACAATTATTCAACCATTCGTATTTTTCACCCAATATTTCACACCAATTCACCGCAATAAATATCGTCCATGGTTTGTGGACGAGGGGAGTATATATATAAATATATATATATAATATATTTGCTATATTTCACTTTCATTTCAACACATATATCAATTATTCTATGCATGTAAAAATTCATACTTCACTTATATAGCTTACACTACGCATGTACATGAAGTATACAACACGTATGTAATTTATATTTCGCTTATATAAATTATACACGACATTTTCTATTCAATTTCATATTAATTTAGATTTCTCACCTTGGTTTTCTGAGCGCTAAAAATCGATACGATGTCAGAAAAATCCGCAGCTTCTTTTATTGGGTAGAGAGCTTCCTTGCGGTCTCGATGTTTCCTGTTTCATCGAATTTCGTCAACACACCAAAATGATATGATTTTTCAAAGTGTACAGATCAAAGAAAACGCACTTTCAGAAAGCTTCAAAACTAGGTCAGCGATTTTTGATCAAACCGTGTAGCGGTTGGATGATCGGCCAGTGCAGGGTTGTAGGCGGAGGAGAGGCGCACGTGCGGGCCCCACGGCGTTGAACTCGACGGCCTCTGGGCGGCGGAATCGACCTCCGAACGGTCGGACTTTGGAGGAGCGGATCCGGCGAAATACTCGACGATGCTGGGCGAGGTTGGTATAGATTTGAAGCTCGTCTCGAGCTCTACGAAAAACTCCAAAGGGCCCTGGTGTTTTGATGAGCGGATGTGGAGATTTGGAGGAGAGAAGGCGGAGAAGGGAGCCGCCGTTCGATCTGGGGGGGGGGGTCGGGGGTTTTCCGCGTTTTTTTTTTATTTTTAAATTTATGAAAGAAAAAATATGATTGGCCGAGACTATATTAAAAATTTTTAAATAGTGTTTTCTTAAACGAACTCCTTTTTAAACCCAACGACTGTCGCCCCTAGCTAAATACCCCCATTCCGGACACAATGGGATATGTTTCGTAGGCCAATTCGACTGTTACAGTCAGTTATTTTTCAAATTAAAGTATAAAACATTTTATTTTTAACTCTGAACGCACATTTCAATTTGCCAGGGCCACAAACTGATTCGAAAAATTCCAGAAAAATAAATCTAGCTATGTTTTGACGCTACGGTCCCAACAAAACTAGTTTCGTCGAATTCTAAGGTCATTTGAAAAATGGCCATTTTCTGGTCGATCCATTTTAATAGAAATCGATCAAACACATTTTCTTTTGCCACGCTCACGTACTAGCTTCAAAAATTATGAAATTTGAAACCCAGCAATAGTTTGACATCCCGGACCCAACAAAAGTGGTTTCGTCGAATTCCGAGGTCGTTTGCAAAATATCAATTTTCCAGGGCTATATATTATATATACCGACTCTTCTAAAAATTCTTTCGGCCATAACTTTTGATTCCCGTTATGAAACTTTGATTTTTCAGATTCGTTAGAAAGGTATTGACTAACTGATTTAAATATTTTTGGTTTCGCTAAAATCCTTTATATTTTCCACCCTGCACAGTCAGTCAAAGTATGAATTCAAATTTTCAAACTGACTCACTATTTCTAATTTACTATAATATTGAAATATTCTATTTCAATGGTTCAAATTCCTTTGAAATAATCAATTTAAAATTTTTAAATTGGCTCGTATTTTCCGGGTTATTACAGTTTGATTGTTTGAAACCCCACACGGGTATTGGGATAAAATACGACATACACTAATCCCAATAATTAGTTGTATGTCGATCGATGGATCAACAGGCTGTTATAAGCGTTAGATATGTATATTTGATGCTTATACAGTGTAGTGCACTTTGGATGATGATTGATTATTTATCGTTGCTATTATATACATGTGTTGTATGGAATCCATGTAATTAACTTTATTTGGTGATTGATTGGGCCTCATTCCGAAAAAAATAAAGAATATTATAAAATAAAGGTTCATGTGTTGACAGTACTCATCCGTTCAGATTAGTCATGTGTTGAACGAAATATTTTAACAATAAAATTTACATCTTTATCTTTATAAAATAAAGGTTTATGTGTTGACAGTACTCATCCGTTGAGATTAGTCATGTGTTGAACGAAATATTTTAACAATAAAATTTACATCTTTATCTTTATAAAATAAAGGTTCATGTGTTGACCGTACTCATCCGTTGAGATTAGTCATGTGTTGAACGAAATATTTTAACAATAAAATTTACATCTTTATCTTTATAAAATAAAGGTTCATGTGTTGACCGTACTCATCCGTTGAGATTAGTCATGTGTTGAACGAAATATTTTAACAATAAAATTTACATCTTTATCATATATAAAATTAGAAACTAATTGGAAAATAGATAAGATGAGTGGTCTCCTGGATATTGATCTGATGTTGGTTTCGGCCTTCGGGGTTAATATTTAGGAAATCGTCCTCTTACTAATTTACGGTTGGAGTCTGATTTGAAATCAAACGATAGATACCATAATTTTTGTAAAAAACAAATATTAAATAACAAAAATAGTCACACGTGGACAGTACTCATTCGTTGAGATTAGTCGTGTGTTGACAAAAATATAGACTCATGTATTGAAAGAAATATAGATTCATTTGTTGAATAGAATAACGAAGTTATTGAAATATATAAAGCCGTGTTGATTAGAGATGCGCTATTTTGACGTGAACGATATTTATATCGATTATACTCATTTTTATAATTTGAATTGAATAGAAAACGAATTGAATTGAATAGAAAACGAATTTGAATCGAATCTAATAGAAACGAATTCGAATTAAATTGAATATAAAACGAATTTGAATTGAATCGAATAGAAAACGAATTCGAATTGAATTGAAAACGAATTGAAATAGAATAAAAATCAATTTGAAATGAATTCAAATTGAATTGAAATTTGAATTGAATTGAAATGAATTTAAAACGAATTTATAAGGAAAAAATTCAATTTTGATTTGAATTTGAAATGGAAGTTGAAATTGTTTTTGAAACGAATTTTAAACTATTTATAAAATTCGTTTTGAATAGAAATCGACGAAGTATATATTATATATATAATATAATGGCCTGAAAAGAACGCGCCACGCCAAGGCAATTCGCGAATTTCGACCATTGACTTCGAACGGATATTACGGGAGATCCGACCGTCGGATTCTCCTAAAACCAGAACCATTGGGTTCGTATCGAAAATAGCTTTCTAACGAATAATAGAAATTTGAAATCTAACGGTTGGATTTGGAGATGCGTCCAAATCAAATTTGGAAAAGGTCGCTATAAGTGCAGTTCGATGGCCATTGGTGGAAATCGACTGTACGAGCCTTAATAAAATTATTAAAAATAGTAATAATTTGTGTAAAATCATAAGAAATGATTTGGAAAAAATCGGGATGAAAAACTCCATATTTGAAAAGATAAAAATAGATTTTTATCGAAATGAACTAGTTTTGAACTAAAATTAAACCCGTTTATTTTTAAATAAATAAATTGGATTTGAAATGGGTTTTAAATAGAATTGATTTGTGGGTTTATCGTGAAAGGTGTTTTAAATGACACTTGTTCTTTAACCCGATAATAATAGAATGTGATTTGGGTTTATCGTGAACTGTGTTTTAAATGACACTAGTTCTTTAACCCAGTAAAAGGAGTTTTAATGAATCTGCAATTAGATTGAAATGTGAATTGATAATGAAAATTATCAAATTTGGAAAGTGAGCGAGAATGGAGTACCACCAGTTCTTGTTGCAGTTATGATGGGGGGTTCTCACCATGTGGTTTGGTGGCGAACAGTCGGCTCTTACCCCCACATGTCCCTTGCGGGGGTTGGTTAGGCAGTGGCCGGGAGGCTCGAGAGGGTCGCCGTAAAACAAGTGTACTGGGGGACCACTGCGAGCCACGGTGGGTTTTACCTGCTGCTTTGGGGGATGAAGGGATGGTTGCAAAGCCTACCGGATTTCGTCAGGCTATCTCATTTGGTATCAGAGCTTTGGTTTACAGAGCTCGAGAACAAGACACATTAGAACCATACGAAAGAATTCATCAGATATTGGATTAGTAATATCCAATTAGAATAACTCGTTAGAGATAGGGTCAGTAGTATCCTAGAACGAGTGAAGAGTATATTTTTCAAATGAAAACAATTTTGTTTTGAAAATTTAATTCGTTTTAAACGTATTTGAATATTTTATTTGTATTGAACTTGGACAATCCAATATATAAAGATTTTGCATATACGCGTCATGAACGTATATTCGAAGTTTTAATATACTGGATAGATATAGAATCACATTCTAGTCGCCCGGAGATGGTACTGATAATTGTCATGACATCATCAGTATTTATGTTCGTGTTTCGAAGGTGTGATATCTATATATTTCCATTAGACTGGTGTGAGAACCAAAACTTATATAGATAGATTTATTTGTTGTGAATTGACATCAAAAACATGATTTTTGACTATATATCAAATTTATGAATTTGAAAACTCTAATCCACTAATTGATTGATGATTGTGTTGTTTGTTTATTTGTTTGATAATTTTGAACCATTATGCCTAATTGAATCAAATATTGAATTGTATTGAAAATAGGTCGCATTTGCTTGCATATACATGTACTTACATTGAACAGGTCATAGCAAAGAGGCTAGAGCAGAGGAATAAAATTTGTTTGCCCGACAAATAGGTACATGTTTACTATAATTTACTGTTTTGTTTGGGTGATGATGATTTTATGAGCCTATTGGCTAGCCGCTTGGCTTTTTATTTTTCTTTTTGAGATCAGAGGGCCTGTATGGCAATCTCGGGATTTTCCCGGTGCTCTCGGTGCAGGGGAGTTTATGGCGAAATTTTTCGAAAATTTAGGGTGTTAGCCAAATTTTTGAAAAATTTGAAAAGTTTTTAGAAACTGAAAAGTTGAAGAACTTAAGCCGTAATCAGAATATTGGAAGTTGAATTGATTTGTTAAACAACTTTCGGCTTCGTTCCTTTTCGGGGACGAAAAGTTTTAAGTGGGGGAGATTGTAATAACCTGGAAATGCGAGCCAGTTTAAAATTTTTATTTTGGCAATTTTAGCGAATTTTGAATATTTAAAATAGATTATTTTAAATAATATCGACGAGAAATTTATTTTGAATATATTTAGAACGTATATATTATATACGTTGTCGTTAGAATAGAAATATTTATTTATAATTATAAATAGAATCGAAAATGGCGCGGTAGTTCGATAATTCGATTTCAAACTTCAAATGAATGTACCGGGTGCAAAATAAACCGGATTTTAGTGAAACCAAAAATATTAGGATCTATTTAGAATATCTTTCCAATGAATCCGAAAAATCGAAATTTCATAGCGGGAATCAAAAGATATGTCCAGTTGAAAATTCTGAATAGTCGCTATGAAATTCAGGCCCTTAAAAATGGGAATTTTGCAAACGACCTCGGATTTTGACGAAACCACTTTTGTTGGATCTGTGATGTCAGGTTATTGCTAGGTTTCAAATTTCATAATTTTTCGAATCAATATGTGAGTGTGGCAAAGGAAAACGCGTTTGACCAGTTTCAGTTGATTTTAATCGACTGGAAAATGACCATTTTTCCAACGGTCTCAGAATTCGACGAAATTAGTTTTGTTAGGACCGTATCGTCAATACGAAGCTAGAAAATATTTTTCTGGAATTTTTCGAGTTAATATGTGACTCCAGTAAATTGAAATGCGCGTTCAAATTCAATATATAGTGTTATATTTTGATTTTGACGAAAACTGATAGAAACGATCAAATCAGCGTACGATACATATCCCATTGTGTTCGAAATGGGGGTAATTAGCTATGGACGACAAGCAGTGGGTTTGATTTCGAATTCGAGATAAAAAGTTACTTTTTAAAGAGAAATTAAAATAAATTAATATATATTTTATTATATGCCCCCCTTCATTCTTCTCCGATCAGAAAAAAAGGAAAAACGCGCCCTAGCGCCTCGATCCCTGCCCCAAGCCGCCGCCACCCACCCTCCGTCCACCGCGCAGGATCGCCCCCCCCCCTCAGGTGCCGATCACCCCCCTCTTCTTCTCCTCCTCTTCTTCCCGCTCCCCTCCACTGCAGCTGCTCCGACGAGCCACGACCCTCCACCCCTCGCGTCTCTTCCCCTCCCTCGCCCAAAGCCCGATGCGACAGCCTCCTCCATCCCTCCGACGCGTCGAGCCCCTTCAACGACCCTCCCACCGCCTGAAACCCTAGCCGCGCCCTTCAACGCCCCTCCCTCTGATCAACTCCAACTCGAGCACCCCCCTTGCGCCAACAACAAGAAACACCCCTCCCCCCTCTCGCTGATGGAAAAAAAAACCTGTAAGTTTTAATTTGTTTATATCCTTTCATGTTTTTTTAAGGTAAACAATTCAAAATACAAAGGATGTAATCAGTTTTCTTTTAGATTATAGTTTTAATTAAGAAGAGATTCGATTTTAGTTCTTAGAAAAAAATATGATTTTACATTAGAAAAAGATGAGATTTTTAATGTTAGCAAGGCGAGATTTTTATGATATATAAAGCACGATAAAAGGCGATATTTTTAACATATAAAAGATACGATTTTTAACAAATAGAAATTCGATTTTTGTATGTATATTAGCATGGTAAAAATAGGATTTTTGATGTAGCAAGATCGATTTTTTATAAAGTAGAAAGATTGGATTTTTAATAAGAAAAAGGTTTGATTTTTAATCTAGTGAAGAAGTGATTTTTAATTATATAAAAATATAGTTTTTATATAAGCAGCGAATTAAAAATATAATTTTTATATCATGGAGAGATTAAAAATATAATTTTTATAATATAGGAAAGTTAAAAATATAATTTTTACACTAGTGGCATATTAAAAATATTATCTTTATATAGTAGAGATTATAAAAATACGATTTTTATATTATATAGATAATAAAAATTCGATCTTTATATAAGAAGTAGAAATATAAAAATATAATTTTTATATAGAATGAAGCGTTGTAAATATATGAAGTTAAATAAAAATGTGAACTTTATTTTTATCATGAAGGAATGAAAATAAAAATGTGATTTTTATATATGTAGTGACTACGAGCAACGAAAGTGACAAAAGGCGAGAACGACGAAGATTTTCTAAGTATGAAGAGTCGTGGCGATTGGATTAGCTTTGGTGAGAACTTCTCACTCTAAATTTCTCTTTCTAGTTATATATATACTAGGATGCAGACGGTGTTTAGTAGCACCCGACACCCGTCGTCCACAGACCATGGACGGCTTGTATGCTTGTTTGATGTGTTGTGAAATTTGTTTGTAATGTTGATGTGAAATCGATAATATAGATTAATGTGTTGAAATAAATTAATTATCGTTAAAAAATATAATTTTTAACGTGAATGTGAATAAATAAATATTCATTTACAAACCGAACGGTTTGTTTATGTACACCTATTTGAAGGACCTTGATTGGGATGATAAATTTTACACATCGCCCAACTGCACAAATAAAATCTGTGTTTGATTGTTTGAAACCCCACACGGGTATTGGGATAAAATACTACATACACTAATCCCAATAATTAGTTGTATGTCGATCGATGGATCGATAGGCTGTTATAAGCGTTAGATATCTATATTTGATGCTTATACAGTGTAGTGCACTTTGGATGATGATTGATTATTTATCGTTGCTATTATATACATGTGTTGTATGGAATCCATGTAATTAACTTTATATGGTGATTGTGTAACGGCTGGAAATTTTCGACTCCTCGAGAGTCGAAAATTCCGAGACGTTAGTGAAAGAAAGTAGAGGGTGAGGAAGAAAAGATAGAACTAATAGAATAGAAGAAGAAGAAGAACTTACATCATCAGAGTAAACACAAATCTCACAGCGGAACGAATAAAATATAACATACTTTGAAATACAAATCAGTACTCGTATATACATACCATTTCAAAGTACAACACTTAACAACACAGCGGAATAATAATAGCTATAATCCTGAAGTCTCCTGCTCCAAGCTCTCCAAGTATATCTGTAAAATCCCGACTACTTGACTGCCCTTACAAATTTAGGCACCCAAGAGTTTAGGGGAAACAAAACAAAATAAACTCCGGGTCAGTCATGGGACTGGTGTGAATAAAACTCCAATACTTGGTTAAATAATGGATATCTTTCTGATATTATAATAATGTCTAAATACAAATAGATATCAATCTAGCAGAACGCTTGCATCTCACGTTCCACATTTATAGTATACAAATAAAACCGTGAGCGCTTATTGGAGATTGGATTCCTACAGACAAGGTATGGGAGCACCTTCCGATCAGTGTACTCTAGAGGAGATACACTAGGGTTCAACAAGAACGTCTTGCAACCCGGCCACACATGACCGTCCACTCATTTAGCTTGAGTGTAACGAATATATTATCACCGATGGTTGGGATCAGCAACCATCCTTCCCGATAAGGGACAGCATTGAAATAGATTATAAAGAAGTACAATTGAATATTCTCTAGATGGTGATAATACACCCTGCTTGGGTATGGCCCAACTAGCCATGCTGCCTAGCCCAACTTCTGTTATTTCCCGGTTGTGAGGTTTTGAGGTCGCGTTTATCACTTTGACAGATTATTTCTTCAATTACTTTGAATGCCACATCGTCATACCCGCCAAATCAATATCGATTTCTCAAGGCATCACGGGTATAAAAGCTAAGAGAAACGAATTTCTCCGCCGCCCAACGTAATACGTTTGAAGAGATCAACATATATGATTCGTTAAGAATACTTTGTCAGACACTCGTCCATATACGTTGTCCTGGGACTGAACAAACCGAAGGCACTATTCAGTGAATCCATCCTACCTAGGCTTTTCACAATAGCCCTTGCACTTCACCCCGTCTTCAATTATCTTCAGCGTACTTGATTCGCAACGCTTATGCTAATACGGAGTGGTTCTTCGGATAATAATCCAACCGGTCTCTCCATATTTACAACGTAAATATGGTCAAAACTTTGATAGTCTGTGATTCAACTATCAAATGAAAACATGTCGGTGTACACAACAACGATCTTATTTCCAAATGGAAATTCGATCGATCAATCATCATATGTTCATATTTCCTTATTTCATATATTTAGAAAATATATGTTATTAATCATGGGAAAACATTTCCATAGCTTATTTACGCATCACTATTATTTCGCAACTATCAGTCCCTAACTGTAACTAGTATGAGAACAATTCTCTAAGTATCAATTCGGCAGGTCGAAACCAACATCAGATCGTTACTTAGAAAACCGTTCAACTTACCCTCTCCAGTCAGTTTCTGAATTTGCTTAACTCTATTTCTTAAATTCTTATCATGAAAACATTTCATTTTCTATGTTTAGAAAACATATCTGACTATATTTGGAAAACGTTTCCAAAACTCATTTACGGATTTCCAATGAACGTTGTATAAAACATCGTTTCGCTTAGTCCATTTATCTCTTATTCCTTAACTTTATTCCTAATCAACCTTTTAGATCGAACCACAACTATTCCTTTGTCAATTCTGAAGTCAATCAAGTTGGGGTATAATTACCTCTCAGACCTTAATTGAACAACGTCCTTTACTGTGAAATAGATGAAGCTCGTCACTCACTTTTTACAATCATCTGTTTACGCAAATTCTCGGATTCAGGTTACGAATCCACTTCTTATATGACAACGTTTGATTATAACTATAACGTTATAATTCCTACCCCTAAAATATCTAACCTAAATTATAAATTTATTTCCTAACTCAAATAATTTAACAGACACCTAATTTCTAAATCAATAACTAAATCTTGATTTAAACCCTGGAAAGTAAATAGTACTTTCCCGAATTCGCTATAATCGAATTCGACGTATAACTCTCCTTCGAGTAATCTCTATTTGATTAACTCTTCTTCGAGTAACCTATATTTGATTATCTCTCTTCGAATAACTCATATTCGAAATCTCCCTCTTTCGAATAAACAATATCCGATCTCTTTCTTTCGAATATGCTATATTCGAAAATCTCCTTTCGATTTACTAATCGATAACTCCTTTCGATCAAACTAAAATCGATAACTCCTTTAACGCTATTCGAATAACTAATATTCGACTAACTCCTTTGGATTAACTAACTTCGAATAACTCCTTTGGATTAGCTAACTTTGAAAAACTCCTTTGGACTAACTAACTTCGAATAACTCCTTTGGATTAACTAACTTCGAATAACTCCTTTGGATTAACTAACTTCGAATAACTCCTTTGGATTAACTAACTTCGAATAACCAATATTCGATAACTACTCCTTGAATAAATAATATTCGGTAACTCTTCTCAAATGAATAACATTTGATTTCTCCACTCGAATAAACTATATTCGATTACTCTTCCCTCGAATACACTATATTCGATAACTCTACTTCGAATAAGTGATATTCGGCAACTCTACTCGATTAACTCCACTTGGATAACTCTAACTGGTCAACTCTAACTGGTCACTCTAACTGAGTAACTCTAACTGATCAACTCTAACTAGTCACTTTAACTGGTCAACTTTAACTGGTTATCTTTAACTGGTAAATTTTAACTGGTTAACTCAAATGGTTTAACCTAACTTGATTTACTTGTCTCGATTAACTGAACTAATCCACTTAGTTTAACTTAGTTAATTCACTTTGATTAACTCTAACCGATTTACTTAGTTTAACACAGCTAATTCACTTTGATTAACCCAACTAATTTACTTCGATTAACCAATTAGTTTAACTTGACTAATTCACTTCGATTAACCGCTTAGTTTATCTTAACTAATTTACTTTGGTTAACTTAACCAATTACTTTGATTAACTCGACTAACTTGCTTTGGTTAACCTAACAAATTACTTTGTTTAACTCTATTCGAATAAGAAATTCGAATCACTCTAATGTGTTTAACTCTATTCAAATATCTAATTCGAATAACTCATTTCGAATAACTAAATTCGATTAACTCCTTTTATTAACGTTTATTCATTTCAAAAGATTTCCTTTTTACAACGTTTATCCATTGATAAAGATTTACTTTTTACAACGTTTATCCATTTTATAAAGATTTACTTTTAGTAACGGTTCTTCACTTTATAAATGTCCTTTTAATAACGTTTCTACTTCTCTATATAAGTCCAGACTTATATATATTCCATTTATCAACGATAAATAATTTATTTAATTTATAAAACATTATTTATAAATTAATCTACTTCAATTTATCTGTTTAAAACAGATTTCCTATTTAATATCTCATTTAAATCCATATCGTGTTATACCGTGTGCGAAGCACGTGTTTAAATCTATCCTTGTATAATTCTATTTATTTTCCGAACAAGTGTTCCTTTATTTATTCCCTAAATAAATATTCCTTTATTCCATTTATTTAAAATCTAAATAAATGTTCCTTTATTTATTTCCTAAATAAATAAATGTTTTCATTTTATAAAATCCTATCGATTTTATAAATAAGATTTATTTTCAATATAAACATTGAAAATTCCCTTTTTACATTCTAGTATCACCTACGGTGTTTAACGTGTCGTATAACAATGATCGGTATCATTCAAACATATGAAATCAATAACAGATTTCACAACCCATCATATATCACAATATATGAAAAACGGTAAAATAAATGTTGAGGAATCCAGTCGGATTCCTCCAACCTGTTTCCCTGCATCCACAGATGTTACACAATAAAATATACATCAATTTCATTCCAACATGAAATATACTGATGAACTGAATCAATATTTGATTGTCGTTTACATATATAACTATATCTATGTTTCAATCAATTCTATTTAACAGTCCAAACTATCAATACACAGCAATCAAATCATTTAACACAGTTTATATAAAAATATAAACTGAGGAGAGTTAGTGAGTTTTACTCACATTGGACGATCATCGTTAAAGAACGATAAACTGTTGTTTGATTTGAATCAAACAGTTTATTTTGCCATAAATTCATACGAGCTCCACTCCGCTCCTAGTCAGTTCCGTGGTGTAACCACCGTCCATACGGTCCCAACGGATCCGACCGTTCGTGATTCTGATATCGTATGGAGAAGTTATGTATATTCTTCAAGTTTATATATATCGTAAATGATTATTATAAATGTTTAAAAGTATATACTAATTACCCTTTCATTATTATAATCCACGTCCTCACTTCCTTGAACTTTCTTCCTTATCCATAATGAAACAGAACTCCATATTTCCACTAATTCATCCTATCGGTTCTCTTCAATGAAAATGGAAAACTAACTTTACCAAATGTTTAAACTTAACCTTATTATAATTGGGTCTAACCCATAGAGATAAAGCCCATACCCATTGGATTTGAACCCGCCCGCCACTCATTCTTCTTCCTCCAGTATTCATCCCATCGTTCCTGTTTGTCTCACCATCACTGCATCCTTAAGCCTTCCCATCCTCCTCCCTACTTCATTGATTCACACTTTGAAAACCACCACCATGTTTCTCATCTCTTCCTCATACACTTTTCAGTGAACTCGCACCATCACTTTAGTCCATGCGTCTCGAAACCGTACCCAGCTTCAAGACCAGATCATCGCAGTTCGTCCCTCATTCCTCCGCTACAGTGCGCTAAAACCCACCCTGCTCGCACTCCTCTAAAACTCAGTTCGACGTCCCATTTAAATGCATCGTACATATTTCACCATCTCCTCTTTACTGATGGGTCACACGCTGCCTGCACAACGTTCAGGCGTTCATTTGCCCGCACATTATTTCGAAACACACCCCTACTTGCTGCCAAAGCCAATACTCCATTCTTTTTATTTTTTTATTTTTTTGTTTAAAGGAAGCCAAAGAGTTGAGCATTGTTGCGTGTGTATTTATAGACATTCGAACTTCATTGCTAACATATACACAGTTTTTGCTTGGTTATGAAGTGTACAGCGTATTAATGCAAACTTGCTTGGTTATTAAGGGATAAACGTGTTGAAGGAAGGTTCAAGGGAAGTTTGCTTGGTTGTTTAAGAGACAAAGTGTTGAAGGAAGGTCCAAGGGAAGCTTGCTTGATTGTTTAAGAGACAACGTGTTATATCATGTATTTACTTGGTTAGCATAGTGGAACTAGCACAATGGCAGCCCACTAGATGATGTTGCGAACGACATTATGATGATAATGAACGGGCATTTAAAATATTTGTATTGAAATATAAAGTTTCGCTTACCCCATACTATAAAACTGCGTTCACGTACAGACTGTATGGACAGGAATAAAAATACCATTGTGACGAGCAAGGTGTCACGATCCCAAAAATATAATAATACCGGTAGATTAACTCATATTTTGAAACCTCAAAATGTTGATTATAGGGTGCAAAATACTTCAAATAAAAAGTCGCTTATTTAATTAATTAAAAATTACAGTAAAATTTTAAAAATTATTTTATCGTTATGTCTCAAAAGAACCTTCTCTAAATTCAAACCCGATCTTTACTTATATCGAATAAACCGTTATGGTCGATAAACGATTCTATAGCGACTATTTTAAAATTTGATTTGGACATACATCAAAATCTACATGACGAAATCCCAATTTTTCTCTTCCACTAGAAAGATATACTCCACCAGCTCCACGCGTTTCTTGTTTCACAGAAATTCGACTTAAAACGGATTCTGTATATTCAGTTGAAGTTCGAATCGCCAAATTGCGAATTGCCGCGACGTTTCAGGTTCGTTTTAATTATAATTATAAATTATAAGTTCGAACGTTGTACTTTAAGTTATCGATATCGCCAAATCGATATATAAATCATTAAATAAATTAATTATTCGACAACTAACAAAACGCGCCATTACAGATTGATTAGGCCTCATTCTGAAAAAAATAAAGAATATTATAAAATAAAGGTTCATGTGTTGACAGTACTCATCTGTTGAGATTAGTCATGTGTTGAACGAAATATTTTAACAATAAAATTTACATCTTTATCTTTATAAAATAAAGGTTCATGTGTTGACAGTACTCATCCGTTGAGATTAGTCATGTGTTGAACGAAATATTTTAACAATAAAATTTACATCTTTATCTATATAAAATAAAGGTTCATGTGTTGACCGTACTCATCCGTTGAGATTAGTCATGTGTTGAACGAAATATTTTAACAATAAAATTTACATCTTTATCTTTATAAAATAAAGGTTCATGTGTTGACCGTACTCATCCGTTGAGATTAGTCATGTGTTGAACGAAATATTTTAACAATAAAATTTACATCTTTATCATATATAAAATTAGAAACTAATTGGAAAATAGATAAGATGAGTGGTCTCCTGGATATTGATCTGATGTTGGTTTCGGCCTTCGGGGTTAATATTTAGGGAATCGTCCTCTTACTAATTTACGGTTGGAGTCTGATTTGAAATCAAACGATAGATACCATATTTTTTGTTAAAAAAATATTAAATAACAAAAATAGTCACACGTGGATAGTACTCATTCGTTGAGATTAGTCGTGTGTTGACAAAAATATAGAGTCATGTATTGAAAGAAATATAGATTCATTTGTTGAATAGAATAACGAAGTTATTGAAATATATAAAGTCGTGTTGATTAAAGATGCGCTATTTTGACGCGAACGATATTTATATCGATTATATTCGTTTTTATAATTTGAATTGAATAGAAAACGAATTGAATTTGAATTGAATAGAAAACGAATTTGAATTGAATCGAATAGAAACGGATTCGAATTAAATTGAATATAAAACGAATTTGAATTGAATCGAATAGAAAACGAATTCGAATTGAAAACGAATTGAAATAGAATAAAAATCAATTTGAAATGAATTCAATTTGAATTGAAATTTGAATTGAACTGAAATGAATTTATAAGGAAAAAATTCAATTTTGATTTGAATTTGAAATGGAAGTTGAAATTGTTTTTGAAACGAATTTAAAACTATTTATAAAATTCGTTTTGAATAGAAATCGATGAAGTATATGTTATATATATAATATAATGGCCTGAATAGAACGCGCCGCGCCGCGGCAGTTCCCGAATTTCGACCATTGACTTCGAACGGATATTACGGGAGATCCGACCGTCGGATTCTCCTAAAACCGGAACCGTTGGGTTCGTATCGAAAAGAGCTTTCTAACGAATAATAGAAATTTGAAATCTAACGGTTGGATTTGGAGATGCGTCCAAATCAAATTTGGAAAAGGTCGCTGTAAGTGCAGTTCGATGGCCATTGGTGGAAATCGACTGTACGAGCCTTGATAAAATTATTAAAAATAGTAATAATTTGTGTAAAATCATAAGAAATGATATGGGAAAAATTGGGATGAAAAACTCCATATTTGAAAAGATAAAAATAGATTTTTATCGAAATGAACTAGTTTTGAACTAAAATTAAACCCGTTTATTTTTAAATAAATAAATTGGATTTGAAATGGGTTTTAAATAGAATTGATTTGTGGGTTTATCATGAAAGGTGTTTTAAATGACACTTGTTCTTTAACCCGATAATAATAGAATGTGATTTGGGTTTATCGTGAACTATGTTTTAAATGACACTAGTTCTTTAACCCAGTAAAAGGAGTTTTAATGAATCTGCAATTAGATTGAAATGTGAATTGATAATGAAAATTATCAAATTTGGAAAGTGAGCGAGAATGGAGTATCACCAGTTTTGCTCCAAAGCGATAGTTAATTCTTTAATTAGATTTGAACGTGAAATGGTAATTAATTTTACCGATAACACTGTGGTATTAGATATGGAGAATTACCAGTTTTGCTTCATGGGATGAATAGGTTGGGATTGGGAAATAAAATAAATAATTACTTCGGTGTGGTTCGCTAATCTCGACTAGTTTGGAGAACCATAATCTGGTTTGAAATGACATCCAAAGGAAGATTAAAGAATAAATTTAAAGAATTTATCTTTGATAAAATTAATAGGAACCTTTCCCTAAGAATATGAAGTTTAGAAACTAGCTGTAGGTTAGCTAAGAAGAATGGTTTCCTGGGTATTGATCTGATGTTGGTTTCGCCCTTCGGGGTTAATATTTGGGGAGTTGCTCTCTTATTGATTTGCGGTTAGTGGCTAATGAATTGGAATGAGGCATAAGTTGTGTTTGTGTAACATTTGTTTACTATATACGCGGGTTATTCAAAAAGGCCGGGTTTACACCCATTCTGAATAACCGATTCGACGATAAGTCAAGATGATGATGGTGGTCGAAGACCGGAAGTCTTCACATCGTTTGGGTGATTACTGATGATCTTGATTGGGCTGTACACCCAAGATGAAGGAATCAGTTGGTGGTCGTCCAGATGTACTTGGAGATCGATGGATATCCGAGGAAAGTGCCTCCGGTTTCGTTTAGACCCAGAACGAACTTGTAAATGGATTGTGTGTCTGACATTGGATTTTATTCTGTGTTGATTGATTTCTGTTAAATATATATCTGTTTGGCGGCGGAGAATTTATTCTCTTGCTTAACGCCCTTCTCTGGGACGTACGAGCTTAGAGGTTATATATCGATAGATATCAATCGCATGGCATGAATTGCCTGTGTGGCACGCTGAGTTGCATGGATCAAGGCTTCTGTTGAAAAGAAAAGTCTTGTGGTTGATGATCAAAGCACGGCCTACGTGGCAGCTTTGTGTATAACGTGAATTCGCGAGCCTCACACCTCGGTATGAGTTAAAAACGGGATAAGGACTGCAGAGAGAGCACGACGTTTCTTTCTAGCTTTGGTGGTGTCAGTGACTTACCAGCCCTGACATTTATATACTTTTCACCTATGTGGTTGTTTGATGAGGCGCCTCGATTTTAGGTCTGTAAGGACCGGGAAACGTGTGTTCAGGAATAATTAATCCTCAAACGTAAGAGAGGACCAGCCCTGAAGCATCCAAGGGTTGCCCAGAGTGCGTAGCCCTGGGACATTTGCTAGAGTGTCTCGAAAGCGGAGAGGAGCTTGCCCCTTGCCTCGACTCATGACGGAAATCCAATTTCCATTACGTGTATTTCGGTTTTATTTGTAGAGCTTAGTATGGCGACATGATAGATGGTACCCATGCCGCCTAGGTTTGATATTTATGATTGAAAATGTTTTGACACTATACACTTACAATAGTATCAAATGATTTGTTTTAAACGTACCAAGCATGTTTGGCTATTATAAGGGAAAACCCTATCCTCCGGCTTGCGTTGCATTGTGTGATGGGACCTGGGTCTTATAATAGCTTCATTTTTCGAAACAGCATTGCGCTGTTTATTCTATGCACTAGTATTCTTGGGAGGAAACCCGTTCCGTGTTATACGGCGTGGTCCCTTGAATTACTCTCTTTTAAAGTAAAGTTTTAATTAACTGTTTTAGTTCTCACACCACTCACATGACTGACCTGGAGTTTATTGTTTTAACCTAAACTCTGGGTGCCCTTATTTTCGACACGGGCAGCTAGTAGTTTTGGTTTTGCAGATTTATATTCACAGGATCCTGGTTTACAGCTGGAATGATATCCGGAAAGCTCTGTATCTGTATATCACCTTCAGTTGTGCTTTGTATTATTTTCCGCTGCTATGTAATTTATTGTAATCTCTGATGTTTATCGAATGTAATTCATTCAATTATACTCTGTATATTCTTGTATCTGATAGAATTGTTATAATAAACAATGAAATGTTCTTCCGTCTGCGTTCTAATTTTTCCTGTTCTCAAAACGATCAGGGGTTTCGAACGGTCTTGATCGGTTTAACGACTGATACGGAACGAGCGAAATTTCCTTGCCGTCACAGATTTGAAGGGCATTAGCATACAAGTATTCAATTATCGTATTTTTAAAGATTATAAGAGTTAGAAGTTTTGATTAAACAGAAATGAATCAGTTTGTTTAAATTTAAAGGCTAAGTGATGCTAAATACTAAACCAGTGAACTCATTGGAGTGTCATGATTGAAACACTATTTATTTTGATAGTTAAATCACCGACTATCAAATCTGTCCAATGCGATTGTTGGTATGGAAAGACTGGGATCGAATTTATATTCGAAAACCATTCTAATCAACAAATACATGAAGATATCAGAAGATGATCGAGATGGAGCATTTGAAGACCGTGGGTTATCATAAATAGAAGAACCACTAATATTCTCTACCTGGCAAGTAGAGATAAGATGTGATTCTATCGTGGTTGGAATCTACGGGTTGCAAGGACTTCTCGCTACCGACCCATGGGGTGATTCCTATATGGATGCAGTAGGAGAGTACCTTCGGTTCATCCTGTTCCTGGATGACTCATATGGACGGATGTCTGACAGAGTATTTCCAAAGGATCACGTACATTGATTTCTTCAAACGTGCTATAGTTGTTGGCGAAGAATAGCCGTTCTCTTGACTTCTAACTAAAGTATTTTTGTGGACGTCAATTAGTGATATCTGGTGGATCTGACGAGGTGGCATTCAAAGTGAATGGTGATCAGATGTTTCAAAAATAATCTCTGACCTCAAACCTCATCAACCAGGAAATGACAAAAATCGGGCAGGCAGCATGGCTATGTGGGTCGCTCCCATTAGGGTGTATAATCACCTATCTAGAGAAATTCCTATTTGTTCTTAAATCTATATTTCGATGCTGTCCCTGTTCGGGAGACGATTGCTGATCCCAACCGTCGGTGATATACATTCGATACACTCAGGCGAAATGAGTGGTCGGTCATGTGTGGGCCGGGTTACAAGACGTTCTTGTTGAACCCAGTGTATTCGTCTCTAGAGATACACTATCAACAGGTGGTCCCATACCTTGTCATGGTTGGAATCCAATCTCCAATAAGCGCCCACAGTTTTGATTGTATACTATAAATGTGGAGCGTGAGATGCAAGCGTTCTGCTAGGCTGATATTTACTTGTATTTAGACATTATTATAATATCAGAAAAGATATTGGTTTCAAAACTGTTTTGAGTTATCGAAAGGTAAAAACCATCCGTGTTTATGTGTGGATTTGGTCTTACGATTATCCTTTTCTCTTGAAGAGATTTTGAACTTTAAAATCATGTTGGATGATTTACCCTTAATACTGTGCGAGTTTATCTCACTCTGGTTCACCAGACTGACCCGGTGTTTTGCTCGGGTTAGCCCGGGGTGTACAGGTTCAGGTTATCGAATGCTGTGAAGTCCAGAGACGAGCTGGAGATGTTCAGACGTATGATATTATATAGCTACTATTCCGCTGTGTGTTGTATATGGGAACATGTTATTATAATTGTCCTGTTGTGTGATGTACTCTGATATGGTAAGTATTTTTAAAGCTTTCAATAAAGATTTATTTCTGTATTATATTTTGTTCTGCTGCGATGTGAGACTCTGTGTTGTGTTGTTTTCTTCTTCTACTTCTTCTACTCTAATATTTCTTCCTTTCTTATCTCACCCTCTAATTTCTTTCTAATAACTATCCCGTGTTTTCGGTGCTTGGAGGGTCGGCATGAGTTGCAGTAAAGGTATTTATGTCGATTTTCGGGGCCGGAAATCCTTGGGTCGTTACAGTGGTATCAGAGCTGAAGGTTAAGTGATTACCTTGGCTCTGTGGCGTAACTCAGTAGAGATGGGATTAGCAATACCCTAGATTGAATTCAGTGTACATATACGAGTGAACGTATTTGTAGATTTTATAAAAATTGATTTATATTATGGAGATTTATTGGTTGAGTTGTTTATGCGTTCTGATCGATCAGTTTGATCCACTGTATCGATAGGGGTTTCAAAACACTCAAGTATGATAAACCGACACAGTATGTTTTGAAAGAGGGTAAATGAAATAATTTACCCAAATTATATTTTGATATAAAGAAATATATATATTGGAATATTATAGTACACTGGATGTGTTGGTTGATTATAATTGAAAGGGTTATATAAATAACCAATTGGAATTCGTATAATGTAAAAGCAGATTTATTAAATCTGAAATTAAAATCAGAATTGGAATTAAAATTTCAAATTTCCTAAAGGTGGAAAAGGTGTTGCAAATGAATTTGGATTGAATATACGAGAATTTTAAAATCCTGGGAGATTTTAAATTGTTTTGCAAGCATCGTCAATTTTATTTTGAAATATATTTCAAAATGGAAGTGTTTAAATATGGTTTGGAAAAGTTATATAGTATTGAACTCACTTCAATAGCTAGGGAATAACTCTGAGGATGTTGGCCGCATCATCAGTGTTCATTTCCGAGTTCTAAGTGACGGATTACTACCAAAGATTTTGTTTTGAGAAAAACAAGTTGTTTGAATCCTGATAAGGAATATTTGATTTTTGAAAGAGCTGAACTATTTAAAAACTACTAGGGAATTTTTTTTTGAACAAAGGCAAAAAGAAATAGAAATTGGGAAAGCATATATGAATTGAATTGAAACCAATTAACTGGAAATTTAATCGGGATATAATATATCAAGTAGAATCAGATTTTGAATTGTGAGACAGGAATCTGAAATGGTATTGGACTGGTAAGTTAAGAGTTGAAATTGATAATGGATGGAAATCGAGTTAAGAATGGGATTTGACTTGGACGCGTGAAGGATTTGGTTTTGAGGATAATATTTGGATTTTGTTTGGAAATGCATTTGTATACGCTGACAGGGTAGCAGATGGAAAGAATATAATGATATGCCCGACAAAAAGGTACACATTTATTTTTATATGGGTTTGGAGATTTATGAGCCTATTTGGCAAGCCGCTTGGCTGTTTTATTTTCTTTTGAATTGGAGGAGGCCTAGAAAGGCGAGTTGTAGTTGTACCGATTGAGCCGTACAAAGGTGGTGCTGGCGAAATTTTTCGGAAATTTAAGGTGTTAGAAAATTTTCAATATTTTTGAAAATATTTATTTACAGTATTGAATTGATTTTTGATTTAAACTAAATTGGATTTGGAAATAAATGGGTTTATAACATTCTTTCTTACCTAAGCAATTTCGAGGACGAAATTATTTTAAGGGGGGAAGAATGTGACGACCCGTATTTTTGGCAGCCAATTATTTAATTTAATTTATTTAATTTAAATATTATATTTGGACTATCAATGGAATTTAGAATTTAATTCGTTGTTTAAAACAAAGTTTGAATTTTTTTTATTATACAATTATAAATCGAGCTCGAAATAGCGCTGTAGTTCGCAATATAGAGTTTTGAACTTCAACTGAATATACGGATTCAGATATAAGTTGGAGTTATGTGAAACAAGAAACGTTGGAGTCGTGTTGACAATAGTTTTCATATAAAAGAGAAAAATCCAGATTCTGGGTTATTGATTGCTAGTTATGGCAAAATCAAATTTTGAAATAAACGCTATGGAAATCGTTATCGGCCTTTAAAATGGCCATTTTGCAAACGAACTCTGTTTTCGATGAAATCAGTTTCATTGGAACCGTATCGTTAAATTATTGTCAGAAAATCAAACTGCGTGGAAAACTGATGTCATATGTGACCACGGTAGCCGTAAATTCCCATTCAATTTCTATAGAGCGTAATTAAATTTATTTTATTTAATAAATGGATATTTGAGTGTAACTTGAGCAGACGATCGAATTAGGCCACGAAACCAGTCCCGTTGAGTTCGTATCGTCGATTAGAGTCAAGATAGGTATATAGTTTGCTATTTTTAGAGACCGGGTAATTTGGCGTTAAAAAGGGTATTGCGGTGCACGTAAAAATAGCCTACCGGGGAAACAGTCTCAGAATGCGACAAAACTAGTGCCGTTGGGTTCGTATCAACAAATTATTATAAGATTGCAAGGTTTCAAGTTGATTTGATTTATCTGGTGATCGTGGAAAAATTAAAAGCGTGTTTATTTCTGGTTTTATAAGGGAATTTTTTCAAACGAAGTCGGAATTCGACGAAACTTGTTCCATTGGATCCGGAATATCTTTTTATACTAAGATTAGTTTTTTTATCAGAAAATAGAGATCGATTGTAATTTGTTTTTCGTGTTAATTCAGCGCGAAGATTCGTTGAATTATATAATATAAAATTTCACCTTTCCTCTGTATAAGCACTATACTCTCGACTGATACACAATGAAACCCTCCCTAGTTAAACACACATGTACACAGTTCTTTTCTCCATCCTACGCACTAAAACCGCACATGCTACCGCTTGTGCCTTCTCAAATCATGCACGGCCTACCTATAAGGTGGAAGGAAATTTCAAATTTGGTGACCTACTTACATGCCAAATTTCCATCGAAGCACAGCAGCCCCTACTATCTGATCTTTACAGGCTACTTCGAAACGAAAACTCATTACAGGCTTTTCCCTTCACATCTGCTCAGATCGACAAGTTGTTAATACACATGCAAAGATCAAAATCAAACAGTTAACAGTCCAAATGAAAACACAAACGCAGCTATCCGGCTACCTCTAACCTACCTTGTACGTAAGAAGTGACATTGAACCTATCCTTTGCTTCGAGCGTGTATATATATCTGTGTCCATCTCGTTATTTCTCCCAAGCATTGAACTATAAAGGTTTTCATTTCTTCCAGTAATACTTAACCAAAACACTTCACCAACTAACATATATATATAGGCCATCGTTATTCACTTAAAACTGATGCGCAAGGAAATAAAGAAGCGCGGACTGGAGGATGGGGTGTTGAAGGGCACGATGGAGGCCATGCTTGGTCACAACATCTTTGGAAGAATATAAGGGGAGAGAAGTAATGCGTAGGGGAGGTAACAGGCTTTTGAAAGGCACGGTGGAATTACAGTAGGAAAGAGGACATATCGGAGTGGTGGGGGAGTTCGCCAGAACCATTGAAGTGCAGTGCTGGTGGACATATGTGGCGCGGTGATGACTGAAGTGAGAAGCAGGGTTCGAAATATAGCACAGCAACGATGAACAGTCGGTATGTATGTGCCTAATCTAAGTCTTTATAATAAAAACCGTAAGGGGTAAAACATAATAATCTATTTGCCTGAACTAGTTTAAATTGTGCCAAGTTTTGTTTTGCCTAATCAAATTTTACCTGCCTAATCACGTTCTCCTGGGTATATATACCAATATGTGGGAGGAGGGAAATTGTTTTGGGTCCAATTTAGTTTAACGTGAACATTCCAACGTTTTCACCTGCCCAAGTATGCTTTCAAACGTGCCAAACCCATTTCCAAATTGACTAACGAAGACTCATATTAAAGTAAATAGGGATTAAGAAAATAAAATATTACTTTGGTAAATAACATTAATACATTATTATAAATAATATTAATACCAGATTCTGTATTTAATTTATATCTCGGTAATACAGCAACGAGATAGGATATAACAAGTGACGATGGAACCGTAGCGACTAGAACGACTGATGAAACTGGTTTGACCAGAGCTGGCAGCCATTGGATTTTTTAATTAAATTAAACATCAGTTTAATCTACTTAAAACAAACTGTTTCAGCAACGGACAAATCAAGGTGAGTTAAACTCACTCAGTTTTTCCCATTTATATTTTATATAAATTGGGTTCTTATTTTGTATGCTCTGCTTGCTGATGGTTGCCAGATTGCTAGTTATACATTTGTTTGTTGATTTAACCGATGAAATTAAACTGTGTTTAATTTCAGTAAAATACCAGATCGTTATTTTCAAACGATTGGTTCCAATAAAGGTAACTCACCTTGGTTGGGCACGTTTACAAAATAAACGTGTTTAAATTGTTTGAATTGCTTGTGAATTGGTTGATGGTCGTTATTTATTTCAGGTAAATGAAATTGAAATGATCTTATTTGAGATAACCGTTGTGATTTCAGGGAAGAACAGGTTAGAGGGATCCAACCGGATTCCTCAAATATATTATTTATTTCATATTATCAAATATGAACTGTCCTGTGTGGGTGATTGAGTAGCTTATTGATTATTGACTGAGAATTCAACCTGTGTTTTGTTTAAACCAATAGGCAGTATTGGTTGAGTATTTGGCAGCGTATGGCCTATAAAATAAATCGTTTATCAATATTGATTCACCGTCAGGTGAGTCGATTGAGATGGAATTATAAAATTTATTTTATAACTAGAAATAGATTTTTAAATATATTATTTTGAATAAAAGTTATTAAAGAGAAATAAGTAAATATTTTATTATTTAAGATTTTGATTTGTTAATAATTTATTTTATAAATTAAATTCTGATGTTAATCAGATTTATAAGTATGCGAATAAGAAATGAATCGAGTGGTTGAACTTTGATAATTGTTTTGTAAAGAAACAATTAATGGAATTGTTTAAATTAATTATATTTTTAATTAAATTAAAGTGAGAACTAATTGGAATTGGTTAGCGAGATAATCGAGTTTGAGTTAATTAAATAGATCGTTTTGAATTGGAATTGATTATCAAATTGATGTGTTTCGATTAAAATAGTTAATGGATATTGTTTAAATTTAAATAAAGTTTAAAAAGAGATTTACTATTTAATTTAGTTAATAAAGAAATTAACTATTGAAATAGTTAATGATTGAAATAAGTTATTTTTGTAACTAATGATGATTTGGAAATTTACTTTTAAATGGGAATGCAATTAAAAGTGATCGAGAGTGAAATATAATCAAAGTGAAAGGTATTTATGAACGGGTTTTATATATAAAACCCGAATTTTAATAACAAAGTTATAAAGAGAATGGTAAGCGAATACGAGGGCTTAATTTAAAGGATACTTGGATAAAGAAAAGGATAGAAAGATGGGAGGGGTTTTTAATAAGCCAAAATTTTATAAATGTGGTTTAAAAGAGTAAAGGCGTAATTTTACATTAACGTTACTTGACAATGAGATCAAGTAAAAATGGGAAATTGAAATAAGATTTCAAAAGTGGGAAATGGTGGAATAGATTTGAAAGGAGATTGGTAAAAGTGTATTTGAGATAAAGAAGTGGGTCGTAGGGTTGTATAACCAAACCCAATTTATAATGGAATTTGTTTTAAGACGTGAATGGAATATGAGTTTGATTACAACTTATATCTATCTGAGGATATGAACGTTGTTGATCAAGGTCTGAGAGGTAATTAAAATACCCCAACTTGAACAACATCAGGATTATATGAAGATGATATTAGTTGGTAATTGTAAAAGAGGTTAGAGATGGTTCATTATTTCCATTAGTGAAATAATGCAACGTTGGTGAGAATTGGAGAATATATATATAACGAGAGATCGAAGTAAAGGAAATGCAAAGTTAGTTTTATCTTATATTAATAACATTAGTTATCGTTTCGAGAATGGGATAAATGATATTACGTAACGTTGTTTATAAAGTAAGAAGTCGAATGGATTTTTCCATGTTTTAAATAATAAGGAATGATTGTTGAAATGTTTTTGAAAGGAGAATTTAGTGGAAATTGAATATGGTTATTGGTTATTTTCTAAGTATTATAGTGAAATGATTTGAAGGGCATTAGCATATAAGTATTCAATTATCGTATTTTTAAAGATTATAAGAGTTAGAAGTTTTGATTAAACAGAAGTGAATCGGTTTGTTTAAATTTAAAGGCCAAGTGATCTTGAATACTGAACCAGTGAACTCATTGGAGTGTCATGATTGAAACACTGTTTATTTTGATAGTTAAATCACCGACTATCAAATCTGTCCAATATGATTGTTGGTATGGAAAGACCGGGATCGAATTTATATTCGAAAACCATTCTGATCAACAAATACGTGGAGATATCAGAAGATGATCGAGATGGAGCATTGAAGACCGTGGATTATCATAAATGGAAGAACCACTAATATTCTCTACCTGGAAAGTAGAGATAAGCTGTGATTCTGTCGTGGTTGGAATCTACGGGTTGTAAGGACTTCTCGCTACTGAGCCATGGGGTGATTCCTATATGGGTGCGGTAGGAGAGTACCTTCGGTTCGTCTTGTTCCTGGATGACTCGTATGGACGGATGTCTGACAGAGTATTTCCAAAGGATCACGCATGTTGATTTCTTCAAACGTGCTATAGTTGTTGGCGGAGAATAGCGGTTCTCTTGACTTCTAACTAGAGTATTTTTGTTGATGCCAATTAGTGATATCTGACGGATCTGACGATGTGGCATTCAAACGATGATCAGATGTTTCAAAAATAAACTCTGACCTCAAGCCTCATCAATCGGGAAATGACAAAAATCGGGCAGGCAGCATGGCTATGTGGGTCGCTCCCATTTGGGTTTATACTCACCTATCTAGAGAAATTCCTATTTGTTCTTAAATCTATATTTCGATGCTGTCCCTGTTCGGGAGACGGTTGCTGATCCCAACCGTTGGTGATATACATTCGATACACTCAGGCGAAATGAGTGGTCGGTCATGTGTGGGCCGGGTTACAAGTCGTTCTTGTTGAACCCAGTGTATTCGTCTCTAGAGATACACTATCGGCAGGTGGTCCCATACCTTGTCATGGTTGGAATCCAATCTCCAATAAGCGCCCACGGTTCTGATTGTATACAATATATATGGAGCGTGAAATGCAAGCGTTCTGCTAGATTGATATTTACTTGTATTTAGACATTATAATAATATCAGAAAAGATATTGGTTTCAAAACTGCTTTGGGTTAATGTAAGGTAAAAACCGTCCGTGTTTATGTGTGGATTTGGTCTTAGGATTATCCTTTTCTCTTGAAGAGATTTTGAACTTTAAAATCATGTTGGATGATTTACCCTTAATATTGTGCGAGTTTATCTCACTCTGGTTCACCATACTGACCCGGTGTTTTGCTCGGGTTAGCCCGGGGTGTACAGGTTCAGGTTATCGAATGCTGTGAAGTCCAGAGACGAGCTGGAGATGTTCAGACGTATGATATTATATAGCCACTATTCCGCTGTATGTTGTATATGGGAACAAGTTATTATAACTGTCCCGTTGTGTGATGTACTCTGATATGGTAAGCATTTTTAAAGCTTTCAATAAAGATTTATTTCTGTATTATATTTTGTTCTGCTGCGATGTGAGACTCTGTGTTGTGTTGTTTTCTTCTTCATCTTCTACTCTAATATTTCTTCCTTTCTTATCTCACTCTCTAATTTCTTTCTAATAACTATCCAGTGTTTACGGTGCTTGGAGGGTCGGCATGAGTTACGGTAAAGGTATTTATGTCGATTTTCGGGGCCGGAAATCCTTGGGTCGTTACAGATTAACTCTATTTGATTTACCCTACTGGATTAACTCTATTCAATTAACTCTAACTAATTTACTCTTATCAATTAACTCCTTTCGAATAAACTATATTCGATTAACTCCTTTCGAATAACTAATATTCGATTAACTCCTTTCGAATAACTAATATTTGATAACTCCTTTCGAATAACTAATATTCAATAGCTCCTTTCGAATAACTAATATTCGATAGCTCATTTCGAATAACTAATATTCGATAACTCATTTCGAATAAATAATATTCGATAACTCCTTTCGAATAACTAATATTCGATAACGCCTTTCGAATAACTAATATTCGATAACTCCTTTCGAATAACTAATATTCGATAAATCCTGTCGAATAACTAATATTCGATAACTCCTTTCGAATAACTAATATTCGATAACTCCTTTCGAATAACTAGTATTCGATAATTCCTTTCGAATAGCTAATATTCGTTAACTCCTTTCGAATAACTGAAATTCGATAACTCCTTTCAAATAACTAATATTCGATAACTCCTTTCGAATAACTAATATTTGATAATTTATTTCGAATAACTAATATTCGATATTTTCTTTCGAATAACTAATATTTGATAATTTCTTTCGAATAACTAATATTTGATAATTTCTTTCTCTGTTCGGATAAGCTATATTTGATTAATTCTCTTATTCGAATAACCTTATTCGATAACTCTTTCTTCGAATAAACTATATTCGAATAACTCTAATCCGACTAACTCTAATTCAATTAACTCTATTCGAATAACAAATATTCGACTAACTCTTGTTCGATTAACTCTATTCGAATAACTCTAGTTCGATTTAACTCTAATCGATTAACTCTAACTGATTAACTCTAACTGGTTAACTCTAACTATAATCGATTAACTCTAACTCTAATCGATTAACTCTAACTCTAATCGATTAACTCCTCTAACTCATTTTGATTAACTCCTTTGATTAACTCTACGTCCATATTCAGTTTCAAATATCGATGTTGAAATCGATTCTTACTTCTCTATATAAGCCCTGACTTATATATTCTATTTATCCAATGATAAATATTTTATTTAATTTATAAAATATTATTTATCAATTAATCTTCTCCATCTATTGGTTGCAACAGATTCTATTTAATTTTTTTGCTTTAAATCCATATCATGTTATACCCGTGTGCGAAGCACGGGTCTAAACTTTCCTGATGTAAAATTCTATTCATTTGCCAAATATTTCCTTACATGACATTCTTTTCGTTTCCCAATAAATCCCTTTTATAACTCTATTTATTTCCTAAATAAATATTCCTTTTTATAACTCTATTTATTTTTCTAAATAAATATTCCCTTTTTAATTCTATTTGTAAATGTTTTACAAATATCTCCTTTTTAAATCTATTTGTAAATGGTTACAAATAATTCCTTTTCAATTCCATGTATTTATTTCCTAAATAAATATTTCTTTTCCTTTTTGTTTCACAATATTTTCCTTTTATATTTGTTTGACAAATATTTTCCTTTTATAACTTATCCTTCGATTTTATAATTATTTTCTTTTAAAAAATCCTTTTCCTTTTATATATAAATTCCATTGATTTCATAAGAAACCCCTTTTTATTTTCCAACTATTTCTTTTTTCTATTTGTTTTACAAATAATTCTTTTTCTATTCAATTTATTTCAAAATACATCCTTTTATAATATCCTTTGATGTTATAAATATTCTCTTTACAAAATCCTTTGATTTTGTAAACATTTCATTTTCAATATACGTTTTTGAAAATTCCCTTTTTATCATTTTGGTATTTCTTATGGTATTTAACATACCATATAACAATGATAAATATTATCCAAACACACATAATCTACAACAGATTATATATCACAATATATGAATAACAGTAAAATAAATGTTGAGGAATCCAGTTGGATCCCTCCAACCTGTTTCCCTGCATCCACATATGTTACACAATATAATTCACATCAGTTTGATTGTCGATTTTTATATATATAACTATATCTACGTTTTCAATCAAAGCTATTTAACAGTCCAAACAATCAATACACAACAATCAGTCATTATTTATCAAAAATAAAGTACAGTTTATAAAAATATAAACTGATTAGAGATAGTGAATTTTACTCACTTTGGCAGTCCATCGTTAAAGAACGATAAACTGTTGTTTGATTAAAATCAAACAATTTATTTCGCCATAAATTCAAATGAGCTCCAATCCACTTACAGTCAGTTCCATTGCATAGTGCTCATCCATACGATCCTAACGGATCTAGTTTTGTCCAATTCTGATAACGTATGATGAAGTTATACATTATACAAGTTATAATATGTAGTTATAATAAATTAACGTTTTCTTTTAATTGGGCTTACTTTATTTCCCGGCCCATTACCTTATATTTGCCCAAACCCGTTACTGTAGTCTTTCTTCCCCGATGACTAAAACCTGCAACTCTGTATCTTACCACCATCGAACACTATTCCTCCAATTTCAAATTCAAATCGCCCCTCCATTCTTCAATGAAATCATACAAGGCAACCACCGTTGAACTTCTCTTCTTTAGTACACCAATCCCAACACCATCACTTCCATCTCGGTCCCAAGGATCAAATCGCGTTCGAACAAGAGTTCATCGACTTATAGTAAGCACACCGAACTCAAACTCCACGGTTTTCCCCCAAAAACTCTCGAGTGATGCTGAACTCCAAGCTAAGACCAATAACAAGATCGAGAACCCACATAGATGACTCCATCTCCCCTTATGTCGAACCCTAGTTCACTATACCCAAAACTAGCGTCGATAATTCATGATCGAACACCCCAGAATGGGTACCAAATTGAAGAGCATCACCGCAGGAAACCGAATATATATAAATTAGGATTTATGAAATTTGGTTTGATTTTATTTTGATTTTCTAAAGAGGATGTTTTCAACGTTTTAGCAAAACTGGTGGCGGCTTATGAGAATGATCTAATAATGGGGACGAGAATCTTGTGTGGCTGAAAAAGATGAGGATGTGGCGTGTTTAGGTTCACAAATAACTTAGGATATTTTAGTTTTTTATTCATTTCGCCTTCTAAAAATCCATGTGATCACACACGATATTCAAAAATCGCGAAAATGGTCATGTAGCTACAGTTCGACATTTCGATCCCAATGAAACTTCGTTAAATTCCGACTCCAATTGGTCACACAGCGTATTTTTAAAGGTCAAATTATTGACTGTATTTCACGTTAAAATCCCATACGGCCACATACTGACTTCAAAAATCACAAAAATTGAAATCTAGCAATAATCTAATATTGTGGATCCAACAAAATTAGTTTCATTGAATTCTGAGGTCGTTTGCAAAACTGGCTATTTTTAAAGCTCTAAATAACCCATTTAAATATATAAATATATTTAAAAATAATTAAATTTAATATTTAAAAATAAATATTATCGTATATATTCACAATTTAATATCATACAACTCCACTAGGATTTACAACTCGATATTCAAATCCTGGTTGAATCGATATTCAATTTATATTGAAAAACCCTTTTAAATATATAAATAAATGATTATAAATTATAAAGGAATTCCATAGCGACTTTTCTAAAATTTGATTTGGACATAAATCAAAATCTACACGACGAAATCCCGATTTTTCTCTGCCACTAGAAAAATATACTTCACTAGCTCTGAACGTTTCCTGTTTCACAGAAATCCAATTTAAAACGGCTTATGTATATTCGGTTTAAGTTCAAAATCGCCAAATAACGAACTACCGCGCCATTTCGAGCTCGATTTTAATTATAATATAATTATACGTTCTAACTTCGTTTAAATAATATATTCGTCATTCTAATTCAATTCTAAGCTGAATTAAATACTTTGAATTGTCCAGTTCACATTATATTGTCAATTCACTATTTCTGATTATTTCAGAAACTTAATATATTATTCTATTATTTATATTAATTAAATATTCGATATAATTTAATTAAACAACCATTTTCACTATTTAAATAATTAAATAAATTAATTATTATCCGTATAAATATGGGTCGTTACATTCTTCCCCCCTTAAAATAATTTCGTCCTCGAAATTGCTAAGGTGGAAAATAGACCCTATTAACTGGGTAATTTTTTTTTACCGCTTAACTCCAGTTTCACTGAACCAATTAATTTCAATTCAAATATTAATTAATTCTTAGCAACGAAAATTTTCAAAAATTCTGAAAAATTTTCTAACACCTTAACTTTTCGAAAAATTTCGCTAACACCTCCTTTGTACTGGTAAATAGCTCAAACTCCAACTCGCCTCTCTGGGCCTTCTCCAACCCAAAAGAAAATCAAACAGCCACGTGGCTTGCCAATTCGGCTCATAAATCTCATACCCATATGAAATATAAACTTGTACCTTTTTATCGGGCATTCAACTTTGCTATCAATTTAGCATATACCAATGTATTTCCAATCAAACTCTAATCAATTCTTATCCAAAAATCCAACCATTCGCTTATACATAAGTCGAATTTCATTTCGAACTCGAGTCCCATTCTCGATTCCAACTCTTAATTTACCAAACCAATTATATTTCAACTTCTTATCTCCCAATACAAATTTTATTTGATATTTTCTATTACAATTCAATTTCCATTTAACTATTTTCAATTCCAGTTTCAATTTCTTTCACAAATTCACATTTTATTTGTTTTAAATTAAACAACCTATTTATGGGAGTTTTAAACAACTTTGTTTTTTCTCAAAAATCCACTTTCCTTTTCCGGATTCAAACCAACCTGTTTTTGTCGAAACAATTCAAAAACAAAACCTTTGGTAGTAATCGTCACTTAAAACTCGAAAACGAACACTAATGATGTCGCGATTCATCATCAGGGTTATTTCCCAGCTATTGAAGTGAGTTCAATACTATATCATTTTCAAAACCATATCTAAAAACTTCCACTTTGAAATACATTTCAAAATACCATTTTCAATGCTTGTAACAAATTTAAAATCTCCCAGGATTTTAAAATTCACATATATTTAACCCAGATTCATTTACAAACACTTTTCAAATTTTTAGGGTTTTAAATTCCAATTCTGATTCAAATTTCAGATTCAATTGATCGGATTTCATATGTTTCTCTTATATGATTTCTGATTGGTTACTTACATCCATTTCAACTTATAATCTTACTCGATTATAATAACAACCAATATATCCAATATATTATAATTCCAATATATATATTTTCTCTATATCAAAATATACTTTGGGTAAAATTATTTTCATTTACCCTCTTTTCAAAACATATCGTGTTGACCCATCGTATTCGAGTGTTTAAAAACTCCTACCGATACAGTGGATCAAACTGATCGACCAGAACCCATAAACTACTCAACCAATAAATCTCTACAATATAAAACCATTTTCTTTCAAATAACAAATACGTTCACTCGTATATATACACTCAACTCAATCTAGGGTATTACTGTCCCCATCTCCACTGAGTCACGCCACAGAGCCAAGGTAATGACTTAAACTTAAGCTCTGATACCACTGTAATGACACAGGGATTTTGCTATCCTGGATATCGGCATACAACACTATGTTGACTATTCAAGCATCGGAAACACCGGATAGTCCATGAAAGAAATTAGAGGGTGAGAATAGATAAGATAGAAACTTAGAATATAAGAAGAAGAACATACAACATCAGAGTAAACACGAATCTCACAGCGGAACGAATAAATATATTTCATAACATAACTTTGAAATAAAACAGTATCTGTATACAACACCATTATTAGATTATAACACTTACAACACAGCAGAAATAACAATATCTATATGATCCTGAAGCCTCCTGCTCCAGCTCTTCAAGTATCTGTAAATCCCGACTACTTGACTGCCCGTACAAAATTGGGCACCCAAGAGTTTAGGGAAAACAAAACAAAACAAATTCCGGGAATTCATGTGACTGGTGTGAGTAAACTCAAATCATTTGATTTAACTTTCAAAATCCTTTTGAAAGAAAGAATAATTGTAAGACCGATCCGCACATAAACATGGATGGTTTTTTACCTTATGATAACCCAAATCATTTGCAAAACAATATTATTCTGATATCATAATAATGTCTAACACATGTAATGTCAATCTAGTAGAAACGCTTGCATCTAACGTTCTACATATACAATATACAATCAAAACCGCGGGCTATTATTTGGAGAATGGATTCCAACTATGACAAGGTATGGATCCACCTTCCGCTCAGTGTAATCTAGAAGCGATACACTAGAGTTCAACAAGAACATCTTGCAACTCGGCCACACATGACCGACCACTCATTTCGCTTGAGTGTATCGAATATATTGCCACCTTACAGTTGGTAAACCAACATAACCATTCCCGAGAGATACATAATTGAAAGAAGTAACAAATATGAATATTCTCTAGATGGTGACAATATACCCTACATGGGTGCGGCCCACTTAGCCATGCTGCCTGCCCGATTTCTGTCATTTCCCAGTTGATGAGGCTGGAGGTCATAACGTATCTTTCAAAAGATTACTCATTCATTCACTTTGAATGCCAAATCGTCATACTCGTCAAATCACAAATTGATTTCCGCAAAAATACCACCGGTATAAGATAAGAGAAACGAATTCCTCTTCCACCAACGTAAATACGTTTGAAACGATCAACTTACGCGATCTACCAGATATACTCTGTCAGACATTTGTCCATTCAAGTTGTCCTGGGATGGGACAAACCGAAGACACTATTCCGTACACCCATCCTAGGAAATCTCTACCTAGGACTTATACAACAGCCCTTGCACTTTACTCCGTCTACAATTTGTCTTCGATCTATTTGATTCGAAACGCTAACGCCCATACGGAGTGGTTCTTTGGATAACAATCCAACCGGTCTCTCCGTATTGACGACGGAAAAATGATCAAAACTTTGATAGTCTATGATTTAACTATCAAAGAAAAACACGTGGGCAAGCAATGATATTAATTCCAGATGGAAATTTTATCGATCAATCATCATTTATCATTTATCTCTTTAGTTCATTAATTTACTTATCTCCTATTTCCATATATTCTAAATTCTTATTTTCTATTATCAGAAAACATTTATGATTCTTATTTGGAAAACATTTCCAAACTCCTTCACTGGATTTAAACTGATGTTTAAATCAAACATCGCCATGCCAACTCAAACTATTTCACTCATTAACTAAATTCACTTAACCACCATTCACTATCAAACCTTACCATTCCTTAGTTAAAAAGGAAGTCAATCAGGTTGGGGTATAATTACCTCTCAGACCTTAACTGAACAATGTTTTAATTTCGAAATAGTCAAAGTTTATTCTTTTAAATCTTTAACAAACTTCCTTATGTAACTCTTTTTCGAATAAATCTCTATTCGATAACTCTTTCCTTCGAATAATCTATATTCGATAGTCTCTCTTCTTCGAATAACCTATATTTCGATTAACTCTAATCGATTTACTCTTATCAGTTAGCTCTAATTGATTAACTCAATTCTATTAACTCTATTTGATTAACTCTATTGGATTAACTCTATTTGATTTACCCTACTGGATTAACTCTATTCAATTAAATCTAACTAATTTACTCTTATCAATTAACTCCTTTCGAATAAACTATATTCGATTAACTCCTTTCGAATAACTAATATTCGATTAAGTCCTTTCGAATAACTAATATTCGATAACTCCTTTCGAATAACTAATATTCGATAACTCCTTTTGAATAACTAATATTCGATAACTCCTTTCGAATAACTAATATTCGATAGCTCCTTACAAATAACTAATAATCGATAACAGCTTTAGAATAACTAATATTCGATAACTCCTTTTGAATAATTAATATTCGATAACTCCTTTCGAATAACTAATATTCGATAACTCCTTTCGAATAACAAATATTCCATAACTCCTTTCGAATAACTAATATTCGATAACTCCTTTCGAATAACTAATATTCGATAATTTCTTTCGAATAACTAATATTCGATAACTCCTTTCGAATAAATATTATTCGATAACTCCTTTTGAATAATTAATATTCGATAACTCCTTTTGAATATCTAATATTCGATAACTCCTTTCGAATAACTAATATTCGATAAATCCTTTCAAATAACTAATATTCGATAATTTCTTTCGAATAACTAATATTCGATAATTTCTTTCGAATAACTAATATTCGATAATTTCTTTCGAATAACTAATATTCGATAATTTCTTTCTCTATTCGAATAAACTATATTCAATTAATTCTCTTATTCGAATAACCTTATTCGATAACTCTTTCTTCGAATAAACTATATTCGAATAACTCTAATCCGACTAACTCTAATTCAATTAACTCTATTCGAATAACAAATATTTGACTAACTCTTGCTCGATTAACTCTATTCGAATAACTCTAGTTCAATTTAACTCTAATCGATTAACTCTAACTGATTAACTCTAACTGGTTAACTCTATCTCTAATCGATTAACTCTAACTCTAATCGATTAACTCCTCTAACTCATTTTGATTAACTCATTTGATTAACTCTATGTCCATATTCAGATTCAAATATCGATGTTGAAATCGATTCTTACTTCTCTATATAAGCCCTGACTTATATATTCTATTTATCCAATGATAAATATTTTATTTAATTTATAAAATATTATTTATAAATTAATCTTCTTAATCTATTGGTTACAACAGATTCTATTTAAAATCTTTTGCTTTAAATCAATATCAATACCTGTGTGCGAAGCACGGGTCTAAACTTTCCTGATGTAAAATTCTATTCATTTAATAAATATTTCCTTATATGACATTCTTTTCATTTCCCAATAAATCCCTTTTATAACTCTATTTATTTCCTAAATAAATATTTTCTTTTTATAACTCTATTTATTTTTCTAAATAAATATTCCTTTTTTAATTCTATTTGTAGATGTTTTACAAATATCTCCTTTTTAAATCTATTTGTAAATGTTTTACAAATATTCCCTTTTCAATTCCATATATTTATTTTCTAAATATATATTTCTTTTTTGATTTGTTTCACAATATTCTCCTTTTATATTTGTTTCACAAATATTTTCCTTTTATAAATTATCCTTCGATTTTTATAATTATTTTCTTTTAAAAAATCCTTTTCCTTTAATATATAAAATCCATTGATTTCATAAGAAACCCATTTTTATTTTCCAACTATTTCTTTTTTCTATTTGTTTTACAAACATTTCTTTTTCTATTCTATTTATTTCTAAATACATCCTTTTATAACATCCTTTGATGTTATAAATATTCTCTTTACAAAATCCTTTGATTTGATAAACATTTCATTTTCAATATACGTTTTTGAAAATTCCCTTTTTATCATTCTGGTATTTCTTATGGTATTTAATATACCATATAACAATGATAAATATTATCCAAACAAACATAATCTACAATCACATCATATACCATAATATATGAATAACAGTAAAATAAATGTTGAGGAATCCAGTTGGATCCCTCTAACCTGTTTCCCTGCATCAAAGATGTTACACAATACAGTTCACATCAGTTTCATTTCATCATGAAATATACTGTTAAACATGATCAATATTTGATTGTCGATTTTTATACAAATCTATTTAACAGTCCAAACAATCAACACAGAGCAATCAATAATTATTTATCAAAAATAAAGTACAGTTTATAAAAATATAAACTGATCAGAGATTGAGTTTTACTCACTTTGGCAGTTCATCGTTAAAGAACGATGAACTGTTGTTTGATTATAATCAAACTATTTATTTCGCCATAAATTCAAATGAGCCCCAATCTACTCACAGTCAGTTCCATTGCGTAGTGCTCGTCCATACGATCCTAATGGATCCAGTTTTGTCCAATTCTGATAATGTATGATGAAGTTATACATTATACAAGTTATAACTTATAGTTAAAATAAATTAACGTTTTATTTTAATGGGGCTTACTTTATTTCGCGGCCCATTACCTTATATTTCCCCAAACCTATTGCTGAAGTCTTTCTTCCTCGATGACTAAAACCCGCAACTTTGTATCTATCCACCACCGAACACTATTCCACCAATTTCAAATCCAAACTGCCCCTCCATTCTTCAGTGAAATCATACAAGGCAACCACCGTTGAACTTCTCTTCTTTAGTACACAAATCCCAACACCATCACTTCCATCTCGGTCCCAAGGATCAAATCGCGTGCGAACAGGAGTTCTTCGACTTACAGTAAACACACCGAACTCAAACTCCACGGTTTTCCCCAAAAACTCTCAAGTGATGCTAAACTCCAAGCTAAGACCAACAACAAGATCGAGAACCCACAAAGATGACTCCATCTCCCCTTATGTCGAACCCTAATTCGCTATACCCAAAAACAGCATCGACAATTCATGATCGAACACCCCAGAATGGGTACTAAATTGAAGAGCATCACTGCAGGAAACCGAATATATATAAATTAGGATTTATGGAATTTGGTTTGATTTTATTTTGATTTTCTAAAGAGGATCTTTTCAAAGTTTTAGCAAAATTGGTGGCGGCTTATGAGAATGATCTTATAACGGGGACGAGAATCTTGTGTGGCTGAAAAAGATGAGGATGTGGCTTGTTTAGGTTCACAAATAACTTAGGATATTTTAGTTTATATACTCATTTCGCCTTCTAAAAATCCGTGTGATCACACACGATAATCAAAAATCGCGAAAATGGTCATGTTGCTACAATTCGACATTTCGAACCCAAAGAAACAGGTTTCGTCGAATTCCGACTCCGTTTGCTCACACAACGTATTTTTAAAGGTCAAATTATCGACTGTATTTCACGTTAAAATCCCACACGACCAATACCGACTTCAAAAATCATAAAAATTGAAATCTAGCAATAATCTGATATTGCGGATCCAACAAAATTAATTTTGTCGAATTCTGAGGTCGTTTGCAAAACTGGCTATTTTTAAAGCTCTAAATAACCCATTTAAATATATAAATATATTTAAAAATAATTAAATTTAATATTTAAAAATAAATATTATCGTATATATTCATAATAGAATATCATACAACTCCATTGGTATTTACAACTCGATATTCAAATCCTGGTTGAATCGATATTCAATTTATATTGAAAAACCCTTTTAAAAATATAAATAAATCGTTATAAATTAAAAAGGAATTCCATAGCGAGTTTTCTAAAATTTGATTCGGACATAAATCAAAATCTACACGATGAAATCCTGATTTTTCTCTTCCACTAGAAAAATATACTTCACCGGCTCTGAACGTTTCTTGTTTCACAGAAATCCGATTTAAAACGGCTTCTGTATATTCGGTTGAAGTTCAAATCGCCAAATAGCGAACTGCCGTGCCATTTCAAGCTCGATTTTAATTATAATATAATTATATGTTCAAACTTTGTTTAAATAATATATTCATCATTCTACTTCAATTCTAAGCTGAATTAAATACTTTGAATTGTCCAGTTCACATTATATTGTCAATTCACTATTTCTGATTATTTCAGAAATTAAATATATTACTCTATTATTTATATTAATTAAATATTCAATATAATTTAATTAAACAACCATTTTCACTATTTAAATAATTAAATAAATTAATTATTATCCGTATAAATACGGGTCATTACAATTTCACTCATCGTAGAGTATTGCTACTCTATCTCTAATGAGTGTTTCAACTACAAAAGCTAAGCTTTTTATAACCAAAGCTCTGATACCATATGTAACGACCAGATTTTTGACCATCTCGAATCAGTAATTAAACCAACTCAAGTCTTCCAAAATGTTAGATTGTTATTGCTTATGAATTTAAAATACAAATCATCACAAAATAACAGGCATAAAACACAAAGTATCTCGCAGCGGAAGTAATATTACAAAAATCTTTAAATGTACATGATATCAGAGTACAGAAATAAATATAGATACAACGGAAGAATGAATATAAAATCATACTATTGTTTGGTAATAGGCAGAGATGGTCACAACTGCATATGAAATGGTAGATGGATGCTGGATCTCCAACGAATCTCAAGCTCTAACAGATATGTCTCCAAGCTGAAATACTCGGTCTTACCCAAGCATTTTGCAGGGAATAAAACAAACAAAATACACGAGTCAGGACTAACAGTCTCATATAAGTGAATTAACTCAAATGAAGTGTCCATTAAAATGTACAATAACTCAAAGGATGTTTGGGATTCCCATCCTCTAAGGATCTGCGAAACTAATACATATATAATAGTACGCTATTACTGTGACGTCTATTCAGTAAAGTAAATATAATGAAAATAGCGTAAGCGGGATTACCAAATTACCCTTACGCAGTTTATAGGCATCACAGTCTATACAGTACCATAAATTCACCGCACTGGTGTTATTAGAGGGCACTCCATAGAAAGCAAAGATAAATCAAAATCGTAGAGGGCTCGTATAGGATAAATATGACAAGGCACACGAGGCAATGCCCAGGGTAGGATTCTACCAGTTGCACTCCCGGACTGGTGGTACACATAACAGCCACTACCGCCCACCTCGGAACACACTCCCAAAATCAAAAAGGGCACCCCAAATCAATCACATAGTAATAGAGATGGTATCGAAGAAGCGTGTCCGATATGAGGTGCGACCTCAATTAGTCACATTATAGCTCCTGTTTTAGTCATTTTAATTATGACCCGAAGGTCAAGGCCATTTCATATCTTTCGCCATCTTCAATCCAAAAGTCGCTACCAAGCCATCCTGCTTCATTCTGATACTCCATTATGTACATAGTTGTTAAAGTGGTATTGGCACAGACAGAGAGTATGCCACTTACCGACTCCGGTCTCTTTAACAGCCAACGCTTACATTTTCTTTTCACACCGTGACCACTATATTTTAAATCATATTTCAAGTATCGGAAATCGATTTACTTCAAAATTTGCCCTAAAATAAATTACTCAAAACATTCTCCATTGGTTCTATTTAAGATCATAAAACCCATAATTCTTTGTCAACCATTGGGTTTTAAGTGTCAAATTCCATGAAATATCGTTATTGCTTGAAATCTATTATTTCACCCTTTTGGATTCACAAAACTGGATTGGACATAGATTTTTTTTATCCAAATTAAAAGTTTATTTAGAAAGTTAAGTTTTTGAAAATAGTATATGTATATTGAAAGTAATGTATAGACATATGTATAGTTGGAAAACTATATGTATATTAAATTGAAAGTAATGTATAAACATATATAGTTGGAAAAGTATATGTATATTAAACTGAAAGTAATGTATAAACATTCATGTATATATATAGTTGGAAAAGTATATGTATGTTAAATTTGAAATATTGTATAAATATGTACATATATATTTGGAACAATATTATGAACTTCATATAGTTAAAGTAATCAAACCCTTTTTTTTTGAAGAATATTTACAAAATCAAGTAATGAGGAAAAAATACTTCTATGAAGTTGTAATTTCTATTCAGATAATATTCATCCAATCCAAATCCGTGTCTCATAATTTCCTTTCCCATCAAAATTTTACATTTAAACAAATTCCTATTTATTTGGTTAAATTTCAATACTTTATGGTTAAAACGATTTTCAAACCAATGTTACCTTGGATTCAACATATCCATTTCATATAATAAATCCCAAAACTACTTTAACATTAGTTGTAAATAAAAATATGATTTATTAACTTCTAACTTGTTAATCAAACCCATATTCACCATGATTTAGAAAATCATATTCTTTCATACTTGAACTTTAAACACTTTCATTTGACAAAATATTTCTTACATTCCCATGGTGAAAATTCATTCGACAAATCATATATCAAATAAGGTTTTGAAAACATTTATCAAGTCTTTGCAAAACTTTTACATTAAATCATTCAATTCAAAAACTACCGTATTATTAAATTCATCAAATAAACATAAAGTTATGAAGAATTTATTCAAATGAATTAACTTAACCGTTAATTTAGCAAAATCACTTAAAATTTTAATTTAATACAAATTAGATTTCTATAAAATTCAAGTAAAATTTTGAACAAAATTTCTTTTAAACTTTTCTTACGCTATATAAAAATTTCATTCGAACTCCTTCTTATAAAATTGATAAAAAAATTTAAAATATTCTTATTTTATTGACCATGGTGTCCATATAAATTTTCTATCCTATGATCAAGTAATACCGATATTTATCATTTCAATCCGTTCTTTAAAAATATTCGAATCCCGGGTATTTATCATTTCAACCCGCATTCCAAATCGATTCGAATACACAAGGGGTTCGGGTATGTATCATTCCAACCCATAATGGTTTCAAATCTATAAGGAAACTTGCATGGTGAGAAAATAAACATAGCCTGTCAAGCATACATCTATAGTGTCATATGAAATAACAGTGTGTGTCGCACGTGCACAACCACAAAGCAACAAATCTAAAGCAACCTAACAATCCATCCAACATTTCAAGTGTTTAATTCACTTAATAATCAATTATTCTGTGGGTGAGAAAAACTCAATTTATGCGGCAACAAGATAGGGAACGATATGAGTAGGATAACGTTAACGGCTACCACGAGGAATTCACTACCTAGAGCAAAAGTATGATTTTTATTTAGAAAAGCAGACTAAATTTTATGTTTAAATATACGCCAAAAGATTTTAGCCAAAATAATTGGCTAAAACCAAAGTGGCTACAACCGAGTTCAAACTAGTGACATCTTTGTTTCTAGTCACACGTCAAACCACTCGGTTATATAGATCTTTGTTTATAACAGAAAGGTATGATCTTGCATGCACTAGCAGATTTGATTGAGCTAAAGCGCAACACCGCTCGTCGAGGTCTGCATGTGTACTCCGTTATTACAGTAGTGTACGGAGCCAAATCTCAACGAGCACAGTTTGCATGCAAATTAGTTTTATGCTCTTGCATGCAGCAAACAACACCATGGTTCTAGTTTGTATACAATCTAGGTGGTCACGCTCAACACAACCAGCGGCAAGGCTGTATACAAATATTTGAGTATATACCCATTATCTTCCAGTTGAAAGATAGACATTGAATTTGGCAAGGCTGTATACAAGGGTATATACTGACAATATGGGGAATTAGACCCAAGAATTCATGAAAGGAGAAGAATGAAGGAAAAAAGACTCATGCTGCCTGGCTTGCAACTATGAACGAAGTATAGGAACTCAGAGAATGCGTTGGTGACGATTGTAAGTGGTTTTGCCGGAAGGCGGAGCGCTGGAGACGAGCTGTCACGCAACAGTGATTAATGATTCAATTTGGCACAAATTTAAAGCAACTCATGTATGTGTGTGTGTGTATATATATATACATACATATATATATATATATACACTGGCAAATTCTATTCGAACCCAGCAATATGCCGAGTAGCCTCCCAAAAACATGAAAAACCGGTAAACCCCCAATTTTAGTAAGTAGTCCCCCCTAATTTAAAAAAAATCCAAAAATACCCTTCCACATAGAGAGAATGCGTGGTTTATCAGTGTACCTCGTAGCATCTCTACGTGGTTACTTAGTGTACCTCGTAGCAGCTCTCTGTGGTTCTTTCGAAGATCACGTAGAGGTCCTATGAGGTGCACTGATAAACCACGCAAGGAAACTACGAGGTGTTCAGAAAACTAGGAAAAAAATATAACACAAAAAGGGCATTTTCATCCTCGTATTTTTTTATAAAACGGGGGGCTACTCAGCATATTTCTAGGTTCAAATAGAATTTGCCATATATATACGCTTATTCTATCAAAACCAAATTAGAAGAGTATTGGCGGAAAAGAACTCACGCAACTAACTCCAGATGTTGGACTATTGGAAATTTTATGAATTATTTAAAATATGAAATAAGTTTATGATGCCTCCTATTTGTGAATAGTCCCACATCATGGGATTATAAGAAAGATGCAAGTATTCATACTTGTTTCTAAGAAGTCATGTTGGTGCCTTGGGCTCCCAATGCATGCTTTGTTATGAGGAGGGAGACCATGCATCATGACCACCACACATGCACGCGCGACCGACCGACCGACTCGACTCGATCTGGCCCGGCCCGGCTCGGCTCGGTTCGGTTCGGATCGGGATGGGGCTTGGGCCTTGGGCCTTGGCTATGTGGTGTAGACACTTATATTTTTAGTCCAGAAAACACTGCATTTTTCGAACCAGTTTTTCAATACGGAAAATATTTCTGAGCTGACTTTTATATATGAAGCGGTAAACTTTTTGATCAAGTATTTTGCAGATCCTATTTTCCTCCACTGACCAGTATTTTCGTTCAGCCCTAATCCCGTCTATATATTATCTTCAGTTGTAGACGAGATTAGTACAAAAAAAATCCGTTTTCTCTTCCTCCGCCATTAAAAAAAAAATCTTCTAGAAATTTTCGAGCAGTTAAATTCGAAAGTGCAAATCTGCACTGATTTTTTATGCAAAGCAAATCAGTTATTCATTTTAGAGAGGCTGTTTTATCCTAGAGGCGGCGGAGGAAGTATGAACTGGTTTTGCACCACCGACCAGATCGCCGAACCGTCTTCAAGAAAGCGACAAAGTACGTGACTCAGCCATTGTTTCCCAACAATTTGAAGACGATTAGAAACAATGGCTTTGACAACAACCATAGACGATGCTGCTCCTTCCTCTGCATTCCAGCTCCCATTGGTGACTGCTGCCCCGTTTCGTTTCGAAGGTCTGCACTTCAAACGATGGCGTCAGAAAATGGAATTCTACCTGACGATGAGGAAGGTGGCTGCTGCTCTGACCACCGACAAACCGCAGCTTCCAGACAAGCCTGACGGAACTGATGAAGCGCAGATGACATCCTGGACCGAACAATCAAAGCAGTTGCAGACCTGGACCGAACAGGATTATCTGTGCAAGAATTTTATTCTGAACGGATTGAGCGATGATCTGTATGATTACTATAACTCAGAGGACAAGACAGCAAAGCAGATCTGGGAAGCACTACAGAAGAAATACGATACAGAGGAGGCAGGGGCAAAGAAGTATGCTGTAAGTCGCTATCTCAAGTACCAGATGACATACGATAGGTCAGTAGAGACGCAGTCTCATGAGCTGCAGAAAATAGCTCATGAGATCATCTCCGAAGTTATGGTTTTGGATGAACAGTTTCAAATTGCTGTTATTATTGACAAACTGCCCCCAGGTTGGAAAGACTTTAAAAATTTCTTACGGCATAAGACTAAGGAATTTTCCTTAGAGAGTTTGATCACTCGCCTTCACATTGAGGAGGCGGCACGCAAACAGGACCAGAAAGAGGAAGTGTTGTTTGTTTCAAACAACAACACTAAAAAGACCAAACCCGCAGTTCTGAAATCAAACCAGAAGTCTTTTAAGAATCAGAACAGACGCAACAAACAGAATGGGAATCCGCAAGGAAACCCAAAAGGATAGCAAAAATCAACCCAAAAGAATGACTCTGGACAGTTGTTTCTATGTTACAACTGTGGAAAACCAGGTCATATGGCACGAAAGTGTCGGAACAAGCCGAACTCTGTACCACAAGCTAACTTGACTGAGGAGGAGCCTCTTATGGCTATGATTACTGAGATTCACCTTGTTGGTGGATCAGAGGGTTGGTGGGTAGACACTGGTGCTTCTCTCCATGTCTGCTATGATCGTGCTATGTTTTCCACATACACGGCTGCTGATGATCAGAAAGTGTTGCCGGGAGATTCTCACACCACTAAAGTTGCAGGGATTGGAAACGTGGAGATCAAGTTTACCTGTGGAAAGACTGTGATCCTCAAAGATGTTTTGCATACTCCAGAGATGAGGAAGAATATGGTGTCTGGCTATCTCCTTAATAAGGCAGGGTTTACTCAATTTATTGGGGCTGATATGTATACCATAATGTCTAAGGGAAACTTTGTAGGAAAGGATTACGCCTGTGAGGAAATGTTCAAATTAAATGTTGAATCTAATAAAGTGAATAATTCTGCTTATATGTTGTGTGATTTTAATATTTGGCACTCTAGATTATGTCATGTTAATAAACGGATAATTCATAACATGAGCACTCTAGATATGATACCTAAGATAGCAGAATCTGAATCTGATAAATGTGAATTCTGTACACAAGAAAAAATCACAAAGAAACCTCATAAATCTATTGATAGAGAATCTGAACCCTTAGACTTGATTCATTCTGACATATGTGAACTTGATGGCACTTTGACTAGACATGGACATTGTTATTTTATCACTTTTATCGATGATTGTTCTGATTTCACATATGTTTATCTTATGAAAAAGTGATACTTTTGACATGTTTAAAATATTCGAAACTGAGATTGAGAATCAAACAAATAGGAAAATCAAGAGATTTCGTAGTGATAGAGGAACATAATATGAATCTAATTCAATTCTGGACTTCTATAAATTACATGGTATTGTACATGAGAGAACTGCAACCTATTCGCCTGAAATGAACGGTAAAGCTGAAAGAAAAAATAGGACTTTTACCGAATTAGTAGTTGCCATCCTACTAAATTCTGGTGTAGCAAAACATTGGTGGGGGGATATTTTATTGACTGTATGTTATGTTCTAAATAGAATCCCTAAATCTAAGAATAAAATTTCACCTTATGAAATTTTAAAGAATTATAAACCCAATGTCTCATACTTTAGAACTTGGGGTTGTCTAGAATATGTTCGCATTCCAGACCCTAAGAGAATAAAATTGACAAGTAGAGCATATGAATGTGTATTTGTAGGCTATGCTATTAATAGCAAAGCATATCGATTTTATGATATAAATGCACATAACATAATTGAATCAAATGATGCCGATTTTTATGAAACTAAATTTCCTTTTAAATTAAGGAATAGTGGGGGCACATTAAGTACGCCTATTAGAACAGAACTTAATAAAAGTTCTGAAGCTGAACCTAGAAGAAGTAAAAGAGCAAGAATCGTAAAAGATTTTGGTTCGGATTTTAGCGCTTTTACTATAGAGGAGGATCCCTTAAACCTCCAAGAGGCCTTATCTTCATTAGATGCCGAGTTCTGGCGAGAAGCTATAAATGATGAGATGGATTCTCTTGAATCCAACAAGACTTGGCATTTGGTAGATTTACCCAATGGTTGTAAATCTATAGGCTATAGATGGGTACTTAAAAAGAAACTAAAACCAGATGGTACTATAGATAAATACAAAGCACGACTAGTAGCTAAAGGTTTTAGACAAAAAGAAAATATATATTTCTTCGATACTTTTTCACCTGTAACTAGAATAACATCCATTCGAGTATTAATCTCACTTGCTTCCATTCATAATTTACTAATACACCAAACGGATGTTAAAACCGCTTTTTTGAACGGTGAATTAGACGAAGAAATTTATATGGACCATCCTGAAGGATTTGTAGTACATGGTCAGGAACATAAAGTATGCAAATTAGATAAATCATTATATGGTTTAAAACAAGCACCTAAACAATGGCATGAAAAATTTGATAACTTAATCATTTTAAATGATTTTAAAGTTAATGAAAGTGACAAATGCATTTATTACAAATTTGAGAATGACATTTGCATTATTATATGCCTTTATGTAGATGACCTACTCATCTTTGGGTCAAACATTCATGCCATAAATTCAGTCAGATCCTTATTGAGTGCCAATTTTGACATAAAAGATCTAGGCGAGGCGAGTGTAATCCTTGGTATTAAAATTACTAGGTCAGAAAAGGGAATTTCTTTGGATCAGTTTCATTACATTGAGAAGATACTAAAGAAATATAATTACTTTGACTGTAAACCTGCATGTACACCACACGATCCAAGTGTAAAGTTATTTAAGAACACTAGTGAAGGTGTAAGACAGTCTGATTATGCGAGCATCATTGCCAGCCTTCGGTATGCCACTGATTGTACTAGACCCGACATTGCCAATGTCATGGGATTATTGTGCAGGTTTACCAGTAGACCTAGTATAGAGCACCGACATGCTATTGAAAGGGTCATGAGATACCTTAAACGAACTATGAACCTTTGATTACATTATGAAAAGTTTCCAGCTGTACTTGAAGGATTCTCAGATGCAGACTGGAATACTTTATCAGATGATTCTAAAGCGACCAGTAGCTATATATTTAGCATCGGTAGAGGAGTTGTTTCTTGGAAATCCAAGAAACAGACTATTTTGGCTCAGTCTAGTATGGAGTCTAAGATGATACCACTAGCTACAGCTAGTGAAGAAGCAGAGTATTTGAGAAATCTGCTAGCAGAGATTCCCTTATGGGAAAAACCGATATCGGCTGTGTTGATACATTGCGATAGTACCGCGGCTATTGCAAAAGTTCAGAACCGTTATTATAACGGTAAGAGACGACAAATACGTCGTAAGCACAGCACGGTTAGAGAGCTAATCTCTACAGGTACCGTTAGAGTAGATTACGTACGTAGCGAAGAAAATTTGGCAGATCCTTTGACGAAAGGACTGTCCAGAGAGAAAGTCCATAATTCTTCTAAAAGAATGGGACTATTGCCCTTAGATTGTTGAGTCACACACAATGGTAACCCGACCTAAATGACTGGAGATCCCAAGAAATAGGTTCAATGGGTAAAAACAAGTTGTGTAGTGATAGAAGTTGAACATGCTATAGGAAAAACTAAGAAGCATGTATTCCTGTAGTGATAGAGGATGAGTTAATAGAAACTCTTAATGAGATCTATACTCTATTTGGAGTGGAGTACCTACCTTCAGGAGTACTCTTGATAGACTCAGCTATGTGAATGTGGAAATGTGGTAGTTTCCTATGGAGTTTTGGGCAAAACTTCTAGAGCGTTCACTAAACTGGGATAGACGTGTATGGCCATAAATGCACGGGCTAAATTGATTGCACTATAGAAAAGATTATGTGTGGTTTGATGTCAGGAATAGAGTTCAAGACTACGTGTCACTCTAGTAAAAACTGAATCTTATTCACTATGCAAAGGTTCAAGTCGGATGACACCTTTATTTATGCGCAGTCTTATGTTTTTAAAAAACTGCTCGATAATATTATAAAAAATTCAAGTGGGGGATTGTTGTAAATTTTATGAATTATTTAAAATATGAAATAAGTTTATGATGCCTCCTATTTGTGAATAGTCCCACATCATGGGATTATAAGAAAGATGCCAGTATTTATACTTGTTTCTAAGAAGTCATGTTGGGGCCTTGGGCTCCCAATGCATGCTTTGTTGTGAGGAGGGAGACCATGCATCATGACCACCACACATGCGCGCGCGACCGACCGACCGACTCGACTCGACCCGACCCGGCCCGACTCGGCTCGGTTCAGATCGGGATTGGGCTTGGGCCTTGGGCCTTGACTATGTGGTGTAGACACTTATATTTTTAGTCCAGAAAACACTGTATTTTTCGAACCAGTTTTTCAATACAGAAAGTATTTCTGAGCCGACTTTTATATATGAAGCGGTAAACTTTTTGACCAAGTATTTCACAGATCCTATTTTCCTCCACTGACCAGTGTTTTCGTTCAACCCTAATCCCGTCTATATATTATCTTCAGTTGTAGACGAGATTAGTACAGAAAAAAAATCCGTTTTCTCTTCCTCCGCCATTAAAAAAAAATATTCTTCCAGAAATTTTTGAGCAGTTAAATTCGAAAGTGCAAATCTGCACTGATTTGTTGTGCAAAGCAAATCAGTTATTCATTTTAGAGAGGCTGTTATATCCTAGAGGCGGCGGCGGAAGTACGAACTGGTTTTGCACCACCGACCAGATCGCCGAATCATCTTCAAGAAAGTGACAAAGTACGTGACTCAGCCATTGTTTCCCAACATGGACGAAGTGCTGAACTCGACCGGTGGCTTGACTGAGGCACATCGTCGACGGTGAACGAGAATGGTGGTTGCGGTCCCGTGTTTCAATGAGGTGTAAGGTAGCCTAGGTTGGTCGGAGCACGGTGAGGTAAAAAGGCACACACAGTTTGGGCTGAGCAGAAAGCAAGAGGGAGAAATGGCTTTGGATTAGTCATAGAGGATAGCGTCGGTGCTGGTGGTCCCGTTGGCGGCTTTAGGCGAGGGTGAGTGTGGACATTGCTGACAGGAGGTATAGGAATTATTTTTAGAAAAGTAAACCTGGAAATGGGTTAAGAGTTTTACATATCCTTCACGTGAGGAAGGAAGTTGATCATTAGGAATTTAGGGTAGAAGAAAGGGGATTAACAAAAGGAATGGATCTCGTAAAGGAAAACTGTAGTGCTATTTGTTCTAGGCATTCTCCTTTTTTTTAGGCCAACTTTCGTCCTTAGTTTTTTTTCTCTTTTATTGTTTTAGTACTGAAAGTTTGGGGTAGGAGAAGATAATATTAACATGAAGAAGAGGGATTGAAGAAAAATGGGTAGGAGGAAGAAGTAAAGTCACGCAAAGGAGAAAGTGGGAGCTTTTATTTCTGCCATTCCAATATTTTATTATAGAAAGCGTTGGATACTCTATACACCGTATATTTCCAATATCTGGGTTTACTTTTCAAATATCTTGTCACTAACAGGGAAATATTTTGAAATCTTGGGCAGTAGTTTCCAAATCTTGTGCTACTGACAAGGAAGGATATTTTTGTTGCCATATATTTAGGGAAAGGATGAAATTTCAAATCACGAGGCAACGTGAATGAATTGTTTTAAAGAGAGAATGGACCCTTAATAATAAAGATAAAGGTTAATTTTGGCTGAAAATTTCCTACCATTATTACCTGGTACAAATTTGTGTTTACCATTCATCACATTCCCTGTTTGTTTGTTCACACGGTTAAGGAAAATAAAAATAAAATTCCTCTTTATTTATTCATTTCTTTTATATTTCCTTTTCTATTTATTATTATTATTTATTTATTCAGATGAACATGAACGGACAATGTGGCGCGTGCGGTAATGAACGTTAAACTATTTTACGGACAGATTCTAATCTTTTAGTGAACGCGCACTGCGCATGAACGACGCTAAAATTTATTTAGCGAAAAATATTCAATTTATCCAACGTAAAATTTTGCAAATAAAATTTTGTTTCCAATATTTAAAATTATTAATTCATTCTTCTTCCTTTTTAAAATTGTTAATTCATTCTTTTTCTTCTTTTTCTCTACATTAACAGTACTTACCAATGATACCAACTTGTCATAAATTTAAGTTTAGCGTTTTATTCAAAACTTATCATTATTTATATTCACTTTTTTTTTGAAATCAACTTTGCCATTGATAAGAATTTCTTTCTAAATTAAATAAGATAACATTCAACGTTAGATTTCCAAATATATGTATAACTTAAAGTTGATTAGCAAAACGTTCATGTAAAATATAATTTACAAAAGGGGAATGCTAGATGGCCCGAAGGAAAACTTGTCAATTTGTGCGGATCTGATATTGAATGGTGGAAAATAGGAAGGTATTGCATGAAAGTAGGGGGATCTTGTAAATCATGCGGCCAGTGCTGATTTTGTCACTTTTCCTATCCAGTTTTCCTGGCCTGCAAGTATTTTGGTTTACAAAATAATCCATATATAGCATATTCTAATTCCGTTCAAAATAACAGTTCAATTTCAAAATTAGACTTCAGGTATAAGCATATTTTTCTCTTATAAACCGTATTACAAGATCAATATTAAAGTTACAAAATAAATTAAAAATGGTAATAACTCTTGTTTCAATAACATTCGTATTTTAAACAACAAAGGCATTTTTAACTTTAAAGATTCAAATTGGCTAGAAATGTAGATCTCGCATTGGAATGCCTGTAAATTCACGACAATGGTTTATGCATATTGTTCAAAATAGACAAATTCCAAATAGAAATATTTATTTTAAGTTAAATCTTGATTTAACCTATATTTAAGTATGTTGAAGTTACCGGTTCGTTACAGTGGGACCAGCAAAATATAATTTAGAATTTATTGGTACCTCTTCCTCCGTTAGGGTCCTAAAAGCTAGATTTTAGGGAACCAAACCCAAGAGGATTCAAAGTCCCTTTTAAAAATATAATTAATATTATTATGAACAGTATCTAATTTTTTTTTGATGTACTTGTTTCTAATAAATGCATTATTCGTTTTAAGTACCCAAATACAGATATTTTTAGACGATTTTTTCTTTGAAACCAGATTTTTCTTTATACTAGTAGAAATAGATTTGATAAATTCAATACTCTTCTTAGTACTAATAGATTTGCAAGAACTTTTCTTAGTATTGATTTTTTGAGTAAATCCTAATCCCTTTTAACATGAGAAGGTTGTGAATTTTCTAAAATTCTTGACATATTTTCTCTTCTTTTATTAAAATTATTCACATTCTTAGAAATATCGTCTAATCTTAATTTAAGACTAGAATTATCAAACTCGATAATTTTAACTTTTGAATTTAAATTGTGATTTTCTAAAGCAAACAAGTCATTCTTTTCTTTTCTAAGTCTCAATTTCTTGACTTAATAAAGAAATATGAGAATCTGCATTGTATAGAGATTCTTGTAATTTTCTACTTTTGTCCTCTAAAATCGCTTTTTCATCCTTTAATAACTCTCTTTCAAGTTCTGCTTTCTTTCTATCTTCAATTTCTTGTTTATATTTCCTTTTAAAATTATTCCCAGATTCTAGAATTTTCGTATTAATTTCTATTAATTCTTCACAAGTAAAATCACTGACCTCTGTATCTTTTTCCATGAAGAACACATTTGCCTTTTCATTGTCACTATCGCTGTCACTCTCTGAAGATGATGAATTTGAATTATCCCAAGTGACTGAGAAAGCTTGCCTTTTTTATTTCACCTTTTTGCTGCGATTCTTTTTTAATTCTGGACAATTCTGTTGATAATGTCTGGTTTTGTGACAGTTGAAACATTCCACCAAGGCTGTGTCCGGTTCTTTTGTAGAATTCCTTTTTACATTCTTATTTTAGCTCTTCTTATATTTCAGAAACTTTCTGAAATTTTTGGCTACGAAGGCAATGTCTTCTTCGTCCGAATCTGACTAATCTTTTTCAACGTGAAAAGCAAGATTTTTCTTGTCTTGAGCCTGAGTCTTTTTTGCCTGCAAATTTACTTCGTATGACATAATATTACTGATTAACTCTTCGGGTTTCATAGCTGAAAGAACATTAGCTTCTTCGATAGCTAAAACCTTTTTTTCCCACCCATCCGTAACAGAGTTTAATATCTTTGAAACTATTTCAAAGTCAGAATATTTCTCTCCTAAACCTAATAGAGAATGATAAATATTTTGAAATCATGAATACATGTCATTTATAGACTCATTTTCATTCATTCTAAAATTTTGAAACTGGTTTTTAAGCATGGATATCTTGCTTTGTTTGACCTTGATAGTTCCTTCGTGAGTTACTTTGAGTGTTCGCCAGATTTCATACGCTGTGTTGCATATACAAACCCGGTTAAACTCGTTTCTATCCAAGTCATAATGCAACATATTCATGGCTTTCACTTTGCAGTAGCCTCTACTTTTTCAGTTGCAGACAATTCAGTATATAGTGTAGTGGGTTGTTCATATTCTTTTTGTGTAATATTCCAAGCATCAAAACTATTAGCTTGCATGTATATTCTCATACGTGTAGCCCAATAACTATAATTCATGACATTGAAAAAGGGTGGTCGTGCAGTGGATTGGCCTTTAGTATATCCAGTATTAGTGCTGGTACTAGTGTTATTATCCATATTAACTGTGTACCAAATAACGGTTTTACCGTTAAATCATAGCCTTGCTCTGATACCAATTGAAAAGTCGTGTATGACTTAAGGATATATGTATATGGAATAAGGCAAACTTTACTTTGATATGTTAACTTATATCAATATAATAGTTATGCAAGTAAAACTAAGCTATATAGAATATCTCGAATAAATAAAAGCAGTCAGTAAAGGCACAAGGAATTTTATACTGGTTCGGACTTCCATCCTACTTCCAGTCCCGAAGCTCCTCTTCATAATTCACTAACAACGCCCTCTCTTCACCCGGAGGAATATGTCACAATACACCCAAGCACCAATAAGGATGTCCCCGCCTGAGCTCCGACACAGGACTTCACAATTACAATGATTTTTGACTTCTGAATGTGTTCTCGTATCAACACTGAATAGTCAACAATTAAGTACACCCTCCCTTTAATCTTATCCTCAAGTATGTGATGTGTTTGTGAAGATTGAAGGAAGTATGTCACTTATTGAATTAAGAGATATGAAATAATTTCAATGATCCAATAAATAACTTGAATATTAGAGAGCTTTTAGTATGCGGGAGAGTATAGAGATGTAAATTAGAAATTAGAATAGAATAAGTGAGAATCAACGATTTTGAAGTGAAGATTATGATGTATATATAGTGGTGGAATAGCAGCAACCTTTCACGAATAATTGCAATGAAAAGATATGGCAATTTATATTCAAAAACGAATAGAAATCTATTCATGAAAGAAGGTGACTCTTCATATAAATGGCTGCTGTTTCGAATTAATCGACTGATCTGCGTTTCACCAGTCAACTGGTTGATCAAAGAAAATTGTATATATATTGAATATGAAAAGAAATTAACCGTTATTGGGCATTCGTTCACTGACCAGTCGAATGGTTTGGTTTTCACCAGTCGACTGGTTCTGTGAAACCAGTCTAGTAAAGGCTGTTTTCTAGCTATATGTGTGTGTGCGTGCATATATATATATATATATATACGTGCATTCGTGTTATACCATGAGGACAGATTTTAAAATTTTCTAACACATCTAACTATACATACATACATACATACATACATATATATATATATATGATACTTAGCTCTTCAATGTTATCTACATTCCATTGTTTCCATGTTGTCATGATTCGAAAATATCGCGAATCAACATTGACTATCAAAATCTTTATGAAAGAATAATGAAAATTATATGTCCACTATCGGGAGTTGATGTATTAATGGATCAGTTAAATGGGGATAAGTTGCTTTCTTAGCTAAATTTGGCTTTAGGCTTCCATCAACCAAGGGTCATCGAGGAAATCGTTATGTTGATTTCGTACGGAATGAGTTATGATTGTATGAATGGTAATAATGCCTTCTGAACTAACTAATGCATATATATTTTCTGTGGATGTTAACAACAAGAATTGTCAACAACAAAAATTGTCTACACCCAAAATAGAGAATTCCAAGAAGAATCCTTAATTGTGTATAATTTCATATGCTTTTCTATTCTGTCAAAATTTTAAATATCCATTTGAAAGTGTGGGGATCCAACAGGTTGATTCATGAAGGTATCAATGTATGCGGTCCCTTCAAATCCAGCCAAACATCCAAATGTCTATTAAAAGTATGTTCTTAGAGAGACAAAATGAGTATATTAGAAGCTTTGAATTATTACTTGAAATTCCTTTTAAATTTGGTAAATCCTTACTAATGCTTTCGATCTAAATTCAGGTGATTTAATGGACCAAGGGTATCGAAAGGCTTTAGGTTGTTCTAAAGGTCCTTTTCCGAGTGGATTGGGACTAGCATTCAAGGGGTAGGAGTTCCTTAAGTTTGTTGTCGTGAGTCCCCTTTCAACTTTAAATGGCTAAATCCTTTAAAGGTTACAGGTAAAAATCATGCATTGGTTGTTAAGTATGTATTTATTACTGGATGGTTCTTTTTAAGGGAGTCAGAAGTAGTTTCATAGAAGGAGATTCCTCGAAAGCTAAAACCTGAAAGGTCATAATATTATATGATATTTAAAACATAACCTTTGTTTTACCATAGTCAATGGAAATAAACATTTTTTTACTAAATAAATTTGATGATTAAAGGGATATATGTATTAACATAAAATCCACAATTTATATAGGAATTAGGATTTACAACTTAAATTTTGAGTATAAGGGTTTGAATCAAAAATTCGGATGTTAATTCTATCCTTATTGAGTTGTATTTATAGATACGAGTTAACCCCTTCCACATTGATGCTCCCGCCTCCATGATTTCGGGGAAGTGAATTCGAAAGGCTGGTAGCAGTGGCTTTTGTACTCTTCGTTCTGAAGTTATCAATGTAGTCGAAAAGGGGAGAAGTGGTACAGTTCAATTGGTGACATTCGATATACGATTTAGGATGGGAATTCGGCTCCTACGAAAGGTAGTCTTAAAAGGAAGTATATTTTATTCAAGCAATGGAAGCCAAGAGTTTGTAGAAGAGGGAGACATTTGAAAGTGAAACACCCCACCTCCATTAAGATCACTCACAAAGGGAATGCCTTAACTTCGGTGGAGATTTATAAGTAAAAGTCATAGATAAACACAAGACAGATATAAACACATATATATAAGAAGCGGAAAACAAACAGACTTTCATTTAAAAAATTCGTGTTCATACAAAACATTTCCATAATTGTCTCATAATAACTTCCAAAATTTTACATCATCATTTCTGTCTTGATTATTAAATAAAGAAGCATAAAACATAATAAAATCTGCATAAATCCCCATAGAACTTGTCCAACAGCCGTAGCCAAGGGAAGAGAGTCCAAACCATACATCTACTATCTTGAAGCTTGCAAAGAGTCTGACGAAGCTGGGTTGTTTCCTCCCTGTGGACCTGGGGGAGGGGGGGACGGAAGAAAAGAAGACGAAAGAAAAACAGGGTTAGACATAAAGCCTGGTAAGTCTAGTGACTCTTCAGTATGAGAATAAGAAAAAGGGCATGATAGGTATAAACTGGAAATAGGAAAGTATCATAACTAAGATAAAGCAGATTGAACAAAATATACTATCTCACCCCACACTATATCTCTACACCTACTTGCATTGCCTCAACTGGCACCCCATGATCAGGGTGATGTGATCCCCTTTTCTAAAGATCGGCTCCTACTCGCAAAATCATATATGTCATACGGCCCCCAATGATTGTAGACACCTATGCTGGTCCCACCATGGGGTGTATCAAGACCCATGGTGGCGGCCCGACACAATCCTAGAATGCATAGCTTATACTACTTGTGCTCAGTGCCCTGTTTGTCTGCTCCGAAGTGTGTACACGCCTGCACTCCGTTAGAACCCACACTGCTGCAGCAACCGCCATCGCTTTTGACCGCGTACAATTAGCCCAGTAATCGTGCCCCACCCTGCCTAGTTTCAGGGTACCATGATACCTAATTGGGTTATTGCTGAAATGGGTCCCCGTTACTAGGGTATTCTAGTCAAACATGTTAAGTGGTTGAGTGTCTGTATTTACCTAACCTCACCCATCAGTTTAATTAACATGTTGAATTGGTTAAGTGTTTTAGTTAACTTAACCCTACCATCCTGACTTGTCTGTCCTTAGCTTTTAAAGCACCGACCACTCACATTAGACAGGTATTGTTACGGTTACTGGATATGCCGGTCGGTTCCGGGCAGGTTTACACCATAACTTAGTCTAACCTCGGGTCCTTATTGGGCTCAATGCTTAACCTCTCACATTGGATAGGTATTGTTGTGATTACTGGACAACCGGGCGGGTCCGGGCGGGTATACATCACAACTCAATCCAACCTCGGGTTAAGCATACTCGTATTTTCTAAATTTACATATTTGTCTCTATTACTTGTTATATGTAAATTTGTTAATAATTAAATATTGTGGCCCACTTTCCAAGTTCATCATTTTTGGTATAAGAATTTTATACCATTTAAGTGCCACCAATTATTGGCATGTGCCAAACATGCCAATACATATATTTTCACCAATTTATGTCAAGTTTCCTCTAATTACCAATTTTTCCCAACGTTACCCCATCTAAATATTAGGCTAACAATCTTAGCCTAATTTCTCGTCCGCACGATTTTTAGCATATAATATTAGGCTAAAAACTTAGCCTAATTTAGCGTACACAAAATTGGCACAAAGAAATTCATTAACATAAACATGACATAGGTGTAAACTTGGCATTATCGACATAGTCACTATGAACATCATAGGTGTGTACTTACAACATAGGCTAAATCAACATACATATATGTGAATTTGCAACATAGACTAAATCAACTTACATATATGTGAATTTGCAACATAGGCTAAATCAACTTACATATATGCGAATTTGCAACATAAGCTAAATCAACTTACATATATGTGAATTTGCATTGAAATAGGGATCTAGCTAAATAGGTGTCACATGAATTAGCATATGATTTAGACAACATAAGCCTAAACATGTTTAGATCTAGGCATAACATCGAACATCACTAGCATATGACAAGAATATGACATGTCCATAAAGTATGTATAATTTTATCACATGTGTGAACTAGATCCAATCATATGTCCAATTATAACATGAAACATGTATTAAAGTGGATCTTGGCATGGATCCAATTATAAACTTGCAACTTTTGTATAAACATATGAGCATGTATATGAACTTAATCATTTAGGCATAGAGATTTAGCATATAGTATATACATGAGATCTTAATCACATACAACCTATATAATCGCATAAACATATATGTGTAGTTATGAACCAAATAACTTGTATGTGAATTTGAATAGATCCAACATCAACTAGATTAATCCACAAACATTCTAATGGATCCAACATTAAGTCAATTATACCACAAACATCCAATACCATTCACAACACAATCATTGCAACACATGGATATGAATTAACATCGTTGTTATACAATAGCACAATTCCATTTCCATTTTACATCGAATCAAATCTTAATTTTATTCCCATCGGAAAAATCACTATACTTACAACAAACGACGAACTTGAATTCTGGATTCTGAGTTCTGAATTTGCAATGCTTTCCTTTGGGTAGATAAACGTTGTTTGAATCTTGTTTTTACTTTAGTTTTGCTCGTCTCTAATCTTTCTTCAAGTGGAGGCTAGTCTTGGCTTCCTTCCAGCCGCATGACGGCTCTAGCTCCATTTTATTTGTGTGAATTCAGGTTGAGACTAAGGTTGTTTATATAGAATTTCAAACTAATTAGAGTCGTCGATGAAGCTAGAATTAATCAAGGCCATCCGTCTCAAGAGAAGCCAATCAGAAAGTGACAAATCAGCCCTAGTGACACAGCCAAGCCCCAGAAACCGATCCAGGACCAGACCAAGCAGGTCAGGTCGACCAGGCAAGTCGACCTGTAGGTCGACCCCCAGGTCGACTACATAGTTGACCTGGGTACCCAGGTCTACTCCCAGGTCGACCCCCTGGTCGACCTGGGTCCTAGGCGGGAAAATCCCCGCCCAGCCCAGTTCAGGTCCAGTTTTGAATTTTGAACTTATTTTCGGGCTTTTTGAATTTTAAATCGAATTCTGAAACTTCCAGTGGTCATAACTCTTTCATACGGAGTCCGATTTACGCAAACTCAGACTCTATCTCAAGCAGAATTCCGAGACGAACGCAATGGCGGCGTTTCCCTTAATTCTATCATTTAGAATTAATTATACTTTAATTTGTTAATTTACCGTTAATAGAAAATTCGGGGTGTTACATTCTCCCCTCCTTTAAGGATTTCGTCCTCGAAATCTTCAAGTCTAGAAGAACATATATCCTAACGTCCAATCGTCCATCTACTCAACCAACAAACACAGGCGTCCATTGTTCTTAAAAGACTTCTAATGCTTCATGATCATATGCATAGTGTGTGTACATGTCCTTATCTAATGCAAAAATTAGGCAGTCTACTGATTCAGTTGACCTCCTTAATGCGAATCATGTAAGTGTCATGAATCACTTATGTATGCAAATTTTCCCTACTCATAATTCTACATGAGTGCGCAATCATTCATACAAATGCGACATCCATATGACAACATATCAAGTTTCAACCACATACAAATATGAATACATATATGAATATGCAATATGAAGTGACTGAGCCGATCTAAACCTAGGTTGTGTGTGTATATGCACCCACGAGCAACCACTAGCAACCACTTGCAGCGATCAATCATAACATGTTTCAATTACATGTTTACATCCAAAGGGGTTTTTACCTAAGGATAAAGGATAATATCGATGAGATATACCTAAAAAGGTAGATACAAGCACAACTTAAGGAAAAAGAGAAATCAAAGATGTACCCTCAAAAAGAAAAGGGTAGGCCGCGCGTATTCTGTCCTCGGTTTCCCAAGTCGCGTCTTCCTCGGCGTCGCTCCATTGAAATTTGACAAGCTTGACTTCGCGGTTGCGTATCTTTTTCACTTCAATTCCTAAGATGCGGGTTGGAACTCTCTTCACAGTTGCTTCGCGTTCCACTTCGGCTTCTTCTAGAATGCTTGGCTCCACCACTTCCGCAGATTCATGTAAACATTTCCGGAGATGAGAAACGTGAAAGACATTGTGAATTCCAGCCAACCTTTCGGACAGCTCTACTCTATAAGCCATCTTCCCAACCTTCTCGATGATAGGGAACGGTCCTACAAATTTTGGTGCTAGCTTCCCTGCGGATCCAAAGCGAACGACGTTCCTTAAAGGAGATACCTTAAGGAAAACCCTGTACCCAACCTGAAACTCAAGGTCGGTCCTTCTTTTGGTTGCATAGGATTTTTGTCTATCTTGGGCAGTCTTCATTCTCCTTCGTATCAGGTCCACTTTTTCTGAAGTCTCTCTAATCATGTCTGGCCCATGTATAAGCTTGTCTGTAGACTCCCACCAACAAGTCGGTCATCAGCACGGTCTTCCATACAAAGCTTCGAAGGGCGCCATGCCGATAGTGGCTTGGTAGTTGTTGTTGTAGGCGAATTCCACTAAAGGAAGATGATCCTCCCATGTCCCTCCAAAGTCAAGAACGCACAGTCTCAGAAGATCTTCTAATACTCTGTTCACCCTTTCCGTCTGACCATCAGTTTAGGGGTGATAGGCCGTGCTCAAGCATAACTATGTGCCTACAGCTTCTTGCAGACTCCGCCAAAATTCGCTTGTAAAGATAGGATCTCGGTCACTCACTATGCTGGAGGGTATTCCATGGAGTCGAACTATTTCCTTGAGATAAAGAGACGCTAGAGACGAGGTAGTCCTTCTACTCTTGATGGGTATAAAGTGGGCGCTTTTTGTGAGCCTGTCCACTATTACCCAAATGCTAGTATTGCCCCTTCTTGACCTAGGCAACCCATCAATGAAGTCCACTGAAATGCTTTCCCACTTCCATTGCGGGACTTCTAGAGGATGAAGCAGTCCTCCAGGCTTCTTTTGTTCCGCCCTTGACCTGTTGGCATATCACGCACTTAGAAACGAAATCTGCCACATCCTTTTTCATGCCGCTCCAAAAGAAAACCCTCTTTACGTCCTTGTACATCTTGTCTCCACCTGGGTGTATTTTCATCTTGGAATGATGTGCTTCCTCGAGAACCATCTTTACTAAATCCCTTGCTTGTGGGACGCATAGTCTTCCATCTCACCTTAGCCAACCCTTATCATCGATGGAGTGCCTATTGAGGTGACTGGAAGTTTCACCCCTAATTAGTTTATCAATCACATCCACAAGCTGAGGGTCTTCGCGTTGTGCGCCCCTATTGAGTCTAAAAGAGTGGGTCGTACTTCTAGTGATGCCAACAAACTAGGTACAAAATCAGAGGGGGCCTAAAGTCAAAACTGGTTATATACTCCAAGCTTTGCCTTTCAACAAAGAGAGGGCTTAAGGTCAGTTTCTTTCAGCTCAAGGCGTCTGCTACTACGTTGCCCTTGCCAGGAGTATCGGAAATCTAAAAGTCATACGAGGCAACGAACTCCATCCACCTTTGCTGCCTCAAGTTAAGATCTTTCTGCGAGAAAATATACTTCAACGATTTATGGTCAGTATATAATTCGAACTTCTCACCTAGGAGATAATGGCGCCAAGACTTAAGCGCAAAGACGATGGCAGCTAACTCAAGATCGTGGGTTGGGTAGTTCTTTTCAGGAACTTTCAATTATCTTCCACCATAAGCCACTTCCTTCCCTTCTTGCATTAGAACAACGCCTAGTCCCGTACCACAAGCATCCGTGTATACTGTGAACATCCTGCTTCCATCAGGCAAAGTCAGAACTGTGGTTGTTGTAAGAGCCCTTTTTAAGTGTTGGAAAGCAATATCACAATCAAAATCCCAAGCGAACGCTAGATTTTTCTTTGTTAGCCTTGTGAGTGGAGTTGAGATTTTCGCGAAATCTCTAATAAACTTTCGGTAAAAACCGGCTAGCCCAAGAAAGCTTCGGACTTCGGTTGCATTTCTTGGTGTCTTCCAATCTTGCACTGCCACCACTTTCGCGGGGTCCACAGCTAACCCTTCTTTGGACATTATATGTCCAAGAAACCTTACTTCTTCTCTCCAAAAGTGGCACTTGGAGAATTTGGCTTTTAGCTGATGAACTCGAAGAGTTTCCATGATCTCCTTCAGATGTTGAGCATGTTCTTCCTCATTCTTTGAGAAGATCAAAATATCGTCTACGAAGACAACCACAAACTTGTTGAGGAATTCTCTGAACACCCTACTCATTAGGTCTACGAAATAAGCGGGTGCGTTTGTCAAGCCGAAAGGCATGACAAGCCACTCGAAGAAACCGTCTGGGGTTCTGAACGTCGTTTTATCAATGCTATCCTCAGCTACCCTTAGCTGATGGAACCCAATAGCCAGATCAAGTTGGGAGAAGTCCGACGCACCTACAAGTTGATCAAACAAATCATCTATTCGGGGAAGCGGGTGTCTATTCTTCTTAGTCAGCTTGTTTAGCTCCCTATAGTCCACACAAAGACGTAGTGAACCATCCGCTTTGGTCGCGAACACCACTGGAGCACCCCATTCCGAGATACTCCTCCTTATAAACCCCTTCTCGAGAAGCTCCTTAACTTGCTTACTGAGCTCCTTTCTCTTCTTTGGAGCCATGTGTCTGACAGGTAAAGCTACGGGCTTTGCATTATCAACAAGATATATGCGGAAGTCTATTTCCCGCCTCGGAGGTAAGCCCTTTACCTCTTCAAAGACATCCGGATATTCCCGGACTACTCTAACCGACTGCAAATTCTCAACAGAAGCATCAAGCGACTCTAGATAACTAAGCATAACAGCATTCAAGGGATTACAAGAAATTTCTAGAGTGTTACCGAGCCGAGTCAAGAGTCTAACCACTCTTTTCTCACAATCAAGAATGGCACCATTACTGGATAACCAGTCCATGCCTAAGATCAGTCCATATCCCGAGAAGCCCAAAACAAAGGCACTACATCTAAACTCAACACTTAGAATAGATATTTTCAAATCCACACAAACCATTGACAAATAAGCTGAGCCTCCAATTGGATTTGAAACAACCAAGGGATCTTCTATCATACTAGTGTCTAGGTGCATAGATTCTACTAAAGAAGATGAAATAAAGGAGTGTGATGCACCAAAATCAAAGAGAGTGCGAACTGGATGATCACAGAGATAAACTAAGCTTTCTACAGAAATATTTCTACCTCGTTCCAGCGGAGGTGCCACCAACGCGTGAACCTGTACCCCTGAAGTGGATCCAGTTCTCTGTCCCTGCCCCCGCTTCTTTGGGCAGTCCTTAGCCATGTGTCCAGTCTCGCCGCAATGGAAACAGCCACCATTTATCTTCGCCTTCTTCTTTATGCAGTCTTTCACTATATGTCCAACAATGCCACAGAAATTACACTTTCTTTTTTCACGAGGTTTGTTGTTCTTCCCGCCTTTCTTTGAATCATCCTACTTGTTCTGTGACCCTTCCCCCTTCTTGTCTTGAGGCACTTCTGCTTTTGCCTCTTTCTTGCCTTTATCTTCCTCGTGTAGCAGCGCCATGTCCACCAAGCTTTCATAAGTCGCTCCCATGGGTATATTTGTCCTAGCAAGGCTATGTAGAGGCTCATTCAAACCATTGACGAAGCGAAGGGCCTTCTTGTGTTGGGTGTTTACTAAATCCAGCACAAATCTAGCCAGCTGATTAAACTGATTGACGTACTCCCTGGTCGTCTCATACTCCCTTGTTTAAGAGTTAGGAACTTCTCCATCAGCAGGCTTCTTTCAGCTTGGGAGAGGAATTTCATCTCAAACCACATCCTGAAATCTTCCCAAGTTTCTACTGGCCTCTCAGCATGGGTAACTTCCCACCAATAGGAAGCTTCATCTTTAAGCAACCACACTGCTAGCTGTATCTTTTGCCTGTCGCCAACTTCGAAGATGACAAACAAATCTTCGGTCTCCTTCAGCCAGTTCCTTGCTACCATAAAGGGTTCAGTTCCATAAAAGTCCTTTCCACCCATAGCATTGAAGTTTCTGCACGTCTTAGCGAAAGTATTTCCACGAGGAGGAGGAAGAGGAACCGCTGCCACTGTGGTAGGAGGAATGTCTGCTGGGCCTGCACCATTGGCCCTAGCCTCTAGGTACCTTCGGAACCAGCCAGGTATCGGTACTCCTTCTGGAAGGTTAAGATCTCCAGACATGCTAGAACAAAAGGGAAAGTATTCAAGACAAAAGGATAGTTGCATATGGCTTTGGGGAATTATGCCTTTTAAAAACAACGCTTTTCCTTGAAAAAAAAATACTTCTTTAAACTTCTCTTTTGAAAATAGTTTCAAAAACCTTTATCTAATCTGGTAAACCTGGCTCTGATACCAAGTGAAACACCCTACCTCCATTAAGGTCACTCACAAAGGGAATGCCTTAACTTCGGTGGAGGTTTATAAGTAAAAGTCACAGATAAACACAAGACAGATATAAACACATATATATATGCAGCGAAAAACAAACAGACTTTCATTTCATAAATACATGTTCATACAAAACATTTCCATAATTGTCTCATAATAACTTCCAAAACATTACATCATCATTTCTGTCTTGATTATTAAATAAAGAAGCGTAAAACATAATAAAAGATGTCCCATAGAACGTGTCCAAAAGCCATAGCCAAGCGAAGAGAGTCCAAACCATACATCTACTATCTTGAAGCTTGCAAAGAGTCTGACTAAGCTAGGTTGTTTCCTCCCTGTGGACCTGGGGGGAGGGAACGGAAGAAAAGAAGATGAAAGAAAAACAGGATCAGACATAAAGCCTGGTAAGTCTAGTGACTCTTCAGTATGAGAATAAGAAAAAGGGCATGATAGGTATAAACTGGAAATAGGAAAGTATCATAACTAAGATAAAGCAGATTGAACAGAATATACTATCGCACCCCACACTATATCTCTGCACCTACTTGCATTGCCTCAACTTGCACCCATGATCGGGGTGAAGTGATCCCCTTTTCTAAAGATCGGCTCCTACTCGCAAAATCACATGTGTCATACGGCCCCCAATGATTGTAGACACCTATGCTGGTCCCACCTATCAAGACCCATGGTGGCGGCCCGACACAATCCTAGAATGCATAGCTTATACTACTGGTGCCCAGTGCCCTGTTTGTCTGCTCCGAAGTGTGTGCACGCCCGCACTCCGTTTGAATCCACACTGCTGCACCATACGCCGTCGCTTTTGACCGCTTACAATCAGCCCAGTAATCGTGCCCCACCCTGCCTAGTTTTAAGGTACCATGATACCTAATTGGGCTACTGCTGAAATGGGTCCCTGTTACTAGGGTTTTCTAGTAAAACATGTTAAGTGGTTAAGTGTCTGTATTTACCTAACCCTACCCATAAATTTAATTAACATGTTGAATTGGTTAAGTGTTTTAGTTAACTTAACCATACCATCCTGACTTGTCTGTCTTTAGCTTTTTAAAGCACCGACCACTCACATTAGACAAGTATTGTTACGGTTACTGGATGTGCCGGTCGGTTTCTGGCAGGTTTACACTGTAACTCAGTCTAACCTCGGGTCCTTATTGGGCTCAATGCTTAACCTCTCACATTGGATAGGTATTGTTGTGATTACTGGATAGCCAGGCGGGTCCAGGAAGGTTTACATCACAACTCAATCCAACCTCGGGTTAAGCATACTCGTATTTTCTAAATTTACATATTTGTCTCTATTACTTGTTATATGTAAATTTGTTAACAATTAAATATTGTGGCCCACTTTCAAAGTTCATCATTTTTGGTATAAGAATTTTATACCATTTAAGTGACACCAATTATTGACATGTGCCAAACATGCCAATACATATATTTTCACCAATTTATGTCAAGTTTCATATAATTACCAATTTTTCCCAACGTTACCCCGTCTAAATATTAGGCCAACAATCTTAGCCTAATTTCTCGTCCGCATAATTTTTAACATATAATATTAGGCTAAAAACTTAGCCTAATTTAGCGTACACAAAATTGGCATAAAGAAATTCATTAACATAAACATGACATTGGTGTAAACTTGGCATTATCGGCATAGTCACTATGAATATCATAGGTGCGAACTTGCAACATAGGCTAAATCAACATACATATATGTGAATTTGCAATATAGACTAAATCAACTTACATATATGTGAATTTGCAACATAGGCTAAATCAACTTACATATATATGAATTTGCAACATAAGCTAAATCAACTTACTTATATGTGAATTTGCATTGAAATAGGGATCTAACAAAATAGGTGTCACATGAATTAGCATATGATTTAGACAACATAAGCCTAAACATGTTTAGATCTAGGCATAACATCGAACATCACTAGCATATGACAAGAATATGACATGTCCACAAAGTATATATAATTTTATCACATGTGTGAACTAGATCCAATCATATGTCCAATTATAACATGAAACATGTATTAAAGTGGATCTTGGCATAGATCCAATTATGAACTTGCAACTTTTGTATAAACATATGAGCATGTATATGAACTTAATCATTTAGGCATTGAGGTTTAACATAAAGTATATACATGAGATCTTAATCACATACAACCTATATAATCACATGAACATATAGGTGTAGATATAAACCAAATATCTTGTATGTGAATTTGAATAGATCCAACATAAACTAGATTAATCCACAAACATTAAAATGGATCCAACATTAAGTCAATTATACCACAAACATCCAATACCATTCACAACACAATCATTGCAACACATGGATATGAATTAACATCGTCATTATACAATAGCACAATTCCATTTCCATTTTACATCGAATCAAATCTTAATTTTATTCCCATCGGAAAAATCACTATACTTACAACAAACGACGAACTCGAATTCTAGATTCTGAGTTCTGAATTTGCAATGCTTTCCTTTGGGTAGATAAACGTTGTTTGAATCTTGTTTTTACTTTAGTTTTGCTCGTCTCTAATCTTTCTTCAAGTGGAGGCAACTCTTGGCTTCCTTCCAGCAGCATGGCGGCTCTAGCTCTATTTTATTTGTATGAATTTAGGTTGAGACTAAGGTTGTTTATATAGAATTTCAAACTAATTAGAGCCGTCGATGTAGCTAGAGTTAATCAAGGCCATCCGTCTCAAGAGAAGCCAATCAGAAAGTGACAAATCAGCCCTAATGACACAGCCAAGCCCCAGAAACCGAGCCAGGACCAGACCAAGTAGACCAGGTCGACCAGGCAAGTCGACCTGTAGGTCGACCCCCAGGTCAACTACATAGTCGACCTTTACCCAGGTCGATTCCCAAGTCGACCCCTTGGTCGACCTGGTTCCTGGGCGGGAAAATTCCCGCCCAGCCCAGTTCTGGTACATTTTTGAATTTGAACTTATTTTCGGGCTGTTTGAATTTTAAATCGAATTCTGAAACTTCCGGAGGTTGTAACTCTTTCATACAGAGTCCGATTTACGCAAACTCGGACTCTATCTCAAGCAGAATTCTGATACGAACGAAATGGCGTAGCCCGTTCACCTTAATTTTATCATTTAGAATTAATTATACTTTAATTTGTTAATTTACCATTGACAGAAAATTCGGGGTGTTACAGAAAGCCCTTGCTCTAGTCATTTCAAAGGGCCAAAATAGGATGACACTGCTAAAGGATATGACCCCTTCGATGGGATTGATTGCTACATGGTCAATTGCTTCTAAGGATTGCTTTAACCAAAATAAAACTTTTGCAATATTGTGAAGAGTTACCTTTAGTAGTCGTGTAGTCAAAAGACCCGTTCGAAGGGTATGAACATGATTGTTTTTGGTTTATTTGAAGGTTAATGGTTTATTAGGGTATAGGGAGGTGAGCACTTTTTCTTTATCGAAGGTGGTTTGTCCTTGTCGAAAGGAAACCTATTTTTTTTTACTTCTTCAAGGATGTAGTATGCGATGATATGCTTTCGATTCCTTCGAAAGCTTCTTGTTTTTTCATACTTTCATGTTGCTTGCCTTACATCATAGATGAGGTAATTTTGGTGATAAAATTTGGCTCTGGGTGAACGGGTGATTTTGATTTTTCAACTCAACTATTCTGGTACTTTACCTTCTTCGAGAGCCTACTAGAATTTTCCATCTTTTGGTATTCCCATTAGAATAATCAGATCTAATTCAATGGTTGTTCTTTTATCTTTTCTCAATAAATTATTTATTTTCTTCCTCCTCCTCATTTATCTACAAACGTAAAACAAATTTTTCTTAAAATTTAAAATCACTCGAAATAAACTCATTTGTTGTCATGGTAAGTGCTAACCCAAAAATTATTTGAATAATGTGAAAGAAGGGTAGAACAAAAGCGGAGGATCTCCGAAAACAGTTGAAGATGAAAACACTAAGAGGAAATAGTCTAGATGATAGCACCCTTAGCATGCACATACACATACCTATTCGATTCCTTTAAAAGCTTCTTGTTTTTTCCATACTTTCACGTTGCTTGCCTTACATCATAGCTAAGGTCATTTTGGTGATAAAATTTGGCTCTGGGTGAACGGGTGATTTTGATTTTCCAAGTCAACTATTCTGGTACTTTACCTTCTTCGAGAGCCTAATAGAATTTTCCATCTTTTGGTATTCCCATTAGAATAATCAGATCTAATCCAACGGTTGTTCTTCTTTTATCTTTTGTCAATAAATTATTTATTTTCTTCCTCCTCCTCATTTATCTACAAACGTAAAACAATTTTTTTCTTAAAATTTAAAATCATTCGAAATAAACTCATTTGTTATCATGGTAAGTGCTAACCCAAAAATTATTTGAATAATGTGAAAGAAGGGTAAAACAAAAGAGGAGGATCTCCGAAAACAGTTGAAGATGAAAACACAAAGAGGAAATAGTCTAGCTGATAGCACCCTTAGCATGCGCATATACTTACCTAGACCCACAATGTGAAAGAAGGGTAGAACAAAAGAGGAGGATCTCCGAAAACAGTTGAAGATGAAAACACAAAGAGGAAATAGTCTAGCTGATAGCACCCTTAGCATGCGCATACACATACCTAGACCCACTTTCGACGTAGCCCGGTATAGTAGAGCCTTCCAGATGAAATGAAGTGAAGTTTATATTACATTCCTCTAAGGTTTAAGGAACTTGAATCATGATTGGAATACATGAAAAGAAATGAGTCTAAGCCACATGCCTCTAAGCATCAAAGGCAAAGCATGGGACAAAAGTTCAAAAATGGTAAAAGTTACAACACAGCTATTTCTTTTGGAACCAACTAAGAGATCCTTTCATTAAGGACCACAGAAGCATCCACATGAATTCGGGCTCCAAAGGAAGAGAAAAGGAGGAGTTCGTCAAAAATTTAGCCTCTGTAATTCACAGATATCTACTAATGTAAGCCGAGGCCCTTCATAATTGTATGCCCCTCGCAACTATTCGAACTGAAACCAAAAGGCTAATCCCAAATAATACGAAATGAGGAAAGAGAACCAATGCTAGGGAAGCCAGTGCACAACCTTCGGAAAACCCTCCGAAGCGGTGCCTTCGCACAACCTTAGGAAAACCCTCTGAAGTGTTGCCTTTGCACAACCCTCGGGAAACCTTATAAAGCAGTGACTGGTCGAAACATCCAAGGACAAAGGGAAGCCAATCCGCACCAATAAATAGGACCCCAGAAGACCAAAATCAGGACATTAGTTCATTTGAAAATATTGTAATTCTGGATTGCAGAGTGAAACCCTAATTTCAAAATCAGATTAGGGGATTTTTTTACTAATTTCTTGTAATATCGCTTCTCAATTTGCAACAAAGAGGATACAAGAAATTTAGTCTTTGGGATTTCATTATAAGAGAGTGGAGCATGATCTATTGCATTTATTAACTCTCTTAATAGCTCATAGTAAATGATTTAACTTCTACTTACTTATCTTTATCCAAATTAGTAGTGTGAAACTCAGAGAGAGAAATTATACCAAAGGTGACAGAAAATCCTATTAAAGATCAGTTAGTTACTATTTCCAATGGAAATAGCTCCTTGAATATAGCTGTAATCAAATTCTACTTCCCTCTGCAGGGTTTCTCACTGAATCACTTCCACCAGGAATTAACATTTCCACATAGATTGAAAATCAAAAGAAGAAAAAGTGTTAGTACCTCTTAAGAGTATGAAAGATGGCTTTTAATTCTATGATGTGACCAAGTCCCAAATTATAATTATTTTTAGATACAATTCGGTGCAGTTAGAGCTCATTTTCGGATGTTAACTGTTTTTATGGATAACATTTTTGGCGCTAGAAGGGTCGACACATCAAAGAAGGATGACTCGATACTATGATGCCTGATTAAAGACAAGGTTGTTTAAGGAAGGAGATCTGGTTCTCCGAAAGGTAATGGCAAGTACAAAAAAATCCAGCAGATGGACCATTTGGCCCAAATTAGGAGGGGCCTTTAATAGTTCATAGGGTAATACCAACTGGAGCATATAGATTGTGTCACCCTAACGGAAATCCAGTCCCAAGAACTTAGGACATAGAACATTTAAAGATGTACTTCCCAACTCAAACAATAAAACAAGTAAGGAAACAACTCCCTGTAAGGGTGAAAAGAAGTAAACTAAGGATATTGAAAAGGAAATAAAGTTGAAAGTTTGGAATTCCGTATACAAGGAAAAATGATGGAGAGATAACTCCCAAGCATAAAAATAAGAATTTCTTATTGATTAAGGGTGAAGTACCCTCCTCACAATAGATTAGTTTAAGAAATTGTTGTGTATATCATGGGTCCTTCCCCCACAAAGTGAAGGGGGTAAGCCCAAGAAATTGCGTGCTTGGCCCCAAGCCCAGAGTATATCCCTGGAGCCTCACAAAGGAAGGAGGGTAAGCCATTATCTTTCCCCAAAGGCCAGGGTAATGCATAGAAGCCCTTAACCGCGTCTAAGGACTAGGTTAAGGCGCCCTCTAAAGGGAGACAGGTAAGCTCGGGGACATGCGCCTAGCTCCGAAGGAAGAACGCTTTGCCTCTAATGATTGCTTGATCAAGCCCTGCTTCTACTTTGGCATAAACATGCACTTCCTCTGCTTATGTATTATCCCAATGAAGGGATCGAAAGCTCGGTAGGAGCGCTAAAACATGCTTAAGCCTCTGCTATAGAAAAATTCCTACAATGGCCAAGATAAATCAAAACCGAATGTGCTTTCATAACCAAATTTTGAAGAAGACAATCTGAATTCTCCTCAACATGCTTAAGATGGATCCATCAAAATGGAAAGATGGCGTTCCTAATTCTCCTCAACATGCCCAAGATGTCTCTGTCAAAACCGGAAAAGGATATTCCAAGTTTACTCTGAAAAGCTGAAAGAGGATTCGCTCTTTCAAGAAAATAATTTCTAGTCATCTATTTTCTTATTACCCGAATCTTGGTTTCTTAGGCCAAAAGAGGCTTTGCTCTCTCCAGAAAATAATTTCTAGTCTTCCATTTTCTTATTACGCAAACCTGGGTTTCTCAAGCCAAACTAAGCTCCGATTTTTTCAAAAAATAATTTACAGTCTTTTATTTTCTTATTACTCGAATCTAGGTTTCTTAAGCCGAAAGAAGCTCCGCTTTTTCCGAAAAATAATTTCTGGTGTTTTATTTCGTTATTACCTGAATTTAGGTTTCTTAAGCCGAAAGAGGCTCCGCTCTTTCCAAAAAATAGTATATGGTCTTCTATTTTCTTATTACTTGAGTATGGGTTTCTTAAGATGAAAGAGTCTCCGCTTTTTTCGAAAAATAGTTTCTAGACTTCTATTTTCCTGTTACTCGAATCTGGTTTTCCTATGCCAAAAGAGGCTCTGTTCTTTCCAGAAAATAATCTCTGCTCTCCCGATTACTTATTACCCAAGTCTGGGTTTCAGGTTATTTAAAGCCCAAGGATAATTCACTCCCTTTATTTTGTGAAGGAAGTTTTTGGACAAGGATTATTTTAATACCTGAATTTGGGCTCCAAGCAATTTGACAACTTTGTACCTGAATATTACCCAAAGAAGGCTTCACATAATTATTTCATGATGTGGATTTCTTTACCCAAATCTAGGCATTGGACTTTCCGAATAGATAAAAAGACTTCACATGATTTTTCCTCGAATATGGGTTCTTTTAATTATCTGAATTTAAGTTCCTAATTTAAGAAAATATCCGATCGAGTCCAACACGACAAAGGAAAAATTATACGGCTTCCCCCATAGTCGCGACGGCACTTAATATAACGATGAACCAAATGATATTTTTTATAGTTTGTCCTAAAGAACAAAAGCTTCTTTCACACAGAAGGGATAAATGTTAACCCAAAAATTATTTGAATAATGTAAAAGAAAGGAAGAACAAAATAGGAATATCTCCAAAAACAATTAAAGATGAAAATAGGAAGACGGAATTGTCCAGCTGATAGCATCCCGAAGCATGCACATGCACATACCCAGACCCACTTTCGGCATAGCCCAGTATAGATAAAATGAAATGAAGAAAAGTTTATAATACATTTCTCTAAGGTTTAAGGAACTTAAATCATTATTGGAATAACACGAAAGGAAACAAATCCAAGCCTAACGCCTCTAAGCATCAAAAGCAAAGCATGGGACAAAAGTTTAGAAAGGCCGAAAGCTACTGCATATCCATTTCTTTTGGAGCCAACTAAGAGCTCCTTTCATTAAGGAGCACAGAAGTATCAACATAAATTTGCGCTTGAAAGGAACAAAAAACGAACCCCATTAGAAATATAGCCTATGTACTTCAAAGATAGCTGCCAATGTTAGCCGAGAGCCTAGATACACTTATTCTCCTCACAACTATTCAAATTGAAACCGAAAGAGATAATCCCAAAAATACTAAATAAGGAAAGAGAAACAATGCCGGGGAATCCTTCACATAACATTCGGAAAACCCTTCGAAGTGGTGCCTTCGCACTGTCCTCGGGAAACCTTCTAAAGCGGTGACCGGTTGAAACCACCAAGGACGAAGGGAGGCCAATCTGATCCTATAAATAAGACCCTAAAAGACCAAAATCGAGACTTTTGGTTCATTTGAAAATTTGTAATTCCAGATTACGCAGTGAAACCCGAATTTCAAAATCAGATTGGGGGAATTTGTTCTAATTTCTTGTCATCTCGCTTCTCAAGTAGCAATAAAGAGGATATAAGAAATTCATTGGGATTTAATTTTAAGAGATTGGAGCATGATCTATTGTAGCTATTAACTCTCCTAATAGCTGATATTAAATGATTTATCTTCTACTTTCTTACTTTTTATCTAAATTACTAGTGTGAAACTCGAAGAGAGAAATTTTACCAAAGGAGATAGTAATTTTTCTTAAAGATGAGTCAATTACTATTTCCAATGGATATAGCTCCATAAAGAAAGCTCAAATCTAATTATGCTTCTCTCTACAAGGTTTCTCACTGAAGTGCGCTTCCATTGGAAGAATTAACATTTCCATATAGATTGAAAATCAAAAGTAAAACAATTGTTAGTACACCATAAAAGTATGGAAGATGGCTTTTAATTCTATGGTAAGACTAAGTCCCAAATGTTAATTATTTCTGTGGATCTACTCATAGCCAATTTCGGGATGTTAACCATTTTTATGACCAACAGTGAGTATCTATCCTTCTCAATTTAACTTTGATTTTTATAATCGAATTATAGTTTGATTTTTTAGGGTTTGAGTTTGAGTTTTTCATGTTATATTTTATAATTGGTTTGGGTTAATCCATTGTATTACTGTTATGGATTTAGGATGTTTATAAACAAATTTAATCAAAATTGGCCAGCCATTCATTGTAAAATATATATGCTTGAGACAAAGAAGATAAGCCCCAATAAATATTATAATTTTTGTTGCTAATACTTGTTGGAATTCGTAAGTATTGAATGAAATATACTTTTTCCATTAAGCGAACATGTGCGACTATTAAGTGAATGGATGTGACTATTAGAAGCATGCTTTTCCACGAAAAGACACTTTGCGAAAAGACACTTCGTGAAAAGACGCTTCGCGAAAAGACACTTCGCGAAAAGACACTTCGTGAAAAGACACTTCACGAAAAGACACTTCCTTTCACCAACGGTCATATTTCCCAACGGTCATATCTCAGCGAAAAGACACTTCGCGAAAAGACACGTCACGAAAAGACACTTCGCGAAAAGGCACTTCATTTCGCCAAACGGTTACATTTCAGCGAAAAGACACTTCGCGAAAAGACACTTCCTTTAATAGAAAGAGATGCGTCTATACGAAGAGGTACGAGTACGACCGTTCGAAAGAGATGCAATCGTACGAAGATGTACGGGTGCGACCGTTCAGAAGAGATGCGATCGTACGAAGTGGTACGGGTGCGACCGTTCAGAAGGGATGCGGATAAACTATAAATAAGGAGGAAACCTGATCACTTTCCTCGCTGAATTTCCAATTCGAACTTCCTTCTCTCTTCTGTAGTACTCTTATAAACAATCACAGAGTGACATACTCATTACAATCTCGTGCAGAATATGTCTGTTGTATCTTGGGAGAATTTTGAAATAAAATCCTTAAGGAAATTGTTACGACAAGCCTCAGACATCATCGGGTTAGACTTCTAGTTTATTTTTATATTTATATACATTATTCTATAATCTCTCCTTTCTCTATGTTGTACTATTACTTAAAATAGTATAACGTTGTTGTTGTAAATTGATTACAACATACTTATTGCGAATATTGAATTCCAGAGTAGTGGAAATTCAACTTATAAACTTGTGTGACGAGTTTAGAATTGATTATTCTCTGTTTTGGTATACTAGACATATAACATCTTAAGAATTTTATATCTGTTTTCTTACTAAAATAGAGATGGCAACAGTTGAATTGTCAACAAAGGCTGAGGTAGAAAATCAGTTAAATAAAAAGATCTAGATATTGAGATCTGATTGAGGTGGAGAATTTGAATCACCGTTTGAACAATTCTGTGCAGAAAATGGAATAATTCATCAAACAATAGCCTCATATTCACCATAATAAAATGGTGTTGTTGAGAGAAAGAATAGAACATTAAAAGATATGATTAATGCGATGCTATTGACCTCTGGTTTACTGACGAACTTGTGGGGGGAGGCCTTAAATATGCCTAATCATATTTTAAACAAGGTTCCTCACAATAAAACAGGAACAATTCCATATGAGTTATGGGAAGGGCATAAACCAAGCTTTAAATACCTCGAAGTGTGGGGGTGCTGGAAAAAGTTCCAGTTTCGCCTCCCAAGAATTGCACAAGACCAGATATAGCTTATGCAGTAAGTCGATTAAGCAGAATATGCAAGCAAACCAGGAGAAGAACACTGGAAAGCACTAATGAGAGTGCTTGGATATTTAAAAAATATCACAAAATATTCCTTACATTATGGTCCTGTCGTCTTAGAAGGATATAGTGATGCAAACTGGATTGCTGATTTAGAGGAATCAAAATCAACGAGTGGTTATGTATTTACCGTAGTAGGGGCAGCAATGTCATGGAAATCTACTAAACAGACTTGCATAGCTCGATCCACTATGGAATCAGAGTTCATCGCTTTAGATAAAGCAAGCGAAGAAGCAGAATGGCTTCGCCATTTTTTAGAAGATATTCCTTTTTGGTCCAAACCCGTGTCAGCCATATGCATACACTGTGATAACCAAGCAGCGCTAAGTAGAGCGCATAATTTTGTGTACAATGGAAAGTCACGACATATTCGTAGATGCCATAACACAGTTAGGCAGTTGCTCTCAAATGGAACTATTTCCATAGATTATGTGAGAACAAATGATAAACTATCGGATCCGTTTACTAAAGGTTTATCAAGAGAGAAAATTGACTGCGCGTCGAGGGGAATGGGTTTAAAAGCCTAAACCAACAAGAGTTATCTTATACGGAAACCTATCCTAGCGACTGGAGATCCCACGGACTAGGATCAATAGGAAAACCAGTTATGCATAACTCAAGACGTAATTCATTTTTGGACACAGTCCTACTCCATTCCTATGGTGCACAATATAAATGCATGCCTACAGAAGTATTACAAGGTTAAAACTATGTTTTTTAACGATGACCATATCTTGAAAAAAAAACAAGTGGGGTATAGGTAGGATACTCTTAATGGTTGCGATCACCTATGTTAGTGTGAGCTGGGTCGGCTCTATGAGAATTTTAAAAGGCTTGAATTCTCTATAACACTCGCAGAACCAGAAAATGTTCAGGACCAAAATGAACACAACCAAGAGATTGGATGAGAAGGGAATTCATGCTTCATAAGACTTATTGTTTGGATATACAATAAAGGCTGACGGTTCAAGATGAAATAATTCACCGATTAGCCGAGTAGATCCGATAAGTCTTAACTAGGGAAAGTTCAAAGTGAAATATCTACTTATCCACGATAAAGCATTATTCCATATGTACTCTGTGATATTTCGCTTTGTGTGGGGGAAAAGAATATTATCATTCATGTGGGGGGATTGTTGGAATTCGTAAGTATTGAATGAAATATACTTTTTTCATTAAGCGAACAGGTGCGACTGTTAAGTGAAAGGGTGTAACTATTAGAAGCATGCTTTTCCGCGAAAAGACACTTTGCGAAAAGACACTTCGTGAAAAGACGCTTCGCGAAAAGACGCTTCGCGAAAAGACACTTCGTGAAAAGACACTTCGCGAAAAGACACTTCCTTTCACCAACGGTCATATTTCCCAACGGTCATATCTCAGCGAAAAGACACTTCGCGAAAAGACACGTCACGAAAAGACACTTCGCGTAAAGGCACTTCATTTCGCCAAACGGTTACACTTCAGCGAAAAGACACTTCCTTTCATAGAAAGAGATGCATTTGTACGAAGAGGTACGAGTACGACCGTTCGAAAGAGATGCAATCGTACGAAGAGGTACGGGTGCGACTGTTCAGAAGAGATGCGATCGTACGAAGTGGTACGGGTGCGACCGTTCAGAAGGGATGCGGATAAACTATAAATAAGGAGGAAACCTGATCACTTTCCTCACTGAATTTCCAATTCGAACTTCCTTCTCTCTTCTGTAGTACTCTTATAAATAATCACAGAGTGACATACTCGTTACAATCTCGTGCAGAATATGTCTGTTGTATCTTGGGAGAATTTCGAAATAAAATTCTTAAGGAAATTGTTACGACAAGCCTCAGACATCATCGGGTTAGACTTCAAGTTTATTTGTATATTTATATACATTATTCTATAATCTCTCCTTTCTCTATGTTGTACTATTACTTAAAATAGTATAACGTTGTTGTTGTAAATTGATTACAACATACTTATTGCGAATATTGAATTTCAAAGTAGTGGAAATTCAACTTATAAACTTGTGTGACAAGTTTAGAATTGCTTATTCTCTGTTTTGGTATACTAGAAAATTAGTATTATAAAAAATATTATAAAACGACTTTTTTATAGTCGGAAAAAAATCATTATTTTTTGATTTGATTTATCATCATAAATGTATATTGTTAAAATTTTGTTTGTTAATTTAAAACTTTAATTTTGTTTTTTCCCAAATTGTAATATAATTTTTTATTGAAGCGAGTTCAAAACTGAAACACAATTTGACTAAATTCCATTAAATCTGAAACATTTTCGTTATTTTAGGTTGTGTGTTTAAATCTTGTATCCATAGGCTAGCTTGGACTGGGTTTTAATAATCTGGAATATAAGGATAATGATTTGAAGGAAGTTTCCCCTTTGACTCTCTTGAAACCATCCCACGTGCTTCATACTGAGTCGATGACTCAAACTTAGCACAATCATAGTTTAGTTTCACATTGAGTTTTAGCATCGGCTCCTTCGTGACATGTACTTGGTTGAAACCCTTTATCATGATATCTGAGAGTTTCAACATGATTGAATAGCCAGTTAGTTTATCAGAAGGTTTCACCATAGTCGAAGGGTGTGTTAAGTCGTATAACTAACTACGTGTGCTTAATAGCTTTGACTTTTTCAGAAGCTTTTTATGATCAATATTTTCAATTTTAGTCTGCTACTCCTTCGAAACCATAATCCATGTATTGTGAAATTTTCTTGATTTGAATAGGCCTTGACACTTTCGAAAGGGATCAAGCATCCAATCTTGTTATAACACGAAGGGGGGGTATTTGGATGTTTTGACACTGTCGAAAGCCCTTAGTTTTAGTTTCCTCTGCCTGTTGAAAATAAGAAAATAGTTATGGTGTTTACTACTTGCTTTTTAACCCTCGACCCTTATGAAGGGATAAAATGAGATTTTTCATGCAAAAAATAAGTTATCTTTAGTTTCCTCTGCCTGTTGAAAATAAGAAAATAGTTATGGTGTTTACTACTTGCTTTTTAACCCTCGACCCTTATGAAGGGATAAAATGAGATTTTTCATGCAAAAAATAAGTTATCTTTGATTTCAAATAAAGTAGTTGTTTAAAATAGTGAAATGATACCACCGACAGTATTACGAGTTAGCGAAAGTCTATCAAGAAATCTAACTTAGATGTTTCTTTCAACCATAAATCATTCCCCATTGCAAAACCCAGAGGTAGCTTAAAAGAAGTTGGATGTTACTTTGAAACAGCCTCTTACTGAGTCTCAAAACTAAGTAGAAGCAATTCTCCAATATTTTGGGACACTGAGAGTCAAAGCTATCCCCACAAGGCTGCCGACATAATTTTAGAACCTCCGAAAGGGTTTTTTCCTATACTTCTATCCATATTAGGCATGTCTGTCTCTTCCCATTTTCAAATTTAATTTCTATGTTCTTTTGACTCTTAATATTTCACCAATTCAAGTTCCTCCCAATGTATATACATACTTTATTTTCCTAGAGTTCCTTTCTTTAGAGTTTGAGGTTCCTTCTTAAGTGCTTTGACCCTCAAGGTTCGACTAGCCAAAGAAAGTGATATGAATCCTCAAATATTCATAATCGATTCTTCTAAGAAGTTGATTTCACTAGGAATCAAAAAGTTTAAATACTGGGAAAATCAGTTCTTTTATATTCAATGTCCCTCCTCCCTCCGAATCAAAATGAGATTCTCTACTCCTGGTAACTATCTTTAGGTTTCGTCATGTTTACTTTTCACACTTTATATCCTTATGAAAGCTTGTTATTATTATTTGGCTTACAAGTGCCCTCATGAAGAGCCCCAATGCTAAAGTAAAGAAAGTAGCTGAGTAAATAAAGGTAGCTTCAAAAATATTAAGCAACAGGATGACTCTGTAGACGCCAAGCATTTTGGAAAAACAATATTTTTTTCCTCCCGGTTAGGCGATTCTAGGGCAACCTCTGACAGTTCAATGTTCCTATAACAGTGAACGTTTTTTGTCTTTGGGTGATCCTAACAATTTCCCTTCTATGACCCCCATTTTTTCTGTTCTTTCAGGTGAGTTTCAAACTTAATGTTTATGGCCAGTAACCATACTATTACCTAACCTTTACATGTTGATTTAGCTACTTCCATCGGTGTACTATCTGCTATTCCAATTTCTACAAGCCTTCCCCCACATCTTCAAAGCTAGATCTTTTCTCCATGGCAAAGACTATTACTAAATCTGGGCTTGAGGTTAGGAAGGATTAAACAATGTACTTATCGATGGGCATGTTTCTTAAAAAGTTAGGACTTATGATCCTCATATCACCATTATTACTGAGGAAGAGGAGGAGGTTGTTGTACTAGTTAAGAAAGCTCTGGAACAGGCACCGGTGGTTCTCAGCCAGGAGTCGGGAGCATAACATAGGAAAAATCCCTTGCCTCCAAAGATGATACCATTTTGTTTATTTCAATATTTGATTCTCCTAATGCATTCGACCAAATGCATAAAGAATTAAGCATTCCCCTATCCCAATGCTTCTGACCTTCGTAGTTTTCCTTGTTCGTTGCCTCCAACTAAATTTTCTGACTTTGTAAAAGAAAATCTAAATTAACCTTCGTTCCCCGCTTCCTAAATACTTCTACCTTCTTCTTCAAAATTCAAGATCAGAGTAGAACAATAACTTTCGGTACGCGTTTTATCTTGCAATTTTACTATTACTAGTTTCATGTTAGATTTTTGCTTATACTTTGCCTTTTTTTTAGTCTATCAAGGGTTGGTTTTCACTTCAAAAGAACACCTCCAATACTAACACAAAATTTTCAAGTCTTAAGGAGGAAAACCAAGGTTTAAATACCATACATTCACTTTGACATCTTTGAAGGGTGGGGTGCTATTGGAGTTGGCCTCGGCTAAGTCCACTATTGTAGAGAAAGAGAAGTCTTCCTAATTGTTATCTTACCAAATCAAGGCTATACCAATTATTTTATAGGAATCTCAAGACGAAAAGGATAAAGTCATTGCTAGAAAGGCTTCTCTTGAAAACTCATGCTCCTATTTCAATAAGAGCTTAGAGAAGAAAAGTATTCATTTGTTGATGTTTCCAATGTTATTTGTGATGCAAAGTGAAGAGTGATCAGTTTTTGGAGACTTTCCTAATGAGATTATAGTTGATTCTTTTGAAAAATCTCTTTTATTAGCATAATCTGATAATATTAATAAATTTCTTAATTTGAGCTTCCTTTTTCTTGATCCAATGTTGACTGAATGATTTATGGCGAAAGCCAATGTCACCAAGCAAGGGATCAATGTTCTTGAGAAGGAGGAAGTGGATATTGCTAATCTTTTATCGTTTGAAGTCCCTAAAATAGAGGAGGATTCTGATTTAGAGGAAGGTTTTGACTTGGATGCTAATGATTCTCCCGATGATTCAAATGTCAGAAGGAATGAGGATGACAATGGCTACATCGAAAGGGGCATCGTTGGTGGGCCAAGATTCCATTCAAAGGAGTGTGGTGGTAACGACTTCCCGCCTTCAAAATGGATGCCACTTCACGAAAAGGCAAATCTAGGACCCCCTCCCAAAGAATCAACCTAACAAGAATCTCTTAACCTTCCCGATCTTCAAACAAATTTGGAAATTGGGGATAGAAAAGGGAAGGTAGTGTTTGGTTTACCATTTTAAGTTTTGGGTTTTCGTCTATACAAAAATGTGCACATCACATGTAAATCATGGAAAACAACAATTTTAGAAAACAAAGTTAACACACAAAATAAAAAACAACTTTTATCCATTTTTCATGTTTTGAGAAATGAGAGAAATATGGAGACCAAATCCTCATTTCATGATTGCTACATCCCCTCCGCGGTCCCCTTCATCTTGCCTTCATTCTATCATTCCTCCTTCTACACCTTTAAAGTTTTGTAATTAATTTTGAAAACTAAAAACCCAAAACTCATTTTTAACCAAACACACCCGAAGTTTTCTGATGCTTCAAGCCTCAATTATTGTTCCTTAAGTACGATTTTCTTTGTTTAGAGCAAGTTCTTTTATAAACAATTCCTAAAAAAATTAGATAAGGAAGAATCCTATGGCATCTCTTAAGGATAAACTTAGTCAAAAGCAGTCAGAGATAAATTCCATACAAAGGGATTTAGATTGAAAAAAGTAAGAGAATATAACGACCTATCTGAGAAGTACTATAAGCTCAATAAAAGTTCTTCAGCCTTGATGACTTTTAAAAGTGACGAAAGAGGGCCTCGACTTAAGTAGGCCTACCTTCCAGATGAAAGGCTTTTAAAGGAGAACAAAGATTTAACGACTTCACTTTAGATGATGATGATTGAAGAGGAATATTTTAGTTAGATTTTTATGGGAAGCTTATTACTAGTATCTAATTATAGGCTACTTATATCTTCGTGATTTTAGTGGTGGTTTAAATCGATGCTTTCATCGAAGGTATTTAAATTTTTATGGGAAGTATTACCAGAATAGGTTTATATCTGAGATATTTAAGAACTTCGTTTATATAAATCATAATAGAACACATAAATGCTTTAATCTTGTTAATATGAAAGATTTATCATGTTATTATTTTATTCTAAGCATTATTGTACTGTGTTGACCAGTCCAGTCATTTGACTTTTTAGTTAAATTTGTTAACTTAAGAAGAGACGACCAAGAAAATTCTTCACTAACTAAATCTTCGAAATTGGCCTGATATTTTTTTGTAGAGACGTACACAAGATTCACATGTTTTATCCTTTATTTCACATTGATTTTTTTTGGCGAAGAGGAAGATAAACTTCTTAAGAAAGTAGGACATATAACTCAAAATTAACTAGCGGTTGAGATGGCCCTTTAGTTAAAGGATAGGATTATTGTAAGTTCCCTCTAGTTGTTACCTCAGATAATTTCAAAGCAACTTTCAATTCGATAATTGTTTTATCAGCCAATTCCTTAAATAAGGCTAGAAATGCTCTCTAAACTTTGAATGTTGTTTGATTCAATTCGAGTTCAACCATGATATTGATGTACTTTCTTATTTGCATTAATTGACTTATAACTTTCATATGTAATAAAGAATTCATTTCCCAAATATTTCTTATACTTGTTACTCATTTAATTTGGATTCTCAGTTGGCAATAATACTATTGTCGAAGGCTCTTTTCCTCCTATTTTTTTTTTTTTTTTTTTTTGAAATTAAAGATATTTTTGTGGAAATTTAATAGAGAAAAGCTTCTGACAAGATAATTCCTCCAAAGATTGAGGTAATCCACTCTCATTAGAGTGGTTTAAGGAATTTCAAATGCAAGGTTTAATAGTACAAGATTTTAATGAGAAGAAAAGAGACTTGGAATACAAGCTTAAAAATTAAGATGACTCCCTTCCCCATCGATACATTAAATAAAAGCAAACCTTCGATAGACTATGATAATGAGATGGACAAACTCTATCATCAAATTGGCGATTTGGAATTTCAATTAGAAAATAGCCAAGCTACTTATAAATCACTGGAATTTATCCAAAGTGGGGATATACCCAATATTATTGTGTCAAATACAATTGTTTCATCGAGCCTAGGGAGATCCAATAGAGCTCAAACATTAACAGCTCAATAAAATACTCATTTGACAAACCCTGCTTTGGATTTAGATGATGGGTTACTAAGTGATTGGGTTAATAAGGTGACACATGAAATTTGGAGGTACTATGGAAGTAAAGGAAAAGATAACACCTTTCGCCGCATAAATAGCTATATTGCTCAAGCTCATAAGGAGATATATTACCTTCAAAAGCATAACGTTGAATTAGAAAAAGTGAATAAACCAATTTCAAAGACAAATAGAGTTTTGATCACACTTTCAAAGCCCGGGTTACATATATCGATGATGCCGATGAAATTAAGAGCAAAAAGAAGAAACTTAAAGATATTTTTAGTATTTTTATTTTTCATACCATCGATCCTATAATTTCTAAGAAATGAGATGAAACAGCTCAAAAACTTTAAGGTTCATTCTTGTTTTGTATTTATTTTGTATACAAGAATGATTGTAAATAATTTTTTTAATTATGCAAATATTAACTAATTGGAAGCTTTCACTTTTCCTTGAATTGATATGTCTAAATCTATTTGCATTTGGAAAACAGGCATAAGGACGAATTTTATAAAAAAAAAATAGTCTAAAGGACACAAAACTTTATTTTTAGGTAGAAGAAAATACTTTGAAAAAAAATAGTTTGAGTAGCCTTTTGTATAGTGTAAAATTGGACACAATGCTAATTATAACTAGCATTTTGTATAGTGCAAAAACTGAATATAATGCTAGTTATATTTAACATTTTCCTTTAGTCTAATTTTTATTCAAAATTTGTCATTCGGCCTAAAAATGGAACTTGTCCTCCAAACTTTTTTTAAAGTTTGTCCTTCTCCCAAATTATCTCTTTTTATATTTGCTTATTTTTTTTCTTGATATCAGCTTGTGAATTCTCATAACAATAATGTTAGTTTGTAGTTTAGAAGTTTGAAACTATACTTAGGTTTTTATGCGTAGTTTCATAAACAATTGTTTTAATTTAACCTGGATGCCTATAAATCAGGCTTTAAAGCCGGAAAAGGTTTTAGTGAGGATATAGAAATCACTTCAATATAAGGCCAAAATCCTTACTTTTATAATAAGGAATGAGCATTGCAAAACCCAGATTTGGGTATTTAATAAGTAAACCACAAATCTTCTTTTAATACTCTCATATGATAATTATCATAATAATAGAAAACCTGAAACTTAGATTCGAGTATTAGATAAGAAATCAAGAAATTCTCTTTTGAAAATAATAGATGACCAGAATCTTTACCTGGTAATGAGAATATAAGACCCAAAACCAAGATTCGGGTATTTAATAATAAGTCCAAAAGTCCTCTTTTTGGATATAATAGAAGACCAGAATATTTATTTGGCAATTATAATAAAAGACTGAAACCCAAATTCGAGTATTAAACGTTCAACTTTCTTTCTTTACTTCTTGTTGCATTTTGACATTGTATGATTAACCATTTACATAACCTTTTTAGGGTAGAGGCTTTGGACATCTCAATCCAATATTTAACGTACCTTCCTCAAGGTGAAGGAATAGCATGACCATTCTAGGGCACAGGCGATAGTGTGCTCATCTTTTGAGCAGAGGCGATGGCCTCCACATCTTTACAGCAAAGATGGTAGTGTTCTCATCTTTAGAACAAAGGCGATGGCATGCTCATTTTTACTATAGAGGCGATGGATATTTTAGTCTGGTTCGATGCCTTGACCAAACCATAACATGGCACGGCATAAGGGCTTACTTCATCCCCCTTCCATGGGAGCCTTAAACAGTCAATAGCATGGCAGGGTTCAAGGGCTTGAGGTTTTGCAGCCAGGCCTTATAGATGGGTCTAAAGGCTTATAATTCCTCACTCGAAGAGGCGCTTTGACCAGGCCATCTTGTAGGGGTCAAAATCTTCCAACCGTTTTAGGTTTCCAACCATTTAGGTTATTTAAATTAAAGAAGAGTTTCATTCTGAACCATACAAAATTTCTTACTTGAATCAAAGCTTTGTTAAATTCATTTAGGCACCTTTTATGAATTCATTGATCTTTCCTTGCCTAAAAAGTTGATAACCATTCCCTCGAGTTCTCTACAATGATTAATTTCATGTCCATTTTCCATGTGAAAGTAGAAATATGATCCACCTTTGTTTCATTCATTCTTAGGCACTTTCTTTTTGGAAGGCCAATAATTGAGTTCTTCTTTGGTTAGCAAGTAGAGGTTCTTAATTGATGTTGTTAAGTCATAATCTTTAGGTAGTCTGGACTTAAAGCTGTCCTTTGGAACTTGTATCCTCGATTTTTTGGCATGGCTTAGAAGTTTCATCTTCAACAATCATTTTCCTTTTCGAAATTTTTTGTCGCTTGTAAGACGGTATGGATTCTCTTATAGTTGATTTCCCCTTTTGAGAAAAAGCATCATAGTCTACTACCATTTTATCTTCAAATATTACGCCTTTGGAATAATGTTGAATAGCTTTCTTCGTTCGAGAAAACAAGTTATTATCCTTATCCTTTATTCGATCGAAGGAAAAGAAAGATACATGAAGGATGTGGAAAGGGTTAGTGCTCAAATTTTCTGGATTATATGCTTCAATTTCTTTTGATTGATCACCTTCAAAACTTTTATCCTTATAATTTTCGTCATATGGCCTTAAATTTACACAAGTTGATTCTATTACATACATTTATAATGATCCTTGTTTGGATCAAAACAATTTTCCATCACAATAAGAATGAGATCGGTATTGGAGAGATATTATTCTCGGTCTATAGTTCTGATCCATTCTTGTCGAAAGCAACCTGCTCAAGTTCAATGAAGTCATTCAAACGTTCGAAGGTAAACGGTTTCGAGGTTTAGGCCCTAATTCTAGCACAAAAAATGTTAACAACAAAAATTGTTAGCAACCCAAAATAGAGAATTTTTAGTAGAATCCTTATTTGTGTATGAGTTGCTTAATTGTGCCTTTGGTTTAGTTGAAAGTTTAAGTATCCATCCAAAAGTATGGAGATCCAGTAGGTTGATTTAGGAAGGTTTCAATGTATGTGGTCCCTTCCAATCCGGTCGAAGGTTTGGATGTCTGTTAGATGTATGTTCCTTGGGAGATAAAATAAGTATATCATATGCTTCAAATTATTACTTGAAATTCCTTTCGGATTTGGTAAATCCTTTCTAATACCCTCAATCTTGATTGATTTAATTTAATGGACGTAGGATATCCAAAGGCTTTAGGGTGCTCGAGAGGACCCCTTTCAAGTGGGTGGGACTTAGCATTCGAGCGACTAGAGCCCTTAAAAGAAGTTCCTTGATTCGTATTCTCATGGGTCCCCTTTCAACTTTAAATAATTAAATCCTTTGGAGGTATAGGTAAAAAACCTTATAATGAGTCAACGGTCGTTATGTATGCATTTATTGTCGGATGGGTCCTTTTGAACGAGTCGGAAGCAATTTAATATAAGGATAATCCTCGAAAGCAAAAATTTACAAGGTTGATAGTATTATATAATATCTAAAACATTATCTTTGATTTACATTAGCCAATTGAAATAAATCTTCTTTTATTAAAGAACTTTGATGATTACATGGATATATGTATTACAATGGCCCAAAATCTAAGATTGATTTTGAAACTAGGGTTTGCAACTAGATCTTAAGTACAAGTGCTAGAATGATCTTGATTCTAGATCCTTAGGGTCATATTTATAGGTGCAGGTTAACCCCTCCGTCTCTAGCTATAACAACCTAGATTTTTGACCACCTCAATTTGGTAATTAAACAAACTTAGACCACTCAAAAGGATAGATTGTTATTGCTTATGAAGTTGAAATACAAATCATCATATAATCACAGATACAGAACATAGAATATCTCACAGCGGAAGTAATATTACAAAATCTTTAAATTTACATAATATCAGAGTACAGAAAAAATATAGATACAGTGGAAGAATGAATATAAAATCATACTAATGTTTGGTAATAAGCAGAGGTGGTAACGACTGCATATGACATTGTAGATGGATGGTTGGATCTGCAACGAATCTCAAGCTCTAACATATATATCTCCAACTGTAATATTCGGTCTGACCAAGGCATTTTGCAAGGAACAAACAAGATACTCGAGTCAGGACAAACAGTCTCATATAAGTGAATTAACTCAAATGAAGTGTTCACTGAAATGTACAATAACTTAAAGGATGTTTGGGATTTCCATCCTTTAAGGATCCGTAAAACTAACATCTATATAATAGAACGCTATTATTGTAATGTCTATTCAGTAAAGTAAACATAATGGAAATAGCGTAAGCGAGATTACATTTTTACCCTTACACCGTTTATAATACTATAGTCTATACAGTACCGTAAACCAACCATAACCCGATGGCATCAGAGGGCACTCCATAGGTACGATACAAATCAAAACCGTAAGGCGCTCGATAAGGATAATATGACAAGGCACACAAAGAATATCCACGGTAGGATTCCATCGGATTGCGGCTCCCGGGTCGGTGATAACGCATAGCAGTCACTACTGCCCATGTCGAACAACACTCCCATAATCAAAAAGGGGTCCCAAATCAGTCACATAGTAATAGAGATGGTATTGAAGAAGCGTGTTCGATCAAAGGTGCTACCTCACTTAACCCGGGCATCGCACCTGTTTCAGTCATTTTAATTATGACCCGAAGGTCAAGGCTAATCCATTAGCGTTCTCTTTCTTCAAATCCAGTAATCGCCTCCATACCATCCTATTTCTTTTCTGGAACTCCACCACATACACAATTATTAAAGTGGTATCGGTATTGGCAGAGAGTAGGACATCTACCGACTCCGGTCTCTTTAACAACCAAACGTTTACATTTTTCACACCGTGGCCATTAGATTTTAAATCGTATTTCAAGTATCCCAAATCGATTTATTTCAAATATTGCCCCAAAACCAATTACTCAAGTCATTTATCATTGGTTCGATTAAGATTATAAAACCAATATTCACCATTTCTTTGTGAACCATTGGATGTTAAATTTCAACGTTCATGAAATATCGTTATTGCTTGAAATCCTTTATTTCACCCTTTGGATTCACTAGACTTGATTGGACTCAAATCTTATTTGAGTTGATAAAATCATTTAAAAATAGTTAAGTCTGAAAATAGTACATATGTGATAAATTCAGAAATAATGTATACATGTATATATGCTTATGTAAGCAGTTGTGAAGTAGTATAAAAATCTTTTATTTGCCAAAATGATCATAAGCCATTTAAAGTATGCTTAGAAATTTAACGTTTAAATATAATCTATATGTTTCTATGAATAGTTGAAAATAGATATAAAATTTTATAAAAGAACATTTACAAAGTCAAGAAAAGTGAAAGGTTGCACTTTTGAAAAGTATAGTTATATTCACATAATGTTAATCCAATCCAATCCAAGCGTCACAATTTATTTCCCACCTAGATTCATATTTATATCAAATTCCTTTATTCGGTTTCATTTCAATACTTCCATGGTTAAACAATTCTCAAACCATTGTTTACCTCGCATTTTTCATATCCTTTCGATATAATAAATTTCCAAACAACTTTCATGTTATTTGTGAATCAAAATGGTGATTTGTTAAATTCAAAACTCATATCCACCATGAATTAAATAAGCATATTCTTCTTATACTTGAATTCAACCAATTGACATTTTTGACAAAATCCTTCTTACATGAAAATGGTGAGAAATCATTTGACAAATCATACATTAAAATAAGTTCTAAATATTTAACAAATCTTGAAATCTCTTTCTAATAGTGAATTACCAATTTTATGACTTTTACGTTATTAAATTTATTTATGAATACAAAGCACATGTAGAACTTATTAAAAATAATTTAAATATAAATGATCACTTTGAATTTCTTATAAAAATTCTAGTTAGATTTGAACAAAATTCCTTTAAACATTTCTTTATGCTATATGGAAATTTCATTAAAATTTCTCTTTACAAAAAATCAACATAATATTTTAAAATAATTTACTTTTATTGACCACGGTGTCCGTACATAATTTCCTACCCTATGGTCCAGTGATACGGATATTTATCATTTCAATCCGTTCTTTAAAATATTCGAATCCCGGGTGTGTATCATTTCAACCTGCATCCCAAATCGATTCGAATACACAAGGGGTTCAAGTATGTATCATTTCAACCCGTAATGGTTTTCTAATATAAAGTGAACTTGGATGGTGAGAAAATAAACATAGCATATCATGCATACATCCATATTGTGTCATATGATATAACTGTGCGTGTCGCATGTGAACAACCACAAAGCAAACAAATCTAGAGCATCCTAACATTCCATTCAACATTCGAGTGTTTAATTCACTTAGTAATCAATTAGTCGCGAGTGAGAAACTTACCTTCCGTGGCAAAATGAGAAGACACAATATGAGTAGAACAACGCTAACGGCTAAAAGGAAGAATTCGTTACCTAAAACAAAGGCATGATTTTTATTTAGAAAAGTGGACTAAATTACATGCAAAAATTAATGCGACTGGTTTCAGCCGAAACAATTGACCAAAACCATGTTGCTACAACCAGGTTTTGAACCAATAACCTCTTAGTTTTGAGTTGTATGTCAAATGTAACGACCCGGAAAATGTGAACCAATTTAAAAATTTTAAATTGGCTAAAATAGTGGATTTTAAATATTTAAAATAAATATTTTAAATAATAGCAATGAAAAGTGAGTTTGAATCGACGTTTGAAAAAAATAATTAATTCTAATTATAAACAAGGCCCGAAATGGCGGGGTAGTTTCAAAATTTGAATTCAAACTTTGACTGACTGTACCGGGTGCAAAACAAAACGGATTTGAGTGAAACCAAAAATATTTAAATCTGTTAGTGAATACCTTTCTAACAAATCTGAAAAATCGAAGTTTCATAGTGGAAAGCAAAAGTTATGGCCCAATGAATTTTCAGAAAGGTCGCTATGGAATTTATATAGCCCGTGAAAATGGCCATTTTGCAAACGACCTCGGAATTCGACGAAACCACTTTTGTTGGATCCGGGATGTTAAACTATTGCTAGGTTTCAAATTTCATAATTTTTGAAGTTAATATGCGAGCGTGGCAAATGAAAATGTGTTTGGTCGATTTCTATTAAATTGGATCGACCAGAAAAGGGCCATTTTTCAAACGGTCTCAGAATTCGACGAAACTAGTTTTGTTGGGACCATATCGTCAAAACATAGCTAGATTTATTTTTCTGGAATTTTTCGAATCAGTTTGTGGCCCTGGCAAATTGAAATGTATGTTCAAATCGAATATTGAATGTTATATATTTTAAATTGAAGGAAAACTGACTGAAACAGTCGAATGGGCCTATGAAACATATCCCATTGTGTTCGGAATGGGGGTAAAACGCTAGGAACGACAGTCGTTGGTTTGGATTGGAGTTCGTAGGAGTCAAGGGGTATTTTTGGATTTTTAAAAATATATAAATAAAAAAATTTGATTGGCCCATTCAGTTTTCTCTCTCCCCGTTCACTCCTTCTCCCTCGCGATAAACGGCGGTAGTAGCTCCTCGCTTCCCTCCTCCTTATCTCCTTCCACGCCCCGCGATAGCCAACGCCCAGTTGGGAGTTTTGAAGGCCTCTCCTTCCTCTTCAAATCCGACCTGACTGCACCCCATATCGCTTTGCCCTCCTCGTGAATCGACGCCCCAAAGTTCATCGCTTCAGACCGCCGCCGGAGCACCTACAGACTGTCGATCTGACCATCGTGGGTGGCGCCAGGAAGCCCTCTCGTAACTCTAGGTCGCGGTACCCTCCGATCGTCTCCACGCTGCTCGGATTTCGCGAAAGCTACAAACCTAGTTTTGAACAGGTTTGAAACTATACGACTGTTTTTATTTTAAACTATTTAATAACGGTTTAAAGCGCTATGGTTTTTGATTTCACTGTAAAAATCATATCTTTTTCGTTTGTTGACGAAATTTAGTGAAACAAGAGACAGTGGACTCGTGTGGACGCCTTCTACATTCTAGAAGAGAACGCATATTTTTCTGAGCCTTCTGCTATTTTTGGTGGAGTGGAACCCAATGTGAGATTTCTAATTTATAAACGATATGGAAAATGACGATGTATAAATTATATAGTCGATGTATGAGTTATATGAGCGTTGTACACCTCTTGTATAAGCGTTGTATAAGTTGTACGTTCGATATATAAGTTATATATGCGTTGTAAAAATTATATATGTGTTGAAATAGAAGTGAAATGCTTATATATTAATATATATATATATATATATACACACGCCCCTTGTCCACAAACCATGGACGATATTTATTGGTTGAGATTAGTGTGAAAATTGGTTGATTTCGAATGGTTGATTAGAATTGTTTGTGGTTGAAATTGATTGATTGTGGTTGGAAAATACTCATTTGTGGTTGAGAAATATTTGGTTGAAACCACATAGGATTAGTTTGTGGAAATGAAAAAAAAATACATGCCGCCTGCGTGCGAACTAGATGCAAGAATCCCCATTGTCAAAAGCTGCGAGGCTTTAAGGTAGAGCGAGGAGCCGTACTAGGGACGGTCCCGGTTTAACTACCCTGCCGTTATGCTGCCGAAATTTTGAATAATATTCATGTGTTAGAATTAATTTCCTGTGTTGAAACTATATTCGTGTGTTGAATAGAAAACCTTCATGTGTTGAATCGAAATTCATTCGTTGAATAGAAATTCATGTGTTGAATGGTATTCGTGTTTTAAATAAATTGTTTTAACAATAAAATTCACATTTTTACTCTATATATACAAACTATAGAAAACATTCATGTGTTGAATCGAAATTCATTCGTTGAATAGAAATTCATGTGTTGAATGGTATTCGTGTTTTAAATAAATTGTTTTAACAATAAAAATCACATTTTTACTCTATATATACAAACTATAGAAAACATTCATGTGTTGAATCGAAATTCATTCGTTGAATAGAAATTCATGTGTTGAATGGTATTCGTGTTTTAAATAAACTATTTTAACAATATAAAAATCCCCTTTTTATTGTATATATACGAATTTCGAATAACATTCATGTGTTGAATAGAAATTCATGTGTTGAATGGTATTCGGGTTCGAAAGAAATTGTTTTATAATAAAAATCATATTTTTGTCATCTATATAGACTATATAAAATAGTCGTGTTTAGAAATAAATTGTTTTATAATAAAAATCATATTTTTATCACCTATATGAACTATATAAAATAATCGTGTTTCGAAATAAATTGTTTTACAATAAAAATCACATTTTTTCTATATACATGAATGGTTAAAAATAGTGTGTTGAAATAATTGTCGGTTGGATAAAATACCATTTTTACCAAATGTATGAAAAGAATATAGTTTTGAAATCGTAGAATCGATATATATATATATATAAATAGAATTGAAATATATCGAATAATGAAGCTGCAGTTCATGTTTTGAAACTGTGATTTCAAACAATTAGCGCGGGAGATCCGACCATCGGATTTTCCCGAAACTGAAACCGTTTGGTTCGCTTTGGAAAAATCTTTCCAACGACACCAACTTTATAAAGATCCAATGGTTGGATTGTCTGGAATGTTTAATTCAAATATGAAGAAAAACAGCGCCATAATCGATTATATATATATATATATAATTAAATTTAATCGAATAACGACGCTGCAGTTCGTATTTTGAAATCGAAACTTCAAACGATTATACCGGGAGATCCGACCGTCGGATTTTCCCGAAACTGGAACTGTTGGATTCGTTTTGAAAAGATCTTTCTAATGATATAAATTTTGTCAAGATCCAATGGTTAGATTTTCAGATATGTGTAAATCAAATCTGAAGAAAAACAGCGCCACGGCCGCGTTATGGCCGAAGCGTCGTTTGAATAAATTGGCTATTTTAAAATAAATAAAAATAGCGATAAATCGTTATAAAATATTATAAACGATATGGAAGTGAAATTTAGAAACTAACTGAAGGTTGGCTAAGTCAATTGGTTTCCTGGATTTTGATCTGATGTTGGTTTCGGCCTTCGGGGTTAATATTTGGGAAATCGATCTCTTACTGATTTACGGCTAGTGACTAATGAACTGGAATATGGCGTGTGTGTGTTTTTGTTGCACTTGTTTATTATATACGCGAGTTGCTCAGAAAGACCGGGTCTATCCCATTCTGAATAACTGAATCGACGATAAGAAATCGAAGATGAAGACGGTGGTCGAAGACCGGAGATCTTCACCTCGTTTGGACGGTAACTGATGTCCTGATTGGGAGGCATCCCGAAATATGGATAATGAGTGGTGATCATCCAGATGTACGTGGAGATCGATGGGTTTGCGAGGTATATACTGCCTCCGGTTTCGTTCAGACCCAGAACAGACTTGCAAATGGATGGTGTGTCTGACATTGGAATTTATTCTGTGTGATTGATAGCCATCAGTTGCATGGTGTGAATTGCCTATGTGGCATGCTAAGAAGCAGTAATCAAGGCTTCTGTTGAAAAGCAAAGTCTTGTGGTGATGATCAAAGCACCGCCTGTGTGGCGTAGCTTTGTGTATACTGTGAATTCGCGAGCCTCACATCCCGGTATAAACTAGAAACGGGAGAGGACGTCAGGAGGGACATGCGTTTCTTTCTAGCTAGAAGTGGCGTCAGTGGTTTTACACGCCCTGACGAGTTCGACTTATGTGGTTGTTACTGTTGCGAGGCGCCTCGGTTAGATCGGACGATCTGGGTCCGATGGAGTCATTCGTTGGCTCATTTACGCCCCATAGGGCGGGGAAACGTAGTGTTCAGGAATTTTAATCCACATCGGTGGACCGGCCCTGTCACTTCAAAGGCTTGCCTGCGCGCTCGTCTGAGACATGGACTAGATTGTCTCGAAGTCGGTAAGGACTATCTTTTGCCTTAGTTCATGACGGAAATCCAATTTCCAAATACATGACTGTGCGGTTTTGATTGTATACCTATATATGGCGACATAGTGGTATGGGACATTAATGCCGTCTATGATTGATAGTTATGATTGAAATTGTTTTCGAAACCTATAAACACTAGTAATAATATCAAATGCATTTGTTTTATCCGTATCAAGCATATTTTGGCCATTATAAGGTAAAAACTCTATCCTCCGGTTTGCGTTGCATTGTGTGATGGGAACTGAGTCTTATAATGGCTTCATTTTTGTAAAAAGCATTGCGATGTTTAAAAGAATGATTTGTTTTAAAGAACGGGAAATCCAATGGAGTAAACCCGTTCCACGAAAGTGGCGTGGTCCTGTGATTAGCCATATTAAATGTGTTAAGTAGATTTCTCATACCAGTCCCATGGCTGACTCGTAGTTTGTTCCACTTTCAAACTCAGGTGCCCCTTTTTCTACACGAGCAGCCTTGTCTTCAGGTTTTAGGGCTCTTTCTGGATTGCTGGAGCTGAAGATGGATTCTATCATTTATCTCTTTTTATGTTGTTCAGCTCCTATTGTACATATTATGTTTATTTCTGTTGTAGACATTTATGTATAGCTGAACTGTATTTGTACTAAGTATGATCCTGAATACTGTGTAACTCTGATGTTTACGTTTATCCCGTATATTCTATTGTGCATTATCTGGTGTATTTATTTAATTTTCTGCTGTTATCTGTTTATGTGTTATATTCCAAAGATTACCCTTGCCACCGTCAGTACGGGCTTTGGGGTCGTCACAACGTGGTATCAGAGCTTTGGTTAAGCTTAGTGCTGGAGTATAACATATTAATGAACTCGTCAGAAATAGAACCAGTAGTGTTCTAGGACGAGTAACTCATTACAGATAGGATCAGTAATATCCTAGTATGAGTAAAGCAGAATGAAATACACCCAATAAACACATTTACATTTGAAGTATATGTTTCTATGTTTTGAAATATCTTTTCTATGACCTGACACTTGATCTGTTGTTCGCAGAAGTACTAGAAAATGAGTGTCAAAAACGGAAGAAATGCAGAACCAGATCTAGAGGCTCTATTTAAGAGATATCGAAATCTGGGTGGAGCACAATTCTCGGGCAATGAATCTATTATTCAAACTCAAGCTTGGGTGAGCTCTGCAGAAAGAATATTTGAGCGTTTCCAGCTGAGAGATGATCAGAAAAGGTTAGTGGCATCTTGGGCGCTCAAAGAAGAAGCTTTAATCTGGTGGGAAACAATCATCAAAGGTAATCCAGAAGGTGATATCACCTGGGATAGATTCAAAGAGATTTTCCTAGAAAGATTTACTCCTCCTGAAGTGACTGAGCGATTATGTGATGAATTCTCTTATCTGATACAAGGAGAATACTGCCTGAAGTCACAGAGAATATCCCTGAAGTCACAGAGAATATTGTCGACCTCGTAAAAGATATTCTTGTCGTCAAGAATTATGCGGATGTATTTGAAGAAGTTGTTCGCTTACCTCCGCAGAGAGATATAGATTTCCGGATCGCTTTGATTCCGAATGCAAGGCCGGTAGTTCACGCTATTCGAAGAATGTCCTTGAAAGAGAAAGAGGAATTAGACAATCAAACTCGACAGCTAGTATGGAAGGGTCAGATTAGGCCTAGTTTCTCTGATTGTGGAGCAGCAGTGGTGTTTGTCCCAAAATCTGACGATACTCTACGGCTATGTGTGGATTATCGTGATTTGAACAAGCAGACAATAAAGAATAAATATCCATTGCCGCGAATCGATGATTTATTGGATCGTCTGAATGGAGCACAAGTATTTTCAAGGATGGACCTAGCTACAGGCTTCCATCAGCTTCGAATTGCCGAAGAGTGTGTTCCAATGACAGCATTCAGAGGTCCAGACTTATTCTATGAGTGGTTAGTAATGTCGTTCGGCTTATGTAACGCTCCAGCTTACTTCGTCGATTTGATGAATAGAGTGTTCAGCGGAGTCCTAAATAAATTTGTTTTGGTTTTTATTGACGATATTCTAATCTTCTCTAAATCAAAGGCCGAACATGAAAAGCATTTGGAACAGGTTCTGGAAATCCTCAAAAGGAATGTATTAAAAGCCAAACTATCCAAATGTATATTCTGGCAAGATGAAGTGAAGTTTCTTGGCCATGTCGTATCGAAAGAAGGAATTGCTGTGGATCCAAGTAAAATCACGGCTATTCAAAACTGGAAACAACCTAATACTCCTACAGAGGTTCGCAGTTTTCTTGGATTGGCTAGTTATTACCGGAAGTTCGTTAAAAACTTTTCGAATATATCTGGTCACTTAACGAAGCTTACAAAGAAGCACTCAAAATTCAAATGGACTCCAGAATGTGAGGAGGCTTTTAAAGAGCTAAAGTTAAGATTAACGACTGCTCCAGTGTTAACCATTATCGACGGCAATCAGGATTTAAAAGTCTGGACAGATGCCTCTAGAGAGGGCCTTGGTGCAGTGTTAATGCAAAGAGGTCAAGTGATTGCTTATGCTAGCCGTCAGCTGAAGCCACATGAAAAGAACTACGTCACTCATGATCTTGAGTTGTTGGCTATCGTATTCTCCTTGAAAATTTGGAGACACTATCTCCTGGGTGAGAAATTTGAACTGTTTACAGATCATCAGTCGTTAAAGTATCTGTTCACCCAGAAAGCCTTGAATCTGAGGCAGCAACGTTTGCTAGAATTCCTTGCAGCATACGATTTTGAGATTCTATACACTCCAGGGAAAGCCAATGTCGTGGCCGATGCGTTGAGTCGAAAGAATGTAATGATCGCCAGCTTTATTATTACGACTTCCTTGATTGACCAAATATCTATTCTTCAGAAGGATGATAACTTTATTAAGGATATGATCAAAAGGATTCAGAAAGGCGAACCCTCGTGTTTTCAAATAGATAACGATGGGACCTTGAGGTTGAAAGGAAGGATTTGTGTTCCCGACATCCTAGAGTTAAAAAGGGAAGTGTTAGACGAGTGTCACAGATCCAAGCTAAGTATCCATCCCGGTGTGGCCAAAATGTATAACGATCTCAAGCGAACATTCTGGTGGAAGGCTATGAAAAGAGACTTTTCAATATATGTTAGTCGATGCCCTACTTGCCAACTAGTCAAAAGCGACCAACAGAAATTGGTTGGATTGTTGCAACTGCTGGACGTTCCAGGTTGGAAGTGGGAACATATTTCCATGGACTTCATAGATGGTTTGCCCAGAACCAGAAAAGGAAATGATAGTATTTGGGTGATCGTAGATCGCTTCACGAAGACCGGCCATTTCATACCTGTCAGATCAAACAGAACTACTCAGAGTCTGGCTCAGATATACTTCAAGGAAATTGTTAGACTACACGGAGTGCCGATTAGTATAGTTAGTGATAGAGATCCAATATTTACTAACAAATTCTGGGAGGCGTTTCAAGTAGAACTGGGAACAAAGCTGAACTTGAGCACCGCCTATCATCCTCAGACAGATGGTCAGACTGAGAGGGTGAATCATATACTAGAAGATCTATTGCGGGCTTGTGTTCTAGATTTCGGTGGATCATGGGAAGACCATTTACATTTGGCTGAATTCTCATACAATAACAACTACCAGGCGAGCCTGACAATATCACCATTCGAAGCATTGTATGGTAGACCGTGCCGATCTCCTGCTTGTTGGGTCGAACCTGGTAATAGACTTGTATTGGGACCTGATATGATCCGGGAAGTTGCCGACAAAGTCGATTTCATTAAGAAACGATTACTCGCCGCTCAAAGCCGACAGAAGAGCTATGCTGATTCGAGAAGAAGGGATTTGGCTTTTTCTGTTGGTGATTATGTATATAAAGGTTTCTCCGATGAGGGGAGTGATCCGATTTGGCAAAACTGGAAAGTTGGCGCCCAGATTTATTGGTCCATTCCCTATTCTTGAACGGATTGGAACCCTCGCTTATAAAGTTAAATTGCCTGATTGGTTACCTGGAGTACATGATGTATTTCATATATCTCAACTTTGAAAGCACGTTCATGATCCAGACTTGATCGTGGAAGAAGCAACTCAACAGGATATTGAAATTACTCCAGAATTAGCTGTGAGAAGAGAGCCGCTAAAGATTATCGGCAAAGAAACCAAGAACTGAGGAACAAGAAGGTTCACTTAGTCAAAGTGCAATGGAGTGGAGATCCGCGAGATTGTACTTGGGAAACTGAGGAGAGCATTCAGAAAGCCTATACTAAGTGTCGAGTGGATATCTCTGATTGACTCCGGTGCAATGTACATTTTCCATACTTTGCATTACCATTTGGTTCTCTACTTAGTTGTTATTCTCTTTTCATGGATGTGCACTTTTAATTCTATAGCCTAATTAATTTAAAAAGAGTGTATGAATTAATTTGTATGATTCTGAAAAGTTAAAAACAAATTGATTGTTGTTTGTGTTGTGTGATTGTAGATTTGATTAATTAAATTATTAAAACGATAGTAAGTTTAATCAATAAGAAAACAATGGTAGAATTTATTCGATTAAATCACACATTGAACTGAGTAAAAATAGATAGAAATATATACATGCATTATATATGTTTGAACACGTAAATGGACAGCTGTTGAGTAAAGATTTTATTTGCGTGCCCGACAAATAGGTAAACCTTAATGAGTTGGATGTGAAATATTATTATATTAACTCCTGTGAATGCCATTGGATGCGGAGTGCTGGTTGTACTGTGTGTAATAATAAACATCGCCATAGGATAGTAACAATTAATTTTGAACTACATTACATGACATACTTCTTGAAGATAGGCATACTTCATCATGTACCACATAAGCATTTGGAGCTTGTTTGACGAGGTGGAAGATTTACCATACGAGCGAGAGGCTTATATGGCGATGACTATATATTACAGGTTGAACTGATGACTGATAAGGACCATATAGTTTGTAACGATAAATTGCCAAATTAATAAAAACCCCACATGGGTCTAGAGTTGACAATAATCATGTCTCTATAGTCATTAAATACGGCACATGGATTATTTATTTACCACACAGGATGAGGTTACGAGGATTTATCCTCTGGAGCAATTAAAATACACACTCCCTTAGGCTTTGACAGGGTGACGAGAATTTATTCTCTGGAGTTATTATCTATACACGCTCCCCTGTAAACACCAGAATATATCACTATAAATATGTGTATGCTTTATAGGATTTATTGGGTACCTAATACGGCCCAATAAATTTCCAAACCCCTCCCCGTACAAAGGAGGTTATGGCGAAATTTTTCTAAAATTCCGGGTGTTAGCCAAATTTTTTGAAGAATTTGAAAACTCTCAGAAACTGAAAAGTTAGAGAATGGAAGCCAGATTGAACGTAGAGTTGATTAATCAAACCACTTTCGACTTTGTTCCTTTTCGGGGATGAAAAGTTATAAGTGGGGGAGATTGTAACGACCCGAAAATGTGAACCAATTTAAAATTTTTAAATTGGCTAAAATAGTGGATTTTAAATATTTAAAATAAATATTTTAAACAATAGAAATGAAAAGTGAGTTTGAATCGACGTTTGAAAATAAATATAATTAATTCTAATTATAAACAAGGTCTGAAATGGCGCGGTAGTTTCAAATTTTGAATTCAAACTTTGACTGACTGTACTGGGTGCAAAACAAAACGGATTTGAGTGAAACCAAAAATATTTAAATATGTTAGTGAATACCTTTCTAACGAATCTGAAAAATCGAAGTTTCATAGCGGAAAGCAAAAGTTATGGCCAAATGAATTTTCAGAAAGGTCGCTATGGAATTTATATAGCCCATGAAAATGGCCATTTTGCAAACGACCTTGGAATTCGACAAAACCACTTTTGTTGGATCCGGGATGTTAAACTATTGCTAGGTTTCAAATTTCATAATTTTTGAAGTTAATATGTGAGCGTAGCAAAGGAAAATGTGTTTGGTCGATTTCTATTAAATTGGAACGACCAAAAAAGGGCCATTTTTCAAACGGTCTCAGAATTCGACGAAACTAGTTTTGTTGGGACCGTATCGTCAAAACATAGCTAGATTTATTTTTCTGGAATTTTTCGAATCAGTTTGTGGCCCTGGCAAATTGAAATGTACGTTCAAATCGAATATTGAATGTTATATATTTTAAATTGAAGGAAAACTGACTGAAACAGTCGAATGGGCCTACGAAACATATCCCATTGTGTTCGGAATGGTGGTAAAACGCTAGGAACAACAGTCGTTGGGTTTGGATTGTAGTTCGTAGGAGGCAAGGGGTATTTTTGGATTTTTAAAAATATATAAATAAATAAAAAAAATACTATTGGCCCATTCAGTTTTCTCTCTCCCCGTTCACTCCTCCTCCCTCGCGATAAACGGCGGTAGTAGCTCCTCGCTTCCCTCCTCCTTATCTCCTTCCACGCGCCACGATAGCCAACGCCCCAGTTGGGAGTTTTGAAGGCCTCTCCTTCCTCTTCAAATCCGACCTGACCGCACCCCCTATCGCTTCGCCCTCCTCGTGAATCGACGCCCCAAAGTTCATCGCTTCAGACCGCCACCGGAGCACCTACAGACCGTCGATCTGACCATCGTAGGTGGCGCCAGGAAGCCCTCTCGTGGCTCTAGGCCGTGGTACCCTCCAATCGTCTCCACGTTGCTCGGATTTCGCAAAACCTACAAACCTAGTTTTGAACAGGTTTGAAACTATACGACTGTTTTTATTTTAAACTATTTAATAACGGTTTAAAGCACTACGGTTTTTGATTTCACTGTAAAAATCATATCTTTTTCGTTTGTTGACAAAATTCAGTGAAACAAGAGACAGTGGACTCGTGTGGACGCCTTCTACATTCTAGAAGAGACCGCATATTTTTCTGAACCTTTTGCTATTTTTGGTGGAGCGGAACCCAATGTGAGATTTCTAATTTATAAACGATATGGAAAACGACGATGTATAAATTATATAGTCGATGTATGAGTTATATGAGCGTTGTACACCTCTTGTATAAGCGTTGTATAAGTTGTACGTTCGATATATAAGTTATATACGCGTTGTAAAAATTATATATGTGTTGAAATAGAAGTGAAATGCTTATATATTAATATATATATATACGCCCCTTGTCCACAAACCATGGACGATATTTATTGGTTGTGATTGGTGTGAAAATTGGTTGATTTCAAATGGTTGATTAGAATTGTTTGTGGTTGAAATTGATTGATTGTGGTTGAAAAATACCCGTTTGTGGTTGAGAAATATTTGGTTGAAACCACATAAGATTAGTTTGTGGAAATGAAAAAAAATATACATGCCACCTGCGTGCGAGCTAGATGCATGAATCCCCATTGTCAAAAGCTGCGAGGCTTTAAGGTAGAGTGAGGAGCCGTACTAGAGACGGTCCCGGTTTTAACTATCCTGTCGTTATGCTGCCGAAATTTTGAATAATATTCATGTGTTAGAATTATTTTCCTGTGTTGAAACTATATTCGTGTTTTGAATAGAAAACCTTCATGTGTTGAATCGAAATTCATTCGTTGAATAGAAATTCTTGTGTTGAATGGTATTCGTGTTTTAAATAAATTGTTTTAACAATAAAAATCACATTTTTACTCTATATATACGAACTATAGAAAACATTCATGTGTTGAATCGAAATTCATTCGTTGAATAGAAATTCATGTGTTGAATGGTATTCGTGTTTTAAATAAATTGTTTTAACAATAAAAATCACATTTTTTTTCTATATACGTGAATGGTTAAAAATAGCGAAGTGTTGAAATAATTCTCGGTTGGATAAAAATACCATTTTTATCAAATGTATGAAAAGAATATAGTTTTGAAATCATAGAATCGATATATATGTATATATATATATAATTGAAATATATCGAATAATGAGGCTGCAGATAGTGTTTTAAAACCGTGATTTCAAACAATTAGTGCATGAGATCCAACCATCGGATTTTCCCGAAACCGAAACTGTTGGGTTCGCTTTGGAAATATCTTTCCAACGACACCAACTTTATAAAGATCCAGCGGTTGGATTGTCTGGAATGTTTAATTCAAATTTGAAGAAAAACAGCGCCAGAATCGAATTATATATATATATAATTAAATTAAATCGAATAACGACGCTGCAGTTCGTATTTTGAAATCGAAACTTCAAACGATTATACCGGGAGATCCGACCGTCGGATTTTCCCGAAACTGGAAGTGTTGGATTCGTTTTGAAAATATCTTTCTAATGATATAAATTTTGTGAAGATCCAACGGTTGGATTTTCAGATATGTGTAAATCAAATCTGAAGAAAAACAGCGCCATGGCCGCGTTATGGCCGAAGCGTCGTTTGAATAAATTGGCTATTTTAAAATAAAGAAAAATAGCGATAAATCGTTATAAAATAGTATAAATGATATGGAAGTGAAATATAGAAACTAACTGAAGGTTGGCTAAGTCGAATGGTTTCCTGGATTTTGATCTGATGTTGGTTTCGGCCTTCAGGGTTAATATTTGGGAAATCGTTCTCTTGCTGATTTACAGTTAGTGACTAATGAACTGGAATATGGCGTATTTGTGTTTGTGTTGCACTTGTTTATTATATACGCGAGTTGCTCAGAAAGACCGGGTCTATCCCATTCTGAATAACTGAATCGACGATAAGAAATCGAAGATGAAGACGGTGGTCGAAGACCGGAGATCTTCACCTCGTTTGGATGGTAACTGATGTCCTGATTGGGAGGCATCCCGAAATATGGATAATGAGTGGTGATCGTCCAGACATACGTGGAGATCGATGGGTTTGCGAGGTATATAGTGCCTCTGGTTTCGTTCAGACCCAGAACGGACTTGCAAATGGACGGTGTATCTGACATTGGAATTTATTCTGTGTGATTGATAGCCATCAGTTGCATAGTGTGAACTGCCTGTGTGGCATGCTAAGACGCAGTGATCAAGGCTTCTATTGAAAAGAAAAGTCTTGGGGTGATAATCAAAGCACCGCCTGTGTGGTGTAGCTTTGTGTATAACGTGAATTCGCGAGCCTCACACCCCGGTATGAACCAGAAACAGGAGAGGACCTCAGGGGGGACATGCGTTTCTTTTTAGCTAGAAGTGGCGTCAGTGGTTTTACACGCCCTAACGAGTTTGACTTATGCGGTGGTTACTATTGCGAGGCGCCTCGGTTAGATCGGACGATCCGGGTCTGATGGAGTCATTCGTTGGATCATTTACGCCCCATAGGGCGGGGAAACGTAGTGTTCAGGAATTTTAATTCACATCGGTGGACCGACCCTGTCGCTCTAAAGACTTGCCTGCGCGCTCGCCTGAGACATGGGCTAGATTGTCTCGAACTCGGTAAGGACTATCTTTTGCCTTGGTTCATGACGGAAATCCAATTTCCAAATACGTGACTGTGCGGTTTTGATTGTATACCTATATATGGCGACATAGTGGTATGGGGCATTAATGCCGTCTATGATTGATAGTTATGATTGAAATTGTTTTCAAAACCTGTAAACACTAGTAATAATATCAAATGCTTTTGTTTTATTCGTATCAAGCATATTTTGGCCATTATAAGGTAAAAACTCTATCCTCCGGTTTGCGTTGCATTGTGTGATGGGAACTGAGTCTTATAATGGCTTCATTTTTGTAAAAAGCATTGCGATGTTTAAAAGAATGATTTGTTTTAAAGCACGGGCGATCCAATGGAGTAAACCCATTCCACGAAAGTGGCGTGGTCATGTGATTAGCCATATTAAATGTGTTAAGTAGATTTCTCATACCAGTCCCGTGACTGACTCGTAGTTTGTTACACTATCAAACTCGGGTGCCCCTTTTTCCACACGGGCAGCCTTGTCTTCAGGTTTTTAGCAGGCTCTTTCTGGATTGCTGGAGCTGAAGATGGATTCTATCATTTATCTCTTTTTATACTGTTCAGCTCCTATTGTACATATTATGTTTATTTTTGCTGTAGACATTTATGTATAGCTGAACTGTATTTGTACTAAGTATGATCCTGTATACTGTGTAACTCTGATGTTTACGTTTATCCAGTATATTCTATTGTGCATTATCTGGTGTATTTATTTAATTCTGTTCTGCTGTTATCTGTTTATGTGTTATATTCCAAAGATTACCCTTTTCACCGTCAGTACGGGGTTTGGAGTCGTCACATCAGACCACTCAACTAGTATGCTTTTTATTATATAATGGAGAAGTGTAACCTTACATGCACTAGCAAAATAGTTGGAAGGAAACACAACACCATCTTTTTCGAGATTTGCACGCGTATTGCGCTATTGCAGCTACGCACAGAGTTAAATCTCAACGCATATGGGTGCATTAACATCAAAAAAAATTGTTTCATGTGTCCATCATTACCCTGTTTGTTTCTTTTTATTTTCATTTGAAGTTGAAACTAAGATGATTCACACATGGAGTTCAAGCTTATTTGAGGCTGGTAACAAACTGCTTGTACACAGTGGGCTGTTGATTCCATTTAACAGAAATGAAACCATATTCCAACATATATATTGGTAAGTATATAGATATGGGTACACTATGCAAGAAAAGCAAGAATTACAGGAAAACAAATATCACCGCAACTAAAGCTTGACTCGTCGGGATTGGGAACTGGCTTGGACGAGACGCTGGAGTCTGGAGCGATGCAGGTGGACGGACCGAAGGTGGCTGCGACGACATGAAGTGGAGTTCGTCAGGTCGTCGAGCTCGCAGCAGCTCTGGACCAAGTGCTAAAGTAGAAGCGCGGCGGCGCTCGACCATAGGAGGATCGACGCTCGACTTTAAGGTGGCGAACTAAGCAGTTTTGGGTGGCGCCACCGGTGAACGTCATCAGTGGTTTGGGTGAGAAGTGGATTGCTGAAATGTGGCGTTGGGAGGAAGGCGATTTCAATTTATTTGGAGGAGGAAGCAACTCTACTCTCTGTAAATATCTTAAGAGGATAAGGAAGTTATTTACGCAGAAGGGAAGTTATGAATAATTAGCTTCCAGGCATTCGAGAATTTTCCCATTTCCATTCTTAGTAATTTTCTTTTCCCCTTTTATTGGGTGCGGTAGAACTTGGAATGGGAAGAGGAGATGGAAGGAATGCATGAAGAAAGGTTTTGTTTTGGACATGCTGAGTACTGTTGAAGGGAGAAAATGGAGTACGCGCAGATGGGTAGGAGCAAATGGGTGCGTGAGGTAGAAATGCCCCTTCGTGAAGAAAATGGGTGAGTGAAGGAGTCGCGAAGCCATCAAATTCCAAGCGTTTGCATTTTCTTTTTGTTGCCTTTTTTTCAAAGATTAAATGTTGAGAATGGCAGAAGAAAATGAGGCAGAAGAAGGAGGAGTTGTCCACGCGAGAAAGAAAGTGAAAGCGCTTTTATTCCCCTCGTCTGAATATTTTATTTTTATTTGAGCGTAGCATTGGATACTCTGCTCATGAACTGTTTAAAAATCTTGGAGCACTGTTTCCATATATTTACTACTGACAGGGAGAGATTTTGAAATGTTGAATAGTATCTTCCGAATATTTGCACTGACAGGGAAAAATACTTGTGTTTTTGCCATATTTTTAGGGAGAGATGACATTTCAAATTAAGGAGGCAACGTGGAAAATTTATTCCAAAGAGAGAAACGAAATTTTTTAATAGAAACAAGGGTCAAAGTTGGCTGAAAATGGTCTACCATTATTACATGATTTAAATATGGGTTCACCGTTTATCGCTTTCCTTGTTTGTTAACGCGGTTAGGGAAACTATAATTAAATTATCTTTTTCTTTCATTTATTATTGTTTTTTATATGGTCAAGAACGGATAATGCAGCGAACACACTAACGAACATTAAACTGTTTACGCATATTTTCATTTTTTTTAGTGAATGCGCACTACAGATAAACAACGCTGAAATTTATTTAGCGAAAAAATGTTCAACTTATCCAACGTTAAATTCTAGAAATATAATTAACATAAAATTTTAATTTCAATACTAAATATTAACAAGGAAATATTTACAAGGACAAAATTGAAGGCCTTTTTAACCATAAGGACAGTCCACTAAAATTTTACTCGAAAGGACAATACACTGTTTCTTTTCTTCTTCACGTGCGCTTATTTCTTCTTCCTGTGCAATTGGCTATCTCACATTTCTCGATCTCGTCTTTGATTTCCAACGTGAATTTTTTTTTCTTTTCCATACTTGATCTTCAACAATCGTCTTCTAATATGTATATCGATCGCGACTTTCAATTTTGATTAGTTCTATCTCACGCGTATTCGATTACTGAAATCATTCACGAAATTAGGGTAAATTCGATTGCTATGATTCGTTTTGCAGTAAATACGATTTCGTTATTTTTTTGATTTCGTGAATTCATCGTATAAAATCGAATGAGAGAGATGAATAAGAAAAAAATCGCTGGAAAAAACTTTTTTTTTAAGGTGAAGTTAGCAGCAATTTTTAGGTATCATTTTGCTTTTTTTTTTAGGGATCATTTTTCTTGTATTGATAGTGTTATGCTGTTTTGTTTATAGTTTTGATGCTATATCAGTTTTGTACTTGTACTATTGCATTAGATTTGCAACTCAATCAAAATTATATCATTTTAATCAATCAACGTGGGATGTAAACATTTTTTATATTAGTTTTCATTCAAAATACCAAAGCAATTTCTAGTTATCAGTTCTATAGGTATCAGTTTCATATTTTCTAGTTGAATTTAAATCATAGCAGTTTTTAGGTATCAGTTTTAAATTTTTCTAGTTATCAGTTTTGTATTTTGTAGCTGAATTTACATCATAGCAGTTTTTAGGTATATGTTTTATATATTTTTTAGGTATCATTTTTGTTTATTTAACACTGTTATATATTTGTTAGTTGTGTTTTAATGTTGTATTTAATTTGTAGTTGTATTGTTGCATTATCTATGTATTACAGTCGAACTTATTTCGTTATAATCAACCAAACTGTGATGTAAGTAATTTTTTGTTACTTTTTATTTAAAAATTACAGCAGTTTTTAGGTATCATTTTTATATTTTTTTTGGGTATCATTTTTACTGTATTCACTGTGCTATGTTTTTTTTAATTACTTTTTGTTGCTGTATTAATTTTATTGCTATACTGTTGCACTAGTTTTGTAATTCAACTGAATTTATTTCATTTTAATCAATCAAATTGTGATTTAAACATTTTCTGTATTACTTTTGTCGTTAAAATATTAAAGCAGTTTTTAGGTATCATTTTTATATTTTTTTTAGGTATCATTTTTATGGCTTTGTGTATGAGAACTATGGCAAGTATGTAGATTTGTGTTGTTTGCTTTGGTAATTGACTTTTTTTGATACATAACATTAATTCTAACTGGTACCCACTGATAAAAAAATAACACCCATCTAGTCAATTCAAATCTCACAAAAATAATATTTATTTTCAGTATTACCTACTGATTTAAAAAACAATAGCAATCGATTCAATTCAATTATCACAAAAATGAGATTATTCTCAATAATACACAATAATACCCACTTGTATCATATGATAGTTATAACTATACATAACTGATATACTAGGATACATTGTTTTCCTACACAATATAAGTACATACAACACTGCTCCCCATTCAAAGCATGCATTTACTTTTACTTGTACTCAATCCAGTCTTGAATTCAAGTAAATTCCAGCAGCATGCAGTATATGCAAGAATTTCATACACAATCAAAAACTTATACCATCATAATAATGTAAATTCAAATGGAAAATATAAAACTGATACCTAAAAAAACATAAAAATGATACTTAAAAACTGCTATGATGTAAATTCAACTAGAAAATATAAAACTGATACTTAAAAAAATATAGAACTGATAACTATAAACTGTTATGATGTAAATTCAACAACGAAATATAAAACTGATACTTAAAAACTGCTATGATGTAAATTCAGCTACAAAATATAAAAATGATAACTAGAAAAATGTAAAACTGATACCTAAAAACTGCTATGATTTAAATTCAACTAGAAAATATAAAACTGATACCAATAAAAATATAGAACTGATACCTAGAAACTGCTTTGATATTTTGAAGGAAAACTAATATAAAAAATGTTTACATCCCACTTTGATTGATTAAAATGACATAATTTCAATTGAGTTGCAAATCCAATGCAACAGTACAAGTACAAAACTAATATAGTATCAAAACTATAAAAGAAAACAACATAACACTATTAATACAAGATAAATGATCCCTACAAAAATAGCAAAATAATACCTAAAAACTTCTGCTAACTTCACCGTAAAAAAAATCCAGCGATTTTTTTCTCGTTCATCTCTCTCATTCGATTTTCTACGACGAAATCACATTTACTGCCAAACGAATCATAGCAATCGAATTTACCCTAATTTCGTGAATGATTTCAGCAATCGAATACGCGCGAGATCGAATTAATCAAAATTGAAAGTCGCGATCGATATACATGTTAAAAGATGATTGCTGAAGATCGAATTGGAGAAGAGAGAAAGGAGCGACGTGCGGATTTGAAATCACAGAAGAGAGAAAGGAGTGACGGAAAGTTCTAGTTAGGGTTATGTCCTTTTGGATAAATTTTTGAGCGCATGTCCTTATGGATAAAATTTAGTGGCCTTTTGTCCTTGCCGTTAATTGTCCCAAATATTAATTGATTTTCTTTCTTTTAAAATTATTAATTCATTCTTTGTTTTTATTACATTAATTGTATTACAATGGTACCGTCTCGTCATAAATTTAACTTAACGGTTTATTCCAAACAAAATTAATTACTATTTATATTAAACTTCAACTTTTATTTTGAAATCAAATTTGCCAGTAATAAAATTTTCTATCTAAATTAAATAAGATATAGTTCAAAGTTAGATTTCTGAATATATATATATAACTTAAAGTTGATTAGTAAAGTAAAAGTTTTTTTATTAGCAAAATGTACATGTAAAATTTTAATTTACAAAATCATCCATATATAAGCATATTCAAATTCCATTCAAAATAGATAACAGTCCCATTTCTATATTAGACTTCAAGCATAAGCATATTTTTCTTTTATAAACCAAATTACAAGATCAATACTAAGTCACAAAATAAATTAAAACGGTAGTAACTCTTGTTTCAATAGCGTTCGTACTTTACACAATAGAGGCATTTTAACTTTAAAGATTCAAATTGGTTAGAAATGTAAATCTCGTTTTGAAATGTCTGTAAATCCACGGAAATGGTTTATGTGTATTGCTCAAAATGGACGAAATTCCAACTATAATATTTACTTTAAGTTAAATCTTAATTTATCTTATATCTAAATATGTTGAAGTTACCGGTTCGTCACATTCTGCCCCACTTAGCACTTTTTGTCCTCGAAAGGGAAGCGTCATACGAATCTAAGTCGACATATATAACATCACGTATATTTTACTCAATTCAAAACTTATTAGGGAGGTAAATAAGTTATAAATTTTGAAACTAAATTTTTTTCTTATCTTTCTTTTTTTTAAATTAAGTAAGCTTTTCAAATTTTAAAGGGTTTAGGAAAATCATTTAAAGTCGATAAGTCATGTCAATCTTTCTTTAGATCAACTTCCATTTTATTATTTTGAAACATTTCCATGATTTCCAAATATATTTCACATTCCCATAATATAGAACTTTCAAGACCTTTAAATTCATATCTTATAAATCATTTACAATTCGTATAGTCAAATATTTCCATTTTCAAACATTATTACAAAACATATCTTGATTCAAAAATCCTTTACACAATGATATAGGACTTTATATTCATCCTCATTTCAAATACTAAATCGTGTTTGGAGAGGTCACACTTCCTATACTCAGGAAAATCTCTCAAAAATATCATCACGCTCCGCTACGCTACACTGATTAGTGTATACATATTTCAAATTAGTGTTGTTCACGGGTTAATTCCAATACATTGATTTCAAAATTTCCGGAACCGAATCCTCAAAATAAATATTTCCAAAATCCAATTTTCTTGCATATGTTGGATTCTATATCTCACAATCTTCCTAATTTCATTCGTTAAGGCTTCGTTAACACAATGTCTAGGACAAATCAAAGTTATCTAGTTTGAATTTGATCTTTGTTTATGTTCGGCACATAGGGGTATACACACATGGACCAAGTCAAATTCCATATGCTCAGGTGAGGATGTACTAATAGAAGTTCACTATCAAAATGAATATCACAAGGTATAACGGTTTGAATCAATATGTTTGGCAAAATTCATGAGGTACAAGGATACAGATATCAGCAGCTCTATCATGGGATACTTGTTTATTTCATTAAATTTTCTCTTGAGTAATTCTTGCTTCATCTTTTATTTTTCTTTGCATAAGTGATTAATTATTAAGCAATTTCCATTCAATTCATTCATGTCATAGCTTTGCTACTTCACCTATGTAAGTTTATTTTCTTCTTTCCTTTCACTTTGAATCTCATCATGGATTTTTTTTTTTTTTTACATATTCCATTTTTCTTTAAACTTGATTTATTTCCTTATTGTTAGAAATTTCCTTTCGAGTAAGATTTATATACACAAAATCCAATACGTCATAAGTGATCGCTTTTGTCAAGTTCAATACGTTCATATTTCAGTATGTTTACAAAGTTTTAAACGGGGAAAAATAGTCTTCTCCCCCACTTAGAACTTTAGCTCTGATCGCATACTAATTCAAATTTTAGAATATATATAATGATACCCATAACTTCTTAGAAAATCGGCTTTTCATAAATATTAGATTCTTAGTTCCCTTAAATTTTATAGGTTTGCGTATATAAATTTTCATACAAACACTTGTCTAAATATCTATGTTCTTATGGATAAAATTTTAAAATCTCATAAATACTTTTATAGGTATCTCATTTATATTTTAAATTTATTATTCAAAACCAATCTCCAATTCTAATGCAAAATCAAAATCAAATTTTATTATCCTTTCAAACTGAGGTTTTAACTCGACATGTCAACTGGAATTATACATCTTCGTCACTTTCGAAACTTGGAAATAAACACTGGTGATTTCGTGATAACCACTTGCTTCATTTTCAAGTGACTACAGTGCGGATCTATACTTATCAAATGCACAAAGGGTTTAGTACATACACTAGCTAGGTGTATGTCCCAAAATATCCATATACCCGATATTCCAACGTTGACGTCAACAAACTATTTGAAACTTTCCTCTTTATAATCACACAATTTCTTTGTGTAAGTTTTTCTAAATATATGTAAAAATAACATATTTGGTTGAAAATGTTTATTTACTTATACAATCTTAAAATTTGTAACGGAAATCATGCAAAGTGTTATTCTTAGCATATATTATATAGGGCTTTATTCTTTTCGAGTACGTGTTGTTCCCAAAATCTTAAGTTTATCGTTTGCCTACTTACATCCCTATAATATATAAATATTAACACTAGTTTAATATTTGTTTCACTTACTCATAATATCTACATATATGGTATTTATACAAATTATTTTTCTATATTTATATAAGATGATTTTAGTTCCAAAAGTCAAACTACTATTTTCTCAAACCAAATTATACTTATAAACTTTTAATTTATACTGTACTTATTCCAGAAGATTTTTTTGCCCTTTTCAGGTATTTTCAAATAAATTATTCTTATCAAGGTCTTTATTTTCAAATTTACAAGTTCTTATACTTTAATCACTGAATTTTCTTTTAATATAGTGTTACAAGTCCACATCTAGCTCATTATTATTAAATTTTCAATTCAATTTATTCAACACAATCAAGTGTCTAATACTTAGTTATTTATTCAAGTTTTACTGTTAATTCCCATACCTAGGTTAAATCCGATTCGAGCTAAATTGGATTATAAGCTAAGAGTTGAACAACCGTACGAACAATATGGATTTATTAAGGATGAGTAAAATGAATTAAGGAAGATTCACGATATAAACATGACCAATCAAAGTTTCTAAAATGGGACAAAGCAACCGAGACTTAGATTCGGGAAAAATCCTAACTTAAGGAGGATCCAACAAGGGACGAGTTCAAAGGAATGGGATTAAAACGAAGATATATCTTTAAAACAAGGCTAAAATTTTAAATTACTCATATATAGAAAAATCCTTTTGAAATCCCTTGTATCATTTGAAATATTTTTAATTTCAAAATACGCTCTCTCGGAATAATTGTAAGCTGATTCCATTCATTCTCGAGTATTGCTACTCTATCTCTAATGAGTGTTTCAACAAAATAAGCTAAGCTTTGTATAAACCAAAGCTATGATACCACAATGTAACACCTGGCTTTTTGACCGCCTCAAGTCAGTAATTAAACCAAAACAAACCGCTCGAAAGGACAGATTGTTATTGCTTATGAAGTTGAAATATAAATCGTCATAGAATCACAGACACAGAACATAGAATATCTCATAGAGGAAGTAATATTACAAAAAAAATTAATTTACATTATATCAGAGTACAAAAATAAATATAGATACAGCGGAAGAATGAATAAAAAATCATACTAGTGTTTGGTAATAAGTAGAGGTGGTCAGACTGCATATGACATAGTAAATGGATGGTTGGATCTCCAACGAATCTCAAGCTTTAACAGATATATCTCCAACTGAAATACTCGGTCTGACCTGGGCATTTTGCAAGGAACAAACAAAATACTCGAGTCATGACTAACATTCTCATATAAGTGAATTAACTCAAACGAAGTGTTCACTGAAATGTACAATAACTTAAAGGATGTTTGGGATTTCCATCCTCTAAGGATCCGTGAAACTAATATCTATATAATAGTACACTATTATTGTAATGTCTATTGAGTAAAGTAAACATAATGAAAATAGTGTAAGCGGTATTACATTTTTACCCTTACACCGTTATAATACTGTAGTCCATACAGTACTGTAAACCCACCGTAACTCGATGGCATCAGAGGGCACTCCATAGGTACGATACAAATCAAAAACTTAGGGGGCTCGATAAGGATAATACGACAAGGCACACAACAAATACCCACGAAAGGATTCTACCGGATTGCGGCTCTCAGGCCGGTGGTAACGCATAGCAGCCACTACAGCCTACCTCGAACAACACTCCTATAATCAAAAAGGGGGCCCCAAATCAGTCACATAGTAATAGAGATGGTATCGAAGAAGCATGTTCGATCAGAGGTGCTACCTCACTTAACCCTGACATGGCTCCTGTTTTAGTCATTTTAATTATGACCTAAAGGTCAAGTCTAAACCATCAGCGTTCTCTTTCTTTAAATCCAGAAATCGCCTTATACCATCCTACTTCTTTTCTGGAACTCCACCGCGTATACAGTTGTTAAAGTTATATCGGTATTGGCAGAGAGTATGACATCTACCGACTCCGGTCTCTTTAACAACCAAACGTTTACATTTTTCGCACCGTGGCCATTAGATTTGAAATCGTATTTCAAGTATCGCAAATCGATTTATTTCAAATATTGCCCAAAAATCAATTACTCAAGTCATTTATCATTGGTTCGATTAAGATTATAAAACCAATATTCACCATTTCTTTGTCAACCATTGGATGTTAAATTTCAACTTTCATGAAATATCGTTACTGCTTGAAATCGTTTATTTCACCCTTTGGGTTCACTAGACTAAATTGGACACAAATCCTATTTAAGTTGATAAAATCATTTAAAAATAGTCAAGTTTGAAAATAGTGCATATATGTTAAATTCAAAAATAATGTATACACGTATATATGCTTATGTAAGAAGTTGTGAAGTAGTATGAAAATCTTTTATTTGCCAAAATGATCATAAGCCATTTAAAATATGCTTAGATATTTAACCTTTAAATATAATATATATGTTTCTATAGATAGTTGAAAATAGATATAAAATTTTATAAAAGAACATTTACAAAGTCAAAAAAAGTGAAAGGTTGCATTTTTGATAAATATAGTTCAATTCACATAATGTTAATCCAATCCAAGCGTCACAATTTGTTTCCCATATTTATATCAAATTCCTTTATTCGGTTTCATTTCAATACTTTCATGGTTAAACAATTCTCAAACCATTGTTTACATCGCATTTTTCATATCCTTTCCATATAATAAATTTCCAAACAACTTTCATGTTATTTGTGAATAAAAATGGTGATTTGTTAAATTAAAAACTCGTATCCACCATGAATTAAATAAGCATATTCTTCTTATACTTGAACTCAACCAATTGATATTTTTGACAAAATCCTTCTTGGTGAGAAATCATTTGATAAATCATACACTAAAATAAGTTCTAAATATTTAACAAGTCTTGAAATCTCTTTTTAACAGTGAATCACCAATTTTATGACTTTTATGTTATTAAATTTATTTATGAACATAAAGTACATGTAAAACTTATTAAAAATAATTTAAATATAAATGATCACTTTGAATGTCTTATAAAAATTCTAGTTAGATTTGAACAAAATTCCTTTAAACAATTCTTTATGCTATATGGAAATTTCATTAAAATTTCTCTTTATAAAAAACGGTGTAATATTTTAAAAGTGGAAAATAGGTAGAAGGACAAACTTAACAAAAAATTTGGTGAAAAGTATGGAAATTTTAGAATTTAATGAGAAGGACAAATGTTAGTGTAAATGGGGAATGATAGTGGGCCCCATGAATTCAACTTTTAGTGTAAATGTGTCTTTCTCCCTAATTTTGAAACTTTTCATACTTTTCACAATTTTTTTTGTTAAGTTTGTCCTTTAAAAGAAAATCCTCATTTTAAAATAATTTACCTTTATTGACCACGGTATCCGTTTATAATTTTCTACCCTATGGTCAAGTGATATGGATATTTATCATTTCAATCCGTTCTTTAAAACATTTGAATCTCGGGTATGTATCATTTCAACCCATAGCCTAAATCGATTCGAATACACAAGGGGTTCGGGTATGTATCATTTCAACTGTAATGGTTTTCTAATCTAAAGGGAACTTGCATGGTGAGAAAATAAACATAGCATACCATGCATACATCCATATTGTGTCATATGATATAACCGTGTGTGTCGCACGTGCACAACCACAAAGCAAACAAATCTAGAGCACCCCAACATTCCATTCAACATTTCGAGTGTTTGATTCACTTAATAATCAATTAGTCGCGAGTGAGAAACTCACCTTCCGTGGCAAAATGAGAAGACGCGATATGAGTAGAACTACGCTAACGGCTACAAGGAAGAATTCGTTACCTAAAACAAGGCACGATTTTTATTTAGAAAAGCGGACTAAATTTCATGCAAAAATTTATGCGACTGGTTTCAGCCAAAATAATTGACCAAAACCACGTTGCTACAACCAGGTTTTGAACCAAAAACCTCTTAGTTTTGAATTGTATGTCAAACCACTCAACTAGTATACTTTTTTGTTATATAATGAAGAAAAGTAACCTTGTATGCACTAGCAAAATAGTTGAGAGGAAACACAACACCATCTTTTTCGAGATCTGCATGCGTATTGCGCTATTACAGCTACGCACATAGCTAAATCTCAATGGATATGGGTGCGTTAACATCAAAAAAAAATTGTTTCATGTGTCCATCATTACCCAGTTTGTTTCTTTTTATTTTCATATGAAGTTGAAACTAATATGATTCACACATGGAGTTCAAGCTTATATGATGTTGGTAACAAACTGCGTGTACACAGTGGGATGTTGATTCCATTTGACACAAATGAAACCATATTCCCACATATATATTGGTAAGTATATACATATGGGTACATTGTGCAAGCAAAGCAAGAATTACAGGAAAAAAAATCTCACCGCAACTAAAGCTTGACTCGTCGGGATTGGGAACTGGCTTGGACGAGACGTTGGAGTATGGAGCGACGCAGGTGGACGGACCAAAGGTGGTTGCGATGACTTGAAGTGGAGTTCGTCAGGTCATCGAGGTCGGAGCAGCTCTGGACCAAGTGCCAAAGTAGAAGCGTGGCGGCACTCGACTAGAGGAGGATCGACGCTTGGCTTTAAGGTGGTGAACTAAGCAGTTTTGGATGGCACCGCCGGGGAACGTCATCAGTGGTTTGTGTGAGAAGAGGATTGCTGAAATGTGGCGTTGGGAGGAAGGCGATTTCAATTTATTTGGAGGAGGAAGCAACTCTACTCTCTGTAAATATCTTAAGTGGATAAGGAAGTTATTTACACAAAAGGGAAGTTATGAATAATTAGCTTCCAGGCATTCGAGAATTTTCCCATTTCCATTCTTAGCAATTTTCTTTTTCCCTTTTATTGGGTGCGGTAGAACTTGGAATGGGAAGAGGAGATGGAAGGAATGCGTGAAGAAAGGTTTTGTTTTGGTTGTGCTGAGTACTGTTGAAGGGAGAAAATGGAGTACGAGCAGATGGGTAGGAGCAAATGGGTGCGTGAGGTAGAAATGCCTCTTCGTGAAGAAAATGGGTGAGTGAAGGAGTCGCGAAGCCATCAAATTCCAAGCGTTTGCATTTTTTCTTTTTGTTTCTTTTTTTTCAAAGATTAAATACTGAGAATGGCAGAAGAAAATGAGGCAGAAGAAGGAGGAGTTGTCCACACGAGAAAGAAAGTGAGAGCGCTTTTATTCCCCTCGTCTGAATATTTTATTTTTATTTGAGCGTAGCATTGGATACTCTGCTCATGAACAGTTTAAAAATCTTGAAGCATTGTTTCCATGTATTTACTACAGGGAAAGATTTTGAAATCTTGAACAGTATCTTCCGAATATTTGCACTGACAGGGAAAGATATTTGTGTTGTTGTCATATTTTTAGGGAGAGATAACATTTCAAATTAAAGAGGCAACATAGACAATTTATTCCATAGAGAGAAAGGAAAATTTTAGTGAACACACATTTTCATTTTTTTTTTCTTTTTTTTTTAGTGAAAGCGCACTACAGATAAACAACGCTGACATTTATTTAGCGAAAAAATGTTTAGCTTATCCAACGTTAAATTTTAGAAATTTAACTAACATAAAATTTTAATTTCAATATTAAAACTATTAATACATTCTCTTTCTTTTAAAATTATTAATTCATTCTTTGTTTTTATTACATTAATTGTATTACAATGGTATCGTCTCGTCATAAATTTAACTTAGCGGTTTATTCCAAACAAAATTATTACTTACTATTTATATTAAACTTCAACTTTTATTTTGAAATCAAATTTACCGATAATAAAATTTTCTTTCTAAATTAAATAAGATATAGTTCAAAGTTAGATTTCTGAATGTGTGTGTATGTGTGTCTATATATATATATATATTTATATATATATATATATATATATATATATATATATTAAAGTTGATTAGTAAAGTAAAAGTCTTTTTATTAGGAAAATGTACATGTAAAATTTTAATCTACAAAATAATCCATATATAAGCATATTCAAATTCCGTTCAAAATAAATAACAGTCCCATTTCTAAATTAGACTTCAACCATAAGCATATTTTTCTTTTCTAAATCAAATTACAAGATCAATATTAAGTTACAAAATAAATTAAAATAGTATTAACTCTTGTTTCAATAGCGTTCGTACTTTACACAACAGAGGAATTTTAGCTTTAAAGATTCAGATTGGTTAGAAATGTAAATCTCGTTTTGAAATGTCTGTAAATCCATGGAAATGGTTTATGTATATTGTTCAAAATGGACAAAATTCCAACTATAAATATTTACTTTAAGTTAAATTTTAATTTATCTTAAATCTAAATATGTTCGATGTTACTGGTTTATCACACTTGCGCTCCCGCTGCCATGCTTTCGTGGAAGTCAATTCAAAGGGTTGTAGTAGGGGCTTTTGAATTCTCCATTCTGAAGTTATCGACACAATCGAAAAGTAGAGAAGTAGCAGTGGTTCAATTAGAGACCTTGAATATATGCTTTAGGATCGGCCTCCGGCTCATTCTAAGGGAGTCTTAACAAACATATGGTTTGTTCAAGAGGTGGAAGTTGAGTGCTTATAGAAGGGAGACGCCATTGAAATCCCTTGCTCTAGTGATTTCGAAGGGCTGAATTATAAATAGGATGATTTTACTAAAGGATATGACCCTTCGATGGGATTCATTCTACAGGGCCAACAGCCTCGAAGGGTTGCTTTATCCAAGATGATGGTCTTCCAATGTTGTGAGTAGTTACCTCCAGTAGTCGTGTACTTGAAAGTCCTATTCGATGCATTTGAAGTGTTTGAACTCGATTCTTTCTGGTTTATTTGACATTGTTGCTTTTTAGAGTATAGGGAAGTGATCACTTCGAAGAAGTCAAAGGATTTTGTCCTAGTCAAAAGGTAAACTTTATTTCTGTTGACTTCTTCGAGAATGTAGTATGCAGTGATATGCTTCCAACTCCTTCAAAAACTCCTTGTTCTTGAAAACATTAAGCTTAGCTTACCTTTTGTCATAGTTATGCTAATTTTTGTGATTACGGAATCTTCCAATACCACCTTGATAGATAGGTATTGGTGTAGGTAACATCTAAATATACTCGAAAGACAATCGAGGAAGAGAATGCAATTTACCTAAGGCTTATGTTAAAGACATTAAGACTATAGTTTTAAAGGAGAAACTTTCTAATTATCATTTTTAAAAAACAAAGGAATGTTCTTAGGCCATCTAGTTTCGAAAATGGGTTTGGAAGTAAACCTGTCGAAGGTTGAAGCTACAAATGGGTAGAAGGGGCCTAAGACTCTGATCAAGAAGCACAGTTTTGTATGTTTAGCCAATTACTATTGGATGTCCTTTAAGGACTTTTCTCGTATAACACCACCAATGATGAAATTGACTCGGAAGAATGAGAACTATGTATGGATGAAAGAGAGTGAGATATCATTAAAAAAGTTGAAGCTTTAGTTAGTGAAGGTTCCACGCTAGTAATACCCAAGAGGAATAATGATATGACCATATATACAGATGCTTTAGGTTTGATACAGGGAGCAGTGTTAATGCACCACGACAAAGTAATAGTTATGCACCTTGGAAGTCGCGATCCCATGAAGCTCAATACCATACTTATGACTTGGAGATACCGACTTTGTACCTTATATTAATTATTTGGAGACATTATTTCCAAGGAGTGAGAATTGATCTAACCGCTAGCCATAAGTTCTTAAGATATTTGTTCTCTTAAAGGAGTTGAACGTGAACAACGCAGATGGTTAGAGTTTCTAACATCTTATGATTTTGCAATAAATTTTGCTGAAGTGAGCAATAATAAGGTAGCGAATGACGTAAGCCGAAATTGATTGAGCTATGTTTTGTCTATAATTGAAAAAGGAATATATCAAAATCATATTCATTGCACAGACAGTATCATTGCTTAGACCTTTATTATATCAAAAATTGCATATTACATGCGAATAATGTCTCCAACATACTTCATTGTCTGGTCATAACCATAACACAACTCAATTGAAATGCCAAGCCATTTAAACTCATTTACTAACGTTTACATCACTAAATTTGGCACTCTATCTGCCAATAAAACATGATTATTTTGACATCAATAAGCTAGGCATTAACAGTTACATTTTATTGCTGCCAGCATGTCGTACATGTGGCAACCCTAACATGATGTCGCAAGCGGTGAAATGACATTGGAAAATAGATGTCGGTAAGTACGTTAGTTTGGCATAAGTACCATGAAAGAAGTCGACATGGTGACTAAAAAGTATTTCAAGTGCTATTTTTACTAACTCCTTACATGGTGTCATTGCAACATTGATGTTATGTTCATCGACGTTTTGTTAACATCATATTGGCATTAATAAATAATGTTTATTCTATAGTGTGAATGATATAATGTCATGTGATAATGATAATGCCACATATACACATGTAAGTGCATACTTATATATTTGTACGCATAAAGAATTATTATTTTTTATTTTGCGCTAAATGTATTTAATAGTATGAAGACGAATATCTCTTTTATAATTAGAGACCTAAAAACAATATATTTTTGGATTAGATTCAAAAGTAAATTAAAGATGTGTATATTCAATATATATGTAATATTTAGATATACGAATATTTGAATTAATCTAATTACCAAAATATTTATCAAAATAAATAAATGTATAAAGTGTTATAATTTTACATAAATAAAGAAAATAATAACTATGGTCAAAAAATTTATTAACTAGAACTGTATATGAATCAACACATTTGATCTTAATTGACTGATACACATAATTATCATGTGCACTATAATTAGATGATGAGGTAAAAACTTGTTGAGAAAGATAATACTAGATATATTTTTACAAATTTAACCTTATTAGCCCTATATGATAAGGATTTTCTCCCATTTGGAAGATACAATCTCAATTTGCAAGTATGTACATCAGAGAGACAGAACCAATGACTAAACCTTGCAAACGAAATCAAGAGGAAGAAAAGGCGTTCCTCAAATAGAGAATCATTCTACACTCAACATGTAATCAACCATCATCATTCATTAAGATAATTATTCTAATATAATCATATATTCTACATTGCTATTATCAGAATATTTCCATGCTCACAACAACAGAGATGATTTCGTTCCAATGCTTTTAATATTGTAATATAGGTACATCATAAGACATTATAATTTGAACTAAAAAAATATTGATTTTGTATCTCTGGCATAGAAAATATCGTTTGAAAGAATTTTTCATTAGTTTATTTATAGTACTTTTGAATTTTAATAGTTATATATATGTTCATAATTAACGTTACAATTCACTGAACTCTACATATAATAGCTCTTGATATGGAAAATTATTGCATATTTTGAACACTGTATTATTTTATATTATTCTTCTCAAAAAAATTTAATTGTGAAAATTTTAAGAATAGTCGAACTAGAAACAATCTTTTGATCCGACCGCGATGCTCCAAAAATACTCATGTATGCACATAAGAGGTCACAAGTTTAAATTCACTATGATTAAAACTTAGCATATATCATCAAATGTAGATTTTAAAGCATAAACAATGTTACAATTCAAATCACAATCCGACAAAAACGTTAAAAAATTCACTATATTTTTCAGTTTATTTCTATCAATCTACACAAACAAAATAATTTAATAATTTTTATAAATGGCTTTTATGTGCATGGGCCATGAAACCTTGTTTCATAATCAGTGAAATATACTAATGATGGATATAATTAGATAAATATTATATCAATCAAAACAACTTTTATTTTATATTTTGGATTCTTCAAATATAATGTGGGCAAATAAAGATATTTTTATTTGAATTTGAGTACCAATATATTAATTATTATAAACATTCAAACAAGCCATAACTTTAAATCAATAAAACAATTTAGCAGAACGAAAATAAAATGATGTATTTTCAAGTTTCAACATATAACATTTTTATTTAAATTTTAACACGCGCATATTAATTATTTTGAATTTTGAACCAGCTAAATATATTTAAATCAACTTTTAAAATTAGTAGGCTAATCCAAAGTTATATTTTTCTATTTACAAAATAAAACTGTAATTTTTTATGCATTACAATCCTTTGGATGAACTTTTCCATAATTATAATACTAGTTTACTAGTGTGTATTTCGAAGACTTTACTCAAACAATTGAATTTGAATTGCAAATTAAATGATTGAATGCCCTCAGTTAAACTCACCTCAACGTATTTATTTAGGGAAAAGGACTATTGAACAAGGGAAAAGGAGAGAAAATAGTGCATGCTATATCAGATAAGCACATTATTTCTTAGGGGTGGGCACGGTTTGGAGTTCAAACCGCTTCCGCACCGCATCAAACGGTTAATCAAAAATACAAATCATTATATTAATCGTTCAAACTGTTCAGTTTCGGTTCGATTTCGATGTAATACAGTCTGGTTTTGGTTCGGTCCGGTTTAAATCCGTATTAAATATGAAATAAGAGAATTACTTACATCAGCAATAAATTTTTGATTGTATAACGTTGTGTCACCTAAAGGGTAAAACACATTGTGTTAACTTGAATTGATATAACTACAACATACGCTGAAAATAGAATATACATATGGTTAAAATAAAAAGTTTGGTAGTAATTTGTTTATTTTTTATCGTAACATTATCGGTATAGCTATGCGGTTCGGTTTGGTTTAATATGGTTTGGTAACAGTTCAAATCACAATCGAACCTATCACTGCGGGTCGGTTCGGTTTGGGTTGTTAGCTTTAGAGAGAATCTGGTGCGGTTTTCTGCATCGTTTATACGGTCTGGTCTGAGCGATTTCCGCATTGCGGTGCGGTTTATGCCCACCCCTATTATTTCTCATTTTCATTTGTCTTTAGTCTTCACATTTGAAAGTGGACCAAAACACGTATTGCATACAGTTTTATGCAAAATAACAGTGCGTGCACATTAAGATTTGTTAAGATGATCCAAATAATATCATAAATTACTCCTGCTTTTCTAAAAATAGAAACATAATTTATGAAAAAAATAAAATGAAAGAGGCCTAAAATTTAGTTTTTACGGTTACAAGGATATATGCCAAACTTTCTTTTCGTCCTGCCAACGCATTTACACGGGAAGAATCACGATAAAATTAGTGATACCCAATTGAAAAGTCAAAAGAAAGTACGGCAAAAGAACTATAATACGTTCATTGTCCTATAAACGTAGTAAAATTTTAAATATACACAAATCTACTTCGGTCTGTAGCTCAGTCGACTCGGTAATAGTAGGCCAAGAAGTGCTTCATTGAGGTCTACATCTGCGAAGATGCGGCGCAGGTGCACGGAAATGCACATTGGAAGCATTTTGCATCGTTAAGGGGCGGAGCACAACTTGGTCTGGATCACCAATAAAAGGAAAAGTTAGCGAGCACAGAATGGCAAATTAATGATTTAGTTTAAAACAATAAGCCTGAAAATTGAAATATATGCAGTTTAAATGACAAAAATATGAAGGATTGTAATGATAGTAAATGATGCACAAATGAAAATGCACGATGTGTATAAATTCCTTTAAGAATTAATGCGACGGGAAAAGAAATGGATGGGGTATCAAGAGAAACTTGAGGAAAATAAACATGGAACGATAGTAGTAAAGAGATAAAATACTGCCGTTGATGGTCATTCCTCATTTTCCAGTGACGAGCTAACGAAGATAAAACTAAGGAATGAGTGTCTGAGTGCTTAATAAAGCAAAGGGGATTATTTATCTAATTTGTCACTGAAATTTAAAAAGAAGCATAACGAAATTAGAGTGTTTATTTTATTGCTGTATTTTTATTATCTTAATCAATTTAAGTGGCAATCCTTTAAATTTTAACAAATCCAGAGATCAGCAACAATTTTGTTCCCATGCACTAATAGCCGTAGCCTAAAGTTTTTTATTTCTTCCCCATATAGCACACAGACTATAACGTATCTGTACCCCTGGCCCCTGCAGTGAAGAATCCAATTTGTCATGGCCTGTGGAGCAGAGTATCGAAATAAATACTCTAGTATTCAAATTTTTTTTTTCCCCCTATGAATAATTATGTGTACACACACGCACACACACTATTGAGTTTGATATAAGAAAAATGTGTTGTATAAGATTTAAATGGAGTATCCATTGGATCAACCATTAGTTTGGCATATTCATTTTATACCTATAAAACAAGTCGTAGGATTATGGTATTATATGTGTGAGTGATGTGTGTTCAATGGGCGAGAGTGAGCTACACCTCTTTTTTGTCGCAACTCACCTATTACTCTACAGTTTTACTTTAACACAATTCCTTAAGCTGTACATATCAAACTACTGGCACATTGCAGCAATTTAAGCAATTACTGAGCTAATAAATATAGTGTGGTGCTAAGTGCACCCCAATATGTTCTTCTTAATACCGCAATTAAAAAAAATAAAAATCATTAAATTTTGCATGCTTCCTAATATCATATTACCTCTCCATTCTAATCTCTCACTTAATCATTATTTGCCGAACTAATCAGGTATTAAGCTAATTTAAATACCCTAACCTCTCGTAATAGCTGTCTTCTTCGCATTTCTCGGGGGAAAATTCAAATTTGTACGGTCATCTCTTAATTGTTTGGTGACCTGAAAACCCTTATCTCTCACTTTCTCTTTTAGTTTGGTTAATTCAAACCTTATTCACAGCTTTTGTACATTGCGGCGTCGAATTCGTTGATCGGTTATAGATCTAGGGTTTAGCTCGTTGATCGGTTTTACAAAAGAGGACGAACGAATTTAGGGCAAAATAGAAATAGGTTAATACAGTGTGGTAGCCCCTATTTTTTAAGTGTGTGGTAATAAGAAGAGTGTAATACTAATCTTGTGGTATTCCTTAGTCGCGGTATTAAGAAGAACATATTGGGGTGCCCTTAGCACCACACTAAATATATAGTTGGAAATTACAAGACTTGGTATGTGGATGTACAACATCTATTTTGATTATTAACTTGGTATGTGGATGTAGATCATTTTAGGTGATGTTTAATATAGTTATTATTGTGAATAGCATATCACTGGAGTAACTGGAATAGCTAGGGAACAAATTATCTCTACTAGTTTAATACAGAACCAGAACAATGCATCATACCTTGATATGTTAAGCTGTTTTGGGACACTGTTTGACTATTGCTAGCAGATGACAGCACAGAAGGTGAACGTACAACAGAGGATGGTGGTCGAAAAGGAAAAGACTCAGCTGCACTTGAAGGTGAAGGCAAAACTGGTGTATTGGAAGTATCTGTCATCGGTGGCAGCCAGTTTCCCATTTGACCTGAAAAGCAATGTTTGATGCTAGAGCCAACTAAACATAAATGGAGGCCATGTATAATAATGTGGTTTAGTTCATAACTTAAAATACAATTAACTTTGATGACTGTCGAAAAACCTGTGAAGCACACACAATCATTTCCATATATTTAAAGTAGATATATTTAGACACTAACCTCATGTTGTCAATCTCAAGCTCAACAAAATAGCGCATACCAAGATTCCAGTTTACAAGATTTATTGTAATATAAGTCGATCTTTCCCCGTGTTCAATTCCCATCTTCAGTTTCCAACCATATAAATTTCATGAACTTATTTCTTAAATTCAAACCTGAATTGTACAGCAACTTTCATTGTTTTTACACTCAATTTGTATTGTACTTGCAATGGTGAGTAAATTAACCAGGTAAACTTTAGATTTAATTTTTTGTTGATTTAGACTAAACTCAATTTTGTTTTGCAAAGAATCTTTAAAGTCGTTATGGACTGGACATCGGTGTTATTATAAACTTAGCATGAATCGTAATTGTTACATATCATTCAACTTACTAGACCATTATTTTTATTTAGTTAGCATATTACTCAAAGCTATTTAATACAATAAGCTGGGGATTTGGACAAGCCAAATTAATAATAAAAAAAGACCAAAAAACCGACATCAACAATTTTCTGCAAATCAAATCCCTGTTTTGACATTCCATTTTTCTAATTTCTATCATTCTCACTCCCATTTTAACGCATTACCCACAATTTAATGAAATCTTCAAATGCAATACTTTTCGTAGAAACAGTTTTCACCTTTAAATTGCAAATTTTATTATCTTTCTAATGATATGTATAATATATGCGTATGTAATAATCAAATTGAAAAATACAAATTTAAATTGTACCTCAATGAAATAATACAACCATCTGCAGGATCGGGGTGGCAACAGCCAACAACCCCCATGCCATTTTCAACCCAACTTGGGAAAATTAATTAGAATAGCATCGCTTAAAAATTCACAATGAACGATGCCAATTTATACTTTGATTCAGTTACTGTGTGGCATTTGAGTGACGGCTATAATTGCATATTATATAGCAGTTGTAACAGCATTTGAGTAATGCATTAATACCCGCCATTTTTTATGTAATTATAACTGCACTTATCTGTTACAACTATAACTGCGTCTTGAGATGCAGCTATTACTGCATCTGTAGGATGCAATTATACGATGTCTAAGTGGTGCAGTTATACTACACCTTATATATTGCATCTAAGTGACATCTTGAGATGTAGCTATGATTGCATCTGCGTGATGCAGCCATAACTGCATCAAATCACACACGCACAAAAAAAAAAAAAAAAACTTTAACAGCCCCTTCGTATAAGTTCCCAGCTTTGCCCCTGTACACTTTAAGCTGCTGACATATTACAGCAATTTAGCAAGAGAAAGGATCAAGATCCACATTTTTTCATTACTCCAAAATTCAACATTAATTTTCTTGTATCTATGTCTTTGATTTAGCAAATTTTATTCTCATACGATATTCTTATCACACAAATAACATTCAGAATATTTTTGACTATTCGGAGTTTTTTAAAACCACAAATTACTATGAGCTATCAAAAATATTTTTCCATTCATTGATCTAAAATGTAATTTTGAGAGGCTTTTTCATCTATTCATGTGCATTCTGGAAACACGCATATGCAAGCTTTTTTTTAAAACTACATCTAAGCACTTTGAATTTGCACTAGTACAAAATGAAACTTTGTTATTTTTTCCTTAGCACAGTAAAATGATGATAAGTGAAAAACTTATTCTCATAATAAGCCTTGAACGAGGCCTATACTTGAATTGATTTTTAGTTTATTTTTATTTTTACAAAAAATCTAGAATGAAAACTTTTCCTACAATAAAAAGAACGTTATCTGCAATAAATTGGCTAAAAAAAAATACATATACATACATACATACATACATACATACATATATATATATATATATATATATATACAGAAAAATCAGTGGAACATTTTAAGGAAATGAAAGAAATAGGTATCTTGATCGATCTTGTATTAAGTAATTGCTAAGTTAAATAAACAGACAGATGTTATAGATATAAATATAGTCAGCATTCAAGGTTTTCCGTCCTGTGAATAGTAGGTATAACCAATAAACAAGTCTAGAACAGAAGTTTGAATCATACCTTGAGATGAGCGTACAACTAGGGATGGCAATAGGTCCATCCTAGGTGGTAAAGAATGAACTGGGTGAACTGGAGCCGGATTTGAAGGTGAGGGCAAAATTGGTTTTTGGGAAATGCGTAAATCTGGTAACTCCTGTCTCAATTCTTCCATTTGATCTGAAAAGTATTATTAGGGCCAAATGATTTTAGCGGGATCACGTGTAATAGTGAATTTCAACAATAATATCTTTACATGTTAATGGAGGAGACATCCTTGAAGAAGAATGAAAATGGCAGGCACAAAGATGTGAGACTTTATATAATTTACAAGCTGGTACATCCAAACTCAGGAAAACTTATACAGAAGATTTGTACTTCAAGGTTATGAGATTTTCTATTCCTTGTGTGGAAAATTTATCCCTTATTTTGTATTTGATTTCTAGTATGAATTAAATTTCAGTTTAGATTTGGAATGCAAGTGATTTAAATGAAGTCACTGGCTAGGAGCAGGTGGTGGTGTATAAAGCAAGGGTGAATTTCGTATTTGGTTAGTCTCTCCCTAATCTTCAAGAAGAAAAGGCAGAAGGTGAATCATACTGCTTTAGACCACAGTATCATACCATACTACACTAAAGCATACTACTAATTTACATAATATGATGATAAAATTAGTGATTCGATTTATAGTTCTCAATAATTCAGCTTCAGTGTGAACTTGGCTCTTTTATTAAATACAGATGAAAGCCTTAAAACTTGTATCATCATTTCTATGTATGAAGAGAGTATAGCCTTGATCAGGGAGTTGATGCAAAACAAAAAGATCATAAGCGGGTCTTTGGAAGTAGATTATAAATGTAAAATCAAGGCATTTGAGTCCAAAAGACTCTTGGGTGCCTGTTTTGACACTAATCTCATGTTTCCAACCATATAAATTTAAAGTAGATATATTTAGACACTAATCTCATGTTATCAATCTCAAGCTCAACAAAATAGTACATACCAAGATTCCAGTTTACAAGATTTATTGTAATAAATATAAGTCGGTCTTTCCCAGTGTTCAATTCCCATCTTGAGTTTCCAACCATATAAATTTCATGAACTTATTTCTTAAATTCAAACCTGAATTGTACAGCAACTTTCATTGTTTTTACACTCAATTTGTATTGTACTTGCAATGGTGAGTAAATTAACCAGGTAAACTTTAGATTTAATTTTTTGTTGATTTACACTAAACTGAAGGTGGTGCCTGACGGAAACGATAAGGTTACCCGGCTGGTAATCTGGAGCGCACAGGTTCGAGCTCCGGCCTCTTCACATAATGTGAGGGAAAGGCTGCGCGCGCTAATCGACCACCCCCAGAGCCCGGAAAGCCGTGAGAATAGTATAGATGGGAGACTGTCTAGGAATTCCTCACGCTTGAGTACGGGAACCTTCGGCACTGGGTATCCACCTTACACTAAACTCAATTTTGTTTTGCAAAGAATCTTTAAAGTCGTTATGGACTGGAAATCGGTGTTATTATAAACTTAGCATGAATCGTAATTGTTACATATCATTCAACTTACTAGATCATTATTTTTATTTGGTTAGCGTATTACTCAAAGCTATTTAATACAATAAGCTGGGGATTTGGACAAGCCAAATTAATAATGAAAAAGACCAAAAAACCGACATCGACAATTTTCTGCAAATCAAATCCCTGTTTTGACATTTCACTTTTCTAATTTCTATCATTCTCACTCCCATTTTAACGCATTACCCACAATTTAATGAAATCTTGAAATGCAATACTTTTCGTAGAAACCGTTTTCACCTTTAAATTGCAAATTTTATTATCTTTCTAATGATATGTATAGTATATACGTATGTAATAATCAAATTGAAAAGTACAAATTTAAATTATACCTCAATGAAATAACACAACCATCTGCAGGATCGGGGTGGCAACAGCCAACAACCCCCATGCCATTTTCAACCCAACTTGGGAAAATTAATTAGAATAGCATCGCTTAAAAATTCACAATGAACGATGCCAATTTATACTTTGATTCAGTTACTGTGTGGCATTTGAGTGATGGCTATAATTGCATATTATATTGCAGTTGTAACAGCATTTAAGTAATGCATTAATACCTGCCATTTTTTATGTAATTATAACTGCACTTATCTGTTACAACTATAACTGCATCTCGAGATGCAGCAATTACTGCATCTGTAGGATGCAATTATATGATGTCTAAGTGGTGCAGTTATAACTACACCTTATATATTGCATCTAAGTGACATCTTGAAATGTAGCTATGATTGCATCTGCATGATGCAGCCATAACTGCATCAAATCACACACACACACACACACACACACACACACACAAACTTTAGCAGCCCCTTCGTATATGTTCCCAGCTTTGCCCCTGTACACTTTAAGCTGCTGACATATTACAGCAATTTAGTAAGAGAAAGGATCAAGATCCACATTTTTTAATTACTCCAAAATTCAACATTAATTTTCTTGTATCTATGTCTTTGATTTAGCAAATTTTATTCTCATACGATATTCTTATCACACAAATAACATTCAGAATTTTTTTTTTGACTATTCGGAGTTTTTTAAAACCTCAAAACCACAAATTACTATGAGCTATCAAAAATATTTTTCCATTCATTGATCTGAAATGTAATTTTGAGAGGAAAGGAACATTCAAAATAATCTAAAAGTGTGTATAGATTATCTATATAGACAAATTTTCATTCTATGCCTGTGGAAAAAAAAACTTCTTTCAAGTCTAGACCACATACAATATTTATTAGGAAAATGTGCTTTTTCATCTATTCATGTGCATTCTGGAAACACGCATATGTAAGCTTTTTTTTAAAACTACATCTAAGCACTTTGAATTTGCACGAGTACAAAATGAAACTTTGTTATTTTTTTTTTAAAAAAAAGCACACTAAAATGACGATAAGTGAAAAACTTATTCTCATAATAAGTCTTGAACGAAGCCTATACTTGAATTGATTTTTATTTTATTTAAAAAAAAAATCTAGAATGAAAACCTGCATTAAATTGGCTAAAAACAAGATATATATATATATATACACACACACACACACACACACACACACACACGCACACATATATACAAAAATCAGTGGAACAATTTAAGGAAATGAAAGAAATAGGTATCTTGATCGATCTTGTATTAAGTAATTGCTAAGTTAAATAAACAGACAGATGTTATAGATATAAATATAGTCAGCATTCAAGGTTTTCCGTCCTGTGAATAGCAAGTATAACCAATAAACAAGTCTAGAACAGAAGTTTGAATCATACCTTGAGATGAGCGTACAACTAGGGATGGCAATAGGTCCATCCTAGGTGGTAAAGAATGAACTGGGTGAACTGGAGCCGGATTTGAAGGTGAGGGCAAAATTGGTTTTTGGGAAATGCGTAAATCTGGTAACTCCTGTCTCAATTCTTCCATTTGATCTGAAAAGTATTATTAGGGCCAAATGATTATAGCGGGACCACGTATAATAGTGAATTTCAACAATAATATCTTTACATGTTAATGGAGGAGACATCCTTGAAGAAGAATGAAAATGGCAGGCACAAAGATGTGAGACTTTATATAATTTACAAGCCGGTACATCCAAACACAGGAAAACTTATACAGAAGATTTGTGCTTCAAGGTTATGAGATTTTCTATTCCTTGTGTGGAAAATTTATCCCTTATTTTGTATTTGATTTCTAGTATGAATTAAATTTCAGTTTAGATTTGGAATGCAAGTGATTTAAATGAAGTCACTGGCTAGGAACCTAGGAGCAGGTGGTGGTGTATAAAGCAAGGGCGAATTTCGTATTTGGTTAGTCTCTCCCTAATCTTCAAGAAGAAAAGGCAGAAGGTGAATCATACTGCTTTAGACTACAGTATCATACCATACTACACTAAAGCATACTACTAATTTACATAATATGATGATAAAATTAGTGATTCGATTTATAGTTCTCAATAATTCAGCTTCAGTGTGAACTTGGCTCTTTTTATTAAACACAGATGAAAGCCTTAAAACTTGTATCATCATTTCTATGTATGAAGAGAGTACAGCCTTGATCAGGGAGTTGATGCAAAACAAAAAGATCATAAGCGGGTCTTTGGAAGTAGATTATAAATGTAAAATCAAGGCATTTGAGTCCAAAAGACTCTTGGGTGCCTGTTTTGACACTAATCTCATGTTTCCAACCATATAAATTTAAAGCAGATATATTTAGACACCAATCTCATGTTGTCAATCTCAAGCTCAACAAAATAGTACATACCAAGATTCCAGTTTACAAGATTTATTGTAATATAAGTCGGTCTTTCCCAGTGTTCAATTCCCATCTTCAGTTTCCAACCATATAAATTTCATGAACTTATTTCTTAAATTCAAACCTGAATTGTACAGCAACTTTCATTGTTTTTACACTCAATTTGTATTGTACTTGCAATGGTGAGTAAATTAACCTAGTAAACTTTAGATTTAAATTTTTTGATGATTTACACCAAACTCAATTTTGTTTTGCAAAGAATCTTTAAAGACATTATGGACTGGAAAACGGTGTTATTATAAACTTAGCATGAATCGTAATTGTTACATATCATTCAACTTATTAGATCATTATTTTTATTTAGTTAGCGTATTACCAAAGCTATTTAATACAATAAGCGGGGGATTTGGACAAGCCAAATTAATAATAAAAAAGACCAAAAAACCGACATCAACAATTTTCTGCAAATCAAATCCCTGTTTTGACATTTCATTTTTCTAATTTCTATCATTCTCACTCCCATTTTAACGCATTACCCACAATTTAATGAAATCTTGAAATGCAATACTTTTTGTAGAAACCGTTTTCACTTTTAAATTGCAAATTTTATTATCTTTCTAATGATATGTATAATATATACGTATGTAATAATCAAATTGAAAAGTACAAATTTAAATTATACCTCAATGAAATAATACAACCATCTGCAGGATCGGGGTGGCAACAGCCAACAACCCCCATGCCATTTTCAACCCAATTTGATAAAATTAATTAGAATAGCATCGCTTAAAAATTCACAATGAACGATCCCAATTTATACTTTGATTCAATTACTGTGTGGCATTTGAGTGACGGCTATAATTGCATATTATATTGCAGTTGTAACAGCATTTAACTAATGCATTAATACCTGCCATTTTTTATGTAATTATAACTGCACTTATCTGTTACAACTATAACTGCATCTTGAGATGCAGCTATTACTGCATCTGTAGGATGCAATTATACGATGTTTAAGTGGTGCAGTTATAACTACACCTTATATATTGCATCTAAGTGACATCTTGAAATGTAGCTATGATTGCATCTGCGTGATGCAGCCATAACTGCATCAACACACACACACACACACACACACACACACACACCCCTTTAACAGCCCCTTCGTATAAGTTCCCAGCTTTGCCCCTGTACACTTTAAGCTGCTGACATATTACAGCAATTTAGTAAGAGAAAGGATCAAGATCCACATTTTTTCATTACTCCAAAATTCAACATTAATTTTCTTGTATCTATGTCTTTGATTTAGCAAATTTTATTCTCATACGATATTCTTATAACACAAATAACATTCAGAATTTTTTTTTTGACTATTCGGTGTTTTTTAAAACCTCAAAACCACAAATTACTATGAGCTATCAAAAATATTTTTCCATTCATTGATCTGAAATGTAATTTTGAGAGGAAAGGAACATTCAAAATAATCTAAAAGTGTGTATAGATTATCTATGTAGACAAATTTTCATTCTATGCCTGTGGAAAAAAAAACTTATTTCAAGTCTAGACCACATTCAATATTTACTAGGAAAATGTGCTTTTTCATCTATTCATGTGCATTCTGGAAACACGCATATGTAAGCTTTTTTTAAAAACTACATCTAAGCACTTCGAATTTGCACGAGTACAAAATGAAACTTTGTTATTTTTTCTTAAAAAAAGCACAGTAAAATGACGATAAGTGACAAACTTATTCTCATAATAAGTCTTGAACGAAGCCTATACTTGAATTGATTTTTATTTTATTTTTATTTTACAAAAAAATCTAGAATGAAAACTTTTCCAATAATAAAAAAGAACGTTATCTGCATTAAATTGGCTAAAAACAAGATATATATACATATATATACATATTTACACACACACATATATATAGAGAGAGAGATACAAAAATCAGTGGAACATTTTAAGGAAATGAAAGAAATAGGTATCTTGATCGATCTTGTATTAAGTAATTGCTAAGTTAAATAAACAGACAGATGTTATAGACATAAATACAGTCAGCATTCAAGGTTTTCCGTCCTGTGAATAGTAGGTATAACCAATAAACAAGTCTAGAACAGAAGTTTGAATCATACCTTGAGATGAGCGTACAACTAGGGATGGCAATAGGTCCATCCTAGGTGGTAAAGAATGAACTGGGTGAACTGGAGCCAGATTTGAAGGTGAGGGCAAAATTGGTTTTTCGGAAATGCGTAAATCTGGTAACTCCTGTCTCAATTCTTCCATTTGATCTGAGAAGTATTATTAGGGCCAACTGATTTTAGCAGGACCACGTATAATAGTGAATTTCAACAATAATATCTTTACATGTTAATGGAGGAGACATCCTTGAAGAAGAATGAAAATGGCAGGCACAAAGATGTGAGACTTTATATAATTTACACGCCGGTACATCCAAACACAGAAAAACATATACAGAAGATTTGTACTTCAAGGTTATGAGATTTTCTATTCCTTGTGTGGAAAATTTATCCCTTATTTTGTATTTGATTTCTAGTATGAATTAAATTTCAGTTTAGATTTGGAATGCAAGTGATTTAAATGAAGTCACTGGCTAGGAGCAGGTGGTGGTGTATAAAGCAAGGGTTAATTTCGTATTTGGTTAGTCTCTCCTTAATCTTCCAGAAGAAAAGGCAGAAGGTGAATCATACTGCTGTAGACTACAGTATCATACCATACTACACTAAAGCATACTACTAATTTACATAATATGATGATAAAATTAGTGATTCGATTTTTAGTTCTCAATAATTCAGCTTCAGTGTGAACTTGGCTCTTTTTATTAAACACAGATGAAAGCCTTTAAACTTGTATCATCATTTCTATGTATGAAGAGAGTATAGCCTTGATCAGGGAGTTGATGCAAAACAAAAAGATCATAATCGGGTCTTTGGAAGTAGATTATAAATGTAAAATCAAAGCATTTGAGTCCAAAAGACTCTTGGGTGCTGGACAGCCAAAGGTCACCCCCCCCCCCTGCGCCCAAAGGTCCCCTCCCGCCTTAAATTATCAACAGATAATCCTAAGACATGCTGCCATTTTTTCACTAACAGGAATATAAGAGATTGTACCTTGAATTACTTCCAAGTTTCCATGCGTATTATCCTGAAGAAAGTTACTTCTAAAAAGCTCAGCTAAGCTTAGGTTTTTCTGAACAGCATGTGTTAATTCTTCTATGTCTTTTAACTGTTGTTTATACATTTTCTCTTCATTCTGAACTAGGGCACTGTGCTTCTTTCGTACCTCTTCGAGCTCCTTCTCATGCTCTTCAGCTAAAACCAACTTCTGCACAACAAATAAAACAAAACAAAACAAAAAAAGTTGATAAATTGTGTAGAAAAGATTAAGACATTGAACACTTGTATCTATTATTTTCAACAAAACCACATTATTTTGTAAATTTTCTTAGCTTGGGTGATAAACTTCTAGGTTATTTTGCAAGCTCGTTATTTTATATAGTGGAATCCATACAAATTAAGAAAATAGGAAAATTAGTAAATTACTGGCTTAAGTTATTCTTGAAAACGGCTGAAAGTGCTTACCAATTTACAAAATTCTTTGCGGCAAAAATTTGAAAATATACAGTTGATCCTAATTGGTATATACCATAAATACTTAAAAAAAATGGGAAGAAAGAATGCTCACCCTCTGTTGATGAGAATGAGAAATTGAGTGCTTCTGGTGGTGCATAATAGACAATACATTTTGCAGAGGATCGACATTTAACTCTTCTTGAGGAATGGGCTGTGATGCTGCAAACAGTTGTCGCACAAAATCACTGACTTCTGGTTGGTAACTTGTAGTAGTGTGATTATTTGGTTGGGCAGTTTCAAGTGAGGGATTGGGAACCGATGGCACTTGTCGGACATCACTGCACGCAACCGGTGGTTGCTCATTTTCAGGACTATTATGTGGATGTGGATCTTCAGCCTGGGGCAATGTTCTTTCAAAACGAATCCTTTGTGTGTCCATTCGAACTTCATTTTGGTTAGCAGTAGAAGGATTTGCCTGGTATCTTGATTCATCATCATTAGCTTCTTCAAGTAATTCTTTAACATTGAAATATTCATATATGAAACCTGTATCTGTCAAAGGAAGAGATTCATAAGGCTTGATTATAATACCGCTACGAGCCTTTTCTAACCACTGATCCTTCAATTGTTTCTCCTTATTTCTTGCCTCTATTTGCATGATCCTTAGTTTCTTACGTTGCAACTTTAAGTGAAGATCAAATTGATCTAGTTCCTCCAAAATCTTTTCCTTAGCGGCAGCAGACTGAAAAACTGAATCATGGTATCTTTTCAAAATCTGTTTTTCTTCGTTGCTTTGCCTTTTGCAATCTCTTGTTTCTTGTTCCTGCTTCAAAAGGATTTGTCCCATCCTTTCTGTATATATTTTATCTACCTCATAACTAGGATTAGTGGCATCCTCTTTCATCACATCCCCTCCAAGATTCAATTGATTATTATTGCTTGAGGCATGTAACTGAACAGTGTGACCAGTTGATTCCTTCTGAGTTTCTACACTCTCTAATCCTGGTATACTTACTCTCATGTCATCATCTTTTTCTGGAATTTGAGGATTAGGATGCCTATTCCTTTGAGATGAACCAGAAGTATGCGGAGATGTAATAGTTTGAAGCAGTTTTGACCAAAAATCTACCGGATCACTTTGAACCAAAGCACTCTTGACTTTCTCACCACATAGAGTGATATTTCTTATGTAAGAATCTCCACTCATATGAGCATAAACAATGTTTGAACACTTTCTACCAACAACATTATTGTCACTTCCAGCTGGAGTTTCCAGCAAATACAGCATTTCTTTCAAAAGGGATTTATCAATCAGTGATTCTGGATGAGCAGTAGAGCTATCTAACTCATTAAGCTTGTCGAACAAACAGGACGCACCCCAAGTAAGAAGCGAATGTCTAAATTTAGTGCTAGTATTTTCTATATCAGTTTCTATTCCCCTATCATCTTTTGCTAAACTAAGAATTTTTTCTTCTACTGTATATGGTGAGTATAGTCGAAATAATTTAACCGGTTGTGTTTTGGAGCAAAAAGTTATCTTTTTTAGAGCTTTCACGTCATTCACTGGATTCCAATCGCTATGGAAAATAATAACAGCATCAACTGATGAAAGTTTAATCCTTGGACGGCATGCAAGCTTTTCAATCACCATAACAAATGTCTCGCTTTTAGCATCATTAAACTTCCTTAAGGTACTTTCTATTTTCGGTTTCTCAATAAGTTTATCAACATATGCAAACGATGCCTCACCAAACCTTTCACGTAAAAAATCATCTAGAATGTGCCCCAAATGATACTTTGACGATTCAGGCTGCAAATAATTATGAATAAAGTATAAAATGTCTAGATAAAAATATTTAGATAAACAGAGTTTCCTATGGAGTATAATATGTCATAATTATAAATTGCTATCATGTTGACTTAAAATGTACAGACTTCAGAACCAATACATCCAAGATGTAGCAACAACCACAGAAACGCAATCTGCACCATGCAATAATCAATTAAAGAGGCTCAATTGAATGATGAAGTGATGTTATGTTGTCGTGGCAGATTTCGCATATATGTCGAGTATTGATAAAATCAATAACACAAACCATCGACGTTGTACTGACATGGAATCCCAACCTCAGGGAATGAATAACAGATGGTGGTATATGTTTATGATAAACAGCCACAATATAGTAGTGCTAATAAACTGCACAAGAGGAAAATAAAAGTGGACAAATAGTACAGATAATTCAACAGGATTTGATGGAGCATGCTAGAAATGGTAGAACTCTGAAGGAAGCATGAAATGCATGTATCTCTTTATTTTGACAATCTAACCGTGCTCAATTGTAGTGTTTGGAGAATTATATTAATAGAAACCAAGTGACCTGACAATCTCACAAGCCTTTAGGCAAAATATACGTATTCGCAAAATATGTATACAAAAATAGTGATGCAGACAAACAGAATAATTTTACGGAGGTTTATGACCCAAGAACAATAGTTCAATGGCCATGTCTTATGGTTTGAGAATAACTTATGTTGAAATCGAGGTTTGAAATTTTGGATCTAGGTTCCATTCTGATCATTTGAAATTTTCAAATTTTCTGTTCTGTTTTAGAGATTGTAGACATTCCAGGGTATATATATATAACACTGGCGTGAAAAGCTTAAAACCCACTCAACATTTCTCTTTAAGATATTGAGACCTTGAAGCTCAGTTATGTTGAATCTCTGAAGCCATAAAAGAAATAATAATTAACAGTGGTTTCTCTTTATCCTGTGTTGAAGTCTTAAAAACCCAGTGAATCTTTCATGCCCACACAATCACAATTTTGTTGGTGGAATCATGCAAATCTTGTCCTAACTAATCTGCGAGATGAAAACTAAATGTTCAAAATGACGAAAACAAAACTTTCCACAGGTAACTTCCCATAAGGAATAAATTCCTTAGCGGACCATTTATCTTACTTTTTTTTTTCAAAATGATTTTTTTTTCTTCAACGACTCAACGTAATTCAAATCCAAAGTTTAGAAGTGATCTTTGGAGTTTTTAAAACAGAAACAAAATTTCAAATGACCGGAACGAAACTGCTATTTTAAACCTTGATTTATTCTTTATTTCAGGCATTTGCTGGATGAATGAGAGAACATTGATGAATATAGAATCACTAAAAAGGAAAAGTTTGCATGTATTATAGTGTCCAAATGATAAAAGAACTATGATAACACATTCACACCAAATTAAAATTATGCACTTCATTAAAAAAAGGCTCCTTAAGCATTCCGAGTATACCTGCATAAGAATAAGCACTTTTAGACCAAGTCTCTTCATCTTAAGTAGAATATTATCAAGAAGCTGAAATTTACTGCTTGCATTCACTCCAACATTCAGCCATTCTTTCTCTGTGAGACCACTAACCAGTGAATCTTGCAAAGAGTGGTCGGCTAAGTATGGGTGATCGCAGCACTGAAAAGACCAGAAAAATAGTTAAATATATAACAATGATTTATTCACATATTCCACAAAACTTGGACCTGTTAACCAACCATTCTGATAGACTTAAGAATGTCAAGAAGCTTTTCAACGTAATCATATCGTGATCGAAGTGAGAGAGAATTAGAGGTCAAAATATTGCAATATTGTTTTAGCTGCAATGCAGAAAGTTGAACTGGAACCCAGTATTCCAAAAATATTGATGAGGTTCTCTTTCCTGCATGCACGATATACCGCTTCAATCTCTTTTTCAATATAGAAAGATCATCGCCATTTTCACTTGAATCAGACTTCGAATTTTGTGGGCTACTTTGTCCTTTTATGTCAAGAACTGAAAGCATTTTGTAGTAGTCGGCAACAGTTTCCTGAGAAAATCAAAAGATTGGCAAGATTGCTACATTGAACAGAGAAAATATAGTATGGTAGCATAAATCAACCTTAGGTACACTATTCAAAATAAGGAGTCTGAATTCCGAGGACAGAGTTGCAAATTGCTCAAAATATTTGGAAACACCTGTCTTTTGACAGTCATCTATAATTATTCCCTCCCAGCCGAGACAATTCAAATATTGAAGGTCCTGTTGAGCGATATATTGCAAACAAAGTAATAATTTTGAATAAAATGTAGTAGATAAAAATATACTAAGGACATTTAAGAAATTATTGTAAAACTAAGAATCCTAGAAGCCATTGCAGTAGATAGCCTACCAACACATGCGCGACCACACAAAGGAATAAGAGTACAAGGGAAAAAAAACAAAATATTACATCCATAAGGAATAGAGAGCTTATAGTCTAATTAAACATCCTATAATCCTCTTGTGAAATTCCGGTTCATGTGCAAATCATGTGACTGTCTTTATCATTACTTTCTTCTTCTTCTTTTTGTGAACGATTACGTTTGTGTGGGGGTATTTGCATTAGATCAAACTGCACAGTCCCAGTTCGCGGCAAGGCTATATGTTGCCTCAGGAACCATCACTTTATTAAGCCATATAAATGCTACAACTGAAATAGGAAGGTAACTAAATAAATGGTAGTTAAATCATTGTCATGCATTTTGTGAGTTAGGGGCTCAACAAGCAATTCATGCATCAATCAAGAATAGAACATTCACAAAATAGTAAAACGCATACAAAATCAATTGTACCCATAGTTTGATTTTGTAGTCATAGTTACCTCGACAACTACATCAGGGGATGTGATGAGAACTTTAAACATAACACAACCACCCTCCTCATAAAATTCAAGAGACCTTATTATTTCACGAACATTTCTGTTCCCACTATAAACTACAATGTTTATACATGGCGCCATATGAGCAAACTCAGCTTCCCATCTTGAAAGAGAGGGGATGGTTGAAATGATAAGGAAAGGAAGACAAGTATAAGAGAGCAAGTGTGAAATGAATACGATGGATTTAACCTTTGCGTCCTGCCAAAAATAAAATGCAGTAGGTGTTATATAAAGAAAAACAAGTCATGCATTGTTAAATGGGCTAATACAGTCTGACTCTAAACACCTGACAAAATCTCATACCGAACTATTATCTTGATCTCAAATTAACATGCACAATTGCGAGATCGATACGTGTTCCAACAGATACGCTACCTGATCATGAATAAGAATGGCATTTCGATTTTTGTGCCAAAGGTTAATGATATTGCAAACTGAGATCAGGATCTCATTATCATGTTCAACTGGAAGCTCATCAACAAACTTTGGGAGCTTCTTGAGTGGGTTTTCTCTTACAAATATATCCTGAAATTGAGAACAGTAGGAGAATGATATAAAAGCTACAAATTAAGATAGGATATATTGTAAGCAATAACATTATCAAGCATCTTGTTAGCAGAAGATATTAACAAATTTGGCACAGAAAACTTCATCAACTAACAATCATTGAAACATCAATAATTTAGTTCGCAACAAAGCATAAAGTAACAAAAAATAACTTCTACACATATCATTTAAGTTCAAAGGAAACGTCCTTGTGAGTATTACTACCTTGTAAATCACAGGCATATTAAAATAAGCAGTTGATATTCATTTTGTTAGCATTCACACTTCATAAACATCTAACTTCTGCATATATTTTTTTCCAGTTTCTACCCTTTCTTGACATATGTGAAATATAATTCATTTATTGCTGCTATGTTTATGAAAAAGTTTGAAATATATTGATTAAAAACTATATTAGCTTAGTTAAGAGAATATGAGTCCATGTATAATATTAACGAAGGATTGACACGTCATTTGCTGATGATCATTTTGCTTAAAGAAGGCCATTAAAGAACCAGCACTGCATGGCTGGAATGTCTATAGAGGGAGATGAGGTACAAAAATAAGAATGAGAGAAAAGACAGAAGATTTTTGAAAATTCAGCTTCAAGTTTTGTGTAATTTCAGCTATAAGGATTTTGCTAACCAGTTGCTAAAGATGCGTAAATTTATGCACGTATCTTGAACTGGTTTTGATCTTTAACCTTTTGTATATTGAGTAGAGAGTATGTGATTTGTTATGGATATATTGCATGTGTACTGTTGCAGGCAGTATGCACATTGTGATTTATTAGTCTTTTAACTGGCAATTAAATAGATGATACTGAACAGAAATTAAAAAACAAAAACAAAGAAAATAAAATTTACGTAGAGGTTTTTTTTTAAAATGGTAATGATTTACTGACGGATATATAGATGAAATAATGATTCTGAGTGATTTATAATGTCAACATTAGAAAGGATTTTTTTCGATAGAAAATAATAATAATAATAATAATAATAATACTTATTACGTAATGGTTTAAGATTGCTTATGTCGATATATAGGAAGCAAGGATAGCATAAAATCTGGAATATAGTTCCAAAATAATCTTTTTATTTTTTGAAAAAGAAGAAGACATATCCAAATTTTCATGTGACACCAGACCTGTTAGCATTATATGCTTCAGTTTTAGAATTTGAATCCAACCAATTAATTGGTGCTATTTCTAAATGAGTGATCACTGCTATGAGCAATGTTATCGGCATCACAATGTAAAGAACAAGGAACCAAACCATCAAAGCATAAATGTTCAGCCTTATATGACAAATGCAAAACTGAAATAAAAGTAATACTTTGTTTGTTTGAGAAGGATTTAACGTTTTCTTCGCCTCAAGTTGTCGCCTCTCGAACTCATCCACCAAAGCTTTCCCATTGGCTGAGCACAAAAATTCTGAATTTTCAAACTCCCAGGTAGAGTGCTCATACCCAAGTCCTTTCCATTTTATAAGCCACTCAACATAGCAATACTCAATGTTCTCAGCATGTCCACATGAACAAAAATCAGTCTGTTCTGGTGGCATCCAGAATCTTCGCTGTAACAGACGATGTGGCTCCGTCCATTCATGTTTCCATCTGATCTCCTAACAATCGAGAAAATAGCAAACTATTGAGATAAACACGTTAAACTGTAGATTGCAAACGTAAGTTAAAGGGGAAAATGAAGGGAATGGAAGTTAAAACAGAATGTCTGAAAACTTAAAATCCTATAGGAGGAGAAATATTAAACCAGTAGCTGATTTCCTATATAAAAATATTACTCATTAGGCTAACAAATATCCTTTGCACTGTGTTTGCATGCGTGTGTGTGTGTGTGTGTGTGTGTGTGTGTCACTTCCTCTTCTCTCTCAGTTGAAATTCACTTCGTCTCATCTGAAATCCAAATACAAAAAAATGTTATCTTTATTTGAAAATTAATTTGTATCATTTTCAATCTAAAAGCATAACAGATATTGATATTAACTTTGCTTAACAAATACAAAATGAGTCAAATTTTAATAACAACTAAGCCAATATTCCCAAATGAGTAAAATTTTAATGAATTAGATAATTTTATAGTTTTGTTGAAACTCGATCAGACTATACAATCCTAAAAGCTTACAAAAACATCACCGGCATCTTTAATAGAATGAAGGATATAAATACCTATATCATATTATTTTATTGGAGATTTAATTAGAGATTGAGACGATGAGACTGAGACGGAGACTGAGATCGCTCATCCTCCATAATTTTAATGTATTATAACATCTCTTACTTGATAACAGGTTTAGGATTCAGATTTTCGATGAAGAGAAAGGGGAAGAAAATAGTTTTGGTGGGATAGAAGAGGGAGTTAATAACATAAATGCCAATGTAGTAGTTTCCTTTATTTTGTAAGGGTAAAATCAATAACCGTATTTTTCTATTATCAAAATCAGTCAACTAAAAAAGATAATAAAAAAAACTTTCACTTCACTTAATAAATCATTTTTCCATTTAATAATTCACAGAGTAAATAGCATTCAAACTGTTAGAAATGTTGAAGCCTCTGTGCTTTTTTGTTTTTATAACAGGAAGTTGGTTATTTTATGATTCAAATCATGGCATTTTCCTTCCAATTTATCCCCACAGAATTCCAAAATTAATGATGATAGTTACTAGGTTTAACTTGTCTAAAATATCCTTGTGGTAAATTCAAAGCTATAAGGGTAAACTATCACATTATTGGGTGAATGTTAACTTGTGTGATTCTAAAAAGAAATGTTAAACATGTATCAATGACCATCATCCCATATGCTAAGCCATCAAGGGTAAACTGTTACTAGAGGCCATGAGTTTAAATTCATACACAGAATAACCAAGTTAAAAAAGAAATATTAAAATGAACCTACTAAATACATGTTAGTGAAAACCATCGGAACTAAAACCATTCTTATAATTCTATCTTTAAGTTGTTATTACAATGAACGATTTTGGATATGCAAATTAAGTCGATTTTTTGTAAATAGTATATTAAAATATGCACAACGGAACATGTTAGCATAACCCTTTTTAACATAAAAAAGGTGGGGAGGTTGAAATTTAATAGGATGATGATGATAATGATGGTAACCTGCCCTCTTTGTTGCTTCTTGGCAAATTTTGTTAGGAGTACAGAATCCTCCGTTAGCACTTGGCTTCTGGGAATCCAAAGATTATGAATATGCGCCAGACCTTTAAACTTAACGAAATAAAGCTTCCCTTTTTGCTCGTCTAAAAGCATAATAATAAATGAATAAGTCTAAAAGCATAATAATAAATAAATAACAAAATGCGAGACTGTAAAATAAATTTGAAACTACCGAAGTAGTTATCTGTAAAGTACATACTTACCGTTTCTAGAATCCAAAATCGATTCAATGCCATGGGATACTGAATGCACTCCAAACTCCAGTTTTTTCCGTAAGCAGCAAAAGCACAGCCACGATCCAAAAGGAACGTTACTCAAAGGAGGATCCAAACAAGATAGATGATAGCATCTCTTACAGTTCTTGCCATCACAATACCTGTATATATTTGAAGAATTTATATAACATAAAATTTATTTGTGCATATACGTGTCTTTTAAAAGAAAAAAGGATTCCATCTTTTGGTTTTGGGTTCCATCTCTAGCCAACTCCAATTTGTTTGGGATTAATGGTTTAGTTGTTGTGTATATGTGCGTAATACACAAAAACATACATACATATGTCACGGGGAATAAGTGTAACAACCCGGAAATTCTCGACCAATTTAAAATTTATATTTTAGCTATTTTAATGGATTTTGAATATCTAAAATGATTTATTTTACATAATAACGACTGAAAATTTATTTAAATTGAAGTTAGAACGTATAAATTTATATTATTAATTATAAATAGAGTTTGAAATGGCGCGGTAGTTTGAAAATTCGATTTTAAATTTCAATTGAATGTACAAGATTCAAAATAAATCGGGTTTCAGTAAAACCAGAAACATTTGAATCTGTTCAATAATATCCTTCTAACGAATGTGAAAAATTCAAATTTCATAATATAAATTGGAAGTTATGTCCAGTTTAAAATTTAAAATAATCGCTATGGAATTTAATATATTTTTAAATTATATATAGCCCTTAAAAATAACCATTTTGCAAACGAACTCCGTTTTCGACGAAACCACTTTTGTTGAATCAAAAATGTCAAATTATTATTAGGTTTCAAAATTCATAATTTTTGGAATTAATATATGAGCGCAGTGAATTTAAATGGGTTTGGTAATTTCTGTTTGAATTTAATCGACTGGAAAATGGTCATTTTCCAAACGATCTCCAAATTCGACGAAATTAGTTTTGTTAGGACCGTATCATCAAAACATAACTAGATTTATTTTTTTGTGATTTTTGAAGTCAGTATGTGGCCCCGGTAAATTAAAATGTACGTTGAAATTCAATCCGGTCTTTCCCGTAAAGGGAAGTTCGGGTCGTCTCAACAAGCGAAATCCACCCTTTATTTATCCGCCTCCTCCCTCCATATTTTCGTACAAAAAGAAAAGATGATTTTAATAATTTTTTGAAGATATGTTTAATTTGTTAGCAAAATAATCTATGCCAAAATTTTAATCATTCTGGATAATTAGCCTCTTTAAACTACAAGCCAACATGAACCTGTGGAAAATACTTAAGATCAACAATAATCGTATTTTTTTAACTTTGATATGAAACATTATTCTTTTGTATCATGTCAGCACTGACCAGGTACTGCAAGTAGAAGTTATAAAATACATTCTCAACATCCAAAGTTGCAGTAGTCAACTGAATGAATAATGAATGTTACGGAAACATATATATCAGGAAAATCTATATAACAAAAAGGACTGGTTAGTTATTCAGAGACAAAGAGAGGCTGAGATTTAATCTTAGCAAAGATAAAGAATGGCCAGGATTATATCATTTGTCCACGTCTGGATACAACAAACGTGCCTTTCTTCAACCGCTCCACTAACCCACTTCTTCATTTAAACAGGAGCAGCTACAGCAAGTATTTACCCTCTCTTCCTTCACTGCTCTTATCTAATACAAAAACTAGCCATCCGAATCTCATTGTTTTCCGTCCTACATACCTTTTCGCTTTCTTCTGATTCGTTCCACTGCCATCATAAAATCAAGCCAAAACTTCAAACGAGTCCTCCCATATATCATGCAAACGTACAAGAATCCGTAGAAAGTGAATACACGTATGAAACAAGACTGAAGGTACAGAAAAAACTGTTCTTGCACCATGTCTTTAACTAATTATTCTTCTGTTTCTTTATCTCCTGCCACAATCATGGAATCAATCTACATATGAAGTTGGTATTTCCTAACTCTCATATTGACTTGCACCCTGCTCTAAATCGGTTGCTGATATGTTGATTAATTGCTTATTTTACTGCTATTGCTTTTTAAGGGTTATTGGTTAAATTTTATTTTTGTTGCATACAACACACGCACTTTAACCTTGCTGCTTTCTTTTGCAGTTTATCCCATGCGTTGACATCACCTTGGTTCGGCTATTACTTTGCACCGAGGACCTGTCTTTTGAGTTTATCCTTGGACGACCAGTTTCATATATCAGAAGGTATGTTATTATCTATATAACAAAACTGTATAAACTATCATCCACTCATCGAAAGTTGCCACAATTATAAAATGCCTACATTTTGCTCTGTAATAATGTCTTTGTTACATATGAAAAAAAAAAGGTTTTCACCTCTTAATCTACCACGGTTGTGGTTTGAAACTTCAATAATCAATGGTCGAATATATAGTGGAGTTACACTTCCACAAAGTTAACTGACATATCACCATACATTTTGGTTCTTATGTTATTTATTTAATCTTCATAATTTGTGCCATTATTGATACATCAATTGACTCTTCTTAAGGCAGTGTTATATTTTCTTTTTTTATGTACTACAAGTATTTCTTTCTGGACAATGCTTTGACTTCTAGATGCTCTCATTTATAAGTAATGGCAACCGTTTCAACCTTTGTTTGGAAATCACGTATAACTAATAGCAGCCTTGGACAACTTTGCAACTGTAATTAGCACATGATTTTGTCCTTTACTGTACAAATGCAAATCGCCAGAATCTATTATTATTTTGTTCTTTAGAAGATTTTAATAATTTAATTGTGGATTGACGTAATATTTTTTAAACAATGGCTAAATTGTCGCAGTTAATTTTATTTAGTATAAGTTAATACATGTTTATGGAAATATATTAAATTATGTTCTCGCTTAACCGTTGTCAACAATTACAGTCCAACGCTGACCCGGAATTTAAATAATCATTGTATTAAGTCAAGAATGCTTTAAGCCATGGTAAACTACATGCGCTTTTTTGTTCAAGTTTTCAACATATATATCTTGGTATGCCGTATGCATCATAATATTTATATTTACGAATGCATGTTAGTAAATTCTACTTAATTATTATCTAGCTGACTTGAACGTGAAGTTATCGTCACCTTTTCTTATTATTTTCGGAAGGGAAGGAGAAACATGTGCTAAAACGAACATAGGTTTGCAAGAAATTTTAGTTACCTACCAATGTTAAAAATGAGGAAAGATAGAAAAGCGAAACAGAGGGTATTCTGTTCTTTTTATATATCTTGATTGTACTGAGTTTGTTAACATTTTGATTAATTTGGTATTTGGAACTAAAATCTACTACGCATCTCGACTTTGTAGCTTCCAAATTAGTCAAATAAATTATTTCAGACTTTTCATCATACTCTTCATCAATTTACTGAAACAAAGAATTTTTCAACCAAATTTTACTTCCATATTTTCTCCTGCCCCATTAATTGTTGATTATTCATCCATAAAGAGCATGCGTAAATTTTTTATTCTTGACTGCTAACTAAAATATTAGTACATTGTAAATAGTACGTATACGCATGCATTCCTTTACTTACTACAGTATCAAATCAAATATGTTAACCACAATTGATTAAAATCTTTAAAAACATATCCAAAAGTGTCCATGTCATCTTCCCTTTTTTACATTAAATTAGAGCATAAACAATACAAATTTTACTTCCGTTATACAAACATGTGAATTTTGAAATAATTCACATGAAATGAATACGGGAAAAACAAATACTATAATGTCACCCTCAGTGACCAAAAGATTTGCTTATACTCCTACTCTAAACATAGCCGATGGCGATATTAATATGTAAGCCAATATTCCCATTTCGATCTCCAGCCATTGTATTAATGATTATACTGCAGCTGTTAAACATGAATACAATTTATTATCAAGGTACACAGTATTATTAACATATGTTTGGCTATTTTTTCAGCCTTAACACCACTCAAATGGATAGTAAACCTTCTAATCGTTCAGTTGCACAGTCGTTACATCGACAAAGGGAAAAGATGTCAAATATACCGACAAATTTTTCCATCAATGATAACTCTATGTTGAACAATGCATCTTCCACTTCAACAAGTATATTGGCCGATATCACCAATGGCTTACAAACAGCTGAAAGAACTACGGACAATACACAACACACAACGACCATGGATCCAACAACTACGCCGGTCGATAATATGTAAGCCTTTATTTTTGGATTTTTATCAAAAAACGAGTGGTAGTGATCACGTAGAGTTATGAATGGTGGTAGTGATCACGTAGCTGAACCTACATGTGATGCACAATATATTAATGAACTACAACCTCATCATTTGTGGCGACATTTGGGAGAATAGAAATGTTATTGTTTCTAAAATTGTAAATATCCTACATGCATATGGAGTCAATGTCATTCTTTTTGATAATCATGTAAGTTTTTCTCTTCTACATACATACGTACATATTTTAATTTTCACTTACTAATAGGCAATATTTACCATAATTTTAAAGGGCCGGCATGTTTATCCAAAAGAACCGAGGAAATTTGCATGCAGCACATGGTCAATACAAAGACCAACCATGGGGAGTGAAGTATGGCTTTCAATATATGTTCCCATGCTCCTTATATTTTATTATCATTCGTACTTACATTAATCACTTCATACTCTAGACATGGGATAATGCTTTGCTACAACACAAAGATAATAAAAAAAGAAACCGACAGACTATTGAGTGGCCTGTAAAAAATGTTTCGGTACGCTCACCATTATTGCACTTTACTTCTATAAAACAACACCATGTTACGTTTAACCACCTTTTATTTATTTATATTTGCAGCTTCGCTTGCATTCAACACATTGGAGTACGAACGTGATCATCGACAACTACACATTTTTACGTGTACTTAAACAGATGTCTAGATGCTAGGATGATTAAATTTGAAGATGTTTTTATTATTTGCTTTTGTTAAAACTAAGCTTTTTTGGTTGTACAAACTTGACTATTTGGTTATCGTTGTTGATTTTTATTATCAGATATCATACCTTGACAGGTTCTGAGTTCATCGTTGACTTGGGAAGAGCAATGGCTTTCAAAATATGTCATTTACGAACTGTGCATGTACTAAATGCATGCATGCAACATCTGCTAAATGAAGTTTACTTATTGTTTAATTGGTATTAACTGCATGCATGCAATTGAACAATTTGTCGCTTACCATTGATGTCTGTTTATTTTACATGTGCGTTGAATAAATCATGCTCATAATAGAACCTTCTTCGATCCCTCTGCTTAGTTTTTTATTACTAACTTATGCATATCATAATTTTATACTCATTTTTTCTACCATCTTTCTCTTCAACCAATATATATCACTTACAATATATATCTTGCTTCTACACAATATGCTATCACTACATATTGATGCATTCAATCTAAAACACTTAAAAGTCTATGCTCCCGTGCATCGCACGGGTTTCCACTCGTAAACCAACATAATGCTTGAGTGCTGTACAAATGAAAACAACTGAAAGCAGTTGAGATAATAGATTCAGCTATCTTGTTCCCTTTTTATAATATGTAAATAGTCTATATAAAAGATCGCTACCAAACAATATATATATATATACTATTTAAAGATCGCTACCAAACAATATATATATATATATGGTACCCAGTGTATTAAAAAACACGCCTCGAGGCGAGGCGTTGGCAAAAACGCGTTGAGGCGCATCTCAAGAGGCGTTTTACCACTGAGGCTTAAGCCTCAACCAATAATTTAGTTGTCTTAATATTATTTTATATCCCTACAACCATTTACAATGTTTTATTTAGTTGTCTTAATATTATTTTATATTTAAGTTATACAAGTTTTCTTCTTCCTAAATTTGGTATTCTGGTGCAAGCATATACACAATAATTTAAACGCATGAGTTAAAACAATGTCTTATTATTTTATATATTGCACAACAAATTCTATCCTCAAAACAATGTTTCGATAATAGTTGTAATACCTTGGTGTCATAGTAGTCAACGCGCAAACAGGCGTAAGCATTGAGCCTAGGGCTTTTACAGCCTTGGGCTTTTTTTTGTGTCTTTTATATGAGTTTGATCTGCTATTTTACTAACTACAAATTAATTTTTAAACCATATTTTATAATTCATTCAATTACCTACATATTTTATTAGTAAGATTTAAATTTTAAACCTTATTTTATAATTTGTTGAATAATTAAAATTTTTATTTAACTATTTATAAACAAAATTTTGAATTTGGCAAAAAAAAAGTGTCTCAAACTAATAAAAGGCGCACTCAAACTGCAAAAAGGCGCAAGCCTTGAGCTTTGGGCTTTTCTGCGCTTAGGCGCGCGCCTCGATGACTATACTTGGTGTTACACTAACTTGGTGGAAACACAAACTACCTAAAATGCTCTTTGTATATGTACATAAAAAAATATAATCTAAAAACGAATCAAATCAATCCTCTTTTTTTAGGGGCAAAGCTGACCGGATTTATAGTTGCCGTACAACTTAATCAAATCAATTCTTATCCTAACATCACAATAATTTATTCAAAAGAATTAGGAACAAAGTTACTTTTCATATCCGTTCGGAGAAATTCAGTCAATCTTCATCCTAACTTCGTAATTAATCCTGAATTTGGTACCTATTAACAAAAGTTTGGTCAAACTTTATATCAGGTAAATCCTTGTCTTAAGCAAGCATATAATTCAACATCAATTTTATTTTTCCAGAGTTACATCTTAAAAATTGCAACAAACGTTAAAATTAATATTAAATTCCTTTCTAATATTTAAATATTGCATCTTCTTTCACATCTTCATGTTTCAAAATCATCTCTCAACCTTCGATTCTCAAACTCTACCCTCAATCTTATTACCACTACATTGAACCAGTTGAAGAAGTAATTCTTATTTTTAATATGATTACCTTGCTAATTTTTAATTTTACAATATTATCATGTGCGACATACATGCTACATGCTAGTAAACATCCAAAGAAGGACAAACAATGATGGCCAAAATAAATAAATAAAAACAGGAACGATGGTACTCCTGTAATATGTTTTGTTTTAGTTTCCTTTTCTTTGCTTTAAATATAAGTCATCTAAGACTCATTGAGTCTTTGAATGCAAGTTGCGCACAAGGCCATTGGGTCGAGTGCACGTTTGTTTGGGCGTCATATAAAAAAAGTCATCTAAGACTAATATCAAATCAACAGGAAAACAGATATTTAAAAGACTAAAACATTTAAATCTGTGAAGTTATTCTGGTATAGCCAAGAGTTGAGGAACTTATGTTAATATTCATTATGCAAAGTAGTGGTTAGTAGTAAATAAGAATGCACTCACATGAGAGATCCAGGTTGCTTGCATTTAACACACAAATCATAAACGTCTCCCTGACCTGTTACATCTGAGCATGTGGTCATCTGCAGTCCTTCCGAGCCCTAATATTACAAAATGGATTGAACTGGTTTGTGAAAAAAAATGCTTGGGAATGGTACCCGACAAATGAAATAGAAGACCGTGTATGACTTCACTACTTCACTACCAAAAATCCATCGAAAGTTTAAGGATGTCTGATTAAAATCCAATTAAAAAGTATCAAAAGGGTATGCTACATCTTTATCCCTTTTATAAGGGCGTTATAAAGTCCTAAACTAAGAAAGCTTGACTAGTTAATCATGACTGAATGTACAAGTACTCCAAAAACTTCAAATCAAGAAGATCGGATTATGGTATCAATTTGTTCTCCATCACTAGATTGGCAACATAAGGTATGTAATAAAATAGGCTAAAGTAACCATTAAATTTTTTAACAAGATAATTTAGTCAGTTAATTGAACTACTAAACAGATTGTTGAACCTTAAAAAGTAATATGTACTGTAAGAATTCAGACATATAATGGGGATTACACTTTAAGGTGTACATATTTCATAATGCTAACCTCAAAATAAGCAGTTGATCCTTCCCCTTCCTGAGTACTACATGAACAAAATAGGTGATCTGAATCATTGTTCTTCCTGTAAAGAATGTAGAGGTAGACTATAAATGGGTATAAAGTAACAAACAAACTTGTTGGGCCAGAAATAAGTTGTGTAAATCTATGTAGAACATCCATAAATAATATAATGTTACTAGCACAATGATGTTATAAACCAAAAATCAAAATTATATCAAAGCTTGGTTGCTTAGAGGCATATTTTCCTACTTATGTCAAACAAAAATGAGGCTAGTAGAAGAAAACAAGTGCATGATGAAGTATCATTTAAATGAACCAAAGCACATAAGATGTAAGAAAAGCTTTGTTAAGAATCATCACTTGCTATTTCCAGAATGCAGTCACACAAAGGACACATGCAGAAATATATTTACTATTGAGATCATGAATGGAAAATACATTGTTCATAAACTTGTATGTTACTATACTATCTAAAGTTTAGGTGAATGGTAGGATATTAAATATTACACCTTCTTAGCTTGTCACATCTCAAACACATGGATTTTCTTGCATCCTGCATCTCTGAATTGCTGTCAGGAGAGTGCTCAGTTTCAGCATCTTCAGCTGTAACGTTATACAAACACCCATAAGTTTTATAAGCATCTGCACTAAGGAAAATACTTCTACCAGAATCATCACCCTTTTCTTTTTGTTTATGGTTTCTATATCTGAGTCCAGTCAAGGTTGGCTTCTTTTTAAGAATGAAACGTGGAGTAGAGTTTCCCTCCATTTTTCGTTTTGTTTCTTTTTTGACTGTGTCATCTTTAGCTGAAGGAGATTTCTTGATGTTGCTCCGATGACTTGACTCTCTCTTCTGCTTTTCATTTAAAACACCTGCCATGTTACTTCTGTGTGCTTCCATGAGTCCTGAGACAGTAAAAAATAGACATAATGCCTCCGCATATTCACTGCAAGGGCTTATGACATTAGTATCATGTAGGAAGGGACCCCAAGGCTTGGGTACATTTGTTTTTTTTTCCCCTAATAGTATGTTATAAGCTTTTCTCATAATGATGCCTACGATATAGATGCAAAGGAGGACAAAATAATTGTTTAAAGGACTCTAGTTTTGGACGAAAATGTGTAATTTTTTCCAATATTTTTAAAATTGTTATGGAAAGTATTTTTAGAAAAACTCATCCCTTCCCCTTCGATAACAAAACTAAACATAATTACACAACTAGTCTTTTTTTATCGACATGTAAAATTTAAACACAACCTTGTACGGTATCGGCAAACCCGTAGTGCTTTTATGCAGATTTTTCGAAGGATCTATGATGTTTTTTTCCAAAATTTTGATGGTGACGTAGAATTCACTTGAAAGGTGTAAAATAGTAAATCCTTTCGTTGAAACTCTCCATATTATATCCTTCCCTCAACAATATTAGGTCTTTTAGAGCGATCCCTCCCATATGAGAAAAAGAAAATCTCTTTAACACATTTACAATAAGAAAAATAAAGAAAAACAAACTGCCTTGATTTGTAATCATTATACATTTGTTTTCTTTTATCCGCAAATAATATGTATAAGCTCTCCCAAAATTATGTAGTTATGGATTTCTTTTATTTTTTTTCAAAAAGAAAAAAACTGATTATAAATATGTGCTGTTGACTTACTGAAATGTAGAATCAAATAGTTGGAATAAAAGGGGGAATATTTGTACGTAAAGTGCAACAATCATCAATACCTTTTCTCTATGAATTCATTTTCATTCACCTGCTCAAAATATTAAACCTTCTGCAAACCTGACTACATTCAGAGAACTTTATATTTTATTTATGAAAAATGTGATTGCCTACTAATTGAACTTCATACATTTTCTTCAGCTAAATCAAAAAAATTAGAATAATCCAATTCCCTATTTTGTATGGAATAAAAGCCAAAATATATAACCACCAATCAAGAGACGAGTAGATCTCACAAAATGAACAACTGCAATAGATTCCAATATAAAGAGCACAAGTTTGAACTCAATTTTCCTTCATTAATCAATCTGAGCATACAAGACAGGTTTAGTTAGATAAAGATCTCTTAAGGAAGAGATACAAATCTCTATAGGGAAGTAAACCCAAATTGGGTAAGTATTGGCTTGGTCTGCCACAAATGATAGCTCGAAACTTCCAGGTTCGTCGACTTCAGTCGACTATCCAGGGTAAGGAAGTTGACCGAACTACCAGTCAATTGACTGGCCTGATGTAGCAAGTCAATTGAAAATGCATTGAAAATTTGAAATGCACTGGTACGGTTCTACCTTGAGCACATCAGTATGCTGAGCATCAACAAAATAAGGCAGTAGACTGCCTAGTACTTTTAGTCTACTTACGTGAGTTCGGACCACTGTTTTTAAAAGCTGCCTCAGGAGTGCCTTGAAAAAAGGAGAGATAAAACGTCTTAAGGTTTTCTTCAAAAGGGGCTTTTACCTTTAAAATTTAGGCCACAAGAACTTGACACATGCAAAGCGTGCATCTCGCACACCTCAAACTGCTGAGACACGGACTGTTTTATCCTTAGTTGCAAATACTCACACTACCAAATGTATTAAACTTCAATTATTTAATGAAAAATAAATAAATTTAAGAAAGGGGAAGCTACTGGTTCTTTTTTGACCTTTCAATTTCAATATGGACATCAGAAATTAAAATTATTCCCAAAACAATAAAACTATGTAATGCATTTCTCATTACTATTTCAAGATCTTTTTTTTTTTAAGATTTCATTAAATATTTTAAAAACAAATTGTGGGTCGATTTGAATTGGTAGAATGATTCAAAACAGGAATTTTGCAAAATCTTCAAATAAATCCTGAAATCATATGCATTCCGGTTATCAATTTCTAACCTTCAAGAAAAGAAAATAAGAAATGCATATGTATTTAGAGTGACATCTGAATCATATGTTTTTTTATATTTTACATAGGTTAATTTAAAATGTTAAATTTCATTATATTTTTTGTGTTTTATTTTTACTCGAAAAGCTTGCACCTCAACATACTGAGGCTTAATCATCGCCTCACAGGTCTGGAAATGCCTCGTATACACTTTCGCATTTTAGAACAATGGTTCAAACCCAAAAGACTGCTCTGGATCTTCAATACTCTATATCTTCTCCACTGCAACTCCAGACGACATGTATCACCATTGCACCAATGACTCGTTCCTCTATGATTAGACATGTATTTACATAGTTTTAGCAATATTGAAATCTTCTTTAATCCTAATCGCAACCATTAATTAAATGATAGCTAAACATTTTAGGTATTATGTTCTAAACCTTTTCTTCTACTTTCCCCATAAGGGAAGTTCAGTTTTAACGATGAATAAAGTTAAAAATATTGGTTTTGTACAGATTCTTGTTCCAAGCGGCACGCATGAAAAGAGCCTGGTGGTAGCATAAACAAAATCAAATGAGTCTTTACGCAGTTGATTTTATGTAACCAAATGTTATGGCTCTATGATCTGTGTGTGAGTGCCTGTGTAGAAATTCAAATAAAATAAACACATGCACATGGATTAAAACAAAACTACTTATAAATCAACCTTCCATCTCCCTTCCTTTTTTGTGCAATTAAATTTTGAATTGAAGTGAATTGTTTTAGACAAATTGTATTTGTTAGCAAGGTCACCTTATCTATTTATTACCACGATGAAGTTTTATACTGTTCTAATAGACGATCTATAAAATTTTGGCTAGACACATGGGTTAGTGGAGCAAGATTAAGAATTAATAGACTATGCATCCAAGCTTCGGAAATACGGGTGGTGTTAACTCTAAATAGTCGATTGATTATGTGCCCTAACTGATTTTGTGCTTTGAAGACTTGGAAGGGATGATGCTAACAAGGAATAGTCGCCGCCGTCTCGCCTACTCAGTCGTCAGTACCGATGTCTGCAATGATTTTTTTTTTTTGGGTGTTGTTATTGACACTCCAACTATTGTTAAGAGGAGGTCATTTTTTAAGAATACTCCAATTTTTGAAAAATTGTTAAGGGGCTACACACACATTTTATTTCACACTACTCAATATTCCTGGATTGCCCCTTTAAATTAAATTAAAAAAAAATTATTCGATAAGGGAAATCGAATTAAAATAAGTAGTTCGTCACCACTGCAGCGAATGGATTACGTAATCAATTATATATGAATTCGACAGTGTTATATAGAAAATTAATAATTATTTCAGTGCATTTCCTCCGTAATAATAAAATTCGGCATATTTATGTCAAAAAAAAAAATGTTCGCATATTCCTCTGAAAACGCTTATCATTTAGGGTTAAAAGAAATCGATATATGCGCATCGAAAAAAAATTACTACCGCCCTTGCAATATTTGTTAAGGTAAAATTACATTTATTTGTTATGAGACTAAATGGGTAATATGGTAAAATTACCTTTATTTGTTAAGGGGCTACATACCTCATTAGTACTCCCCTTAACAATTTTTGAAAAAGGAAAAAAATTGCCCCCCCTCAACAATATTTGGAGTGTCGATAACAATGCTCTTTTTTTTTTCTCCCCTACGTTAGTGTTGTTTTTTTTTTTTTTTTCCTTTTCAATTTGACGTTTATACGAAAGACGGTGCCCTAATTTTATGGGCCCAAGGGGCGGGCCTGACTCTGAAGTAGTAGCATTATCAAAAATCCATCTTGGATACCACAAACTTGTCTCAGACAAGACGCATCGCGAATGAAATAGAAGACATAGCAAATGAGATTAACTACTATTGGGCATGCAAAAATAATAGTGGTGAAAAACCAACTTTAAAACAACTGAAAAAGGTCCAACACACATTCTTTGCGATGATGTTGAATAGCGTAGTGTCGTGAGGACGCATTCGCAGTTCATAATTAAAATTTTGACTCCAGAGATATCAGTAACAAACTCACAACAAGATGGATTGAATGCACCAGGAATTAACATGGCCAACTTTTGTGTTTTTTGCGGTAATCATATGAAATTTTCAAATCAAGTATTTTTTCAAAGTTACGGTACAAATTCTATCTGGGTTTGGAGTAAAGATAACCTGAAACCACCACAAAATCCCAATTCACGCTTAAGCTTGGAAATTACGTTTATAGATTTGAATACGAAAAAACAACGATAATTTTTAAACTAGAAATTAACGACGTTGTCAACTGCCGTGTGGACTACATGGAATCACGGGCATTTCTGCATAATCGGAGACAGAATTCCAAATATGATGCAGACTCAAGATCCTCGAGTTAAAATATAGGAAGAAGGAAAGAAGTGGAGATAGCTACTGAGGGATAATGGAGCTTCAAGGAGTACCTGAAAACGCTGACTATCAAGGAGAAGGCAGACGGCCAGCAAATTGTGCACAAATTTGAAACTTTAGATGGCCGATTAAGAGATAAAGTATGGGAGAATCGCTGGAAATTAGTCGTCGAATTGTAAAGTCTAACTACTGAAAACTCGTTGAAAACAAATGAATATGAGCATTCAGTTTTAAGCGATCAATTTAGGAGTAAAAACAGTCGAAAATGGAATTTCCATTTTTGGAGAACTGAAAAGGATCAAGCATCCATCTGTCATCCGCTACAGTGCTGCAGGACGGAGCGATAAAAGGGAAAATTTTGAAGTGAGAGAAGTTCTGATTTACCCTTTGATTTGAAGCTAACTTTGTAAAAAGCGGAGGATAAATATGGTATTTCGATGAGAAATCCTTTTCCGACGAAAGGTCATAGGTGAATCCGTACGGCTTTATATGCTTTCTTCTGATGTCCAGCGCACACACAGTGATTCATGCGATAGGTGTGAACCAGAACGTCGGATAAATTGTGCATTTAATTTTGCGATGAATTTTAGAAATTAATTTGTTAAGACGCAGCACGGAAGGAAAGATAAACAATCTGCATTTAATATTTCAAATGGTCGTCATTAATTGGCAGTCCAATTTTAAACGATGAATAATCATTTCTTTCTTAGTAATACATTATGTGACCAAATTGACTTTTTCATTCTTTTTCAAGTTAATTTTATATGGTAAGATGTAAATAATTTATATATCACCAAACAGTAAAAGCAACCATACAACGGCCACTTTTCACTGTTTCAACCTATTAACTTCGACAAACCGCTATCGTATTCCTATTTAAACTATACTACAATAGGAAAACGACCACCGTTGACCGTATTGTGAACTTATTTACAGCATCAGATCACCGTTTTACTATCTAAAATTCAAAAAAACTATCACCGTTTTGCTATATAAAATAATCATAGATAAGGTTATACTATTTGGCGGTGGTTTTGCGTAAAAGTCGTTTTAAAAAAAAAAAATCTACCTCGAACAACCCTTTAACAATTTAAAAGTGAACGATGTGTCCTTTAAAAATAACTATTTATGTTTTCAAAATTGGAGCGAGTTAACAATGTATTTTTAAATTATGGACATTACATTGTATATTTGAAAAAGTAGAAATATTTATTGTTCCTATAATTAAAGATCGCTTATGGACCACTTATGTCTCAAGTCCATATTTGGAAAATAAATATAAAATAATACAGTGTATATGGAAAGTCCATATTTTAGGTATTTTGTAGTTATTGTGCATCATGAGCATTATGGCACGCGTTTCGCTTTTTTTTTTTTTTTTTTAACAAATTATACATGTAACATGAGAGTTACGATGTGCACTTCGCGGGTGAAGAGAGCACATGCTTCGTGGGAACTTTTTTTTTACTTGCATATGTTTTACATATTCAAGCGAAATAATTTCCATAAATATTTAGCTATGTTTTTTTATTCAAACCATTTGTAGTTATATTGAATTTTGATTTTGAAGTTGCCACATTTACAACTTTCTTTTATTGGCGTGAAAATTTGTTTTCGGGTATTAAATGTAAATGAAGGTTATTTGAAAGATCCTAATTATAAACAATGTCAACACTTGTAAAAATTAATGCTTTTTTACTTAGATGTTAACCTTTAGAATGACAACTGTATACAAAACTGTATATGAAGGGAAATTTTGGAAGTTCACAGTCATGTCAAAAGTTTGTGCTCGAAAAACAACTATCAGTAAAGTTATGTCTCATATTAAATTTCACGTTATTTCAAGCAATTCTAGAATTACTTATCTGAATTTACCACGACTTGACCATGTTGGGGTTTGATTTGCAATTTTATATTACTGCGGTTTTATTTTTGTGCATATTCATTAATAAAAATTCAATACAGTTATTTTAAATCTTGTCATGTAAAGCTGAAAAGATAAATGGCACTAGCATGATTTGAAATTGAATCGGTGATAATTATTGATTAAACGTTGTGGTAGTCAAAGGGATTATAATACTTCTGAAACTACATTTAATATGAAATAAATTTCAAAATGAGACTGGATTGACAGAGGTTTTCACTATATCAAAAATTAATTATATAAAAATCATTGGAGACATAGTTATACATTGACGAACTATAAATTTTAGCAATAAACGATGCCCATATTCTATATTTTTGGAAGAAGAAAAACAAATAAATAGACAAACGATTTAAGCTTCTCCATTAAGCTTGAATTTATAGCAACCATTATTTTTCTGTTTCATGTTCCTTTTGAATATTTGATATTTTCTACTTCCTTGCTATTTGTAACGCCTTTCAAAATTTTAGTAATTTAATTAATAATTTAACAAACGACAGTTTAGGGATGTCAGATAAAAGATGTGTTTTTTCATTTTTTTTAACGGATGGATAAGATGACAAAACCTGTATCGTCGCAAAGATTTGATTTTTTTTAAATCGAAGTTCACTACATTAACACTTTAACAAGAATAAGGATCGGAAGTCGTGGCCAAATACATATTCTAGTTCGATTTGACCTAGGAGGGTCTTAGTATCAAATTTATACTATACTATTAAAGAAGTGTTATATTACCGTAGCTAACAAACCTCATCCAAATTCTAAAAGGAGTGCTTTACATATGAAACCTGGAATATTAACTCAAACATGTTGTTTTACCTTCTCATTACATACGAACATTTTGTGAATTCTGAACTCGACCGTCATCTTTTTGCTTTTGTTTCGCCTGTCCTCTTTGTCTCTTGCAATTTATTTTCACGGCCAATTCATTTTCTTCCTCCCGATCCAAAGTCTTTCCTCTCCCAAACTCTACCTGGCACATATTTCCTCCAATAGATGGCTCTAGAATTTAGCAACCAACTTTCATGTTTTCTCGACAAGCCACCTACTCCTTCTATCATCAGTTCTGCTTTCCAATTTCGCACTATCGCAGCTTTTGGCTACGTGAAGGCTATATGTCATTTAATCTTAACCGCTTTAAGTTGAGATATCACTTGATAATATTGTTTATCTTTTGTGATTGGCAGTTTAAAAGACTATTAGAATGTTAAAACCAAGTATAATTTGTATGTTTTTAGTTTGTCAATGCTATCAATGAGTTGCAAACCTTGTTGATTTTCCATGCTGTTTTGATATGTCCAATATCGAACAAAAGAATAAAGACACTTATCACTCAGTTTACCATTATCGATTAACCAGAGGTATAAAAAAATTATATTTTGTGATTTTCTTCTAATATTTTTGATAAATGGTAATGTAAAGTATTAATATTAAAGATGCTTATTGCTCGGTTTACCATTACCGATTTACCATATAAAAAATTATAATTCATGATTTTTCTTTTTCTGTTCGTTACTTTTACATCAAAAATATAAAATAATTAAATAAGTTTTCGAATGTTATCTTTCGTTTTTAAACCAAAAAATTTCATGGGAAGCGATTATTTTCATTGCAAACTGATTTTTCATTGTTTAGTGTACCTATTTAGTGTAGTTTAAATTTCCTATTTTGCGTCTATTGTAGGATTTGTCTTTTTCAACTGATGATTTACAACAAGAGAAGGGAACTAGGATACAAACTTACATGTTGGGATTTTCGATGGTGCATTTTGGATTTGTTTTCACAAGTAAGAATTTGATACCATTTTCCACATGCACCGATATTAGTTATCCTGCAGTGATTTTCACATGTATAGATGTTAATCCCTAAAAAATCCATATGCACATTGGGTAAAGGGTACAAGGCGGGTCTTACCAGGGTCGGTCGTACATAACGCAACCGCGCTCAACGGGATCCAAACATCAAACCCAAGGCAGGTCAAGTCTACCCGTGTGACCGGGCCATGAGAAGCGCGGTTCGGCAAAGATGAAGGTCGCATACCCTAAGAACCACTCAAGCACTAAAATAAGACAGGTCGCTCATTATGCACGAGCAAGAGCAACCTCATAGCATAACCATAAAGCCAAGCGGCACCATGCAAAGGCAACAAGAGGACGAGCGTCCTTGGTTCAAGAAGGGCGATCGCGCAAGGAACAAAGGAGGATCTATCTCAGCTCCACACTCCGCTCTTACGAAATCTCCCAAAGCATTCGCGCCCGCACTTAAGGACCCGCTCAGCTATTCAAGACACTCAGCAAGTCGTCCGCACATAACACCGAATGCGACCACAGACAACTGGCTACAGCTGTCCGGTGGCATGGTCGTAATTAGCAGAATGAACGACCCACAGCCTGGATAAACAGATCCCAGATCATTCACCAAGAGGAATTCACCTATAAATACACCATGACTACCCACATTTAGAGGGGGCTTTTTGGAAAAACCACGAAGTACTGCAAAACTTCAAACTCAACCACAGATCTGGCCATGGCGTCAAGTACCATTTCAGAGTGAAGGCATCTGCTCTCTCAATCATTCATCCATCCTTCTTCTCCTCAAACTCTATTATTCTCCTGTATGATTCTCTAGATCAAAACATATAAACGAGGATATATTGAGTAGATATAGAGATGTATGAGGCCAGAGAATTGATGTACTTTGTAATTCTTATCATAAGACAGGAAACCGCCTTCACAGTGGACGTAGGCCTTGTTAACGGCTGAACCACTCTAAATCTCGTCTCTACTTTACTTTTTCCCGCATTTTTTACTTTTTATTGCTAATTAGACACGGTTTCATTTATTTCTTACCGAATCGGTGAAGTACAGTTTAGTACCTTGGGTGTTTAGACCATTTTTGGTGTAAACATTTTGGCGCCCACCGTGGGGCCGTGTTCATAATTTCCTTTTGTAATTCAGCAATCGAAACGTCCCAAAATTGTTTTCTCCTTCGAAATCATGGTTGGATCGAAGAAAAGCGGTAAATCCGCTAAAGTCGCTGCGATCATCGAGGATGATAATGCTAACGAAGCTACACCTCCAATCTTGAACTAAGGGGTTGGGAAAACTCCCGGGCCATCTGTCACACGAGATGATTTGGACGTGGTTGTAACCGGCTTGAACGACAAAATGGATAATACAGTGAAGATGATAATGGAAAGGTTTGATGTCCTGACCAATAGTCAAGCCAATCTGTTACCATCAAACGCTGTGGGTAATGCTGACGAAGAAGAGGACTCATCAGCCTTAGACCCTGGACGACCTCGCAACTCAGTGAGAGACGGGGAAGAGGCCGGCGTTAGGGATCCTAAGGTCAAATCTCTACAGCGCGAAGAAGAACTTGCGACGAATCGCTCCAACATAGCCTTCCTCAAGAAGGATGCGAGGCGCCGAAGCTTAAACTGTACCCACGCTAACATCAGTATCGATTTTGATGGGCAAGCGGGCAACAAAAGGCGCATCACAGATTTAGTTTAGCGAGTAATGAAGGAGAATGCGGCTCAAGAGGATGAGGAGGAAGAATGGGAGTTTTCCCCCAGCAAAAATCCATTCACGGAGGAGATCCGTCAAGCAAAGTTCCCAAAGAAATTTATATCACCAACAATAGCACCTTACAGCGGAGTCGGAGATCCAACTATTTTCCTGTTTAAATACGACCAGCACATGAATGGAGCTAGAGCCACTGACAAAATCAAGTGCTTATACTTTCCCGTTTGCCTGGAAGGTGTGGCCTCACTATGGTTCACCAGACTCCCACCTAGGTGTATCGACCGGTTTGCAGATCTGGCGAGGAGATTTCAGGATCAATTCCGGTTGCAGGCCACCAAAGCAAGGGACGCGATGTCACTCAGTGAGATGGAACAACGGCCTGGAGAAACCATCAGAGCTTTCCTTACACGCTTCCGCGCTGCAGCAGCGGAGGTCGTAGATCCAAAACCTTGGTATTTGCTTGCGGCCTTAAGAGGAGTCATCGATAAGAAATCAGAATTTGGAAAGTGGCTCAAGATGAAGAAACCAAAGACTCTAAAGAAGTTCTACAAGAAAGCCGAAGAGTACATGAGCATGGAAACCGATATCCTGAATGCTCAGAAGGACGCGGGGAATAACATCCTTAAAGAAGGGAAGAATGACGAATCTTCTCAGATAATTCAGAAGGATAACTCTGGGCATAAGAGAGGGTTTGACGGAAGAGACAGTGGAGTACACAAGAAGTCAAAATTCTTCAGGCATTCAGAATTGACTCCCCAGAAAAAATCCGCATTTAGGAGGTCAACTGAATCAGTAGACCGCCTGATTTTGCATTAGATAAGGACATGTACACACACTCTGCATATGTTCATATGGCATTAGAAACCTTTTAACGACAATGGATGTCTGTGTTTGATGGTTGAGTAGATGGACGATTAATGGTAGGATATACATTCTTCTTGACTTGAAGATTTCGGGGACAAAATCCTTTAAGGAGGGGAGAATGTAACACCCCGTATTTTCTGTGAACGTCAAAGTAACAAATCAAAGTATATTTAATTTTTAAGAGAAGAATTAAGGGAAATCGGTTACTCCATTGCGTTCGTCTCGGAATTCTACTTGAGATAGAGTCCGAGTTTGTGTAAATTGGACTCCGTATGAAGAAGTTATGACCTTCAGAAGTTTCAGGGGTTTGAATAAAATAAAACAGCTCAGCTCGAATTTCAAATTCGAAATTCAAAACGCACACCCGGGCTGGGCGGAAAATTTCCCGCCCAGGACCCAGGTCGACCAGGGGTCGACCTGGGGGTCGTCCTGTGTCACACAGGTCGACCATGGGGTCGACATAGGGGTCGACCTCCCCCCTTTTCCAGATCTGAGGACAGATTCACTTTTCTGTATTTAGACGCCCGTTCTGACCAGATTCGTTGCTCCTAAGCTATTTAAACACCCCCAAACCTCACATTCTCTCCACACAACTTCATTACGCATATACTCTACCCTAATTCATATCAAAATAAATTAAAGACGGGGTTATGCTGCTCAAGTCCTTCGTAGAAATCAAGTTAGAATTATAGTAGAGATTCAAAAGCTAATTCAACGACTTCAACAACTATTTCTAAGAATCAAATCATATAGTCCACTTCAAGGGAAAGCTGTTCAGTTTTAGAATACAGATCCCAGAATTCAAGACCCTTCTGTAATTTGTAAGTTCACATTACTTTCAGAAATAAAAGTTAATTGTTATTCTGACATTGTAATAAATCTGGATCTGAGATTATGCATGTCTTCCATATCCTTTGGATCTATCTCATTGATAATATTATGTTTATTCTTTGTCTCTTCTTTCCTTCTACCCTTTTTGTTTTATAATCAGGCTACTGCGAGCCTGAGCCAGATCTCATAAGAGATGAACGTACGTTGGAAATAAAATTGGGCATAATTGAGTTATAACTGATTTGAGGACATAACACATGTTGTATTCAAAACATAAAGTGTATCGAACATATGACTTGGGATTTGAGGCATAAATTATTGGACATATGACTTGAGATTTGAGGCATAAAGTATTGGACATATGACTTGGGATTTGAGGCATAAAGTATTGGATATATGACTTGGGATTTGGGGCGTAAATTGAGCTGTAAATATAAGGCATAGTACATGTTGTGGTCTAAGATCTAAAATTGGGATATATATATATATATATATATATATATGATAGTTTATGATTTGGAAGAAGAAGATTAATGTGTATAGTGATGTATGGCTTAGGCATGAAAACAAGATTTGCCTTTGTTTTGTAAGTCAGTTACTTTTTAGATTTGAACACCTAAATCTAATTAGTAACATGTAATAAAATGGATATGAGAATATGCCTGATGTAAGTTATCCTTTCATTGAAATCTGCGCTTGAGTATATATATCTTTGGGAATCATTTTTGACTATGAAACTGGTCCAATCATATCTATCCTTGTTGTATATCGGAATTGTAATCCTTTTTAAGTTCATGGTATAATTCTTATCTATATGCCTGCGACGTATTCCTTACAAAACTTGTCTTTTTAGTACATCAAGTTTATTGGACCAGTAGTTCTTATCATCATATGACTATGCCTATTCTTACGATGTTCCATCTTGCTTCTCCCCTTATATTATGAATCTTGAGTTGAATTTCGAAATACGTGCGTTATGAATGCGGGGGAAATTGGGTATAACATGAAATTGACATTATTTGGCATAATTTGGAACATGTAACATGGCATAACTGATAAGATGCAATTTGACATGAGTTATGGAATATGTAATTTGACATATTGAACCTAGAATTGGCATGAACGACAAAGTACGAAGTTGGCATATAAATCAAGTTTTGGGAAAAATTGTTATTGTTGCGAATTTGGGGTAACTTGAGCGTTAAATCTAGATTGGGTGTAAAATGTAACATGACTAGTTTTGGTGAATTCGGTAATTAGCATGTAAAATCTAGATTTGGGTATATAGGGTAAAATGTGTAGATTAAAGATGAACATGCCTAACCTGAGGTTAGATTGAGTTGTGGTGTAAAACTGCCCGGAACCGCCCGACACATCCAGTAACCACAACAACACCTATCTAATGTGAGAGGTTAGTGCATCATGTCCAAGAAAAACCCGAGGTTAGATTGATTTGTGGTGTAAAACTGCCCGGAACCGCCCGGCACATCCAGTAACCGCAACAACACATATCTAATGTGAGAGATTGGTGCATTAATAAATCGATTAATGCTAATGAACAAGATGAACGACTAGGGTTAAGTTCATAGGAACACTTAACCAATATGACATGAATGACTAGGTTAAGTTAATAGGAAACACTTAACCCGTATAGCATGATGAATGGTAGGGTTAAGTAATAAGAAATACTTAACCAATATAACTTGATTTGTGGTAAGGTTAAGTTAAAACAAGAGGGCAACACTTAACCAATACAACTTGATTTGTGGTAGGGTTAAGTTGACACAAGAAGGCAACACTTAACCAAAGTAACATGACAAGTAGGTGGGTTAAGTTAACTTGAATTGATTGATGACGCTTAACCAATACAACATGATGAACACGTAGGGTTAAGTTAACAAGAAAACACTTAACCAATATAACTTGATGAACGAACAGGGTTAAGTTAATAAGGAACACTTAACCAACATGACATGATGAATGGGAGGGTTAAGTTAACATGAATGGACGACACTTAACCAATATGGCATAATGTGCGGGAGGGTTAAGTACATACCGGGTTGGTGGGTAATATTAGTAAATATAGGCCCACAAACTTAACCGTTAAATAAACATGCTTGAATCGATGGAAGAGTTAAGTACAAATCGGGTTGGTGGGTAATATTAGTGAATATAGGCCCACAAACTTAACCGTTAAATAAACATGCTTGATCGATGGAAAGGTTAAGTACATATCGGGTTGGTGGGTAATATTAGTAAATATAGGCCCACAAACTTAACCGTTAAGAAAAATTGCTAGAATCGGTGGGAGGGTTAAGTACATCTCGTGTAGGTGGGTAATATTTGTGTGTGTGTGTGTGTATATATATATATATATGCCCACAAACTTAACCAGAAGGAAACCCTAGTAACGGGGACCCATTTCAGCAGTAACCCACATAGATGTATCATGGTACCCTGAAACTAGGCAGGGTGGGGCACGATTACTGGACTGATTATAAGCGGTCAAAACAGCGGCAGGGGGTACGTCAGTGTAGGTTCCGACAGTTTATGGGCGTGCACGTACTCCGGAGTGGGAAAAAGCAGGCACTGGGTACCAGTAGTTGTACATTGTGCATCTTGAATCGTGTCGGGTCGCTATCATAAGGACTGATACACCCTATGGTGGGACCAACACAGGGTATCTACACGCAGGAGATGGTTGATTGACACAGACACTTGGAACATGAATACAAGTAAGGGAGTCGATCGATGGGGTAGTAAGGGTACATCTAACATGTTCATGTCAATTAGGCCGATTGAGGTGGAATCCTCACGATAGATGTACACCTGAAGGCTACCACCATTTGCGGAGATTGGGATCACATTGTAATATTATCATTTTATACAGATTACTAGTTGGGACACTAGTTAGGTGGTGCAGAGATAGATATAGAAATCAGAACAACAAAGTAGTAGCGAAGCAAAGAAAGAGTAGAAGCGCATTCAGTTTATCTTGCCTTATCATACCTTATGTTTATCCTATGTTATCTTGTTATCCCTGTTATCATGATATTGTCTTATATTCGATTTATTTATGTCATGATACTTTTTCCTGTTTATATGCTGAAAGTCACTGGACTTACCAGACTTATGTCTGACCTAATTTTGTTTCGCCTCTTTTCTTCCGTCCCCCCCCCCTTAGGTTCACAGGGAGGAAGTGTTATCACTTAGTTTGTTTTCTTTCCAAGCTCGGAGATAGTCGATGTATTGCTTTGGACTCAGTCTTCCACTGCTATGGCTGGTTCACGCTTTATTGGGGAATATCATTGTTATTTTTATGCTTCTTTTATACTTGGAAGTTTTTGAATCAAGACAAAATTTCTATGTATTACTTTTAAGTATGATTGAGACAATTATTGTAAAAGCTTGACTGAATTAAGTTGTTTATAAAATGACTTTATTTTCCGCTGCTTTATTCGTCTGTCTTGTAATTTATCTGCATCTATTACCTAAAATGATCCACCAAAGTTAAGGCATTCCCTTTGTGAGTGACCTTAACGGAGGTGGGATGTTTCAACCTCTATAAACCTTTTTAAGTTTATACTACTTATTTTCTAAGCTTAGTGTATTATGAATTTCATCATGGTTTGTTTATGAGTTTCATTATGGTGAAATGAACGGTTTTTGTAACAGATTTACATAAATGCAGCATGTACTAATTTTAAGCACTGTAGTTACGTACTATCTGGGTGTATTTATGCATAAGTACCATATTATGAGCATATTTGTTATACTTTGTATGTAACACCATGTTTGCAAGATAAGTTTACCATTACCTTAGTGCTCAACTTATGTTTTTTTAATCAAGAGCTTAGTTATTAGTTTCGAACATTAAGCTCAGTATAGATTTTTTTTCCTTTGGTTGACGTAATGTTTATATAAAAGAAATATAGGACTTTTTATCTAAAGGTTAGTTCAATACTAACTTTCATATTGCAATTGTTTTTGACATTTCTCAAGGATCCCCATTCATCGCCTCACAAATTAAGGTTGTAGATTTGTTTAATTATCGTATTATTTACATATGTTGTGGATTTTCGACAAAGACAAAATTTTGAATATTGTAGAATCGACGAGAAGTTTCCCTGATATGGGATCACATGAATAGGTGTCGGCATTCCACTTGTGAAATAGTTATTCCATTTTATTCCTTTTTTTCTATTCCTGTAACAATCATGATATCTAAGATAATTAAATGGTGACTAATTCGATTTAATCTTGATTTGAGGAGGTTAACCCGTAAAAATCCTTAAATTGTATAAGTTGAGGATTTTTAAAAGTTAAGATTTTAAAATTTGGTTGGATTGTGATTTATTTGCACTAAGGAGCAATACAACCCAATATTAAGTGAATGATCAACGAAAATAGTAATAATGATGGGTAAATAATTCTAGAATCCATTGTTTTGCCAAGTTAATAAGTTTGAAAATTATTTTGTTGACACCTTGGATAATTGAACAATATTGAATCGGATGACACTTAATAAAATAAAAAGAGAATTTTCAATGTTGGGTATAAATTCAATAATTAACAAAAAAAAACAGGGAAATAATGTGAAGGAAAAAAAAATCTATCAATAAGGACAAGGGGCAAAAAAATTAAACATAAGGACAAACTTTAATGTAAAGTATAAAATGATAGTGGGCCCCTGAATTCCTCCCCTTACACTAAAAAGGTGTCCTTGTGGTTAAAATTTTAGCCTCTTGTCCTTGTGGGTAATTTTTTTGTTAAGTTTGTCTTTGTGTCTAAAAACCCCTTAAAAAAATAATGAGCTATAAAAAGTAAAATTTAAGTATTTGAGAGATTTACATGTACTTGTGCGTTAAATCTCAAATTTGTTACTAGTAATGAATTTTTAGTGTAAATTTACATTTCTACCTCATTGAGTTCTAAATGAATAATTAAAATATAAATATTGGTTAAAAATCAATATTTAAGCATGTTAGAATAATTTAAATAAGATTTGGTGTTTATTTTAACGAGAATTGTAATTTACATAAATTTTAAACTAAAAGGTAAGTTTTGTAAGTAAAGGTGAAAAATATATATAACTTCTTTTGGAGAAATGTAGATTTTGTTTATAACATGAATAATTGATCAAGTTGTATAAATTTTTGGAAAGATATAAAATGTACAAGATACAAGTTTTGACTAAATATAGAGAAAAACATTGTTTTTATAACATATATAAATTTGTTGTGTGAAAAATAAAAATTTTGTTTAAATTGTTTAAAAATATTTTAAACTTGTGAAGTATGTTGAAAGCTTTAATATGTTAGGATTTAAATGAATCTGTCATGTGTTGTAGTTTTTTGTTTGAGCTTAAAGACATGTAAACAATAGAAATATAGGGCTTGAATGTGCTAATCTCATTAATTAAGCCCAAATTAGATGTTAATAGGCTAACTGGGCTTTAATTTACCTTAATCTCTGAACTAACCAAAGAAATTTATGGAAAAAGGCCTAAGAAAGAAACATTATATACGTTTTTCCTTTACAGTAAAAGAAAGGAAGCTTTCTTCTTTCTTGGCCACACTTACAGTAAAAAAAGAAAATTCAATAATCCTCCTCCAAATCCTAAATACAATTACTTAAATTCAAATCAAATTGAAAGAAATTGCTATCTCACTGATTTATACATGTAATCTACACAAATTCAAGGAAGGTTTCATCACAAATCATGGTTTATGTTAACAGTTCTTAAATTTTCTTTTGTCTGTTGCTGTGGAGTCTCTTTTAGGTTGCTGAGAGCCAAATTCAAGCTAAAAGTCTAACCATTTCTCAAGATCCTTGCTGTAATTCCTGTAAGTCACCAAATAGGCGAGTAAACTCACTCATTATAGCTGAATTATTCTTTGCATGCTGAAGATCTGAAGCAAAAGTTGAGTTTTATCTACTGTAAAACTCAAAATTTGATCTCTGTATAATTTCAATGTGTAAAATTGTTGCTTGTCCATGTTTGAGAGTGGATAACTCTCTCATCTTTTGTTCGATTGGTGTGATTTCTATTTCTGTATCTTGTCCAAGTTTTGAGCTGCAATCCTACAAATTTTCATTATGTAATTGTAAACCCCTTAGTTTTAGGTGGAATTAGAAGTCCCACGTAATGAATTAGGATATGAAGTGGAAACTTAAATAGTAAAGATCCACCTCCTAATAGCATTGAGGCATTTTGAGGCACAAAACCACACTACTATAATGAAGACTAAGTTGGGGACAATATCTTGCACGAATGGAGGTGCGGGCTGTTATAGTGATATCAAAGCCAATACCCAGCCGGAGTTGTAGCTCGTGCGTCGACCGCGACGCCTGGGTGGTGAGGAGCCAACGTGGACGTTGGGCGCTGAAAGAGGGGGGGGGGAGATTGTAAAACCCCTTAGTTTGAAGTAGAAGTAGAAGTCCTACATAATGGAATTAGGATATGAAGTAGGAACTTAAATAGTAAAACTCCACCTTCTGATAGCACCGAGTCCTTTTGAGAAACAAAACTCCACTCCTATAGGAGTTAAGTTGGGGACAAATCTTGCGTGAACGGAGGTGCGGGCTGTTACGGTAACACTGTCTGTAGCTCGACCAGAACATGGCCTGAAATTTAGTTCATCACAGTTGAACTTGCTAGTAGCCCTGTGCATGCCCGTGTCGACACAGGTCCTGTAAATTACGTAGGAGATTTTTTTTCCTGTTATTTGCTGGCCTGAGTGATTTCCTCATGCACAAGTTTGTTCAATTTTTTTCCACTTTGACTTGTGCATAAATTGATTATAAGTGTTTTACTTGTTAGTTATTCATATGTTTAAAATTTTAGTGTATTCGTTATTCGGACTACACAAATTTCAGGTGTGTTTTGTTGAGTTTTGTTGGTTCTTTTTCGTGTTGATTTCTACACCGTGCATGTCTTTGGAAAGCGGTTTCTATATTAAATTTTCTCTCTCTCTCTCTTTACATATATATCATTAGCTTTGAGACAAATAATATTTCCTATGTTTTGCGTTTATAAAACTAAATCATGTCAAGGCAATAGTAAATAATATTTTCTAAATATAAAGATTTTAAAGAAATAATCAAATCATTTTACAAAATTTATTTTCTTAAAACTAAGTATTTTCCGTATATAAAATCATATGTTTTTGCACCCTTTGAGAAAGCAAAATTGTGATTTAAACAACTTAATTACTTGCGTGGTATGGGACATGTAGATTAATTATTTCATTTATTTCCTAGCTCTATGATCGAATATATTTGATGTTTTCTAGTGTGAAGTGGGTCAGCTTATAGTAAATCAAGTAGTGAAAACGTTTGGTATAGGACGTATTGTTTTAATTATTCTGATTACTGTTTAGGAGTCTGTGACACCTTCTTTGTTTCTTGTCTATTCCAATATTGGCTTTGGGGAGAAGCTAGACTCAGGGGAAGTCTTATACGCGTACTCACTTAACTAGGGGGGTAATGATACATTCGATCGGAGGATGGGGGTCGTACTAATCGGTGCCTGAATGCGTATATAGTACTTGGCATAAGCTCCGGGAGAAGCCCATTTGTCAATCAACTATAATTTCTGATGTTTTGGATCCATTTTGTAGATTTGGTGATTTTTTCATGTTTTTGATGCCTTGGATCCATCTTTTATGATTTATGATGATGAATTTCTATTATGGCCACATGACTAATTTGAGAATCTTAAGATTTGCGAACACTTTACAGATAAACTCTTATGAGTTTATTATGCAGTATTTGGGGACATTTTAATGATAATTTGGTGTATGTGTCTTAATGTCCATTGTGACTTAAAGGTCATATGTGTTTATCCCCATGATAACACTTATTAATCTTAGTGAACTTCCTTAATCAATATTATGTTGCTTGCGACCTAATTTTAACAACTCAAACTTTCTGTTATCGTAGTCATAAGAAATTTTCCCTTGTCTACCCTTATATCATTACCATTTAATCATCGTTTCAGCTAGACTGGCCAAATATTAATTACTTGGGTCATATTGAGTTATAGGTTAGGTTTTCTGGATTATCTTCATTATCTCACTATGGATACCTTAACTACTTTTGGGGACTAGATTGCACAGTTTTTATGTTATATATTTTGGATAGTTCAGACTCATTTGTACATGTTCTTTTTGACGGGGACTTGATCTATATATTTGTATATGGAGATTATATCACCTTTTTGCACTACAATATGTGTTTTATGTGATGTATATGTATACATGTGATTGTGTTGACTGTTCTGTAAGCCATAAATTATATATATATATATATATATATATATATTGTGTTTTGTTCTGAATAGATCCTGTAGCTACTATACTAATGTATTAGACAAGTTTTATGTGTATCAAGTCTTGTGAGGTAAGAAAAATAAAAATTATAGCACATTTTCGATATTTTAATACTTATTTAATACAGGACTATAGATGTTACCTCCTAAACAATCTTATTCTCCATATTAGCAGACGACAATACTTGTTAATGCCTTTGCTAGTATAAGTCTCGGTGTGGGACGTCACAACTTGGTATCAGAGATGAATTCAGAACAAAATGTGTAAAACACAGAATAATACGTACGATACAATATATCAAAGTACAATACGAGTGAAACATTGTCCCTATTCGAAGTTGTCTTTAACCTTGTTCTTAACCTTTTCGTGTCCTTTGCGGGTAGATATGAGCGAGAATACATTTAGGAATGTATTTTAAAAAAAATCCATAGAATTTCTTATTTAATGAATTTAATTGAAATATCTTTACCTTGTGAGTAACCTATCTTATTTTATCTTATGAATGGAGATGATTCAGATCAATCCTCAACAGTTAAGCCATCTAATGGATCATGCCCTAAAGAGATATATATGTCGACTGAGCAGATCCTTGAGCTTATCTGAAGCACCCAACTACTTTGCTTTTACTCGATCATATCCTCTGTGAAAATCCGCGTTCCCGTGCATATGCTGCGATTTTACACATTTTGGTGGCTAGCCTTTCAAAGGCTCATAGTCAGTTCTTGATGTACAAGCTTGGATCCATACTTGCAAAGAGATATTTACTCGCATGGAGATCTCTAAACACCACCGCGTTCTTGTAGCACCGAGCATGTTACAAGAACGCGCATTGGACTGGTATGAGCTCCTTATTGTGGACTTAGATGAGGCATCTTTAGAGTGGGATCAATTGAAGGAGCAGTTTGAGCTTAAATTTGTGCCTGAGTTCGAAAAAGCTATCTTGACATGTTGCTTCCTAGAGCTTGAACAAAGAAAGACGACCGTTTTGAAGTATATCATCTTATGAGGCCTTATCCAAGTATGGCCTAACGCATATTAACACCTCCTACAAAAAGAACCTCAATTTTGTGTCTTGTCTCAAGAAATACCTAAAAAAAGTCTCTCATGTTGCAATTGAAGCTTTCTTTTGAACAGTTGATAGATGCGACGTTTCGTTTTGAAGCAATGGAGAAGGAAAGCAATTGTAGTGACGAGGTTTAGCCTTACAAAAATCCTCATAAAAAGAAATTCCCTTTCAACAAATATATATCATTCCTTAAGAAGAAATAGAAGGTAGCGGGTTCTAGTTCTTAGCCTGGTATAACACCTTCTACTAGTAGGGGGCGTTACCACTGTGGTGCTAGTGGCATCTTATTCAAGTGTACCCTAACCCTCACATTTGCCGCTATTGCTAAAAGGAGTGGCATTGGTCCAATCCTTGTTATATAGCTTTCAAGTCCAACAAATCCGAAAAGCTTAATGTGTTGAATATGTGATTTTTATTTGATGATAACAAACATATTTTATTTCACAAATGTGTTTGAAATTGTACTGTTCCCTATTTTCACATCATACAGAAATAAAAATTACTTTTGATTGATAATACTTCTACATAGAATTAAAATATTCATACTAGTGTTTATTATTCAAAAATAAATTTTATTTCACAAACAGAATAGTACACCTTTCAAAAACCCTCATATATAAAGTTAAATCTTTACATTTTTTTTACATATGATTCTCACTACAATATCTCTCTCAGTCAGTTACATATATCTGTTCACTCTTACTATATCTACATCTTGTTCTGATCTTGCCCCATCATCTGGAAACCTATCACAAAAATAAACACACAGTAGACTGAACTGAACAAATATAAATCTAAAAAAATATAAATTTATTTCAAATTTTTATTTGTCTCGGATATCTCTTGTGTGTTTCTAATCATTTTTCTGACTTGTTTGATTTATATGTACATCCATTTGTGTCTAGGCTACTTTTGATATGCACAATGATTCACTGTAAATACCACAAGGTAGACATCGTCTGTAGTGCTCACATATATATATATATATATATATATATATATATATATTTTGCACGTGCACGATACACGTATACACATACAGGTTTATGTATATACACATTTCTATGCAGGGACAACATGGTCAATTATTGAAACAACCGGGACAAATATATCAAGTTATGTTCAGGTGAAGCCCGACACACATGCTTGGAACATGGTTCAAGTGTCCATGAACAACACAAGGGGATGAGCATGCATAGGAAAATACAGTGGTTCATCAAACAAAGAATGGCAGAGCATACAGCAGTGGAAAATGCAAGCCAGTGTACATATTACAACATCAACTTAAACTCGAATATACGCCAAGCAAGTGACATGTGCATTCAGGTTCAAGGCAAGATTGCTTGAAGAGGTCATAGCATCAAAACAGTTTGCACACATCTAAAAGCATTGGGTCTGTGTGTACTAGCATGAATATATGCAGTACACAAGGGTGCATGAAAAATGGACAGAGATGCAACAACTTAACTGGAGCCAAAGAACACAAGTAAGTACACAGGGCCATGAGATGGAAACAAATGGACAAGGACACACATATACAATCTCATGCACATTACAGGTACCAAATGCTTTCAGGTCAAGAGACAAGTAAATACAAGCACATCAATAAATCTCAAAATGCACAAGTCAGAAGTATGAACACAACAACATGCATGAAGAATGCACAATGAAAAGTGTAACAGATCAAATATTTCAAATGCAAATGAGATTGCATGAGTTGTAAGGCATGTTCAAAGTATGGATCATAAAAAGCAAATATATGTCAGTTCAAACAACTGTGGCAATAAATTGAAGCACTCATCAAGTTCTATCAAATGGAGGAAAACAGGAAATTCAAGTAACCAAATTAATGCGTGAACTATTTCAGAAAATCTGCTATGAAAAGTAGGGGTGAGAATTATTCGGTCAAACCAAATAAACCAACCAAACCAATTTACTTTGGTCGGTTTGGTTCGGTTTTGAAACTAAATCGGCTTGTAATCGGCCTGAAAAAATATTAAGTTCGGTTATCGGTTTAACCAAATTAACCGAACTTTTACTATAGTTCCAAAATTATCAATATTATAATAAATATTTTAGGTTAGTCTAGTTATTTAAGTAAATTTTAATCATCACCTATGAGTCAAAATTAATGATAGAAAGCATAAAAATAATAAGTAATAGTACTCTAATAATATACTTATAATTTATTTTAAATTATAGTGAATATTCCAAACACAAATTGTAAAACAATTTTAGTTCGGTTTAATCGGATAACCAACCGAACCAACCAAATTTAATTTGGTTGGTTTGGTTTTCATTTTTATCGGTTTTAGTTTGGTTTGGAAAATTTCTCATCGGATAAACCAAACCAACCAAACGCTCACCCCTAATGAAAAGAGCATTCATTTTTCACAGGTGGCGTGCTGAATTTTGGGCAAAGAAAACAGAATTTCCTTTCGTGATTTACTAATTTATGAAAAGTACAAATGTAGTATACACGCAAGGAAGAAAGGTAAGAAAATTCATCTTTATTCATTGTTTCGAATAATTGGAAACAATTTAAACTCTACATTGCTGGCAAGTGTAAATTATGGAAATCGATTTTTGTTTTCAATCTGCCAAGTTCACAAGGGTTCATAAAGTCATCCAGGTTCATCAAGCAAATACATGCAAGTTTTTAAATCAACAAATTAGAAGATTTTGATTCTGGAAAGAAATCAATTTTCATTCAAGTCTTTTTTCCAGAAATGATCAAATCATTATCAGGGTCAGAAAATCGAATAAATTTATAACGACCCGAAATCCCCCTTACGGGAAATCACGGATTGAGTTGAGGACAAGACAGATCAGAACACAAACAGAAGAACATTTCATTGTTTATTACAACAATTACATCAGAATCCAAGAATATACAGAGTATGAATAAATATTACATAGAAAATATCAGAGATTTAAATTACATTTAAATACATCGCAGCGGAAAATAATACAATACACAACTAGAAGTAATACACGGATACAGAGCTTTCCGAGTATCGTTCCAGCTGTAAATCAGGATCCTGTGAATATAATTCTGCAAAACCAAAACTACTAGCTGCCCGTGTCAAAATAAGGGCACCCAGAGTTTAGGTTAAAACAATAAACTCCAGATCAGTCATGTGACTGGTGTGAGAACTAAAACAGTTATTTAATACTTTACTTTAAATCAGATATATCAAGGGACCACGCCGTATAACACGGAACGGGTTTCCTCCCAAGAATACCAGTGCATATAACAAGACAGCGCAATGCTTTTTGAAAAAAATGAAGCTATTATAAGACCCAGGTCCTATCACACAATGCAACACAAGCCGGGGGATAGGGTTTTCCCTTATAATAGCCAAACATGTTTGGTACGTTTAAAACAAATCATTTGATACTATTATAAGTGCATAGTGTATAAAACAACTTCAAATCATAAGTATCAATCATAGACGGCATGGGTACCATATATCATGTCGCCATACTAGGCTCTACAATCAAAACCGCAAAGTCACATATTTGGAAATTGTATTTCCATCTGTGAACCGAGGCAAAAGATAGTCCTCTACCGATTCGAGACTGTCTAGCCCGAGTCTCAGGCAGGCGCGCAGGCAAGCCTTGGATCGTCAGGGCCGGTCCACCGATGTGGATTATTATGCCTGAACACTGCGTTTCCCCGCCCTTTGGGGCGTAAATGAGCCAACGAATGATTCCATCGGCTTCACATAGTCACCGATATATCCGAGGCGCCTCGCAACAGCAACAACCACATAAGTCAAACTCGTCAGGGCGTGTAAAACCACTGACGCCACTTCTAGCTAGAAGGAAACGCATGTCCTCCCTGATGTCCTCTCCCGTTTCTGGTTCACAACCGAGTGTGAGGCTCGCGAATCAACGCTACACAAAGCTATGCCCTACAGGCTGTGCTTTGATCATCAACCACAAGACTCTGCTTTTCAACAGAAGCCTTGATCATTTGCATATCTTAGCATGCCACACAGGCAAACCACTCCATGCAACCGATATCCATCAATTACGCAGAATGATATCCAATGTCAGACACACAGTCCATTAATAAGTCCGTTCTGGGTCTGAATGAAACCGGAGGCACCTTGTACCTCGCATATCCATCGATCTCCAAGTACGTCTGGACGATCACCAACTGATTCCCTCCTCTTGGGTGTACGACCCAATCAAGATCATCAGTAATCACCCAAACGGGAGGTCTTCGACCACCGTCTTCATCTTCGACTTATCGTCGTATCAGTTATTCAGAATGGGATAAACCCGGTCTTTTCGAATAACTCGCGTTTATAATAAACAAGTGTTACAAAAACACAACATACGCCTCATTCCAATTCACCAGTCACTAACCGTAAATTAGTAAGGGAACAATTCCCCAAATATTAACCCCGAAGGCCGAAACCAACATCAGATCAATACCCGGGAAACCACTCATCTTAACTAATCTTCGGTTAGCTGCTAAACTTCACATTCTTAGGGATAGGTTCCCATTAATTTTATCAAAGATAAATTCCTCAAATTTATTCTTTAATCTTCTTTGGAATATCAATTCAACTAGTCGGAATTAATGAACCTTACCGAAGTAATCATTTGTTTTAATTTCCCATTCCCAACCTATTCATCCCATGAATTAAAACTAGTCATACTTCATATCTAACACCACGGTGTTATCGGTAAATTCAATTACCATTTCACGTTTAAATCTAATTAAATATTTAACTATCGCCTGGAGCAAAACTGGTTATACTCCATTCTCGATCATTTCAATCTAATTAAAGATTCATTAAAACTCCACTTGGTTCTAATCTTTAACTAGGTTAAAGAACCAATGTCATTTAAAACACGGTTCATGATAAACCCACAACACATTCCATTCTATTAGTCTCTAACCGTAAATTAGTAAGAGAACAGTTCCCTAAATATTAACCCCCAAGTTCGAAACCAACATCAGATCAATACCCAAAAAACCATTCAACTTAACTAATCTCCAGTTAGTTTCTGATTTCCTTAACTTAGTTGGGTCTAAGAACAGTATTATTGAAGATATTGTTCACAACAACCAAAAATCACATTCCATTAATTATCGGGTTAAAGAACAAGTGTTATTTAAAACTTCGTTCACGATAAACCCAAAAATCAATTCAAATTCAATTCCAATTAAATACCATTTAATTGGTACACTTCATTAAATCTAAATAAAAAGATTTAATCTTTTTCTCAACTAGGTTTAAGAACAGTGTTAATGAAGACACCATTCACGACAAACCCAAATCACATTTGATATTATATGCAAGGCTCTAAATAGAAAATATATCAGCTTATATTCAATATCAAATTCTACGACCAACAAATATCGTATTGGAAATAACGATATAAATATATCTTTCAAATTTCCATAACAATATCTATATAATCACGAAATCCAACATCGAAATATTCCAAAAACAATTTCGATTCAAATCCATTCCAATTCAATTATTGGAAATTCTGGTTACTTTTAAAACCATTTCAAATTCAACTTATTTATTTAAAAATAAATAGAATTATAATTCTAGTTCAAAACTAGTTCATTTCGATAAAAATCTATTTTTATCTTTTCCAATATGGAATTTTTCATCCCAATTCTTCACAAATCATTTCTTATGATTTTACACAAATTATTACTATTTTTAATAATTTTATCAAGGCCCGTACAGTCGATTTCCATCAACGGCCATCGAACTGCACTTACAGCGACCTTTTCCAAATTTGATTTGGACATAATTCCAAATCCAACCGTTAGATTTCAAATCACTTATATTCGTTAGAAAGCTCTTTTCGATAGAAACCCCACGGTTCCGGTTTTAGGAGAATCCGACGGTCGGATCTCCCGTAATATCCATTCGAAGTCAATGGTCGAAATTTGCGAACTGCCGCGGTGCGGCGCGTTCTATTCAGGCCATTATATATATATATATATATATATGATATTTCGTCGATTTCCTTTCAAAACGTATTTTATAAATCGTTTTAAATTCGTTTTCAAAACGATTTCAACTTCATATTCAATTTCTAATCAAAATTGAATATTCCACATCATCGATATACAAATGATAATATTTTCAAAACGTTATATTTTGAAATCACTTTCTTTTCTATATTCAATATAAAAACGAATAAAATCGATAAAAATATTGCTCGCGTCAAATTGATGCAAATCTAATCAACACGGCTTCATATATTTCTATTTTCAAATATTCTATTTCAAATATTTCTGTTTCAAATATTTCTATTCAAATATTTCTTTTTCAAATATTCTATTTAAAATATTTCTATTCAAATATTCTATTTCAAATATTTTTATTCAAATATTCCATTTCAAAACTGGAATGAGGCCCAATCAATTACCATATAATGTTAATTATATGGATTTTTCTACAACACATGTATATAATAACAACGATAAATAATCAACCATCATGCAGAGTGCACCACACAACTGCATAGGCATTAAATATAAATAATTAACGCTTACTCAGTCTGTCAATCCATCGATTGACATACAACAAAACAATCGGGATTAGTGTACGTCAAATCTCATCTCAATACCCGTGTGGGGTTTCAAATCAACAAACACAGATTTTATTTGTGCAGTTGGGTGATGTGTAAAATTTACCGTCCCAATCAATATCAGTCAAATCAGTGTATATAAACAAATCGTCTGATTTGTTTATAAATATTTATTTTATATCCACGTTAAAAATTATATTTTTAAATATAAAATATTTTCCACTATAAAATATTTTATTTCATTCCACATCACACAATCAAATTTCACAACATAGCAATCAAACAAACAAGTCATCCATGGTCTGTGGACGACGGGTGTTGGGTGCTACTAAACACCGTCTGCATCCTAGTATATATTTCAACTAGAAAATAAATAAAAGTGAGAAGTTCTCACCGAAAGCTAAACCAAACGCCACGACTCTTCATATGTAGGAAATCTTCACCGTGCTCGCCTTTTGTCAATTTCATCGTCCGTATTCACTACATATATAAAAATCACATTTTTATATTCTCTAGTATATAAAGATCATATTTTTAATTCGCTACATATATAAAAATCATATTTTTATACTTCTAAAGATCAAATCTTTATGTCACTAAAAATCAAATCTTTTTATAATTCAAAATCAAATCTTTTTATGATTCATATGAATAAAATCTCGCCTTTTCATTATTAAAAATCTCGCCTTTCTATGTTATACATATGTAAAAATTTGATTTTTATTCTCATAAATTTATATAAAAATATTAGCTTCTACTATATATAAAAATACCATTTTTACAAACCAAAAACCCTATTTTTTTATTAAGCTAATCCTATAGAAATTTAAATAAATTAAATTAAAATGAAAATAAAAACTTACTTTCAGCGAAGGGAGGGGGCTACTAGGGCGGCGAAGGAGGTCGGAGGCGTGGCAGGGTGTCCGAGGGTGGCGGTGGGCGGTTTCAGGTGGCGTGAAGTGAAAGGGGGCGATTTTTGAGGGGCATCGGGTCTATTCAGGGGAGGAGGAGAGAGGCGTGAGGAGGGTCGGCGTTGGAGGTGAAGGAGGCGGAGGGCGGTGGCGCCCTGGGAACGTCGACGGCGGCGGTTCAGAAAGGGGAGGGCGCGATTGACGAGTTGTTTTTTTTTGATTCTTCGATCTAAATTGAAGAGAAAAGGGGGGAGTCAACGGGTTTTATATTTTTATTTAATTATTTAATTTCAAAAAGCAACTTTTAGTTTCGACCTCGAAATCGAACCCATCGACTGTCGTCCATACCTAATTACCCCCATTCCGAACACAATGGGATATGTATCGTAAGCCGATTCGATCGTTTCGATCAGTTTTCATCAAAATCAAAATATAATTCTATATATTGAATTTGAATGCGCATTTCAATTTACGGGGGTCACATACTAACTCGAAAAATTCCAGAAAAATATTTTCTAGCTTCGTATTGACGATACGGTCCTAACAAAACTGATTTCGTCAAATTCTGAGACCATTTGAAAAATGGTCATTTTCCAGTCGATTAAAATCAACTAAAACTGGTCAAACGTGTTTTCCTTTGCCACACTCACATATTGATTCGAAAAATTATGAATTTTGAAACCTAGCAATAATTTGACATCACGGATCCAACAAAACTAGTTTCATCGAAAACCGAGGTCGTTTGCAATTTTTTTTTTTTAAGGGCCAGAATTCCATAGCGACTATTCTGGATTTTCAACTGTTCATAACTTTTGATTCTCGCTATGAAATTTTGATTTTTCGGATTCGTTGGAAAGATATTCTCAAATAGATTCTAATATTTTTGGTTTCGTTAAAATCCTGTTTATTTTGAATCCTGTACATTCATTTGAAATTTGAAATCAAATTTTCGAACTACCGCGCCATTTTCAATTCCTTTTATAAATATAAATAAATATTTATATTCTAACGACGATTAAAATAAATATATACATTCTAATTCTATTCAAAATAAATTTTTCGTCGTTATTATTTAAAATAATTTGTTTTAAATAATCAAAATTCACTAAAATTGCCAAAATAAAAATTTTAAATTGGCTTAGATTTTCGGGTTATTACAATCTCCCCCACTTAAAACTTTTCGTCGCCGAAAAGGAACGAAGCCGAAAGTTGTTTAACTTACCAACTCAACTTTCATTATTTTCTTTACGGTTTAAGTTCTTCAACTTTTCAGTTTCTAAAAACTTTTCAAATTTTTCAAAAATTTGGCTAACACCCTAAATTTTCGAAAAATTTCGCCATAACCTCCCCTGCACCGGGGAATTCGGGATATTTCATATAGCCTCTCATGGCCCTCATCAATCCAAAAGAAAAGGAAAAAGCCAAGAGGCTAGCCAATCGGCTCATAAAATCATCCAAATCCAAAGAAATACAATAAACATGTACCTATTTGTCGGGCAAACAATTTTATTTCTCTGCTCTAGCCTCCTTGCTATGACCTGTTCAATGTAAGTACTTGTATATGTATGCAAATGCGATCATTTTTCAATACAATTCACTATTTGGTTCAATTTGGCTAAAGGCTCAACATTCAATTAACCAAAAAATAATCAAACAACACAATCAGCAATTAATTAGTTGATTATCATTTCAAATTCATAACTTTGATATATAGTCAAAAATCACATTTTTGATGCCAAATCACAACAATAAGCCCTATCTAGTTTCGGTTCTCACACCAGTCTAATGGAAATAAATAGATATCACACTTTCGAAACTCGAATACCAATTCTGATGATGTCTAGACTATCATCAGAATCGTCTCCGGGCGACTAGAGTGTGATTCTATATCTATCCAGTATATTAAAACTTCGAATACACGTTTGCAAGGCGTATATGCAAAATATTTATATATTGGATTGTCCAAATTAATTTAAAATAAATATTCAAATACGTATATAACGATTTAAATTTCAAAACGAAACTTGTTTTCAATTTAAAAATATACTCTTCACACTCGTTCTAGGATACTACTGATCCTATCTCTAATGAGTCATTCTCATTGGATATTACTAATCCAATTTCTGATGAATTCTTTCGTATGGTTCTAATGTGCCTTGTTCTCGAGCTTTGTAAACCAAACCTCTGAAACCACATTGTAACGACCTGAAATCCCCCTTACGGGAAATCACGGATTGAGTTGAGGACAAGACAGATCAGAACACAAACAGAAGAACATTTCATTGTTTATTACAACAGTTACATCAGAATACAAGAATACACAGAGTATGAATAAATATTACACAGAAAATATCAGAGATTTAAATTACATTTAAATACATCGCAGCAGAAAATAATACAATACACAACTAGAAGTAATACACAAATACAGAGCTTTCCGAGTATCGTTCCAGCTATAAATCAGGATCCTGTGAATATAAATCTGCAAAACCAAACCTACTAGCTGCCCTGGTCAAAATAAGGGCACCCAGAGTTTAGGTTAAAACAATAAACTCCAGGTCAGTCATGTGACTGGTGTGAGAACTAAAACAGTTATTTAAAACTTTACTTTAAATCAGATATATCAAGGGACCACGCCATATAACACGGAACGGGTTTCCTCCCAAGAATATCGTTGCATATAACAAGACAGCGCAATGCTTTTTGGAAAAATGAAGCTATTGTAAGACCCAGGTCCTATCACATAATGCAATGCAAGCCGGGGGATAGGGTTTTCCCTTATAATAGCCAAACATGTTTGGTACGTTTAAAACAAATCATTTGATACTATTATAAGTGCATAGTGTACAAAACAACTTCAAATCATAAGTATCAATCATAGATGGCATGGGTACCATATATCATGTCGCCATACTAGGCTCTACAATCAAAACCGCAAAGTCACGTATTTGGAAATTGGATTTCCATCTGTGAACCGAGGCAAAAGATAGTCCTCTACCGATTCGAGACTGTCTAGCCCGAGTCTCAGGCAAGCGCGCAGGCAAGCCTTGGATCGTCAGGGTCGGTCCACCGATGTGGATTATTATGCTTGAACACTACGTTTCCCCGCCCTTTGGGGCGTAAATGAGCCAACGAATGACTCCATCGGCTTCACATAGTCATCGATATATCCGAGGCGCCTCGCAACAACAACAACCACATAATTCAAACTCGTCAGGGCGTGTAAAACCACTGACGCCACTTCTAGCTAGAAGGAAACGCATGTCCTCCCTGATGTCCTCTCCCGTTTCTGGTTCACAACAGGGGCGTGAGGCTCCCGAATCAACGCTACACAAAGCTATGCCACACAGGTTGTGCTTTGATCATCAACCACAAGACTCTGCATTTCAACAGAAGCCTTGATCATTTGCATCTTAGCATGCCACACAGGAAAACCACTCCATGCAACTAATATCCACCAATTACACAGAATGATATCCAATGTCAGACACATAGTCCATTTACAAGTCCGTTCTAGGTCTGAACGAAACCGGAGGCACCTTGTACCTCGCATATCCATCGATCTACAAATACGTCTGGACGATCACCAACTGATTCCCTCCTCTTGGGTGTACGACCCAATCAAGATCATCTGTAATCACCCAAACGGGAAGTCTTCAACCACCGTCTTCATCTTCGACTTATCGTCGTATCAGTTATTCAGAATGGGATAAACCCGGTCTTTCCGAATAACTCGCGTTTATAATAAACAAGTGTTACAAAAACACAACATACGCCTCATTCCAATTCATCAGTCACTAACTGTAAATTAGTAAGGGAACAATTCCCCAAATATTAACCCCGAAGGCCAAAACCAACATCAGATCAATACCCAGGAAACCACTCATCTTAACTAATCTTCGGTTAGTTGCTAAACTTCACATTATTAGGGATAGGTTCCCATTAATTTTATCAAAGATAAACTCCTCAATTTTATTCTTTAATCTTCTTTGGAATATCGATTCAACTAGTCGGAATTAATGAACCTTACCGAAGTAATCATTTGTTTTAATTTCCTAATCCCAGCCTATTCATCCCATGAAGCAAAACTAGTCATACTTCATATCTAACACCACGGTGTTATCGGTAAATTCAATTACCATTTCATGTTTAAATCTAATTAAACATTTAACTATCGCCTGGAGCAAAACTGGTTATACTCCATTCTCGATTATTTCAATCTTATTAAAGATTCATTAAAACTCCACTTGGTTTTAATCTTTAACTGGGTAAAAGAACCAATGTCATTTAAAACACGGTTCACGATAAACCCACATCACATTCCATTCTATTAGTCTCTAACCGTAAATTAGTAAGAGAACAGTGCCCTAAATATTAACCCCGAAGGCCGAAACCAACATCAGATCAATACTCAAGAAACCATTCGACTTAACTAATCTCCAGTTAGTTTCTGATTTCCTTAACTCAGTTGGGTCTAAGAACAGTATTATTGAAGATACCGTTCACAACAACCCAAAATCACATTCCATTAATTATCGGGTTAAAGAACAAGTGTTATTTAAAACTTCGTTCACGATAAACCCAAAAATCAATTCAAATTCAATTCCAATTAAATACCATTTAATTGGTACACTTCATTAAATCTAAATAAAAAGATTTAATCTTTTTCTCAACTGCGTTTAAGAACAGTGTTAATGAAGACACCATTCACGACAAACCCAAATCACAATTGATATTAAATACAAGGCTCTGAATAGAAAATATATCGGCTTATATTCAATATCAAATTCTACGACCAACAAATATCGTATTGGAAATAACGATATAAATATATCTTTCAAATTTCCATAACAATATCTGTATAATCACGAAATCCAACATCAAAAAATTTTCCAAAAACAATTTCGATTCAAATCCATTCCAATTCAATTATTGGAAATTCTAGTTACTTTTAAAACCATTTCAAATTCAATTTATTTATTTAAAAATAAATAGAATTATAATTCTAGTTCAAAACTAGTTCATTTCGATAAAATCTATTCTTATCTTTTCCAATATGGAATTTTTCATCCCAATTCTTCACAAATCATTTCTTATGATTTTACACAAATTATTACTATTTATAATAATTTTATCAAGGCCCGTACAGTCGATTTCCATCAACGGCCATCAACTGCACTTACAGCGACCTTTTCCAAATTTGATTTGGACATAATTCCAAATCCAACCATTAGATTTAAAATCACTTATATTCGTTAGAAAGCTCTTTTCGATACGAACCTAACGGTTCCGGTTTTAGGAGAATCCGACGGTCGGATCTCCGGTAATATCCAATTCGGAGTCAATGGTCGAAATTCGCGAACTGCCGCGGCGCGGCGCGTTCTGTTCAGGCCATTATATATATATAATATATAATATATATATATATTATATATATTTCGTCGATTTCCTTTCAAAATGTATTTTATAATCGTTTTAAATTCGTTTTCAAAACGATTTCAAATTCATATTCAATTTCTAATCAAAATTGAATATTCCACATCATCGATATACAAATGATAATATTTTCAAAATGTTATATTTTGAAATCACTTTCTTTTCTATATTCGTTATAAAAACGAATAAAATCGATATAAATATCGCTCGCATCAAAATGACGCAAATCTAATCAACACGGCTTCATATATTTCTATTTTCAAATACCTATTTCAAATATTTCTTTTTCAAATATTTCTGTTCAAATATTTCTTTTTCAAATATTCTATTTCAAATATTTCAATTCAAATATTCTATTTCAAATATTTTTATTCAAATATTCCATTTCAAAACTGGAATGAGGCCCAATCAATTACCATATAATGTTGATTATATGGATTTTTCTACAACACATGTATATAATAACAACGATAAATAATCAACCATCATTCAGAGTGCACCACACAACTGCATAAGCATTAAACATAAATAATTAACGCTTACCCAGTCTGTCAATCCATCGATTGACATACAACTAAACAATCGGGATTAGTGTACGTCAAATCTCATCCCAATACCCGTGTGGGGTTTCAAATCAACAAACACAGATTTTATTTGTGCAGTTGGGCGATGTGTAAAATTTACCGTCCCAATCAATATCAGTAAAATCAGTGTATATAAACAAATCGTCTGATTTGTTTATAAATATTTATTTTATATCCACGTTAAAAATTATATTTTTAAATATAAAATATTTTCCACTATAAAATATTTTATTTCATTCCACATCACACAATCAAATTTCACAACATAGCAATCAAACAAACAAGTCATCCATGGTCTGTGGACGACGGGTGTTGGGTGCTACTAAACACCGTCTGCATCCTAGTATATATTTCAACTAGAAAATAAATAAAAGTGAGAAGTTCTCACCGAAAGCTAAACCAAACGCCACGACTCTTCATATGTAGGAAATCTTCACCGTGCTCGCCTTTTGTCAATTTCGTCGTCCGTATTCACTACATATATAAAAATCACATTTTTATATTCTCTAGTATATAAAGATCATATTTTTAATTCGCTACATATACAAAAATCATATTTTTATACTTCTAAAGATCAAATCTTTATGTAACTAAAAATCAAATCTTTTTATAATTCAAAATCAAATCTTTTTATGATTCATATGAATAAAATCTCGCCTTTTCATTATTAAAAATCTCGCCTTTCTATGTTATACATATCTAAAAATTTGATTTTTATTCTCATGAAATTTATATAAAAATATTAGCTTCTACTATATATAAAAATACCATTTTTACAAACCAAAAACCCTATTTTTTTATTAAGCTAATCCTATAGAAATTTAAATAAATTAAATTAAAATGAAAATAAAAACTTACTTTCAGCGAAGGGAGGGGGCTACTAGGGCGGCGAAGGAGGTCGGAGGCGTGGCAGGGTGTCCGAGGGTGGCGGTGGGCGATTTCAGGTGGCGTGAAGGGAAAGGGGGCAAATTTTGAGGGGCGTCGGGTCTATTCAGGGCAGGAGGAGAGAGGCGTGAGGAGGGTCGGCGTTGGAGGTGAAGGAGGCGGAGGGCGGTGGCGCCCTGGGAACGTCGACGGCGGCGGTTCAGAAAGGGGAGGGCGCGATTGACGAGTGGTTTTTTTTTTGATTCTTCGATCTAAACTAAAGAGAAAAGGGGGGAGTCAATGGGTTTTATATTTCTATTTAATTATTTAATTTCAAAAAGCAACTTTTAGTTTCGACCTCGAAATCGAACCCACCGACTATCGTCCATAGCTAATTACCCCCATTCCGAACACAATGGGATATGTATCGTAAGTTGATTCGATCGTTTCGATCAGTTTCCATCAAAATCAAAATATAATTCTATATATTGAATTTGAATGCGCATTTCAATTTACGGGGGTCACATACTAACTCGAAAAATTCCAGAAAAATATTTTCTAGCTTCGTATTGACGATACGGTCCTAACAAAACTGATTTCGTCAAATTCTGAGACCATTTGAAAAATGGTCATTTTCTAGTCGATTAAAATCAACTAAAACTGGTCAAACGTGTTTTCCTTTGCCACACTCACATATTGATTCGAAAAATTATGAATTTTGAAACCTAGCAATAATTTGACATCACGGATCCAACAAAAGTAGTTTCGTCGAAAACCAAGGTCGTTTGCAAAAAAAAATTTTTAAGGGCCAGAATTCCATAGCGACTATTCTGGATTTTCAACTGGACATAACTTTTGATTCTCGCTATGAAATTTTGATTTTTCGGATTCGTTGAAAAGATATTCTCAAATAGATTCTAATATTTTTGGATTCGTTAAAATCCGGTTTATTTTGAATCCTGTACATTCATTTGAAATTTGAAATCAAAATTTCGAACTACCGCGCCATTTTCAATTCCTTTTATAAATATAAATAAATATTTATATTCTAACGACGATTAAAATAAATATATACATTCTAATTCTATTCAAAATAAATTTTTCGTCGTTATTATTTAAAATAATTCGTTTTAAATAATCAAAATTCACTAAAATTGCCAAAATAAAAATTTTAAATTGGCTTAGATTTTCGGGTTATTACAATCTCCCCCACTTAAAACTTTTCGTCGTCGAAAAGGAACGAAGCCGAAAGTTGTTTAACTTACCAACTCAACTTTCATTATTTTCTTTACGGTTTAAGTTCTTCAACTTTTCAGTTTCTAAGAACTTTTCAAATTTTTCAAAAATTTGGCTAACACCCTAAATTTTCGAAAAATTTCGCCATAACCTCCCCTACACCGGGGACTTCGGGATATTTCATATAGCCTCCCATGGCCCTCATCAATCCAAAAGAAAAAGAAAAAGCCAAGAGGCTAGCCAATCGGCTCATAAAATCATCCAAATCCAAAGAAATACAATAAACATGTACCTATTTGTCGGGCAAACAATTTTATTTCTCTGCTCTAGCCTCCTTGCTATGACCTGTTCAATGTAAGTACTTGTATATGTATGCAAATGCGATCATTTTTCAATACAATTCACTATTTGGTTCAATTTGGCTAAAGGCTCAACATTCAATTAACCAAAAAATAATCAAACAACACAATCAGCAATCAATTAGTTGATTATCATTTCAAATTCATAACTTTGATATATAGTCAAAAATCACATTTTTGATGCCAAATTACAACAATAAGCCCTATCTAGTTTCGGTTCTCACACCAGTCTAATGGAAATAAATAGATATCACACTTTCGAAACTCGAATACCAATTCTGATGATGTCTAGACTATCATCAGAATCGTCTCCGGGCGACTAGAGTGTGATTCTATATCTATCCAGTATATTAAAACTTCGAATACACGTTTGCAAGGCGTATATGCAAAATATTTATATATTGGATTGTCCAAATAAATTTAGAATAATTATTCAAATACGTATAAAACGATTTAAATTTCAAAACAAAACTTGTTTTCAATTTAAAAATATACTCTTCACACTCGTTCTAGGATACTACTGATCCTATCTCTAACGAGTCATTCTCATTGGATATTACTAATCCAATTTCTGATGAATTCTTCGTATGGTTCTAATGTGCCTTGTTCTCGAGCTTTGTAAACCAAAGCTCTGAAACCACATTGTAACGACCTGAAATCCCCCTTACGGGAAATCACGGATTGAGTTGAGGACAAGACAGATCAGAACACAAACAGAAGACCATTTCATTGTTTATTACAACAATTACATCAGAATACAAGAATACACAGAGTATGAATAAATATTACGCAGAAAATATCAGAGATTTAAATTACATTTAAATACATCGCAGCAGAAAATAATACAATACACAACTAGAAGTAATACACGAATACAGAGCTTTCCGAGTATCGTTCCAGCTGTAAATCAGGATCCTGTGAATATAAATCTGCAAAACCAAACTACTAGCTGCCCAGGTCAAAATAAGGGCATCCAGAGTTTAGGTTAAAACAATAAACTCCAGGTCAGTCATGTGACTGGTGTGAGAACTAAAACAGTTATTTAAAACTTTACTTTAAATCAGATATATCAAGGGACCACGCCGTATAACACGGAATGGGTTTCTCCCAAGAATATCGGTGCATATAACAAGACAACGCAATGTTTTTTTGGAAAAATGAAGCTATTGTAAGACCCAGGTCCTATCACATAATGCAACGCAAGCCGGGGGATAGGGTTTTCCCTTATAATAGCCAAACATGTTTGGTACGTTTAAAACAAATCATTTGATACTATTATAAGTGCATAGTGTACAAAACAACTTCAAATCATAAGTATCAATCATAGATGGCATGGGTACCATATATCATGTCGCCATACTAGGCTCTACAATCAAAACCGCAAAGTCACGTATTTGGAAATTGGATTTCCATCTGTGACCCGAGGCAAAAGATAGTCCTCTACCGATTCGAGACTGTTTAGCCCGAGTCTCAGGCAAGCGTGCAGGCAAGCCTTGGATCGTCAGGGTCGGTCCACCGATGTGGATTATTATGCCTGAACACTACGTTTCCCCGCCCTTTGGGGCGTAAATGAGCCAACGAATGACTTCATCGGCTTCACATAGTCACCGATATATCCGAGGCGCCTCGCAACAACAACAACAACCACATAATTCAAACTCGTCAAGGCGTGTAAAACCACTGACGCCACTTCTAGCTAGAAGGAAACGCATGTCCTCCCTGATGTCCTCTCCCGTTTCTGGTTCACAACAGGGGCGTGAGGCTCTCGAATCAACGCTACACAAAGCTATGCCACACAGGTTGTGCTTTGATCATCAACCACAAGACTCTGCTTTTCAACAGAAGCCTTGATCATTTGCATCTTAGCATGCCACACAGGAAAACCACTCCATGCAACCAATATCCATCAATTACACAGAATGATATTCAATGTCAGACACATAGTCCATTTACAAGTCCGTTCTAGGTCTGAACGAAACCGGAGGCACCTTGTACCTCACATATCCATCGATCTACAAGTACGTCTGGATGATCACCAACTGATTCCCTCCTCTTGGGTGTACGACCTAATCAAGATCATCTGTAATCACCCAAACGGGAGGTCTTCGACCACCGTCTTCATCTTCGACTTATCGTCGTATCAGTTATTCTGAATGGGATAAACCCGGTCTTTCCGAATAACTCGCGTTTATAATAAACAAGTGTTACAAAAACACAACATACGCCTCATTCCAATTCATCAGTCACTAACTGTAAATTAGTAAGGGAACAATTCCCCAAATATTAACCTCGAAGGCCAAAACCAACATCAGATCAATACCCAGGAAACCACTCATCTTAACTAATCTTCGGTTAGTTGCTAAACTTCACATTATTAGGGATAGGTTCCCATTAATTTTATCAAATATAAACTCCTCAATTTTATTCTTTAATCTTCTTTGGAATATCGATTCAACTTGTCGGAATTAATGAACCTTACCGAAGTAATCATTCGTTTTAATTTCCCAATCCCAATCTATTCATCCCATGAAGCAAAACTAGTCATACTTCATATCTAACACCACGGTGTTATCGGTAAATTCAATTACCATTTCATGTTTAAATCTAATTAAACATTTAACTATCGCCTGGAGCAAAACTGGTTATACTCCATTCTCGATCATTTCAATCTAATTAAAGATTCATTAAACTCCACTTGGTTTTAATCTTTAACTGGGTAAAAGAACCAATGTCATTTAAAACACGGTTCACGATAAACCCACATCACATTCCATTCTATTAGTCTCTAACCCTAAATTAGTAAGAGAACAGTGCCCTAAATATTAACCCCGAAGGCCGAAACCAACATCAGATCAATACCCAAGAAACCATTCGTGTTAACTAATCTCCAGTTAGTTTCTGATTTCCTTAACTCAGTTGGGTCTAAGAACAGTATTATTGAAGATACCGTTCACAACAACCCAAAATCACATTCCATTAATTATCGGGTTAAAGAACAAGTGTTATTTAAAACTTCGTTCACGATAAACCCAAAAATCAATTCAAATTCAATTCCAATTAAATACCATTTAATTGGTACACTTCATTAAATCTAAATAAAAAGATTTAATCTTTTTCTCAACTGCGTTTAAGAACAGTGTTAATGAAGACACCATTCACGACAAACCCAAATCACAATTGATATTAAATACAAGGCTCTGAATAGAAAATATATCGGCTTATATTCAATATCAAATTCTACGACCAACAAATATCGTATTGGAAATAACGATATAAATATATCTTTCAAATTTCCATAATAATATCTGTATAATCACGAAATCCAACATCAAAAAAATTTCCAAAAACAATTTCGATTCAAATCCATTCCAATTCAATTATTGGAAATTCTGGTTACTTTTAAAACCATTTCAAATTCAATTTATTTATTTAAAAATAAATAGAATTATAATTCTAGTTCAAAACTAGTTCATTTCGATAAAAATCTATTCTTATCTTTTCCAATATGGAATTTTTCATCCCAATTCTTCACAAATCATTTCTTATGATTTTACACAAATTATTACTATTTTAAATAATTTTATCAAGGCCCGTACAGTCGATTTCCATCAGCGGCCATCAACTGCACTTACAGTGACCTTTTACAAATTTGATTTGGACATAATTCCAAATCCAACCATTAGATTTAAAATCACTTATATTCGTTAGAAAGCTCTTTTCGATACGAACCTAACGGTTCCGGTTTTAGGAGAATCCGACGGTCGGATCTCCGGTAATATCCATTCGAAGTCAATGGTCGAAATTCGCGAACTGCCGCGGCGCGGCGCATTCTATTCAGGCCATTATATATATATATATAATATATTATATATATTTCATCAATTTCCTTTCAAAATGTATTTTATAATCGTTTTAAATTCGTTTTCAAAACGATTTCAAATTCATATTCAATTTCTAATCAAAATTGAATATTCCACATCATCGATATACAAATGATAATATTTTCAAAATGTTATATTTTGAAATCACTTTCTTTTCTATATTCGTTATAAAAACGAATAAAATCGATATAAATATCGCTCGCGTCAAAATGACGCAAATCTAATCAACACGGCTTCATATATTTTTATTTTCAAATATCCTATTTCAAATATTTCTTTTACAAATATTTCTATTCAAATATTTCTTTTTCAAATATTCTATTTCAAATATTTCAATTCAAATATTCTATTTCAAATATTTTTATTCAAATATTCCATTTCAAAACTGGAATGAGGCCCAATCAATTACCATATAATGTTGATTATATGGATTTTTCTACAACACATGTATATAATAACAACGATAAATAATCAACCATCATTCAGAGTGCACCACACAACTGCATAAGCATTAAATATAAATAATTAACGCTTACCCAGTTTGTCAATCCATCGATTGACATACAACTAAACAATCGGGATTAGTGTACGTCAAATCTCATCCCAATACCCGTGTGGGGTTTCAAATCAACAAACACAGATTTTATTTGTGCAGTTGGGCGATGTGTAAAATTTACCGTCCCAATCAATATCAGTCAAATCAGTGTATATAAACAAATCGTCTGATTTGTTTATAAATATTTATTTTATATCCACGTTAAAAATTATATTTTTAACTATAAAATATTTTCCACTATAAAATATTTTATTTCATTCCACATCACACAATCAAATTTCACAACATAGCAATCAAACAAATAAGTCATCTATGGTCTGTGGACGACGGGTGTCGGGTGCTACTAAACACCGTCTGCATCCTAGTATATATTTCAACTAGAAAATAAATAAAAGTGAGAAGTTCTCACCGAAAGCTAAACCAAACGCCACGACTCTTCATATGTTGGAAATCTTCACCGTGCTCGCCTTTTGTCAATTTCGTCGTCCGTATTCACTACATATATAAAAATTACATTTTTATATTCTCTAGTATGTGAAGATAATATTTTTAATTCGCTACATATATAAAAATCATTTTTTTATGCTTCTAAAGATCAAATCTTTATATCACTAAAAATCAAATCTTTTTATAATTCAAAATCAAATCTTTTTATGATTCATATGAATAAAATCTCGCCTTTTCATTATTAAAAATCTCGCCTTTCTATGTTATACATATGTAAAAATTTGATTTTTATTCTCATGAAATTTATATAAAAATCTTAGCTTCTACTATATATAAAAATACCATTTTTACAAACCCAAAACCCTATTTTTTATTAAGCTAATCCTATAGAAATTTAAATAAATTAAATTAAAATGAAAATAAAAACTTACTTTCAGTGAAGGAGGGAGGCTACTAGGGCGGCGACGGAGGTCGGAGGCGTGGCAGGGTGTCTGAGGGTGGCGGTAGGCTGTTTCAGGTGGCGTGAAGGGAAAGGGGGCGATTTTTGAGGGGCGTCGGGTTTATTCAGGGGAGGAGAGAGAGGCGCGAGGAGGGTCGGCGTTGGAGGTGAAGGAGGCGGAGGGCGGTGGCGCCCTAGGAGCGTCGACGGCGACGGTTCAGAAAGGGGAGGGCGCGATTGACGAGTGGTTTTTTTTTTTGATTCTTCGATCTGAACTGAAGAGAAAAGGGGGGGGGGGTCAACGGGTTTTATATTTTTATTTATTTAATTAATTATTTAATTTCAAAAAGCAACTTTTAATTTCAACCTCGAAATCGAACCCACCGACTGTCGTCCATAGCTAATTACCCCCATTCCGAACACAATGGGATTAGGATATGAAGTAGAAGTAGAAGTCCTACATAATGGAATAAGGATATGAAGTAGGAACTTAAATAGTAAAACTCCACCTTCTGATAGCACCGAGTCCTTTTGAGAAACAAAACTCCACTCCTATAGGAGTTAAGTTGGGGACAAATCTTGCGTGAACGGAGGTGCGGGCTGTTACGTAATACTGTCTGTAGCTCGACCAGAACATGGCCTGAAATTTAGTTCATCACAGTTGAACTTGCTAGTAGCCCTGTGCATGCTCGTGTCGACACAGGTCCTGTAAATTACGTAGGAGATTTTTTTTCCTATTATTTGCTGGCTTGAGTGATTTCCTCATGCACAAGTTTGTTCAATTTTTTCCCCCTTTGACTTGTGCATAAATTGATTATAAGTGTTTTACTTGTTAGTTATTCATATGCTTAAAATTTTAGTGTATTCGTTATTCGGAATGCACAAATTTCAGGTGTATTTTATTGAGTTTTGTTGGTTCTTTTTCGTGTTGATTTCTACACCGTGCATGTCTTTGGAAAGCGGTTTCTATATTAAATTTTTTTTCTCTCTCTCTCTCTCTCTTTATATATATATATATCATTAGCTTTGAGACAAATAATATTTCCTACGTTTTGCGTTTATAAAACTAAATCATGTCAAGGCAATAGTAAATAATATTTTCTAAATATAACGATTTTAAAGAAATAATCAAATCATTTTACAAAATTTATTTTCTTAAAACTAATTATTTTCCGTATATAAAATCATATATTTTTGCACCCTTTGAGAAAGCAAAATTGTGATTTAAACAACTTAATTACTTACGTGGTATGGGACATGTAGATTAATTATTTCATTTATTTCCTAGCTCTATGATCGAATATATTTGATGTTTTCTAGTGTGAAGTGGGTCGGCTTATAGTAAATCAAGTAGTGAAAACGTTTGGTATAGGACATATTGTTTTCATTATTCGGATTACTGTTTAGGAGTCTGTGACACATTCTTTGTTTCTTGTCTATGCCAATATTGGCTTTGGGGATAAGCTTGACTCAGGGGAAGTCTTATACGCGTACTCACTTAACCAGGGGGGTCAGGATACATTCGATCGGAGGATGGGGGTCGTACTAATCGGTGCTTGAATGCGTATATAGTACTTGGCATAAGCTCCAGGAGAAGCCCATTTGTCAATCAACTATAATTTCTGATGTTTTGGATCCATTTTGTAGATTTGTTGATTTTTTTCATGTTTTTGATGCCTTGGATCCATCTTTGAAGATTTATTATGATGAATTTCTATTATGGCCACATGACTAATTTGAGAATCTTAAGATTTGCGAACACTTTACAGATAAACTCTTATGAGTTTATTATGCAGTATTTGGGGGCATTTTGATGATAATTTGGTGTATGTGTCTTAATGTCCATTGTGACTTAAAGGTCATATGTGTTTATCCCCATGATAACACTTATTAATCTTAGTGAACTTCCTTAATCAATATTATGTTGCTTACGACCTAATTTTGACAACTCAAACTTTCTGTTATCGTAGTCATAAGAAATTTTCCCTTGTCTACCCTTATATCATTACCATTTAATCATCGTTTCAGCTAGACTGACCAAATATTAATTACTTGGGTCATATTGAGTTATAGGTTAGGTTTTCTGGATTATCTTCATTATCTCACTATGGATACCTTAACTACTTTTGGGGACTAGATTGCACAGTTTTTATGTTATATATTTTGGATAGTTCAGACTCATTTGTACATGTTCTTTTTGACGGGGACTTGATCTATATATTTGTATATGGAGATTATATCACCTTTTTGCACTACAATATGCGTTTTATGTGATGTATATGTATACATGTCATTGTGTTGACTGTTCTGTGAGCCATAAATTATATATATTGTGTTTTGTTCTGAATAGATCCTGTAATTACTATTCTAATGTATTAGACAAGTTTTATGTGTATCAAGTCTCGTGAGGTAAGAAAAATAAAAATTATAGCACATTTTTGATATTTTAATACTTATTTAATACAGGACTATAGATGTTACCTCCTAAACAATCTTATTCTCCATATTAGCAGACGACATTACTTGTTAATGCCTTTGCTAGTATAAGTCTCGGTGTGGGACGTCACAACTTGGTATCAGAGATGAATTCAGAACAAAATGTGTAAAACACAGAATAATACGTATGATACAATATATCAAAGTACAATACGAGTGAAACATTGTCCCTATTCGAAGTTGTATTTAACCTTGTTCTTAACCTTTTCGTGTCCTTTGCCGGTAGATATGAGCGAGAATACATTTAGGAATGTATTTTAAAAAAAATCCATAGAATTTCTTTTTTAATGAATTTAATTGAAATATCTTTACCTTGTGAGTAACCTATCTTATTTTATCTTATGAATGGAGATGATTCAGATCAATCCTCAAAAGTTAAGCCATCTAGTGGATCATGCCCAAAAGAGATATATATGTCGACTTAGCAAATCCTTGAGCTTATCTGAAGCACCCAACTACCTGCTTTTACTCGATCATATCCTCAGTGAAAATCCGCGTTCCCGTGCATATGCTGCGATTTTACACATTTTGGTGGCTAGCCTTTCAAAGGCTCATGTCAGTTCTTGACGTACAAGCTTGGATCCATACTTGCAAAGAGATATTTACTCGCATGGAGATCTCTAAACACCACCGCGTTCCTGTGGCACTGAGCATGTTACAAGAACGCGCATTGGACTGGTATGAGCTCCTTATTGTGGACTTAGATGAGGCATCTTTAGAGTATGATCAATTGAAGGAGCAGTTTGAGCTTAAATTTGTGCCTGAGTTCGAGAAAGCTATCTTGACATGTTGCTTCCTAGAGCTTGAACAAAGGAAGACGACCGTTTCGAAGTATATCATCTTACGAGGCCTTATCCAAGTATGGCCTAACACATATTAACACCTCCTACAAAAAGAACCTCAATTTTGTGTCTTGTCTCAAGAAATACCTAAAAAAGTCTCTCATGTTGCAATTGAAGCTTTCTTTTGAAGAGTTGATAGATGCGACGTTTCATTTTAAAGCAATGGAGAAGGAAAGCAATTGTAGTGACGAGGTTTAGCCTTACAAAAATCCTCATAAAAAGAAATTCCCTTTCAACAAATATATATCATTCCTTAAGAAGAAATAGAAGGTAGCGGGTTCTAGTTCTTAGCCTGGTATAACACCTTCTACTAGTAGGGGGCGTTACCACTGTGGTGCTAGTGGCATCTTATTCAAGTGTACCCTAACCCTCACATTTGCCGCTATTGCTAAAAGGAGGGGCATTGGTCCAATCCTTGTTATATAGCTTTCAAGTCCAACAAATCCGAAAAGCTTAATGTGTTGAACATGTGATTTTTATTTGTTGATAACAAACATATTTTATTTCACAAATGTGTTTGAAATTGTACTGTTCCCTATTTTCACATCATACAAAAATAAAAATTACTTTTGATTGATAATACTTCTACATAGAATTAAAATATTCATACTAGTGTTTATTATTCAAAAATAAATTTTATTTCACAAACAGAATAGTACACCTTTCAAAAACCCTCATATATAAAGTTAAATATTTACATTTTTTTTAAATATGATTCTCACTATAATATCTCTCTCAGTCAGTTACATATATCTGTTCACTCTTACTGTATCTACATCTTGTTCTGATCTTGCCCCATCATCTGGAAACCTATCACAAAAATAAACACACAATAGACTGGAACTAAACAAATATAAATCTAAAAAAATATAAATTTATTTTAAATTTTTATTTGTCTCGGATATCTCTTGTGTGTATCTTATCATTTTTCTGACTTGTTTGATTTATATGTACATCCATTTGTGTCTAGACTACTTTTGATATGCACAATGATTCACTGTAAATACCACAAGGTAGACATCGTCTGTAGTGCTCACATATATATATTTTGCACGTGCACGATACACGTATACACATACAGGTGTATGTATATACACATTTCTATGTAGGGACAACATGGTCAATCATTGAAACAACTGGGACAAATATATCAAGTTATGTTCAGGTGAAGCCCGACACACATGCTTGGAACATGGGTCAAGTGTCCATGAACAACACACGGGGATGAGCATGCATAGGAAAATACAGTGGTTCATCAAACAAAGAATGGCAGAGCATACAGCAGCGGAAAATGCAAGCCAGTGTACTTATTACAGCATCAACTTAAACTCGAATATACACCAAGCAAGTGACATGTGCATTCAGGTTCAAGGCAAGATTGCTTGAAGAGGTCATAGCATCAAAATAGTTTGCACACATCTAAAAGCATTGGGTCTGTGTGTACTAGCATGAATATATGCAGTACACAAGGGTGCATGAAAAATGGACAGAGATGGAACAACTTAACTGGAGCCAAAGAACACAAGTCACTACACAGGGCCATGAGATGGAAACAAATGGACAAGGACACACATATACAATCTCATGCACATGACAGGTACGATATGCTTTCAGGTCAAGAGACAAGTAAATACAAGCACATCAATAAATCTCAAAATGCACAAGTCAGAAGTATGAACACAACAACATGCATGAAGAATGCACAATGAAAAGTGTAACAGATCAAATATTTCAAATGCAAATGAGATTGCATGAGTTGTAAGGCATGTTCAAAGTATGGATCACAAAAAGTAAATATATGTCGGTTCAAACAACCGTGGCAATAAATTGAAGCACTCATCAAGTTCTATCAAATGGAGGAAAACTGGAAATTCAAGCAACCAAATTAATGCGTGAACTATTTCAGGAAATCTGCTATGAAAACATTGAAAAGAGCATTCATTTATCACAGGTGGCATGCTGAATTTTGGGCAAAGAAAACAGAATTTCCTTTTGTGATTTACTAATTTATGACAAGTACAAATGTAGTATACACGCAAGGAAGAAAGGCAAGAAAATTCATCTTTATTCATTGTTTCGAATAATTGGAAACAATTTAAACTCTACATTGCTAGCAAGTGTAAATTATGGAAATCAATTTTTGTTTTCAATCTGCCAAGTCACAAGGGTTCATAAAGTCATCTAGGTTCATCAAGCAAATTCATGCAAGTTTTTAAATCCACAAATTCAAAGATTTTGATTCTGGAAAGAAATCAATTTTCATTCAAGACTTTTTTCCAGAAATGATCAAATCATTATCAGGGGCCAGAAAATCGAATAAATTTGTAACGACCCGAAATCCCCCTTACGGGAAATCACGGATTGAGTTGAGGACAAGACAGATCAGAACACAAACAGAAGAACATTTCATTGTTTATTACAACAATTACATCAGAATCCAAGAATATACAGAGTATGAATAAATATTACACAGAAAATATCAGAGATTTAAATTACATTTAAATACATCGCAGCGGAAAATTATACAATACACAACTAGAAGTAATACACGGATACAGAGCTTTCCGAGTATCGATCCAGCTGTAAATCGGGATCCTGTGAATATAAATCTGCAAAACCAAAACTACTAGCTGCCCATGTCAAAATAAGGGCACCCAGAGTTTAGGTTAAAACAATAAACTCCAGGTCAGTCATGTGACAGGTGTGAGAACTAAAACAGTTATTTAAAACTTTACTTTAAATCAGATATATCAAGGGACCACGCCGTAAAACACGGAACGAGTTTCCTCCAAAGAATACCAGTGCATATAACAAGACAGCGCAATGCTTTTTGGAAAAATGAAGCTATTATAAGACCCAGGTCCTATCACACAATGCAACGCAAGCCATGGGATAGGGTTTTCCCTTATAATAGCCAAACATGTTTGGTACGTTTAAAACAAATCATTTGATACTATTATAAGTGCATAGTGTATAAAACAACTTCAAATCATAAGTATCAATCATAGATGGCATGATTACCATATATCATGTCGCCATACAACCGCAAAGTCACATATTTGGAAATTGGATTTCCATCTGTGAACCGAGGCAAAAGATAGTCCTCTACCGATTCGAGACTTTCTAGCCCGAGTCTCAGGCAAGCGCGCAGGCAAGCCTTGGATCGTCAGGGCCGGTCCACCGATGTGAATTGTTATGCCTGAACACTGCGTTTCCCCGCCCTTCGAGGCGTAAATGAGCCAACGAATGACTCCATCGGCTTTACATAGTCACCGATATATCCGAGGCGCCTCGCAACAACAACAACCACATAATTCAAACTCGTCAGGGCGTGTAAAACCACTGACGCCACTTCTAGCTAGAAGGAAACGCATGTCCTCCCTGATGTCCTCTCCCATTTCTGGTTCACAACCGGGGTGTGAGGCACGCGAATCAACGCTACACAAAGCTATGCCACACAGGCTGTGCTTTGATCATCAACCACAAGACTCTTCTTTTCAACAGAAGCCTTGATCATTTGCATCTTAGCGTGCCTCACAGGCAAACCACTCCATGCAACCGATATCCATCAATTACGCAGAATGATATCCAATGTCATACACACAGTCCATTAACAAGTCCGTTCTGGGTCTGAATGAAACCGGAGGCACCTTGTACCTCGCATATCCATCGATCTCCAAGTACGTCTGGACGATCACTAACTGATTCCCTCCTCTTGGGTGTACGACCCAATCAAGATCATCAGTAATCACCCAAACGACGTGAAGACCTCCGGTCTTCGACCACCGTCTTCATCTTCGACTTATCGTCGTATCAGTTATTCAGAATGGGATAAACCCGGTCTTTCCGAATAACTCGCGTATATAATAAACAACTGTTACACAAACACAACATACACCTCATTCCAATTCATTAGTCACTAACCGTAAATTAGTAAGGGAACAATTCCCCAAATATTAACCCAGAAGGCCGAAACCAACATCAGATTAATACCCAGGAAACCACTCATCTTAACTAATCTTCGGTTAGTTGCTAAACTTCACATTCTTAGGGATAGGTTCCCATTAATTTTATCAAAGATAAATTCCTCAAATTTATTCTTTAATCTTCTTTGGAATATCGATTCAACTAGTTGGAATTAATGAACCTTACCGAAGTAATCATTTATTTTAATTTCCCAGTCCCAACCTATTCATCCCATGAAGTAAAACTAGTCATACTTCATATCTAACACCACGGTGTTATCGGTAAATTCAATTACCATTTCACGTTTAAATCTAATTAAAGATTTAACTATCGCCTGGAGCAAAACTGGTTATACTCCATTCTCGATCATTTCAATCTAATTAAAGATTCATTAAAACTCCACTTGGTTTTAATCTTTAACTGGGTTAAAGAACCAATGTCATTTAAAACACGGTTCACGATAAACCTTCAACACATTCCATTCTATTAGTCTCTAATCGTAAATTAGTAAGAGAACAGTTCCCTAAATATTAACCCCGAAGGCCGAAACCAACATCAGATCAATACCCAAGAAACCATTCAACTTAACTAATCTCCAGTTAGTTTCTGATTTCCTTAACTCAGTTGGGTCTAAGAACAATATTATTAAAGATACCTTTCACAACAACCCAAAATCACATTCCATTAATTATCGGGTTAAAGAACAGGTGTTATTTAAAACTTTGTTCACGATAAACCCAAAAATCAATTCAAATTCAATTCCAATTAAATACCATTTAATTGGTACACTTCATTAAATCTAAATAAAAAGATTTAATCTTTTTCTCAACTGGGTTTAAGAACAGTGTTAATGAAGACACCATTCATGACAAACCCAAATCACATTTGGTATTAAATACAAGGCTCTGAATAGAAAATATATCAGCTTATATTCAATATCAAATTCTACGACCAACAAATATCGTATTGGAAATAACGATATAAATATATCTTTCAAATTTCCATAACAATATCTGTATAATCACGAAATCCAACATCGAAATATTCCAAAAACAATTTCGATTCAAATCCATTCCAATTCAATTATTGGAAATTCTGGTTACTTTTAAAACCATTTCAAATTCAATTTATTTATTTAAAAATAAATAGAATTATAATTCTAGTTCAAAACTAGTTCATTTCGATAAAAATCTATTTTTATCTTTTCCAATATGGAATTTTTCTTCCCAATTCTTCATAAATCATTTCTTATGATTTTACACAAATTATTACTATTTTTAATAATTTTATCAAGGCCCGTACAGTCGATTTCCATCAACGGCCATCGAACTGCACTTACAACGACCTTTTCCAAATTTGATTTGGACATAATTCCAAATCCAACCATTAGATTTCAAATCACTTATATTTGTTAGAAAGCTCTTTTCAATACGAACCCCACGGTTCCGGTTATAGGAGAATCCGATGGTCGGATCTCCCGTAATATCCATTCGAAGTCAATGGTCGAAATTCGCGAACTGCAGCGGCGCGGCGCGTTCTATTCAGGCCATTATATATATATAGTATATATATTATATATATTTCGTCGATTTCCTTTCAAAACGTATTTTATAAATCGTTTTAAATTCGTTTTCAAAACGATTTCAACTTCATATTCAATTTCTTATCAAAATTGAATATTCCACATCATCGATATACAAATGATAATATTTTCAAAACGTTATGTTTTGAAATCACTTTCTTTTCTATATTCGTTATAAAAACGAATAAAATCGATAAAAATATTGCTCGCGTCAAAATGACGCAAATCTAATCAACACGGCTTCATATATTTCTATTTTCAAATATTCTATTTCAAATATTTCCTTTTCAAATATTTCTATTCAAATATTTCTTTTTCAAATATTCTATTTCAAATATTTCTATTCAAATATTCTATTTCAAATATTCTATTTCAAATATTTTTATTCAAATATTCCATTTCAAAACTGGAATGAGGCCCAATCAATTACCATATAATGTTAATTATATGGATTTTTCTACAACACATGTATATAATAACAACGATAAATAATCAACCATCATTCAGAGTGCACCACACAACTGCATAAGCATTAAAAATAAATAATTAACGCATACTCTCAAATCAACAAACACAGATTTTATTTGTGCAGTTGGGCGATGTGTAAAATTTATCGTCCCAATCAATATCAGTCAAATCAGTATATATAAACAAACCATCTGATTTGTTTATAAATATTTATTTTATATCCACGTTAAAAATTATATTTTTAAATATAAAATATTTTCCACTATAAAATATTTTATTTCATTCCACATCACACAATTAAATTTCACAACATAGCAATCAAACAAACAAGTCATCCATGGTCTGTGGACGACGGGTGTTGGGTGCTACTAAACACCGTCTGCATCCTAGTATATATTTCAACTAGAAAATAAATAAAAGTGAGAAGTTCTCACCGAAAGCTAAACCAAACGCCACGACTCTTCATATGTAGGAAATCTTCACCGTGCTCGTCTTTTGTCAATTTCGTCGTCCGTATTCACTACATATATAAAAATCACATTTTTATATTCTCTAGTATATAAAGATCATAATTTTAATTCGCCACATATATAAAAATCATATTTTTATACTTCTAAAGATCAAATCTTTATATCACTAAAAATCAAATCTTTTTATAATTCAAAATCAAATCTTTTTATGATTCATATGAATAAAATCTCGCCTTTTCATTATTAAAAATCTCGCCTTTCTATGTTATACATATGTAAAAATTTGATTTTTATTCTCATGAAATTTATATAAAAATCTTAGCTTCTACTATATATAAAAATACCATTTTTACAAACCAAAAACCCTATTTTTTTATTAAGCTAATCCTATAGAAATTTAAATAAATTAAATTAAAATGAAAATAAAAACTTACTTTCAGCGAAGGGGGGGCTACTAGGACGGCGAAGGAGGTCGGAGGCGTGGCAGGATGTCCGAGGGTGGCGGTGGGCGGTTTCAGGTGGCGTGAAGGGAAAGGGGGCGATTTTTTATGGGCGTCGGGTCTATTCAGGGGAGGAGAGAGGCGTGAGGAGGGTCGGCGTTGGAGGTGAAGGAGGCGGAGGGCGGTGGCGCCCTGGGAGCGTCGACGGCGGCGGTTCAGAAAGGGGAGGGCGCGATTGACGGGTGGTTTTTTTTTTGATTCTTCGATCTAAACTGAAGAGAAAAAGGGTCAACGGGTTTTATATTTTTATTTAATTATTTAATTTCAAAAAGCAACTTTTAATTTCGACCTCGAAATCGAACCCACCGACTGTCGTCCATAGCTAATTACCCCCATTCCGAACACAATGGGATATGTATCGTAAGCTGATTCGATCGTTTCGATCAGTTTTCGTCAAAATCAAAATATAATTCTATATATTGAATTTGAATGCGCATTTCAATTTACGGGGTCACATACTAACTCGAAAAATTCCAGAAAAATATTTTCTAGCTTGGTATTGACGATACAGTCCTAACAAAACTGATTTCGTCAAATTCTGAGACCATTTGAAAAATGGCCATTTTCCAGTCGATTAAAATCAACTAAAACTGGTCAAACGCGTTTTTCTTTGCCACGCTCACATATTGATTCGAAAAATTACGAATTTTGAAACCTAGCAATAATTTGACATCACGATCTAACAAAAGTAGTTTCGTCGAAAACCGAGGTCATTTGCAAACTTTCTATTTTTAAGGGCCAATTTCATAGCGACTATTCTGGATTTTCAACTGGACATAACTTTTGATTCCCGCTATGAAATTTTGATTTTTCGGATTCGTTGGAAAGATATTCTCAAATAGATTCTAATATTTTTGGTTTCGTTAAAATTCGGTTTATTTTGAATCCTGTACATTCATTTGAAATTTGAAATCGAATTTTCAAACTACCGCGCCATTTTCAATTCCTTTTATAAATATAAATAAATATTTATATTCTAACGACGATTCAAATAAATATATACGTTCTAATTCTATTCAAAATAAATTTTTCGTCGTTATTATTTAAAATAATTCGTTTTAAATAATCAAAATTCACTAAAATTGCCAAAATAAAAGTTTTAAATTGGCTCAGATTTTCGGGTTATTACAATCTCCCTCACTTAAAACTTTTCGTCGCCGAAAAGGAACGAAGCCGAAAGTTGTTTAACTAATCAACTCAACTTTCATTATTTTCTTTACGGTTTAAGTTCTTCAACTTTTCAGTTTCTAAGAACTTTTCAAATTTTTCAAAAATTTGGCTAACACCCTAAATTTTCGAAAAATTTCTCCATAACCTCCCCTGCACCGGGGACTTCGGGATATTTCATATAGCCTCCCATGGCCCTCATCAATCCAAAAGAAAAAGCCAAGCGGCTAGCCAATCGGCTCATAAAATCATCCAAACCCAAAGAAATACAATAAACATGTACCTATTTGTCGGGCAAACAATTTTATTTCTCTGCTCTAGCCTCCTTGCTATGACCTGTTCAATGTAAGTACTTGTATATGTATGCAAATGCGATCATTTTTCAATACAATTCACTATTTGGTTCAATTTGGCTAAAGGTTCAACATTCAATTAACCAAACAATAATCAAACAACACAATCAGCAATCAATTAGTTGATTATCATTTCAAATTCATAACTTTGATATATAGTCAAAAATCACATTTTTGATGCCAAATCACAACAATAAGCCCTATCTAGTTTCGGTTCTCACACCAGTCTAATGGAAATATATAGATATCACACTTTCGAAACTCGAATACCAATTCTGATGATGTCTAGACTATCATCAGAATCGTCTCCGGGAGACTAGAGTGTGATTCTATATCTATCCAGTATATTAAAACTTCGAATACACGTTTGCAAGGCGTATATGCAAAATCTTTATATATTGGATTGTCCAAATTAATTTAAAATAAATATTCAAATACGTATAAAATGATTTAAATTTCAAAACAAAACTTGTTTTCAAATTAAAAATATACTCTTCACACTCGTTCTAGGATACTACTGATCCTATCTCTAACGAGTCATTCTCATTGGATATTACTAATCCAATTTCTGATGAATTCTTTCGTATGGTTCTAACGTGCCTTGTTCTCGAGCTTTGTAAACCAAATTTCTGATACCACACTGTAACGGCCTGAAATCCCCCTTACGGGAAATCACGGATTGAGTTGAGGACAAGACAGATCAGAACACAAACAGAAGAACATTTCATTGTTTATTACAACAATTACATCAGAATACAAGAATACACAGAGTATGAATAAATATTACACAGAAAATATCAGAGATTTAAATAACATTTAAATACATCGCAGCGGAAAATAATACAATACACAACTAGAAGTAATACACAGATACAGAGCTTTCCAAGTATCGTTCCAGCTGTATATCCGGATCCTGTGAATATAAATCTGCAAAACCAAACCTACTAGCTGCCCGTGTCAAAATAAGGGCACCCAGAGTTTAGGTTAAAACAATAAACTCTAGGTCAGTCATGTGACTAGAGTGAGAACTAAAACAGTTATTTAAATCTTTACTTTAAATCAGATATATCAAGGGACCACGCCGTATAACAAGGAACGGGTTTCCTCCCAAGAATACCAGTGCATATAACAAGACAGCGCAATGCTTTTTGGAAAAATGAAGCTATTATAAGACCTAGGTCCTATCACACAATGCAACGCAAGCTGGGGGATAGGGTTTTCCCTTATAATAGCCAAACATGTTTGGTACGTTTAAAACAAATCATTTGATACTATTATAAGTGCATAGTGTATAAAACAACTTCAAATCATAAGTATCAATCATAGACGGCATGGGTACCATATATCATGTCGCCATACTAGGCTCTATAATCAAAACCGCAAAGTCACGTATTTGGAAATTGGATTTCCATCTGTGAACCGAGGCAAAAGATAGTCCTCTACCGATTCGAGACTGTCTAGCCCGAGTCTCAGGCAAGCGCGCAGGCAAGCCTTGGATCGTCAGGGCCGGTCCACCGATGTGGATTATTATGCCTGAACACTACGTTTCCCCGCCCTTTAGGGCGTAAATGAGCCAAAGAATGACTCCATCGGCTTCACATAGTCACCGATATATCCGAGGCGCCTCGGAACAGCAACAACCACATAAGTCAAACTCGTCAGGGCGTGTAAAACCACTGATGCCACTTCTAGCTAGAAGGAAACACATGTCCTCCCTGATGTCCTCTCCCATTTCTGGTTCACAACCGGGGTGTGAGACTCGCGAATCAACGCTACACAAAGCTATGCCACACAGGTTGTGCTTTGATCGTCAACCACAAGACTCTGCTTTTCAACAGAAGCCTTGATCATTTGCATCTTAGCATGCCACACAGGCAAACCACTCCATGCAACCGATATCCATCAATTATACAGAATGATATCCAATGTCAGACACACAGTCCATTTACAAGTCCGTTCTAGGTCTGAACGAAACCGGAGGCACCTTGTACCTCGCATATCCATCGATCTACAAGTATGTCTGGACGATCACCAATTGATTCCCTCCTCTTGGGTGTACGACCCAATCAAGATCATCAGTAATCACCCAAACGACGTGAAGACCTCCGGTTTTCGACCACCGTCTTCATCTTCGACTTATCGTCGTATCAGTTATTCAGAATGGGATAAACCTGGTCTTTCCGAATAACTCGCGTATATAATAAACAAGTGTTACACAAACACAACATACGCCTCATTCCAATTCATTAGTCACTAACCGTAAATTAGTAAGGGAACAATTCCCCAAATATTAACCCAGAAGGCCGAAACCAACATCAGATCAATACCCAGGAAACCACTCATCTTAACTAATCTTCGGTTAGTTGCTAAACTTCACATTCTTAGGGATAGGTTCCGATTAATTTTATCAAAGATAAATTCCTCAATTTTATTCTTTAATCTTCTTTGGAATATCGATTCAACTAGTCGGAATTAATGAACCTTACCGAAGTAATCATTTGTTTTAATTTCCCAATCCCAACCTATTCATCCCATGAAGTATAACTAGTCATACTTCATATCTAACACCACGGTGTTATCGGTAAATTCAATTACCATTTCATGTTTAAATCTAATTAAACATTTAACTATCGCCTGGAGCAAAACTGGTTATACTCCATTCTCGATCATTTCAATCTAATTAAAGATTCATTAAAACTCCACTTGGTTTTAATCTTTAACTGGGTAAAAGAACCAATGTCATTTTAAACACGGTTCACGATAAACCCACATCACATTCCATTCTATTAGTCTCTAACCATAAATTAGTAAGAGAACAGTTCCCTAAATATTAACCCCGAAGGCCGAAACCAACATCAGATCAATACCCAAGAAACCATTCAACTTAACTAATCTCCAGTTAGTTTCTGATTTCCTTAACTCAGTTGGGGCTAAGAACAGTATTATTGAAGATACCGTTCACAACAACCCAAAATCACATTCCATTAATTATCGGGTTAAAGAACAAGTGTTATTTAAAACTTCGTTTACGATAAACCCAAAAATCAATTCAAATTCAATTCCAATTAAATACCATTTAATTGGTATACTTCATTAAATCTAAATAAAAAGATTTAATCTTTTTCTCAACTGGGTTTAAGAACAGTGTTAATGAAGACACCATTCATGACAAACCCAAATCACATTTGATATTAAATACAAGGCTCTGAATAGAAAATATATCGGCTTATATTCAATATCAAATTCTACGACCAATAAATATCGTATTAGAAATAACGATATAAATATATCTTTCAAATTTCCATAACAATATCTGTATAATCAAGAATTCCAACATCAAAATATTCCAAAAACAATTTCGATTCAAATCCATTCCAATTCAATTATTGGAAATTCTGGTTACTTTTAAAACCATTTCAAATTCAATTTATCTATTTAAAAATAAATAGAATTATAATTCTAGTTCAAAACTAGTTCATTTCGATAAAAATCTATTTTTATCTTTTCCAATATGGAATTTTTCATCCCAATTCTTCACAAATCATTTCTTATGATTTTACATAAATTATTACTATTTTTAATAATTTTATCAAGGCCCGCATAGTCGATTTCCATCAACGGCCATCGAACTGCACTTACAGCGACCTTTTCCAAATTTGATTTGGACATAATTCCAAATACAACCATTAGATTTAAAATCACTTATATTCGTTAGAAAGCTCTTTTCGATACGAACCCAGCCGTTCCGGTTTTAGAGAATCCGATGGTCAGATCTCCCGTAATATCCATTCGAAGTCAATGGTCGAAATTCGCGAACTGCCGCGGCGCGGCGCGTTCTATTCAGGCCATTATATATATATTATATATATTTCGTCGATTTCCTTTCAAAACGTATTTTATAAATCGTTTTAAATTCGTTTTCAAAACGATTTCAATTTCTAATCAAAATTGAATATTCCACATCATCGATATACAAATGATAATATTTTCAAAACGTTATATTTTGAAATCACTTTCTTTTCTATATTCGTTATAAAAACGAATAAAATCGATATAAATATCGCTCGCGTCAAAATGACGCAAATCTAATCAACACAGCTTCATATATTTCTATTTTCAAATATTCTATTTCAAATATTTCTTTTTCAAATATTTCTATTCAAATATTTCTTTTTCAAATATTCTATTTCAAATATTTCTATTCAAAAATTCTATTTCAAATATTTTTATTCAAATATTCCATTTCAAAACTGGAATGAGGCCCAATCAATTACCATATAATGTTGATTATATGGATTTTTCTACAACACATGTATATAATAACAACGATAAATAATCAACCATCATTCAGAGTGAACCACACAACTGCATAAGCATTAAATATAAATAATTAACGCTTACCCAGTCTGTCAATCCATCGATTGACATACAACTAAACAATCAGGATTAGTGTACGTCAAATCTCATCATAACACCCGTGTGGGGTTTCAAATCAACAAACACAGATTTTATTTGTGCAGTTGGGCGATGTGTAAAATTTACCGTCCCAATCAATATTAGTCAAATCAGTGTATATAAACAAATCGTCCGATTTGTTTATAAATATTTATTTTATATCCACGTTAAAAATTATATTTTTAACTATAAAATATTTTCCACTATAAAATATTTTATTTCATTCCACATCACACAATCAAATTTCACAACATAGCAATCAGACAAATAAGTCATCCATGGTCTGTGGACGACGGGTGTCGGGTGCTACTAAACACCGTCTGCATCCTAGTATATATTTCAACTAGAAAATAAATAAAAGTGAGAAGTTCTCACCGAAAGCTAAACCAAACGCCACGACTCTTCATATGTAGGAAATCGTCACTGTGCCCGCCTTTTGTCAATTTCGACGTCCGTATTCACTACATATATAAAAATCACATTTTTATATTCTCCAGTATATAAAGATAATATTTTTAATTCGATACATATATAAAAATCATATTTTTATACCTCTAAAGATCAAATCTTTATATCACCAAAAATCAAATCTTTTTATAATTCAAAATCAAATCTTTTTATGATTCATATGAATAAAATCTCGCCTTTTCATTATTAAAAATCTCGCCTTTCTATGTTATACATATGTAAAAATTTGATTTTTATTCTCATGAAATTTATATAAAAATCTTAGCTTCTACTATATATAAAAATACTATTTTTACAAACCAAAAACCCTATTTTTTTATTAAGCTAATCCTATAGAAATTTAAATAAATTAAATTAAAAATAAAAACTTACTTTCAGCGAAAGGGGGGGCTACTAGGGCGGCGAAGGAGGTCGGAGGCGTGGCAGGGCGTCCGAGGGTGGCGGTGGGCGGTTTCAGGTGGCCTGAAGGGAAAGGGGGCGATTTTTGAGGGGCGTCGGGTCTATTCAGGGGAGGAGAGAGAGGCGCGAGGAGGGTCGGCGTTGGAGGTGAAGGAGGCGGAGGGCGGTGGCGCCCTGGGAGCGTCGATGGCGGCGGTTCAGAAAGGGGAGGACGCGATTGACGAGTGGTTTTTTTTTTATTCTTCGATCTGAACTGAAGAGAAAAGGGGAGGGGGGGGTCAACGGGTTTTATATTTTTATTTAATTAATTAATTAATTAATTTCAAAAAGCAACTTTTTATTTCGACCTCGAAATCGAACCCACCGACTGTCGTCCACAGCTAATTACCCCCATTCCGGACACAATGGGATATGTATCGTAAGTTGATTCAATCGTTTCGATCAGTTTTCGTCAAAATCAAAATATAATTCTATATATTGAATTTGAACGTGCATTTCAATTTACGGGGGTCAGATACTAACTCGAAAAATTCCAGAAAAATATTTTCTAGCTTCGTATTGACGATACGGTCCTAACAAAACTGATTTCGTCAAATTCAGAGACCGTTTGAAAAATGGCCATTTTCCAGTCGATTAAAATCAACTGAAACTAGTCAAATGCGTTTTCCTTTGCCACGCTCACATATTGATTCGAAAAATTACGGACTTTGAAACCTAGCAATAATTTAACATCACGGATCCAACAAAAGTGGTTTCGTCAAAAATCGATGTCGTTTTCAAAATTTCTATTTTTAAGGGCCAGAATTCCATAGCGACTATTCTGGATTTTCAACTGGACATAACTTTTGATTCCCTCTATGAATTTTCGATTTTTCGGATTCGTTGGAAAGATATTCTCAAATAGATTCTAATATTTTTTGTTTCATTAAAATCCGGTTTATTTTGAATCCTGTACATTCATTTGAAATTTGAAATCGAATTTTCGAACTACCGCGCCATTTTCAATTCCTTTTATAAATATAAATAAATATTTATATTCTAACGACGATTCAAATAAATATATATGTTCTAATTCTATTCAAAATAAATTTTTCGTCGTTATTATCTAAAATAATTCATTTTAAATAATCAAAATTCACTAAAATTGCCAAAATAAAAATTTTAAATTGGCTCAGATTTTCGGGTTGTTACAAAATTCTTTCCAAAAATCCTCAAAACCAATTCAAGCAAGTCATTTTTTTAGAAATCATAGATTTCAATTTCTAGACCCTATAAATCCGCCTTTCTCCTTACTAGTAGTTTAATCCCCTGTCGAAAATAATTCAAGCATAAATATTCGAGCAAGAAAAATTTCAGAGAGCTTACTTATTTCGTTTGACCGAGTGGTTTGGATTTCAGAGATCACAAAGTTTCATCTGCAATCAAGATCCAAGATCATCTGAAATCGAGTCCTTCAATTCTCGACAATTGGGAGGATCGTGTGAAACCCTAGCCGACAATTTTGGGGGGGCAAATGAAATAAAGGGATGACCGAGCTTATCAAAGAAATAACGAAATAAACGGGCCAATCTTTTTTATTTAAAAGCTTTGCATTCTAGGGTTTTATTGTTTCTTTTTTGTTTTGTTATTTTAATTTTGAGAACAATCTATAGGTTTACTAGTTTACTTCTAAACTAGGGTTTACAGGTTACTGCTTTATAATTTGGGGAAAATCTGATCTTGGTATAAAAATCAGTCTAGGATTTGAGCATAGGATTAGGATAGGAGCAGGGATTGCGAGTTTATAGGGGTTTGTAAGAGGATCTGTTTTTAATACCTAGTAAAAATCTTAGGAATGCAGCAGTAGGCAGGGTTTGCCGAAGCTGGGTAACTTCTGTGTGTGATTTTCCTTTTCTGCATTTTTTTTAATTCTAAGATTGTTTAAATATTCAATAAACCCTATCACCCTCCCTTTAGGATGAATATAGATCCAACATAATGTAGTAGAAGGTTCAGGTGGTACTTCTCAGCTTAGTTGTACTTCTTCTATCCTCGAAGGCTCTTTATTATTTCGTGGTCGTTCTATTCAGGTTCTTTTTGATTTGGGTGTCTCACATTCATTCATATTGAAAGAGCTTATTTGTAACGACCCGTATTCTACGCATCATAGGATCGTACGATATTTATTTCTTTCACATACGAAGTCGTATGGTCATGTAACTTTGGGAGACGACTATTGGGGTCATTTCCCATGTTCATGATTTTTCCCGATTTTTAAATGACCATTTTACCCCTAGTTGGCACTGTTTTGGCCATATCTTTTGACTGGGAATGAATTTTGACCTGAACCCACTTCCATTGGCTCCGGATGATGGTTTCTCTTTCCGCAGAGTGGTCACATTAGCCAAACGGACTCACCGTTTGGGAGATATGGCTGAAACAAGTTTCAGATGGTGAAAAACAGCTTAATTGGGCTTAACCGGGTGATTAGCAGCTAGGCCCAAAGGGGAATTTCGGGTTTAGAGGTATAGGAGGACTGATTAGGGTTAGGAAATCACTTTCATTTCAGTTTTGAGCCACCACAAACCTTCTTGAGACCTTAGTAATGGCTTCCATCCTCTAAAACCACTCCAAAACACATTTTTAGTGAAGATTAAGCCAAAACTACATCAAAACAAGGCCAAATAGCAACAGAGCAAGGTTGGAGCTGCTGCTATACATAGGAATTCGACCCAAACAGAGAGTATTTCAGATTTGGTGTTTCATTTGTGGCCAAGGTGAGTGATTTGCATAGTTTTTGCACTAATTACGGTGATTAAGGGTAATTAGTGAAGATTAGCGAATTTATACACTAATAAATTCTGGAAAAATGTTTAGAAATTCTTAAATAATATTTTATGCCTCTGGTAGGAATTTGGTTTAATTTGATTGAGTTTTGTTAACCCTATGATTAGATTTACTTAAACATGCTTAAGGGAAAATAAGGGGTTTGGGCACATTTGATCCAATTTGACATGTGAATTCATTATTTTGGTGTTTGTGGTTAGTTTGCTATGTTGTTATGACTATTTGACATGATTTGTGATTGATTAGAACAGTTAGACTTGTCAAAAACGTCGTCGAACGGCGTAAACAAGTTGCTGGAAAAAGTTGCAGAAAGTTGTGTAGGGCTTCGGATCGGATCGGATGAGGGCTCGGATCGGATATGTGAACTGGGCAAGAAAACCCGACCTGGACTGGAGTTTGGCACATAAGAGACTTGGCAAAAAGGAAGGCCGTTTACTTAGAGTTGGAGTGGACAAGGGGATCAGATCGGAACTATGGAGCAGGATCGGATCGGAGTAGGAGAGAGCGGATCGGATCGGAAGAATAATGGAGGCCAGATCGGATCGACTCAAGAATGGGAGGCTACGACTGGAGTAAGGCGAAGGGATCGGATCGGAGTAGATGGAAAACGAGGGAGCTGATCGGAGAAGGAGCATGAACTGGAAGGAAGACAGTAACCCGACCCGACCCGGAGGAGGACACCGACCCGACCCGAAGTGAAGTACCCGACCCGAACCGAATGGAAAGATGACAAGGAAGGAGGACCGACCCGAACCGACGAGGGTAATGACTACCGAACCGAACCGAATTCTAGAGCTGCTACTGCACGACAACTCTTCTGAAGACCCACTCCAATTCGACCAAACCCGAGATGCAAAGGAAGTCCAAATGAAGCTAGAGCTCAAGATCCAGATGGGAATCAACGAGTTCGCTTCATGATTGGGCTTTGCTGCGGGACGCGTGTTAAGGGGTTATCGATGTCGATAGCTTTGGACCACTATGGTAGGAGGTACGAAGGCGGATTCAGGGCCATTATGGCATTGGTAGGACCAAGGGCTACGACCAATGTGGCGGGTCATTGAAATGTTTGGCCATGACTCCATGTGTTTAGCTTGGTCATAGCAGGGTTTCTACAAGTCGGGATTCGTCGTTACCTCAATTTGTCTAGTGTTCCAAAGTGGTAGATATCGTATGCTTTACGCACTGAGTGAGAGATGTGAGGATGGTTGCTGTGGTTGATTTGTTTGATATCATTATGACATGCACACCCCACCCCCGTATTCTTACACTCTTTATTATGGCACCTTAGTGTACTGTACGGTATGTGGTACTAGCTCTTTGGTTGCAGGTCCAGGTTCAGGTATGGTTTAGTATACCTGTTATTATTCTATTTAGATGCTTATCGCTCATACTAGGCTTTATGTCTGACCCAGAGTTTTATGTCTCCTCTTATTACTCTGGGTGCTCACACGAGCAGACTAGAGACAGGTTAGCTGGTGATGCACGGGTAGATGATCCGGAGACGAGCAGGAGGCTTCCACGTAATATATATAGTATTCTCCCTGTGTTGTTGAAGATCACTGCTTGGGCATTGGTGGTGTATCTTCTACTTTAGCTTTCTTTTGTTAGAGACAGTAAATTTGAAAAGTTGTAATAAGCTGTATTTGGATTTCCGCTGCTCTGATGAATGATGTTGATTTTAGTTATCAGCTTATGCACTGTCTCACCTGTTTTATGTCAAGTATGTTACTATTATTATATTTTATTCCATGCGCTGTGAGACATTCTACAGGTTCCTTGATTTTTTCATTCCCTTCTTTCCTTTCTTTGGCGACCGTTCCGTGCTAACTGGACATGTGTACAGCGCACTTTTGGAGTAAATGTCGGTTGGTGCGGGGCGGGCCGTCACATTTGGTATCAGAGCTCTAGGTTGCGTAGTTAACCTAGGGAAGTTATCAGGGAGAGATAATATACGTATACGAGAGAGCGTATTTGTGATTACTTTGGTTTTTAAAAACTATATAGATATATACTATTAGTAGTATAAGAATGAAGTCGTGCTGCACTAGCACCGCTTTGGGGTCGTTAATAGTTTCCTTTTCCAGATTGACGATGAGCCGATATGTTAGAGGTACTGGTAGGGGAGCCAATAATGGGAATGCTGCTGACATGAGAACGATGTTTACTGACCTCATGAGAGAGATGCTTAGGGATGTACAGAGGACAGCTCCCAATGGTGGAAATGGTGGTGGTCCAATAGTGCAGGCGCCAAGAGTCGACTTCGCCAAGCTGAATAAGGATTATACTAGCCTTGGTGGGAAGCCATTTCACGGAACAGAGTCGGCCACGGATGTTCAAGATTGGTTGGATAGTTGCGAACGTATCTTCGAGGATTTGGGTATCGAGGATGCGATGAAGAGAAAGCTAGCGTCCCGTCAGCTGCAAGGGCGGGCAATGAATTGGTGGAATGCTATAAAGGCAGCTACTCCCGAAGATCAGATTACTTGGGAACAGTTTAAGGCTCGCTTTAGCGAGAAGTTCATTCCAGCTGCTCAGAAGTCAGTGCTGTTTAAGAAATTCTTGGAGCTCAACAGAATGGCAGAGCTGTCTCGGAGTATATTGCTGAATTTGACACTTTGTCAAAATATGGGTTATCTCTTATTGATACTGCCGAGAAAAAGAATGAGAAATTCATAACTGGTTTGGATCAGTACTTGGGGGAAAGACTTATTAACCACATCGATGAGACGTTTGAATCGATTGTGGGGAAGGCATTAAGATCAGAAAGTCTCTACCCTAAGCCGCAGACTGAGGTTGCATCCGCAGATGAGCCAAAGCCACAAGCAAGTGGTGGAGGCAAGGGTGGTTCCCAGAATAAAAGAAAGCAGAGTCAGACTAAGGATGGCCAGAAGAAAAAGAATAAGCAAGATGTTGAGTGCTTCAGCTGTGGTAAGAAGGGCCATTATGCTAGTAATTGTCGGGCCAAGCCAGCGGATAGGAAGTGCTTCAACTGTGGCCAAATGGGACATCACAAGGACAAGTGTCCACAGCCCCCTAAAGAAAAGCAGATGGTGAAAGCATATGCCCTTAATGCTATTCCTTCTTCGTCGAATGCCCCAACCGCGGCGGAGAAGGGAAAGAATGTCGTCATTCAAGGTATGCTTTCTGTTTATGATGTTCCTGTTAGAGTTTTGTTTGATACCGGAGCTTCCAGTTCTTTCATATCTAGTGACCTGGTAGATAGGTTGGGATTGGAGCCCGAGATTGTCGATAGACCTTTAGTAGTGACGAACCCGATTGGTGGTTCGACTAGCCTTAGCATGATTTATCGTAATGTGGTCCTATCGAGTCATGGATGCATGTTTGTTTGTGATTGCTTTGTTTTGGGCTTTACTGGGTTTGGCATTATTTTGGGAGTAGATTGGCTCCAAAGATACGGGGTGGTGGTAGACTGTGAGGGCTTTTTAGTGACAGCTAGAGCGGATGATGGGCGAAGGATAGTGTTTGGTGGTCTACCCAGTAAGGGGGTATTGGCTAGTTTTCTAAACTCCCTCGACATTCCGCATAGTGAGTTGTCAGGTTTGCCCGTGGTTGGCCAGTATCCGGATGTTTTCAAAGAAGTGGCCGGACTTCCACCACACCGAGAGATTGAGTTTCGTATTGATTTGGTAAAGGATGCCAGGCCTATAGTGATGCCACTTCGTCGTATGGCACCAAGGGAGCAGCGAGAGCTCGAGGTGCAAGTCAGCGATCTTTTGAAGAAGGGATTTATCAGAAGGAGTGTTTCTGAATGGGGAGCACCAGTTGTGTTTGCTACCAAGGCGGATGGTTCCCTTCGTTTGTGTGTAGACTACCGCGAGTTGAATAAAGTGACGAGGAAGAATAAGTATCCTCTACCGCGGATAGATGATTTGTTCGATCAGTTGAGTGGCGCGAGAGTATTTTCTCAGTTGGATCTCACGATAGGTTTTCATCAGCTTAGAGTGGAAGCTGAGAGTATAGCTAAAATGGCATTTCGAACGCCGTCTGGATTTTATGAATGGTTGGTCATGCCATTCGGGCTGACCAATGCCCCGGCATATTTTGTGGATCTTATGAATAGGGTATTCAGAGATCAGTTGAATAAGTTTGTCCTTGTGTTCGTTGATGATATTTTGGTCTATTCGAGGACAGAGGAAGAACACAAGGAACATTTAAGAGTAGTGATGGAGGTGTTGAGAAAACACCAACTGAAAGCAAAGTTTTCTAAGTGTCACTTCTGGAAGAGGGAAGTGAGGTTCTTGGGCCATGTTGTATCAGAGGATGGTATTGCCGTGGACCCAGCAAAGGTGGCTACGGTACAGGATTGGCCTACGCCCAAGAATGCAACAAATGTAAGAAGTTTCTTGGGGTTAGCTGGATATTATCGTAAGTTTATCCAAGGTTTCTCCAAGATAGCAGCACCATTGACCCAGCTGACCAAGAAGAATCAAGCTTTTGTCTGGGATGAAAGGTGCGAGAATGCATTCAAGAGTCTAAAGGACAAGTTGACAAGCGCACCAGTGTTAGTCATTCCTAAGGGGGATGAAGAGATGACGGTATACACGGATGCCTGTGGTACCGGACTGGGTGTTGTATTGATGCAAGGCGTTAGGGTTGTAGCTTATGCAAGTCCGCAATTGAAACCGCACGAGAAAAGATACCCTACCCATGACTTGGAATTGGCAGCGATCGTGTTCACGTTAAAGATGTGGAGACATTATCCCTTAGGAGAAAGATTTGAGCTGTTTACAGATCATAAGTCGTTGAAGTATCTCTTCTCCCAGAAGGATCTAAATCTCCGGCAACAAAGGTGACTAGAGTTCTTGGCTTCCTATGATTTTGACATTGCATATACACCAGGAAAGGGCAATGCGGTGGCTGATGCATTGAGTAGAAGACATGCCAGCTTAGGGGCTATGTTCCTTGAATGGAAGCAACTGGAGTATATCGCGGGATTTGATTTCAGACCAAAGTGCGAATTGGATCCAGAAATGTTAGCAAGTTTGACGATCAGACCCACTTTAATTGAACGGATCGGCTCTAGTCAGAGGGACGATCCTAACCTATTGGAAATCTTCTCCAAGTTAAAGATGGATATCGATGAGGAGATGAACAAGTATGGGCTTGATCGAGATGGATGGCTTAGAAAGAATGGGAAACTTGTTGTACCCAATGTCAATGGATTGAGAGATGAAGTGCTTAGAGAGTGTCATCACTCAAAACTGACTATACACCCCGGTGGTAATAAGATGTATCGAGATATGAAGCAGACCTACTACTGGGAAGGGATGAAAAGAGACGTTGGGAAGTTTATATCCAAGTGCATGAATTGCCAGCTAGTTAAAGCCGAGCAAAAGAAGCCTAGTGGGTTGTTATAGCCCTTAGAAATTTCCGAATGGAAATGGGAGCAAGTCTCGATGGATTTCATTGATGGTTTACCAAGGACTAGATCGGGACATGATAGCATTTGGGTAGTTGTGGATCGACTAACTAAAAGTGCAAGATTTATACCAGTCAAATCGACCAGAACGGCAGCTAAGTTAGCAGAATTGTATATGAAGTGGGTAGTGAGATTCCATGGAGTACCTAAAAGCATTGTGAGCGACCGAGACCCGTTGTTCACTAGTGGGTTTTGGAAGAGCTTGCAAGAGGCTCTAGGGTCAGAGTTACATCTCAGTACCGCATATCATCCTCAGACCGACGGTCATACGGAGAGGGTGAACCGTATTTTGGAAGATCTCTTGAGAGCATGTATATTGGATTTTGGTGGATCATGGGATGACCATTTGCATCTAGTAGAGTTTGCATATAATAATAGCTACCAATCCAGTATCGGTATGGCTCCGTTTGAAGCTTTGTACGAAAGACCATGCAACTCACCATCATGTTGGATAGAGACCGGTGAGAAGTTTATGCTTGGACCAGATGTGGTGAGGGAAACTTCAGATAAAATCAAGACCATTCAACAACGAATGAAGGCTGCCCAAGATAGGCAGAAGAGTTATGCTGATAAGAGGAGAAGAGACCTAAAATTCTCCGTTGGTGACTTGGTGTTTGTCAAGATTTCTCCGTTGAAGAGCGTAATACGATTTGGCAGGAGAGGCAAGTTGGTACCAAGATTTGTTGGCCCATTCCCTGTTCTTGAACTAGTCGGGAATTTAGCATACAGAATTGACTTACCGGAGAAGATGGCGGGAGTTCACGACGTATTTCATGTTTCCCAACTATTGAAGTTCGTTCACGACTCAGATATGACTATTTCACCTGATCAGTTAGAGGACTTCGAAGTAGAACCCGAGGCGGTTGAGAACCGCAAGCCGGTCCATATTGTCGAGCACGACATGAAGCAACTTCGAAGAAAGGCGGTGAAGCTAGTCAAGGTTCAGTGGGGCGAGGACGAGAATGATTGTACTTGGGAGACAGAGGAGAACATTAGGAAGACACACCCAGAACTCTTTGCCTGGTAAGATTTTGACTTCGATTTAGTTTTCCGCATGCCAGGATAGGTTTGTTTTGCTTGTTTTGCATGTTTGATTGAAGTATGTGGTTGTTAGGCATGCGGGATCCTTTGTATGTTTTGGGTTAAGGAATTTCGGGGACGAAATTTCTTAAGGGGGGAGAATGTAACGACCCGTATTCTACGCATCATAGGATCGTAGGATATTTATTTCTTTCACATACGAAGTCGTATGGTCATGTAACTTTGGGAGACGTCTATTGGGGTCATTTCCCATGTTCATGATTTTTCCCGATTTTTAAATGACCATTTTACCCCTAGTTGGCACTGTTTTGGCCATAACTTTTGACTGGGAATGAATTTTGACCTGAAACCACTTCCATTGGCTCCGGATGATGGTTTCTCTTTCCGTAGAGTGGTCACATTAGCCAAACGAACTCACCGTTTGGGAGATATGGCTGAAACAAGTTTCAGATGGTGAAAAACAGCTTAATTGGGCTTAACCGGGTGATTAGCAGCTAGGCCCAAAGGGGAATTTCGGGTTTAGAGGTATAGGAGGACTGATTAGGGTTAGGAAATCACTTTCATTTCAGTTTTGAGCCGCCACAAACCTTCTCGAGACCTTAGTAATGGCTTCCATCCTCTAAAACCACTCCAAAACACATTTTTAGTGAAGATTAAGCCTAAACTACGTCAAAACAAGGCCAAATAGCAACAGAGCAAGGTTGGAGCTGCTGCTATACATAGGAATTCGACCCAAACAGAGAGTATTTCAGATTTGGTGTTTCATTTGTGGCCAAGGTGAGTGATTTGCATAGTTTTTGCACTAATTACGGTGATTAAGGGTAATTAGTGAAGATTAGCGAATTTATACACTAATAAATTCTGGAAAAATGTTTAGAAATTCTTAAATAATATTTTATGCCTCTGGTAGGAATTTGGTTTAATTTGATTGAGTTTTGTTAACCCTATGATTAGATTTACTTAAACATGCTTAAGGGAAAATAAGGGGTTTGGGCACATTTGATCCAATTTGACATGTGAATTCATTATTTTGGTGTTTGTGGTTAGTTTGCTATGTTGTTATGACTATTTGACATGATTTGTGATTGATTAGAACAGTTAGACTTGTCAAAAACGTCGTCGAACGGCGTAAACAAGTTGCTGGAAAAAGTTGCAGAAAGTTGTGCAGGGCTTCGGATCGGATCAGATGAGGGCTCGGATCGGATATGTGAACTGGGCAAGAAAACCCGACCTGGACTGGAGTTTGGCACATAAGAGACTTGGCAAAAAGGAAGGCCGTTTACTTAGAGTTGGAGTGGACAAGGGGATCAGATCGGAACTATGGAGCAGGATCGGATCGGAGTAGGAGAGAGCGGATCGGATCGGAAGAATAATGGAGGCCAGATCGGATCGACTCAAGAATGGGAGGCTACGACTGGAGTAAGGCGAAGGGATCGGATCGGATCGGAGTAGATGGAAAACGAGGGAGCTGATCGGAGAAGGAGCATGAACTGGAAGGAAGACAGTAACCCGACCCGACCCGGAGGAGGACACCGACCCGACCCGAAGTGAAGTACCCGACCCGAACCGAATGGAAAGATGACAAGGAAGGAGGACCGACCCGAACCGACGAGGGTAATGACTACCGAACCGAACCGAATTCTAGAGCTGCTACTGCACGACAACTCTTCTGAAGACCCACTCCAATTCGACCAAACCCGAGATGCAAAGGAAGTCCAAATGAGAAGTTAGAGCTCAAGATCCAGATGGGAATCAACGAGTTCGCTTCATGATTGGGCTGTGCTGCGGGACGCATGTTAAGGGGTTATCGATGTCGATAGCTTTGGACCACTATGGTAGGAGGTACGAAGGCGGATTCAGGGCCATTATGGCATTGGTAGGACCAAGGGCTACGACCAATGTGGTGGGTCATTGAAATGTTTGGTCATGACTCCATGTGTTTAGCTTGGTCATAGCAGGGTTTCTACAAGTCGGGATTCGTCGTTACCTCAATTTGTCTAGTGTTCCAAAGTGGTAGATATCGTATGCTTTACGCACTGAGTGAGAGATGTGAGGATGGTTGTTGTGGTTGATTTGTTTGCTATCATTATGACATGCACACCCCACCCCCGTATTCTTACACTCTTTATTATGGCACCTTAGAGTACTGTACGGTATGTGGTACTAACTCTTTGGTTGCAGGTTCAGGTATGGTTTAGTATACCTGTTATTATTCTATTTAGATGCTTATCGCTCATACCAGGCTTTATGTCTGACCCAGAGTTTTATGTCTCCTCTTATTACTCTGGGTGCTCACATGTAATAACCCGGAAAATCTGGGCCAGTTTAAAATTTTTATTTTGGCAATTACAGCGAATTTCCTATATTTAAAATAGATTATTTTAAATAATATCGACGAGAAATTTATTTTGAATAGAATTCGAACGTATATATTATATACGCCGTCGTTAGAATATAAATAATTATATATAATTATAAATAGAATTGAAAATGGCGCGGTAGTTCGATAATTCGATTTCAAACTTCAATTGAATGTACCGGGTGCAAAACAATCCGGATTTTAGTGAAACCAAAAACATTAGGATCTATTTGATAATATCTTTCCAACGAATCCGAAAAATCAAGATTTCATAGCGGGAATCAAAAGATATGTCCAGTTGAAAATTCTGAATAGTCGCTATGGAATTCAGGCCCTTAAAAATAGCGATTTTGCAAACGACCTCGGATTTCGACGAAACCAGTTTTGTTGGATCCGTGATGTCGAGTTATTGCTAGATTTCAAATTTTATAATTTTTTGAATCAATATGTGAGCGTGGCAAAGGAAAACGCGTTTGACCAGTTTCAGTTAATTTTAATCGACTGGAAATTGGCCATTTTTCTAACGGTCTCAGAATTCAGCGAAACTAGTTTTGTTAGGACCGTATCGTCAATACGAAGCTAGAAAATATTTTTCGGGAATTTTTCTAGTTAGTATGTGACCCCGGTAATTTGAAATGTACGTTTAAAATTCAATATACTGATTTATATTTTAAATTCAACGGAAACTGATTCAAACAGTCGAATTGGCTTGCGATACATATCCCATTGTGTTCGGAATGGGAGTGAAACGCTATGGACGACAGGCGGTGGGTCTCGTTTAGAGGTCGAAAATAAAAGTTGCTTTTTGAAAGTAATTAAATAATTAAATATATATACTTTTTTCATATAACCCCCCCTCTTCTCGTTTTCATTCAGAAAAGAAAAAGAAAAAGAAAAAAAACCGCTCAGCTAAAAACCCGTCGACCCTCCCCTTAACCCTAGCGCCGCCGCCATCAGGCGCTCCGCCAGCCGCCCCATCGGCCTCCAAGGGCGCCGCCTTCCTCTCCTCTTCTTCCTTCTCTCCTCGTTCAATTCCCCCCTTCTCCAGCGCGAGACCCGCTTCCTCCATTCACGAAGACCCAGAACCGCACCCGCCTTCAACCCGAAACCCACCGCGCCACCCACCTGAGGACCCGCCTCCGACTGCCAAAGCCCTCCGCCACCACCTCCCCTCAGCTTCGTGCGCGGAAGAAAACCCCCCCTCTCTCGAGATTTCTTTTACTGTAAGTCCTCTTTTATTTGTTTAATTTAGGGTAATTAGTTTTTAATAATTATAAAAATCAGTTTTAATGATAAAACAGGTGTTGAATTCAGTTTTGTATATATATAAATCAAAAGTAAAGGAGCGATTTTCAAAATGAACAAAATGTGATTTTTATTATGTTGTAGAGAATAAAAATATAATTTTTATTATAGTAGAAGAATAAAAATATAATTTTTATTATAGTAGAAGGTTAAAAATATAATTTTTATTATAGTAGAAAGTATTAAAAATATAATCTTTACTATATAGAAATATTAAAAATATGATTTTTATATTTTTAAAGTATTAAAAATATAATCTTTACTATATAGAAGTGGTAAAAATATAATTTTTACATGTTAGGAATATTAAAAATATCATCTTTTTATAGGTAGCAAAATAAAATGTGATTTCTATAGGGATGAAATTGAAAAGGTAAAATCTTTAAAAATGAAAAGACGATATTTTAAAAATAGTAAAGGCGAAAATTTATTTTTATAAAGGCGAAATCAATATTTTTGAAATGGAATTTTTATCTATATGACACCAAAGTAAAAATTCGTTTTTTATATATTGAATAAGCATAGTAACAATTCGATTTTTAAATATATGAAGTGATTATAAAAATATGATTTTTTAAATTGAAAATGAATAAATAAAAATGTGATTTTTATTTTAAAGACATCAAAATATAAAAATGTGTGATTTTTATATATGTAGTGAATACGGGAAACGAAGATGACGAAGATGCGATGACGATGAAGATTTCTATCAATGAAGTGCCGTGGAGCTAGGATAGCTATCGGTGAGAACTTCTCACTCAAAATTTCTTTCTCTAGTTATATATATATATATACTAGGATGCAGACGGTGCTTAGTAGCACCCGACACAATCGTCCACATACCATGGACTTATTTGTTTGGTTGCATAGCTTAGTTATATGATTTGATTGAATTGAATTGTTTGGTGAAATTGAATTGGATTGATTGATGTGTGAATGGCATGGGCCTTCACTAGACCGGGGATAAGGCTAGGCCTCGTCCCGTTTCTAGTATCGTGCCGTTATGCCGCCGAAATTTTCTAAAATATGTTAGAAAAATAGAAAGATCATTTTACTTAAAGAATGAACTGAATAGAAATTCATATGTTAAAATAAAATGTTTTATCGTTAAAAATATAATTTTTAACGTGAATGTAAATAAATTAATATTCATTTACAAACCGGACGGTTTGTTTATGTACACTGATTTGACGGACATCGATTGGGTCGATAAATTTTACACATCGCCCAACTGCACAAATAAAATATGTGTTTGACTGTTTGAAACCCCACACGGGTGTTGGGATGAAATATGAAGTTCACTCATCCTGATTAATTAAATATGTCGATCGATTGATTGACAGGCTGTTATAAGCGTTAGATATCTATATTTGATGCTTATACAGTGTGGTGCACTTTGGTTGATGGTTGATTATTTTTCAATGCTATTATATACATGTGTTGTATGAATCCATATAATTAACATTATATGGTGATTGACTGGGCCTCATTCCAATTTAGAAAATAAAGAATAATATAAAATAAAGGTTCATGTGTTGACTGTACTCATCCGTTGAGATTAGTCATGTGTTGAACGAATATTTTAATAATAAAATTTACATCTTTATCAATATAAAATAAAGGTTCATGTGTTGACTGTACTCATCCGTTGAGATTAGTCATGTGTTGAACGGATATTTTAATAATAAAATTTACATCTTTATCAATATAAAATAAAAGTTCATGTGTTGACTGTACTCATCCGTTGAGATTAGTCTTGTGTTGAACGAATATTTTAATAATAAAATTTACATCTTTATCAATATAAAATAAAGGTTCATGTGTTGGCTGTACTCATCCGTTGAGATTAGTCATGTGTTGAACGAATATTTTAATAATAAAATTTACATCTTTATCAATATAAAATAAAGGTTCATGTGTTGACTGTACTCATCCGTTGAGATTAGTCATGTGTTGAACGAATATTTTAATAATAAAATTTACATCTTTATCAATATAAAATAAAGGTTCATGTGTTGACTGTACTCATCCGTTGAGATTAGTCATGTGTTGAACGAAATATTTTAACAAAAATAGTCACACATGGACGGTACTCATTCGTTGAGATTAGTCGTGTGTTGACAAAAAGAAATATTTGAAATAGAATATATAAAGCCGTGTTGAATAGTGATGCGCCATTTTGACGTGAACGATATTTATATCGATTTTATTCATTTCGAAATGAATTGAATATATAACGATTTCGATATGAATTGAATATATAACGATTTCGAAATGAATTGAATATATAACGATTTCGAAATGAATTGAATATATAACGATTTCGAAATGAATTGAATATATAACGATTTCGAAATGAATTGAATATATAACGATTTCGATATGAATTGAATATATAACGATTTCGAAATGAATTGAATATATAACGATTTCGAAATGAATTGAATATATAACGATTTCGAAATGAATTGAATATATAACGATTTCGAAATGAATTGAATATATAACGATTTCGAAATGAATTGAATATATAACAATTTCGATATGAATTGAATATATAACGATTTCGAAATGAATTGAATATATAACGATTTCGAAATGAATTGAATATATAACGATTTCGAAATGAATTGAATATATAACGATTTCAATATGAATTGAATATATAACGATTTCGAAATGAATTGAATATATAACGATTTCGAAATGAATTGAATATATAACGATTTCGAAATGAATTGAATATATAACGATTTCGAAATGAATTGAATATATAACGATTTCGAAATGAATTGAATATATAACGATTTCGAAATGAATTGAATATATAACTATTTCGAAATGAATTGAATATATAACGATTTCGAAATGAATTGAATATATAACGATTTCGAAATGAATTGAATATATAACGATTTCGAAATGAATTGAATATATAACGATTTCGATTTGAATTGAATATAAAACGATTTCGAATTGAATGAAATAGAAAACCAATTTGATTTCAATTAAATATATAATGAATTGGATTCAAATAGAAAACGAAACGAATTTGATTTGAATAGAAAATGAATTTGAATCGAATAGAAAACCAATTTGAATTGAATCGAATAGAAAACGACTTTGAAATTGGATTGAATTGAAAACAAATTCATATTGAATCGAAAGCGAAGTGAAATGAATTAAAATTGAATTGAAATTTGAATTGAATAGAAAAGTGTTTTAAAACGAATTTATAAAGTAGAATTCAATTTTGATTTGAATTGAAATGGAAGTAGAAATTGCTTTTGAAGCGAATTTTAAAACTATTTATAAAATTCGTTTTAAATAGTAATCGACGATATATATATTATATATATATTATATATATAATATAATGGCTTGAATAGGACGCGCCGCGTCGCGGCAGTTCGTAAATTTCGACCATTTATTTCAAACGGACATTGCGGGAGATCCGACCGTCGGATTCTCCTACAACAGGAACCGTTGGGTTCGTATCGAAAAGAGCTTTCTAACGAATATTAGAAATTCAAAATCTAACGGTTGGATTTGGAGATACGTCCAAATCAAATTCGAAAAAGGTCGTTGTAAGTGCAGTTCGATGGCCATTGTTGGAAATCGACTGTACGGGCCTTGATAAAATTATTAAAAATAGTAATAATTTGTGTAAAATCATAAGAAATGATTTGGGAAAAATTAGGGTGAAAAACTCCATATTTGAAAAGATAAAAATGGATTTTTATCGAAATGAACTAGTTTTGAACTAAATTTAAAACCCAATTATTTTTAAATAAATGAATAAGATTTAAAAAGGGGTTTTAAATAATCGGAATTTCTAATATATTTGATTGAATTTGAAATGGGTTTATCGTGAACAGTGTTTTAAATAACACTGGTTCTTTAACCCGATAACAAATAGAATGTAATTTGGGTTTGTCGTGAACTGTGTTTTAAATAACACCTAGTTCTTTAACCCAGTAAAAGGAGTTCTAACGAATCTGCAATTAGATTGAAATGTGAATCTATAGTCTAAATTATCAAATTTAGAAATAAGCGAGAATGGAGTATCGCCAGTTTTGCTCCAAAGCGATAGTTAAATCTTTAATTAGATTTGAACGTGAAATGGTAATTAATTTTACCGATAACACCACGGTGTTAGATATGGAGTATTACCAGTTTTGCTTCATGGGATGAATAGGTTGGGATTGGGAAATAAAATAAATAATTACTTCGTTACGGTTCGCTAATCTCGACTAGTTTCGAAAAACCATAATTTGGTTTGAAACGACATCCAAAGGAAGATACAGGATAAATTTTAAAGAATTTATCTTGGATAAAATTAATGGGAATCTTTCCCTAAGAATGTGAAATTTAGAAACTAGCTGTAGGTTGGTTAAGAAGAATGGTTTCCTGGATATTGATCCGATGTTGGTTTCGGCCTTCGGGGTTAATGTTTGGGAAATTGTTCTCTTGCTAATTTGCGGTTAGTGACTAATGAATTGGAATGAGGCGTATGTTGTGTTTGTGTAACATTTGTTTTTAATATACGCGGGTTGTTCGGAAAGTCCGGGTTTACACCCATTCTGAATAACCGATTCGACGATATGTCGAAGATGAAGACGGTGGTCGAAGACCGGAAGTCTTCACATCATTTGGATAATTACTGACGATCCTGATTGGGCTGTACACCCAAGAGGATGGAAATAGTTGGTGGTCGTCCAGACGTACTTGGAGATGGATGGATATGCGAGGAAAGTGCCTCCGGTTTCGTTCAGACCCAGAACGGACTTGTAAATGGATTGTGTGTCTGACATTGGATTTTATTCTGTGTTGATTGATTTCTATTAAATATATATCTGTTTGGCGGCGGAGAATTTATTCTCTTGCTTAACGCCCTTCTCTGAGACGTACGAGCTTAGAGGTTATATATCGATTGATATCAATCGCATAGCATGAATTGCCTGTGTGGCATGCTAAGTTGCATGGATCAAGGCTTTTGTTGAAAAGCAGAGTCTTGTGGTTGATGATCAAAGCACGACCTTCGTGGCGTAGCTTTGTGTATAGCGTGAATTCGCGAGCCTCACACCTCGGTATGAGTTAAAAACGGGATACGGGCCGTTGGGAGAGCACGACGTTTCTTTCTAGCTTTGGTGGTGTCAGTGACTTACCAGCCCTGACATTTATATACTTTTCACCTTTGTGGTTGTTGGATGAGGCGCCTCGATTATAGGTCTGTAAGGATCGGGAAACGTGTGTTCAGGAATTGCCAATCCTCTAACGTAAGTGAGGACCGGCCCAACCGATCCAAGGGTTACCCAGTGTGCGTAGTCCTAAGGCATTTGCTAGAGTGTCTCGAACGCGGAGAGGAGCTTGCCCCTTGCCTCGACTCATGACGGAAATCCAATTTCCAATACGTGTATTGCGGTTTTAATTGTAGAACTAGTATGGCGACATGATAGATGGTACCCATGCCGTCTATGATTTATATTTATGATTGAAATTGTTTTGACACTATACACTTACTATAGTATCAAATGATTTGTTTTAAACGTACTAAGCATGTTTGGCTGTTATAAGGGAAAACCCTATCCTCCGGCTTGCGTTGCATTGTGTGATGGGACCTGGGTCTTATAATAGCTTCATTTTTCGAAAAAGCATTGCGTTGTTTATTGATATGCACTAGTATTCTTGGGAGGAAACCCGTTCCGTGTTATACGGCGTGGTCCCTTGAATTACTCTCTTTTAAAGTAAAGTTTTAAATAACTGTTTTAGTTCTCACACCAGTCACATGACTGACCTGGAGTTTATTGTTTTAACCTAAACTCTGGGTGCCCCTATTTTCCGCACGGGCAGCTAGTAGTTTTGGTTTTGCAGATTTATATTCACAGGATCCTGATTTACAGCTGGAATGATATCCGGAAAGCTCTGTATCCGTATATCACCTTCAGTTGTGCTTTGTATTATTTTCCGCTGCTATGTAACTTATTGTAATCTCTGATATTTATCGAATGTAATTTATTCATTTATACTCTGTATATTCTTGTATCTGATGGAATTGTTGTTATATACAATGAAATGTTCTTCTGTTTGTGTTCTGATTTGTCCTGTTCTCAACGTTCAGGGGTTTCGAACGGTCTAGATCGGTTTAACGACTGATTCAGATCGAGCGAAATTCCAGGCCGTCACATTTGGTATCAGAGCTTTGGTTTACAGAGCTCGAGAACAAGACACGTTAGAACCATACGAAAGAATTCATCAGATATTGGATTAGTAGTATCCAATTAGAATGACTCGTTAGAGATAGGATCAGTAGTATCCTAGAACGAGTGTGAAGGGTATATTTTTCAAATGAAAACAATTTTGTTTTGAAAATTTAAATCAATTATACGTATTTGATTATTTATTTATTTTGAATATGGACAATCCAATATATAAAGGTTTTGTATATACGCGTCATGAACGTATATTCGAAGTTTTAATATACTGGATAGATATAGAATCATATTCTAGTCGCCCGGACCTGATTCTGATGATTGACGCGTCATCATTAGTAATTAGTTTCGTGTTTCGAAGGTGTGATACCTATATATTTCCATTAGACTGGTGTGAGAACCTAAACTAATATAGTTAGAACACATTGTTGTGAATTGGCATCAAAAACATGATTTTTGTATATATATCAAATTATGAATTTGAAACTCTAATCCACTAATTGATTGATGTTTGTGTTGTTTGTTTATTTGTTTGCTAAATTTTAACCATTTAGCCTAATTATATCAAATATTGAACGATATTGAAAATTGGTCGCATTTGCTTGCATATACATATACTTATATTGAACAGGTCATAGCAAGGAGGCTAGAGCCGAAGAATAAAATTTGTTTGCCCGACAAATAGGTACATGTTTATTACATAATTTACTGTTTTGTTTGGGTGATGATGATTTTATGAGCCTATTGGCTAGCCGCTTGGCTTTTTCTTTTTCTTTTTGAGATCTGAAGGACCGGGGAAGCTATTTGAAATTCCCCGATGCTCCCGGTGCAGGGGAGGTTATGGCAAAAATTTTCGAAAATTTAGGGTGTTAGCCAAATTTTTGAAAATTTGAAATTTCTCAGAAACTGAAAAGTTGGAGAATGGAAGCCAAATCGAGCGTAGAGTTGAATAATCAAACCACTTTCGACTTTGTTCCTTTTCGGGGACGAAAAGTTTTAAGTGGGGGAGATTGTAATAACCCGGAAAATCTGGGCCAGTTTAAAATTTTTATTTTGGCAATTACAGCGAATTTCCTATATTTAAAATAGATTATTTTAAATAATATCGACGAGAAATTTATTTTGAATAGAATTCGAACGTATATATTATATACGCCGTCGTTAGAATATAAATAATTATATATAATTATAAATAGAATTGAAAATGGCGCGGTAGTTCGATAATTCGATTTCAAACTTCAATTGAATGTACCGGGTGCAAAACAATCCGGATTTTAGTGAAACCAAAAACATTAGGATCTATTTGATAATATCTTTCCAACGAATCCGAAAAATCAAGATTTCATAGCGGGAATCAAAAGATATGTCCAGTTGAAAATTCTGAATAGTCGCTATGGAATTCAGGCCCTTAAAAATAGCGATTTTGCAAACGACCTCGGATTTCGACGAAACCAGTTTTGTTGGATCCGTGATGTCGAGTTATTGCTAGATTTCAAATTTTATAATTTTTCGAATCAATATGTGAGCGTGGCAAAGGAAAACGCGTTTGACCAGTTTCAGTTAATTTTAATCGACTGGAAATTGGCCATTTTTCTAACGGTCTCAGAATTCAGCGAAACTAGTTTTGTTAGGACCGTATCGTCAATACGAAGCTAGAAAATATTTTTCGGGAATTTTTCTAGTTAGTATGTGACCCCGGTAATTTGAAATGTACGTTTAAAATTCAATATACTGATTTATATTTTAAATTCAACGGAAACTGATTCAAACAGTCGAATTGGCTTGCGATACATATCCCATTGTGTTCGGAATGGGAGTGAAATGCTATGGACGACAGGCGGTGGGTCTCGTTTAGAGGTCGAAAATAAAAGTTGCTTTTTGAAAGTAATTAAATAATTAAATATATATACTTTTTTCATATAACCCCCCCCCTCTTCTCGTTTTCATTCAGAAAAGAAAAAGAAAAAAAAAACGCTCAGCTAAAAACCCGTCGACCCTCCCCTTAACCCTAGCGCCGCCGCCATCAGGCGCTCCGCCAGCCGCCCCATCGGCCTCCAAGGGCGCCGCCTTCCTCTCCTCTTCTTCCTTCTCTCCTCGTTCAATTCCCCCCTTCTCTAGCGCGAGACCCGCTTCCTCCATTCACGAAGACCCAGAACCGCACCCGCCTTCAACCCGAAACCCACCGCGCCACCCACCTGAGGACCCGCCTCCGACTGCCAAAGCCCTCCGCCACCACCTCCCCTCAGCTTCGTGCGCGGAAGAAAACCCCCCCCTCTCTCGAGATTTCTTTTACTGTAAGTCCTCTTTTATTTGTTTAATTTAGGGTAATTAGTTTTTAATAATTATAAAAATCAGTTTTAATGATAAAACAGGTGTTGAATTCAGTTTTGTATATATATAAATCAAAAGTAAAGGAGCGATTTTCAAAATGAACAAAATGTGATTTTTATTATGTTGTAGAGAATAAAAATATAATTTTTATTATAGTAGAAGAATAAAAATATAATTTTTATTATAGTAGAAGGTTAAAAATATAATTTTTATTATAGTAGAAAGTATTAAAAATATAATCTTTACTATATAGAAATATTAAAAATATGATTTTTATATTTTTAAAGTATTAAAAATATAATCTTTACTATATAGAAGTGGTAAAAATATAATTTTTACATGTTAAGAATATTAAAAATATCATCTTTTTATAGGTAGCAAAATAAAATGTGATTTCTATAGGGATGAAATTGAAAAGGTAAAATCTTTAAAAATGAAAAGACGATATTTTAAAAATAGTAAAGGCGAAAACTTTATTTTTATAAAGGCGAAATCAATATTTTTGAAATGGAATTTTTATCTATATGACACCAAAGTAAAAATTCGATTTTTATATATTGAATAAGCATAGTAACAATTCGATTTTTAAATATATGAAGTGATTATAAAAATATGATTTTTTAAATTGAAAATGAATAAATAAAAATGTGATTTTTATTTTAAAGACATCAAAATATAAAAATGTGTGATTTTTATATATGTAGTGAATACGGGAAACGAAGATGACGAAGATGCGATGACGATGAAGATTTCTATCAATGAAGTGCCGTGGAGCTAGGATAGCTATCGGTGAGAACTTCTCACTCAAAATTTCTTTCTCTAGTTATATATATATATATACTAGGATGCAGACGGTGCTTAGTAGCACCCGACACAATCGTCCACATACCATGGACTTGTTTGTTTGGTTGCATAGCTTAGTTATATGATTTGATTGAATTGAATTGTTTGGTGAAATTGAATTGGATTGATTGATGTGTGAATGGCGTGGGCCTTCACTAGACCGGGGATAAGGCTAGGCCTCGTCCCGTTTCTAGTATCGTGCCGTTATGCCGCCGAAATTTTCTAAAATATGTTAGAAAAATAGAAAGATCATTTTATTTAAAGAATGAACTGAATAGAAATTCATATGTTAAAATAAAATGTTTTATCGTTAAAAATATAATTTTTAACGTGAATGTAAATAAATAAATATTCATTTACAAACCGGACGGTTTGTTTATGTACACTGATTTGACGGACATCGATTGGGTCGATAAATTTTACACATTGCCCAACTGCACAAATAAAATATGTGTTTGACTGTTTGAAACCCCACACGGGTGTTGGGATGAAATATGAAGTTCACTCATCCTGATTAATTAAATATGTCGATCGATTGATTGACAGGCTGTTATAAGCGTTAGATATCTATATTTGATGCTTATACAGTGTGGTGCACTTTGGTTGATGGTTGATTATTTTTCAATGCTATTATATACATGTGTTGTATGAATCCATATAATTAACATTATATGGTGATTGACTGGGCCTCATTCCAATTTAGAAAATAAAGAATAATATAAAATAAAGGTTCATGTGTTGACTGTACTCATCCGTTGAGATTAGTCATGTGTTGAACGAATATTTTAATAATAAAATTTACATCTTTATCAATATAAAATAAAGGTTCATGTGTTGACTGTACTCATCCGTTGAGATTAGTCATGTTTTGAACGAATATTTTAATAATAAAATTTACATCTTTATCAATATAAAATAAAGGTTCATGTGTTGACTGTACTCATCCGTTGAGATTAGTCATGTGTTGAACGAATATTTTAATAATAAAATTTACATCTTTATCAATATAAAATAAAGGTTCATGTGTTGACTGTACTCATCCGTTGAGATTAGTCATGTGTTGAACGAATATTTTAATAATAAAATTTACATCTTTATCAATATAAAATAAAGGTTCATGTGTTGACTGTACTCATCCGTTGAGATTAGTCATGTGTTGAACGAATATTTTAATAATAAAATTTACATCTTTATCAATATAAAATAAAGGTTCATGTGTTGACTGTACTCATCCGTTGAGATTAGTCATGTGTTGAACGAATATTTTAATAATAAAATTTACATCTTTATCAATATAAAATAAAGGTTCATGTGTTGACTGTACTCATCCGTTGAGATTAGTCATGTGTTGAACGAATATTTTAATAATAAAATTTACATCTTTATCAATATAAAATAAAGGTTCATGTGTTGACTGTACTCATCCGTTGAGATTAGTCATGTGTTGAACGAAATATTTTAACAAAAATAGTCACACATGGACGGTACTCATTCGTTGAGATTAGTCGTGTGTTGACAAAAAGAAATATTTGAAATAGAATATATAAAGCCGTGTTGAATAGTGATGCGCCATTTTGACGTGAACGATATTTATATCGATTTTATTCATTTCGAAATGAATTAAATATATAACGATTTCGATATGAATTGAATATATAACGATTTCGAAATGAATTGAATATATAACGATTTCGAAATGAATTGAATATATAACGATTTCGAAATGAATTGAATATATAACGATTTCGAAATGAATTGAATATATAACGATTTCGATATGAATTGAATATATAACGATTTCGAAATGAATTGAATATATAACGATTTCGAAATGAATTGAATATATAACGATTTCGAAATGAATTGAATATATAACGATATCGAAATGAATTGAATATATAACGATTTCGAAATGAATTGAATATATAACGATTTCGATATGAATTGAATATATAACGATTTCGAAATGAATTGAATATATAACGATTTCGAAATGAATTGAATATATAACGATTTCGAAATGAATTGAATATATAACGATTTCGAAATGAATTGAATATATAACGATTTCGATATGAATTGAATATATAACGATTTCGAAATGAATTGAATATATAACGATTTCGAAATGAATTGAATATATAACGATTTCGAAATGAATTGAATATATAACGATTTCGAAATGAATTGAATATATAACGATTTCGAAATGAATTGAATATATAACGATTTCGAAATGAATTGAATATACAACGATTTCGAAATGAATTGAATATATAACGATTTGGAAACGAATTGAATATATAACGATTTCGAAATGATTTGAATATATAACGATTTCGAAATGAATTGAATATATAACGATTTCGATTTGAATTGAATATAAAACGATTTCGAATTGAATGAAATAGAAAACCAATTTGATTTCAATTACATATATAATGAATTGGATTCAAATAGAAAACAAAACGAATTTGATTTGAATTGAAAATGAATTTGAATCGAATAGAAAACCAATTTGAATTGAATCGAATAGAAAACGACTTTGAAATTGGATTGAATTGAAAACAAATTCAAATTGAATCGAAAGCGAAGTGAAATGAATTCAAATTGAATTGAAATTTGAATTGAATAGAAAAGTGTTTTAAAACGAATTTATAAAGAAGAATTCAATTTTGATTTGAATTGAAATGGAAGTAGAAATTGCTTTTGAAGCGAATTTTAAAACTATTTATAAAATTCGTTTTAAATAGTAATCGACGATATATATATTATATATATATTATATATATAATATAATGGCCTGAATAGGACGCGCCGCGTCGCGGCAGTTCGTAAATTTCGACCATTTATTTCAAACGGACATTGCGGGAGATCCGACCGTCGGATTCTCCTACAACCGGAACCGTTGGGTTCGTATCGAAAAGAGCTTTCTAACGAATATTAGAAATTCAAAATCTAACGGTTGGATTTGGAGATACGTCCAAATCAAATTCGAAAAAGGTCGCTGTAAGTGCAGTTCGATGGCCATTGTTGGAAATCGACTGTACGGGCCTTGATAAAATTATTAAAAATAGTAATAATTTGTGTAAAATCATAAGAAATGATTTGGGAAAAACTGGGGTGAAAAACTCCATATTTGAAAAGATAAAAATGGATTTTTATCGAAATGAACTAGTTTTGAACTAAATTTAAAACCCGATTATTTTTAAATAAATGAATAAGATTTAAAAAGGGGTTTTAAATAATCGGAATTTCTAATATATTTGATTGAATTTGAAATGGGTTTATCATGAACAGTGTTTTAAATAACACTGGTTCTTTAACCCGATAACAAATAGAATGTAATTTGGGTTTGTCGTGAACTGTGTTTTAAATAACACCTAGTTCTTTAACCCAGTAAAAGGAGTTCTAACGAATCTGCAATTAGATTGAAATGTGAATCTATAATCTAAATTATCAAATTTAGAAATAAGCGAGAATGGAGTATCGCCAGTTTTGCTCCAAAGCGATAGTTAAATCTTTAATTAGATTTGAACGTGAAATGGTAATTAATTTTACCGATAACACCACGGTGTTAGATATGGAGTATTACCAGTTTTGCTTCATGGGATGAATAGGTTGGGATTGGGAAATAAAATAAATAATTACTTCGTTACGGTTCGCTAATCTCGACTAGTTTCGAAAAACCATAATTTGGTTTGAAACGACATCCAAAGGAAGATACAGGATAAATTTTAAAGAATTTATCTTGGATAAAATTAATGGGAATCTTTCCCTAAGAATGTGAAATTTAGAAACTAGCTGTAGGTTGGTTAAGAAGAATGGTTTCCTGGATATTGATCTGATGTTGGTTTCGGCCTTCGGGGTTAATGTTTGGGAAATTGTTCTCTTGCTAATTTGCGGTTAGTGACTAATGAATTGGAATGAGGCGTATGTTGTGTTTGTGTAACATTTGTTTTTAATATACGCGGGTTGTTCGGAAAGTCCGGGTTTACACCCATTCTGAATAACCGATTCGACGATATGTCGAAGATGAAGACGGTGGTCGAAGACCGGAAGTCTTCACATCATTTGGATAATTACTGACGATCCTGATTGGGCTGTACACCCAAGAGGATGGAAATAGTTGGTGGTCGTCCAGACGTACTTGGAGATGGATGGATATGCGAGGAAAGTGCCTCCGGTTTCGTTCAGACCCAGAACGGACTTGTAAATGGATTGTGTGTCTGACATTGGATTTTATTCTGTGTTGATTGATTTCTATTAAATATATATCTGTTTGGCGGCGGAGAATTTATTCTCTTGCTTAACGCCCTTCTCTGAGACGTACGAGCTTAGAGGTTATATATCGATTGATATCAATCGCATAGCATGAATTGCCTGTGTGGCATGCTAAGTTGCATGGATCAAGGCTTTTGTTGAAAAGCAGAGTCTTGTGGTTGATGATCAAAGCACGACCTTCGTGGCGTAGCTTTGTGTATAGCGTGAATTCGCGAGCCTCACACCTCGGTATGAGTTAAAAACGGGATACGGGCCGTTGGGAGAGCACGACGTTTCTTTCTAGCTTTGGTGGTGTCAGTGACTTACCAGCCCTGACATTTATATACTTTTCACCTTTGTGGTTGTTGGATGAGGCGCCTCGATTATAGGTCTGTAAGGACCGGGAAACGTGTGTTCAGGAATTGCCAATCCTCTAACGTAAGTGAGGACCGGCCCAACCGATCCAAGGGTTACCCAGTGTGCGTAGTCCTGAGGCATTTGCTAGAGTGTCTCGAACGCGGAGAGGAGCTTGCCCCTTGCCTCGACTCATGACGGAAATCCAATTTCCAATACGTGTATTGCGGTTTTAATTGTAGAACTAGTATGGCGACATGATAGATGGTACCCATGCCGTCTATGATTTATATTTATGATTGAAATTGTTTTGACACTATACACTTACTATAGTATCAAATGATTTGTTTTAAACGTACTAAGCATGTTTGGCTGTTATAAGGGAAAACCCTATCCTCCGGCTTGCGTTGCATTGTGTGATGGGACCTGGGTCTTATAATAGCTTCATTTTTCGAAAAAGCATTGCGTTGTTTATTGATATGCACTAGTATTCTTGGGAGGAAACCCGTTCCGTGTTATACGGCGTGGTCCCTTGAATTACTCTCTTTTAAAGTAAAGTTTTAAATAACTGTTTTAGTTCTCACACCAGTCACATGACTGACCTGGAGTTTATTGTTTTAACCTAAACTCTGGGTGCCCCTATTTTCCGCACGGGCAGCTAGTAGTTTTGGTTTTGCAGATTTATATTCATAGGATCCTGGTTTACAGCTGGAATGATATCCGGAAAGCTCTGTATCCGTATATCACCTTCAGTTGTGCTTTGTATTATTTTCCGCTGCTATGTAACTTATTGTAATCTCTGATATTTATCGAATGTAATTTATTCATTTATACTCTGTATATTCTTGTATCTGATGGAATTGTTGTTATATACAATGAAATGTTCTTCTGTTTGTGTTCTGATTTGTCCTGTTCTCAACGTTCAATGGTTTCGAACGGTCTAGATCGGTTTAACGACTGATTCAGATCGAGCGAAATTCCATGCCGTCACATCACACGAGCAGACTAGAGACAGGTTAGCTGGTGATGCACGGGTAGATGATCCGGAGACGAGCAGGAGGCTTCCACGTAATATATATAGTATTCTCCCTGTGTTGTTGAAGATCACTGCTTAGGCATTGGTGGTGTATCTTCTACTTTAGCTTTCTTTTGTTAGAGACAGTAAATTTGAAAAGTTGTAATAAGCTGTATTTGGATTTCCGCTGCTCTGATGACTGATGTTGATTTTAGTTATCAGCTTATGCACTGTCTCACCTGTTTTATGTCAAGTATGTTACTATTATTATATTTTATTCCATGCGCTGTGAGACATTCTACAGGTTCCTTGATTTGTTCATTCCCTTCTTTCCTTTCTTTGGCGACCGTTCCGTGCTAACTGGACATGTGTACAGCGCACTTTTGGAGTAAATGTCGGTTGGTGCGGGGCGGGCCGTCACATTATTGATGCTTTTTACTTGGACATTGTATGCATATGACTTCTTTGTGGTTTGTGAATCCAATTGGTGGGTCCGCAACACCTAGCTTGATGTGTGAAGGTGTTAAGTTGCATATTTGTGGTTTTCTTTTCCGTCTGCATGTAATCTATTCGCTTGTCTTTGATATGATTCTTGGTATGGACTGGCTTGTGCGATACGATGCCAGATTTATTTATGCGGAGAGGTCCTTATATTTAGACATCCAGATTCACCTACTCAGTTATCACTTATTCTTTGGGATGTCGATCATGACACCGAAGCATCCTTATATTCTATCAAGTTCAAAGATCACGATGTTGATGATTTGTCTATATGCCAGTAGTATGTGATTTTCTAGATGTCTTTGAGCCAGTTTCGGGGTTGCCACCCAAATAGACGATTGAGTTTCATATTGATTTAGTTCCAGGTGCATAGCTCGTTAATCGACCTCATTTTGGAATATTAACTAAGGACAACGTGGAACTTAAGAAGCAACTCCTCGAGCTTGAAGCTACCAATTCATTTAATCTTGCTCATCACTATGGGGTGTTGCAGCGGTATTTGTGTGGAAGTTTCATGGCACACTTAGGCTATGTGTCGATTACTGCAAGCTTAATGAGTTGACCATTAAGAACCGATATCCATCACCTAGGATCAGCGATGTGTTCGACAGTTGGGTGTTAAGATGGTCTTTTCTTAGCTTGGCTTTGCCATGGGTTTTCACCAGCTTCGAGTTGTAGAGGACAACATTCCTCTCGGTGCTTTCCACAATCACTATGAATCTAATGAGTGGCTCGTCATGCCGTTCAGTTTGACAAATATGCCGCTTATTTCGTTCCTCTCACGAATCGTGCATTTTAGGATTTTCTTGATAAGTTCATTCTTGTATTCATTGATGATATTCTCATATATTCCAAGTCAGAACTTTAGCATGCACATCATTTGAGGATCGTCTTGAGTTCTCTTTGCCAACATCAACTCAAATGAAATTATCTAAGTGTAATTTTTGGGAGAAGCAAGTGAAGTTTTTAGGCCATGTTGCATTTCAATGAATCCATCCAAGATTGAGGCCATCAAAAATTTGAAGAGGCCTGAGATTGTTATCGAGATTCGTAAATTTCTGGGATTAGCGGGTTATTACCGTTAGTTTATTCATGATTTTTCTCGCATTGTGCTCCCTTTCAGAAGTGTTACTCGGAAAGTCGTCTATTTCGTTTGGTCTGATCCATGTGAAGCATCCTTTCAGTTGTTAAAGGAGCTTCTTACTCATGCGCCTATTTTGGTAGTTCCCGAAGGGAACCAAGATATTGTTTTGTATATCGATGCTAGTCATAGCGGTCTTGGAGTCGTTCTTATGTAGAGGGATAAGGTAGTTTCCTACAGTTCTTGGCAATTTTGTTCGAATTAGATTCGGTATGCTAGCCATGATTTGGAGCTTGTAGCTATTGTCTTCGCCTTGAAAATTTGGCGACATTTTCTCTTGGGGAAGCGCTTTATCCTCTATATACATAAGTTGCTCAAGTATCTATTCACTCAGAAGGATCTCACATGAGACACCAGCTTTGGCTCAAATCCCTTGCTTCATAGATTTCGATATTCAGCATACCTCGGGAAGAGTAATCGAGTTGCTGATGCCTTGAGCCGTAAGCACTAAACTATCGTTTTCATAATGATTTTCGAATGGAAAGATCTTAAGCTTATATCTTTTTGTAACATTCATGAGATTGCTTCTACATCAGATTCTTCTATTGTATTATGTAGCTTGAAAGCTCGACCGTCTCTTTTTGATTGGATTTCCAAGGCTCAACGACAAGATTTCCGCATCTCTACCCTTATTCAGAAGTGCAAGTTTGAATCTCACGATGACATTGAGATAAGTGATTTCAGCATCAATAGCTGAGGGTGCCTCTGTAAGAAGAGTAGATTAGTTGTGCCTTCTATTTCAAAGCTTATTCAAGACATTCTATCCGAGTGCCATCACACTAAGTATTCCATTCATCCGGGTAGCAACAAGATGTATGGTTATATGCATCACTTGTATTATTGGGACGACATGAAGCAAGATGTGGCAAGATGTGGCAAGTTATGTAAGTAACTTCATGACTTGTCTGCTCGTGAAAGACTAGCATCAATGACCTAGCGGTCTACTTCAGCCTCCAAAGGTCACGATGTGGAAGTGGGACCAGATTTTTATGAATTTCGTTGATGTCTTACCTCATTCGTGGTCGATCCATATTAGTATTTGGGTGATTGAGGACTGACTTACTAAGTTCGCACAATTTCTTCATATCTCATCGATTAAGACCACATCTCTCTTATAAAGATTTATATTAAGGAAATCGTGTGATTGCATGGTATTCCTAGTTCCATTGTCTATGACTTGATCCACTTTTTGCAAGCTATTTATGGAAGAGCCTTCAATTAGCTTTGGATACAAAGCTAAATTTTAGCATGACTTACTACCTATGACATGATGGACAAGCTGAGCGGATGAATCATATCTTGGAGGATCTACTTCAGGTCTGTACTCGTGATTTTTCAGATACCTGGGAGGATCATATCTCATTAGTTGAGTTCACGTATAATAATAGCTATCAATCTTCAATCGCGTTTCCCCGTTCGAGGCTTTATATGGTAGACCGTGTCGTTCTCCATCTTGTTGGCTTGAGTCCAGGAAGAATCTTGTTCTAGGCCCCGACTTTATTTTAGAAGCTTTAGAAAAAACCATTTTTATTAGAAAAAGCATAAAGGAAACTCAAACTTGCTAAAAATCCTACACGGAAAACCGCAAAAAGCCACTTGAGTTCTCGATCCGGTGACTCAGTCTATACTCGTGCATCTCCTCTTAAGGGGTGGTACTCTTCAACCAAATAGAGGAGTAGGCTCCTCGCTATATTGGACCATTCTCTGTTATGGAGCATATCGATCCCATGGCTTATAGAATCTCACTTTTTGATAAGTTTTCATAAGTTCATGATGTGTTTCATGTCTCACAGCTACGGAACTGTCTAAGAGTTTCTAATTCTGTGCTTAATCCATATGTTCTAGAGCAACTTGAGGTATCCCATGATCTTGCATTCGTGCAGCACCCTATTCATGCCCTAGCTACAGAGGTGAAACACCTTTGAAATAAAAATGTGTCGCTCTTAAAAATTCAATAGTCGAAAAATACCTATGATTGTACTTCGAAAACTAGAGAGCTCATTGAGCATGCATACCCTGATTTCCAATCTTTGGATCATGGGGTGAGAAATTCTTAAACTCAAGCTTATCTCTTTCGTGTTCGTCCCTTGGTTGATGAGATAAATTATGTTGCTACGACTTTTCCCGAAGGAATTTGCAGGGATGCAGTTTTTATAGCGGGAGTCTGTAATAACCTTGAATTTTGTATAATTACCTGCAAGATAATTAACTGGTGATAATTGGATTTAATCTTGATTTAGGGTGGTTCACTAGTAAATATCCTTAAATTATATAAGTTGAGGATTTTTAGAGTTAAAAAATTAAGATTTGGTTAGATTGTGATTTTATTGCGCTAAGGCGTAATACAACCCAATATTAAGTGAATAATCAATGAAAATAATAACAATTTGAGTAAATAATCCTAAATCCATTGTTTCGCCAATTTAATAAGTTCGGAAATTTAAGTGAAGTTTTCGCCTGCTTCAATGGCGATTGGGCCAAAAAAACACTCCTCTAACCAAGCTATCTTCTTTCACTTACGCAACTTCTTCCCCTTCGCATCTCTAATGCCCCTTTTCCCTCGTCTAACCATCACTAATCTCTTCCCATCTTTCGCTGTAGTGGTAGTGTATTGCTCTGCATTCTAGATCCAGATCTGGTAACAAAATTCGATTTTTATTCTCGTTCTTGCTGGCCCTCCCCTCTCTTGACCAGATCTCTTATCGCGAACTACTATACTTAGATCCAATGTGTTGTATTCTTCTTTGCCTGCTTGTAGTCTATTCCACTGTCTTTTTGCGACTCCAGTTCTGCATCTTCCTCGTCGGGCTGGTCTTCAAAGTACCCTCTTCTCCCGAAAAGGTAGATCTTTTGGTTTTGGATCGAACAAAGTTCGGCGTGCTGGTGAGACCTGGTTGCTCTGTATTCCTATGTGTGTTGGGTTGTCACGTGTTCTGTTTTTGCTTAACAACGAGTTAGATCCTGCTTATATTTACTAGTGTATCGATTCGTGCTGGGTTGTGCATCAGTGTCGTGGGTTATTTGTCTGATTATTTGTGCCTCTGTTGTGGGGATGATCATGAAGTCTTTTGTTCTGTTTGCTGGTATATTGGATCTTGAAGTTGGATATTGTCATCTGCTTGAAATTTGCTCTTGTGGCTTGAGACTGCGCAAGGTCTTTGTACCTTGGTCAGTGTTAAGTTAAAAGGAAGGTTTTTGTTGTTCCTCAAAGTGAAATCAGTGCATGGCCGTGGAGTTGTTCGGCCTTGCAGCGTCTAGCCTCAGCTTCATCTTGCTTGTGTAGCACCTGAGCCCTTGTCTCTCTGAGGTCATAGCCTGTGAGCTGACTGATTAGTCATCCACGTTTGTCTATCATGATCTAGGTTTGGTTAGGCTTGTGGGTTGCGAGATGTCTCCCTTGTTTGGATGGTCACCACAAAGGTAATCGACTGCAAGTTAAACTAGAAATGGTTTCTTCATGCAATGAACTCTTGTTCATTTTCTTTTTGCATTTTATGTTTTAAATTGTGTATTATAACTTGGAATGTAATAGTTGTTCAAGAGTTCACTCGAATTCTTTGTTGTAATATAGTTAGATTTAGTTGTCGGTCCACTTCAAAACCATTTGTAGCTGATAGACTTACTCTCCATCACCTGTTTTACCATGTATCATTATTAGTTATAATGAAAGTGGCATGGTCCACTTTAGAAAACCGGTTGGCCTTGCGAAGAAATAAAATAAGTTTAGAAATTATTTTATTGAAAGCTTGGATAATTGAACAATATTAAGTTGGATGACACTTAATAAGAGGATTTTCAATGTTAGGTTGTGTAATAAAATTCGATAATCACGTGATAAAAAATTTATGAGCTATGCAAAGTAAGTTTTTGGATCTTTGAGATATTTACATGTGTTTGTGCATTAAATCTCAAATTTTTAGCAAATAATGAAATTTTAGTGTAAATCAACATTTCTAGCCCGTTGGGTTCTAAATGACCGATCCACGTATTTATTGCTTGGGTCAGATCGAGTTGCAAGTTAGATTTCTTATATTATCTTCATTATCTCAATACGGACACCATAGCTAATTTTGGGGAATATATTGCATAGTTTATGTGTTGTATATTTTGGATAGTTTCGACTTGTTTGTACATATTCTTTTTGATTAGAACTTGATGTATATATTCGTATATGGTGATTATATCACCTTTTTGTACTACACTATGTGTTGTCCCTGATGTGTATGTAAATTTGTGATCGCATTGATTGTTTTCTGATCTATAAATATTATGTATATTGTGTTTTGTTCCAAATAGATCGTGTAGGCAATATAGTAATGTATTAGTCAAGTTTTAAGTCTGTCGAACCTCTTAAGGTAAGGAAAAATTATAGCACATCTTCGATATACTTAATACTTATTTAATACAGAACTATAGATGGTCCCTCCTAAACAACCCCCTTCTCTAACATTCGACATTAGTTGTTAATGTTCTTTGTTACTACATGTTTCAGGGTGAGTCGTTACCGCTCTAGTGAGATATGCGTAACGAATGATGTCTAATAAATAGACTATTGCACATGTTATAATAAAACATAGGATGCCTGATGTTAAACATTTCTGCTTTACCTTTATAAAACTGCTTTCTTTCTTCCCTTGTACTAGTTTATGTTATTAGGGTTGCTTCCTTTGTCGTATGTACCCTTTTAACGATTCCTTTTCTTCTTATGAATGTTACGAAATGTAGGGTCTTTCTTTGTTTATCTCTTAATAATATTTTTGAATGTTTTTTGTTTGTCGGATTATATCTTCAGAGTATATATTGAAAGTGATGTAAGTAAAGGTTGTAGCAATTCGGCGTATATGTAATGTTTAGTTTTTTTCATCATTTGATTATGAAACCGAGAGTAAATTTTTATCCCAAAGATGTATTACTAACTTTAGGTGCAATTAGTCAACGTACTTATGCTATTTTGGTATAAACTCCTTGTCAATACTTTTTTGGTTTTGGGTACTGAGAAGTGATTTTTTTTGTTGGGAAAAACAAAAATTTTATCCTTCTTTTTTTGTTTAAATTGAAATGCAAATTTAATCTATGTATTTTATGTTTCATAAGGTAAACTATGGATTATGTTTAAGCTTTTATGGAATGAAAGTATTCTCTCGGCTCTAGAGAGATTTAATAATGAAAGTAAAGTGGAACCTAAAGAATAATTTTGTTCTTCAATTTGAACTGAATTATATTGAGCATGGCCATATATCTTTCATATTTTATAAAAACATGAATATTTTCTATGAGTTTGACACACATTCTTATGTTCACATGCACATTTACAAGACAAATAATCAAACCGACTTTATCGGTTTTTCTTAATTCTACTGAGCCTTCAAACACTTACGCCCGTCTGAAGCTTTTTAACAATACCCATTTTGTCCTCCTTCACCTTTTTAATTACTCAGTGGACACTTAATTTATTTACATGTGTTCTTTCTTATCCGTTTCCCTCTTTAACAGTGAATTGTTACCTTCAGTTTGAACTAGTGAATACAACCTTTTATTTACATGTGTCCTTCCTTATTTGTTTCCCTCTTTAACAGTGAATTGTTTCCTTCAGTTTGAACTAGTATAATTAGAATACAACCTTTTATTATCATCCTAGTAATTGTAATCTATTTTATAATTGTAACCTATTTTAGAATTTAATGTTGGTATTAATTGGAATTCTGTTGTAGAAAATTGAAAATAAATGATTGTCCCTCATTAATTTGATTTGTATTCTAATTAGTTTTTGTTTCCCATTTCATGTATCATTCCTATTAAACTTCCACCCACCATTATCCACTGATCCATGCATGCATATAAAAAAAATTAAATGTTGCATGCGTTTCTTTCATTCATGCATGTCCTTTAATTCCTTCCCTTCTCATACTTCTTCATTCATGCATGTTAAGTAATGTAAGTAAATAATTTGATGTTATTTATAATTATGAAAGACATCATTATCTATTTTCTAAATATGTTGTTGTAAAAAATATGGTTTAAATATTTTCGTTACTTAACATATGGAAATATTTCTGATTATGAAAGTATGATTAGTTGAACTTTAATTAAATTTGCTTTGTTATTCGTTTCATGATTTGGTAAAAATGGATATTCAATGTATGGTATGTTATTATTTACGGTGTTGGTATTAACTAATTATTAAGGGTATTGTTAAAGGGACTCCATTTTTGGTTAAGAGAGGGACAATTTTAAGGGAACTCCACTTTAAAAATATTTCGTTAAGGGAGGGTTTGGTTTTTTTTATTTTAGAAAAAACATGGACTAAACTACCCCTTATCACAACATGCAATTTACTATCGTTCTTTTTATATTTCGCGCTGATTTGCTTACGCACGAATACAATTTCTTATCATTTCCAAGACGCAAAAACATCTGCATCTCAGTTAATGTTCCAATTATACATATTCGATCAGATTTGTCATGAATATTTAAGTATTTTAAATTGAACCATCGAATTCTAAAATGATATTCATTAACTTACCTGATCTGATATCTTCGGATCCACACAACTTTCTTATGTCTCCGTTATGGTAACTATATCATATTTTTTATTTCATTAAATTGTGCTCATTATTTAGGGTTTAGCTTTTAAATTTTACATTAAATAAGACTATGGGGTTAATATTGGAATTTTTAATTAAATGTTTAAGGGAGGGCTAATTTTTTTGATCCTTCCCTTAACAATTGAACAATAATTTAAATTTTGTCCTCCCCTTAACCAAAAGTGGAGTCCCTTTAACAATCCCCATTATTAATATCTATATATTCTAATTTATTTATACTTTTCTTAATTCTACCGAGCCTTCAAACACTTCCGTCCGTCTGAAGCTTTTTAACAATACCCATTTTGTCCTCCTTTCATCTTTTTAATTATTCAGTGGACACTTAATTTATTTACAGTCCTTCCTTATCTGTTTCCTTCTTTAACATGAATTGTTTCCTTCAGTTTGAACTAGTGAATACAACCTTTTATTTACATGTGTTCTTCCTTATCTGTTTCCCTCTTTAACAGTGAATTGTTTCCTTCAGTTTGAACTAGTATAATTAGAATACAACCTTTTATTAGGGTAGTGCTAGAAAGCCCGAATTTTTTTTGGTCAAAAAGTAAGAAACGAGGGTAATTCCGGAATTCAGGGGGTAAGCATTGAATTCAGGAGGGTATTTGTGTAATTCAAGGGGTGGGCCTCCTATTTTTTTTGTCTCTGGTGTACTTTTTGACAAAAACTTTTTTTGTCATAGTAGCAATTTTGCTTTTATTATCATCCTAGTAATTGTAACCTATTTTAGAATTTAATGTTGGTATTAATTGGAATTCTGTAGTAGAAAATTGAAAATAAATGTTGGTCCCTCATTTATTTGATTTATATTCTAATTAATTTTTGTTTTCCATTTCATGTATCGTTCCTATTAAACTTCCACCCACCATTATCCGCTGATCCATGCATGCATATAAAAAAAAATTAATGTTGCATGCGTTTCTTTCATTCGTGCATGTTCTTTAATTCCTTCCCTTCTCATACTTCTTCATTCATGCATGTTAAGTAATGTAAGTAAATAATTTGATGATATTTATAATTATGAAAGGCATCATTATCTATTTTCTAAATATGTTGCCATAAAAAATATGGTTTAAATATTTTCGTTACTTAACATATGGACATATTTCTGATTATGAAAGCATGATTAGTTGAACTTTAATTAAACTTGCTTTGTTATTCGTTTCACGTCTTGGTAAAAATGGATATTCAATGTATGGTATGTTATTATTTATGGTATTGGTATTAACTAATTATTAATATCTATATATTCTAATTTAGTACATTCAACGCTATTATTTCTCATCGTGTCCCAAAAACATGTAACCAAACATGATTTATTTTATTTTTTTCCAGCTAAAAATATTGAAATAATTCAATTTCTATAAAATTATTAACGAAGATATATATGATCTGTAGCTTTGAAAAAAAAATCGTTTCATCCTCAATAATGATGTAGTGATTTATTTAATCTGGTCCTATTTAAAACTGATTAAAAAATGATAAAATAACTTTACTAATATAAACATTGTGGTTGATTGGTTTCTTAATCATGTATTGTGATCCATTATATATTAAAGACTATGTTTTTCATGTTTTATGACATGTATGTACCATGTTGTCTGTTAGTAAGTAAATAATTGATAAGTATATCTTTAAGGTATTACATGTATTAATGTCTCCTTAAACTTCTTAAATTTTAAAAAATTAAATGTTTTAAACCTGTTAAATTTTAAAAAATTAAATGTTGCATGCGTTTCTTTCATTCATGCATGTTCTTTAATTCCTTCCCTTCTCATACTTCTTCATTCATGCATGTTAAGTAACGTAAGTAAATAATTTGGTGTTATTTATAATTATGAAAGACGTCATTATCTATTTTCTAAATATGTTGCCGTAAAAAATATGGTTTAAATATTTTTGTTACTTAACATATGGACATATTTCTGATTATGAAAGTATGATTAGTTGAACTTTAATTAAATTTGCTTCATTATTACTTATTCGTATCATGTTTTGGTAAAAATGGATATTCAATGTATGGTATGTTATTATTTACGGTACTTGGTATTAACTAATTATTAATATCAATATATTCTAATTTGGTACATTCAACGTTATTATTTCTCATTGTGTCCCAAAAACATGTAACCAAACATGATTTATTTTATTTTTTTCCACCTAAAAATATTGAAATATCTCCATTTCTATAAAATTATTAACGAAGAGATGTATGATCCGTAGCTTTGGAAAAAAATTGCTTCATCCTCAATAATGATGTAGTGATTTATTTAATCTATTCCTATTTAAAACTGATTAAAAAATGATAAAATAACTTTACTAATATAAACATTGTGGTTGATTGGTTTCTTAATCATGTATTGTGATCCATTATATATTAAAGACTATGTTTTTCATGTTTTATGACATGTATGTACCATATTGTCTGTTAGTAAGTAATTAATTGATAAGTATATCTTTAAGGTATTACATGTATAAATGTTTCCTTAAACCTCTTAAATTTTAAAATTTCTCCAATATATTATAATTTTATATTTGACCAAGTTAATGAAAAACAACATAGACTTTTTTTTTTTTTTAATTATGTGTTTGGACATGCAATTCCCACTATTGGGTCATTGTATAGTTAGCTCTATAACGAATTATAGTAAACATTAAATAAATTATTTTATCTTGTAGCATTACAAAGTCGGTTTTCCCACCGTTATGCGGTTATACTAGTATAGCTTACTGGAATATGGTTCCTCCAAATTCCTATGTTTTTGCACTTAATGTAATTGCTTATTTAGATAGAAATTAAATACTTACTTTCCTGGTGCAAAGATCTACCTACATGTTCTCATCTCAGTAAATATGTGCTCGCCTTTAACCAAAATCATGTTCAAATTTTATATGAAAAAAGAAAGGAATTAAAGACAATCTAAAAATAATAGACCATATAATATCTATGATTATACATACATCTTGCAGCTTTATATGTAAGTCAGAACATACTATTATTAATTGTAAAAAAATCCATTTACTTCATTTCTAAATCATAATAGTTAATGATAAATTAACCATTTTAGACATATTTGAATATACACGGTAATATTTTTTACATACGGGATGTTAGACCTCAATATGAGGCACCATATTTGCTATATCAAAGCCAAATTAAGCTGGTAGTATACCATATTAATAAATTGTAAATTGATACATTTTTCCAGTATAAATTTTGTTACTGGGCAATGTGCTCTACTGAATGAGCGGGTTCCCACAATAGGTGACATTAGTTCTTATCGGAAGCATAGTGATAAAAGTTTAGTACTTTTTACAAGTTTTATTTTACGTAAGATTTGATACCATTCTTATTTCCTTCCTCTAATAATTTAAATTTGTTCTCTGTGATTAAATTCTAGTTAAATTTCTTTATGGCTATAATAATTCATCACCTTCCCACATACTCATCCGTTGAGTTTTGTCACCTAAACACTGATGTAGGATATTTGACATGCTAATATGCGGAAATCGAGAAGACTTCAACCAAAAATTTCAAAATTTATGTTTCAAATACATTTTGAAGTTATTTTTTAAAGTCTGTTGCAAACGTAATAAAATAAATTTGCAATTTCATGTTTCACTTAACTTATAATAGATTCCAATCTGTAATTACTATTTCTATGTTTTACACTTGAATCACTTGATGCAATTGCTTGTTTAGGTAAAAATTGAATATTTACTTCCGGAATACAAAGCTGTGCCTATGGGTTGACCAAAGCATTTCTGGTTAGAACTGCAGAGGTGGAGTGGAATATGGGAAAGTTTGATCCTAATTAACAAATGATTTGATTTGATTTTCTTATTTTATTGGAAAAAAGTTGAAGAGTCTATTGTGATCTAAGAAAAATTGTAACCAGCACTTTTATACCAAGATCAACTTGCAGTAGCATCAACATTTGCATCATTGATTGATTTTTTTATATTGCATTAGAGTTTTGATGGATGTTAAGATAAATATGATGAATTGAATACATTATGATATCTTTGTTACTTTTAAATAATTAAAACTATATTTGGTCTCATAAATAATCCAAAGGCAAATTCTATTTAAACACCATAAATTTCTTTGCTCACACCATGATATTTTGAAAAGAACTTAAGACCAAATTGTCCTTATTAAAAAAAGAATAGAAATTAAAGAATGAAAATCGTATACCACTCTTTTTTGTTTGCATTATGTTATTAGTATAATTTCTCTCGTAAAGCTGCATATATATCATTAATTAAATTAAATTAAATTGTTTATAGTGCTAAATTATATTCATATCGTTACAAGCAATATTATTTGTAAAAATTAATCACTAAAATTAATGTTATTAGGAGTTAAATTTTTCAATCCCTTGTTTAAATCAAATCATGTTTTAATTTAACAATAAAATTTACGCAGCACAATTTTTTAGTATACTCCAGAAAAAGAAAAAAAAATACAACAACAGATTTCTATACAAAGATAACTAAATATTTTAACTTTCATTTGAAGTTTATGAATTTGGAATGTGCAGAAGTAAATTTTGAAAGTATGACTCATTTGTTTGATTGAAACATGAGAGAGAAAGTTAGTAAAATAAGAAAAAAATACATATTTTTTTCTTAAATGTGGATAGTTTTGGAAAATGCATGGTGTTTACTAAGTAAAAAGTGGTGTATGTGATTTTTTAATTATTTTTGGTGTATGCATAGTAGTTTATGGTGTCTAAATAGAATCTGCCTAATCCAAAAGATGAACGCATCAAACCCAAAGAGATGGTTCAATTACTAAATAATAAAATACTATGACTTAGGTGCATTACTCCCTAGAGATTCATATGTTAATAGTCCAATAAGGTCTGGGTTATATGTTTGTTAAAAGCCCAGTAAAATAAAAACGCTCCCAGTTTAACAAACTAGATTTTAAAACAAATTTGTATTAATTGAATTCGATATCTATTTGATTTTTTTAAATAGTTTTGAAATACTGAATACTTTGACTTACCAAATTTATTAGGATATAAATTTTTTGTGAATTTTGTTTTTTTTGCCAATTTTTGCCAAAATATAAATTTAAGTAAAAAAAAAATTTGATTTTTTATTCTAATCAAAATTTTATCATGGTCACCATTTTCGTTTCATGAAAATTCATTTCTAGTTGCTCCGAATTTGACTTTTTCTGTGAAAAACTACGCAAAAGTTGATCGTGTTTGTGTTGTTATTCCTACCACTATTGTTTAAGCTCTGATTTGGCTTCTTAAGAGAGTTTCTTTGCCTAATCATACTACAAACTGAATTCAATGTTTATAATTTTAGCGAACTCCAGATGTGATTAAATTACGCATTACTTTTCTGAATTTTTCATTATATTCTCCGTATTTCCTTCAACATTCTTCTTCTTCCTCGACAAATTCTTTCTCGCTGTAAATTCCTATCCTTCACAAATTAAAAAAACTAAGGTAAAAATTTATTTTGTAATTTATTTTATTTTCAAATCTCTCTTCTCTTTATTCCAGTTTCAATTTTAAAATTCTATTTTTTTTTAAAACCTAGACCTAGAATTACCAACCACCATTGTTTGTCCTGTGGCAACCACCATCCCTACCTCTGGATGCCGCTGACTTAGCCATCTCCGACCACCCTTGGCACCACGACCAGCCACCACAAAACCACCACCAAGCATTGTTTTAAACTTAAGCCTTACATCCCTTTTACGAACCCTCTCCTTGAAACCCTACTTGAATACCTTTCAACTACCCTTGTCTCCACCACCGCTAGCTCTTCCCTGCCACGTCAGCCGACATGACTTGACCTGGCCGTAACTGTAATAACCCGGAAATTCTGAGCCAGTTTAAAATTTTTGTTTTAGCAACTTCGACGAATTTTGAAGATTTAAAATGGATTATTTTAAATAATATCGACGAGAAATTTATTTTGAATAGAATTCGACGTATATATTATATACGTCGTCGTTAGAATATAAATAATTATATATAATTATAAATAGGATTGAAAATGACGCGGTAGTTCGATAATTTGACTTCAAACTTCAACTGAATGTACCGGGTGCAAAATAAACCGAATTTTAGCGAAACTGAAAATAATAGGATCTATTTGAGAATATCTTTCCAACGAATCCGAAAAATCGAAATTTCATAGCGGGAATCAAAAGATATGTCCAGTTGAGAATTCTGAATAGTCGTTATGGAATTCAGGCCCTTAAAAATGGAAATTTTGCAAACGACCTCGGATTTCGACGAAATCACTTTTGTTGGATCCAGGATGTAAAGTTATTCCTAGATTCCAAACTTCATAATTTTTCGAATCAATATGTGAGCGTGGCAAAGGAAAACGCGTTTGACCAGTTTCAGTTGATTTTAATCAACTAGAAAATGGCCATTTTTCCAACGGTCTCAGAATTCGAAGAAATTAGTTTTGTTAGGACCGTATCATCAATACGAAGCTAGAAAATATTTTTCTGGGATTTATAGAGTTCGTACGTGACCCCGGTAAATTGAAATGCGCGTTCAAATTCAATATATAGAGTATATGTTGATTTTAAAGGAAACTGATCGAAACGATCGAATCAGCTTACGATACATATCCCATTGTGTTCGGAATGGGGGTAAAACGCTACAGACGACAGGTGGTGGGCCTTGTTTAGAGGTCAAATGAAAAAGTACCTTTTTGAAATTTAAAATAAATTAAAAAAATGTTTTCTCTCTCTTCCTTTTAACTTCTGCCCCCCCCCCCCCCCGTTTCTTCAAATCAGAAGATAAAATTAAAAAAAAAGGGAAAGGGGAAATCGCGACGCCACAGCCCACGCCGCCGCAGGCGGACCAGCGCCGCCCATGGCACCACAATCCCCCACCACCTCTTCTCTCCGTCGATCCCCCTCCCTTCTCCCATTCGAGACCGCGAGTCCCCCCCTCAAATCCGGGAACCCTCTGACCCCGCACCCCCTAGAAGCCGACCACCACCAGACTGATGCTCCTCCGCCTCTTCTTCTCCTCCTGAAACCGACGTGAAGCCCCTCCACCCCCAGCGAGCGCGCAACACCCCTCCACAGACCGATTTACAGCGAGTTTTTCAAATTTTTATTTATTTAAAAGTAAGATCTTTAGTGATTTAAAATTTTGATTTTGATATATCATGACATAGGATCATATTTTTTTTTCGATTTTTATCATACAAAGATGAGATTTTTCATATGGAAAAGATTTAGATTTCTATTATGAAATTATCGAAATAAAAATACGATTTTTATCGAGGTAAAAATATGATTTTTATCATATGAATAAAAATACAATTTTTATATAGTGAAGAAAATAAAAATATAATTTTTATACTAGTGGCATAATAAAAATATGATTTTTATATTTTATAGATTATAAAGGTGAAATCTTTATATTTGAAAAGGCGAAATCTTTATATTTGAAAGGGTGAAATCTTTATATTTGAAAAGGCGAAATCTTTATGTAGAGAATAGTGTGATAAAAATATAATCTTTATCGATACGAACACTGTTATCAAAATATGATTTTTACCATATAGTTAGCAATAAAAATATATGTTTTTATTTTTATCTATATGAAGTAGCAAAGTAAAAATTGAATTTTTATCTATATAGTAGCAAAGTAAAAATAGAATTTTTATCTATATAGTAGCGAAGTAAAAATGGGATTTTTATATATTGAATAGCGAAGTAAAAATTCGATTTTTATATATTGAATAGCGAAGTAAAAATTAGATTTTTATATATTGCATAGCAACAATATAAAAATATGATTTTTATATATGTAGTGACTACAGGCAACGAAAGTGACAAAAGGCGAGAACAGTGGAGATTTCTTTAAATGAAGTGTCGTGGAGTTGGGATAGCTATCGGTGAGAATTTCTCACTCTTCAATCTCTTTTTCTAGTTATATATATATATATACTAGGAGGCAAACGGTGTTTAGTAGCACCCGACACCCGTCATCCAAAGACCATGGATGGCTTGTTTGTTTAATTGTTGTGTTGTGAATTTGTTTGTGTTGTTGATGTGAAATCGATAATAAAATGTAGATGTGTTGAAATAAATTAATTATCGTTAAAAATATAATTTTTAACGTGAATGTGAGTAAATAAATATTTATAAACAAATCGGACGATTTGTTTATATACACTGATTTGACTGATATTGATTGGGATGATAAATTTTACACATCGCCCAACTGCACAAATAAAATCTGTGTTTGTTGATTTGAAAACCCCACACGGGTATTGGGATGAAATACGACATTCACTAATCCCAGTAATTAGTTATATGTCGATCGATGGATCGACAGGCTGTTATAAGCGTTAGATATCTATATTTGATGCTTATACAGTGTAGTGCACTTTGGATGATGGTTGATTATTTATCGTTGCTATTATATACATTTGTCGTATGTAATCCATATAATTAACTTTATATGGTAATTGATTGGGCCTCATTCCAATCGGGAAAATAAAGAATATTATAAAATAAAGGTTCATGTGTTGACAGTACTCATCCGTTGAGATTAGTCATGTGTTGAACGAAATATTTTAACAATAAAATTTACATCTTTATCTTTATAAAATAAAGGTTCATGTGTTGACAGTACTCATTCGTTGAGATTAGTCATGTGTTGAATGAAATATTTTAACAATAAAATTTACATCTTTATCATATATAAAATTAGAAATTAACAGAAAAATAGATAAGATGAGCGGTCTCCTGGATGTTGATCTGATGTTGGTTTCGGCCTTCAGGGTTAATATTTAGGGAATCGTTCTCTTACTAATTTACGGTTGGAGTCTGATTTAAATCAAACGATAGATACCATAATTTTTATATAAAATATATTGAATAACTAAAATAGTCACACGTGGACAGTACTCATTCGTTGAGATTAGTCATATGTTGACAAAAATATAGATTCACGTATTGAATAGAATAAATATTCATTTGTTGAATAGAATAACGGAATTATCAAAATATATAAAGCCGTGTTGATTAGAGATGCGCTATTTTGACGCGAACAATATTCATACCGATTATATTCGTTTTTATAATTGAATTGAATATATAACAAATTCGAATTGAATCGAATAGAAAACGAATTCGAATTGAATTAAATAGAAAACGAATTCGAATTGAATTAAAATTGAATTGAATATATAACACAGATACACTTATAATAGTATCGAATGATTTGTTTTAAACGTACCAAGCATGTTTGGCTATTATAAGGGAAAACCCTATCCTCCGGCTTACGTTGCATTGTGTGATGGGACCTGGGTCTTATAATAGCTTCATTTTTCGAAAAAGCATTGCGTTGTTTATCCTATGCACTGGTATTCTTGGGAGAAAACCCGTTCCGTGTTATACGGCGTGGTCCCTTGAATTACTCTCTTTTAAAGTAAAGCTTTAAATAACTGTTTTAGTTCTCACACCGGTCACATGACTGACCTGGAGTTTATTGTTTTAACCTAAACTCTGGGTGCCCCTATTTTCGACACGGGTAGCTAGTAGTTTTGGTTTTGCAGATTTATATTCATAGGATCCTGATTTACAACTGGAATGATATCCGGAAAGCTCTGTATCCGTATATCACCTTCAGTTGTGCTTTGTATTATTTTCCGCTGCTATGTAATTTATTGTAATCTCTGATATTTATCGAATGTAATTTATTCAATTATACTCTGTATATTCTTGTATTTGATGGAATTGTTGTAATAACAATGAAATGTTCTTCCGTCTGCGTTCTATTTCGTCCTGTTCTCAATTCTATCCGTGCTTTCCCTCACGGGGAAGTTCGGGTCGCTTCATTTGGTATCAGAGCTTTGGTTTACAGAGCTCGAGAACAAGACACATTAGAACCATACGAAAGAATTAATCAGATATTGGATTAGTAATATCCAATTAGAATGACTCGTTAGAGATAGGATCAGTAGTATCCTAGAACGAGCGTGAAGAGTATATTTTTCAAATGAAAACAATTTTTTTTTTGAAAATTTAAACCATTTTATACGTATTTGAATATTTTATTTATTTTGAATTTGGACAATCGAGTATATAAAGATTTTGAATATAGGCGTCATGAACGTATATTCGAGGTTTTAATATACTGGATAGATATAGAATTACACTCTAGTCGCTCGGAGATGATTTCGGATGATGGAGCTCCATCACCAATATTTATGTTCGTGTTTCGAAGGTGTGACTTCTATATATTTCCATTAGACTGGTGTGGGAGCCAAAACTAATATAGCTAGAATACATTGTTATGAATTGGCATCAAAAACATGATTTTTGACTATATATCAAATTATGAATTTGAAACTTTAATTCACTAATTGATTGATGTTTATGTTGTTTGTTTATTTGTTTGATAATTTTGAACCATTATGCCTAATTGTACCAAATATTGAACTGTATTGAAAATTAGTCGCATTTGCTTGCATATACAAGTACTTACATTGAACAGGTCATAGCAAGGAGGCTAGAGCAGAGAATAAAATTTGTTTGCCAGACAAATAGGTACATGTTTACTATAATTTACTGTTTTGTTTGGGTGATGATGATTTTATGAGCCAATTGGCTAGCCGCTTGGCTGTTTCTTTTTCTTTTTGAGATCAGAAGGCCTGTATGGCAATTTCGGGATTTTCCCGTTGCTCCCGGTGTAGGGGAGGTTATGGCGAAATTTTTCGAAAATTTAGGGTGTTAGCCAAATTTTTGAAAAATTTGAAAAGTTTTTGAAAACTGAAAAGTTGAAGAACTTAAGCCGTAATCAAAAGACTGGAAGTTGAGTTGAATTGTTAAACAACTTTCGGCTTCGTTCCTTTTCGGGGACGAAAATTTTTAAGTGGGGGAGATTGTAATAACCCGGAAATTCTGAGCCAGTTTAAAATTTTTGTTTTGGCAACTTCGACGAATTTTGAAGATTTAAAATGGATTATTTTAAATAATATCGACGAGAAATTTATTTTGAATAGAATTCGACATATATATTATATACGTCGTCGTTAGAATATAAATAGTTATATATAATTATAAATAGGATTGAAAATGGCGCGGTAGTTCGATAATTTGATTTCAAACTTCAATTGAATGTACCGGGTGCAAAATAAACCGGATTTTAGCGAAACAGAAAATAATAGGATCTATTTGAGAATATCTTTCCAAAGAATCCGAAAAATCGAAATTTCATAGCGGGAATCAAAAGATATGTCCAGTTGAAAATTCTGAATAGTCGCTATGGAATTTAGACCCTTAAAAGTGGAAATTTTGCAAACGACCTCGAATTTCGACGAAACCACTTTTGTTGGATCCAGGATGTAAAGTTATTGCTAGATTCCAAATTTCATAATTTTTTGAATCAATATGTGAGCGTGGCAAAGGAAAACGCGTTTGACCAGTTTCAGTTGATTTTAATCAACTGGAAAATGGCCATTTTTCCAACGGTCTCAGAATTCGAAGAAATTAGTTTTGTTAAAACCGTATCGTCAATACGAAGCTAGAAAATATTTTTCTGGGATTTATAGAGTTCGTACGTGACCCCGGTAAATTGAAATGCGCGTTCAAATTCAATATATAGAGTATATGTTGATTTTAACGGAAACTGATCGAAATGATCGAATCAGCTTACGATACATATCCCATTGTGTTTGGAATGGGGATAAAAGCTACAGACGACAGGCGGTGGGCCTCGTTTAGAGGTCAAATGAAAAGGTACCTTTTTGAAATTTAAAATAAAATAAAAAAATGTTTTTTCTCTCTCTTCCTTTTAACTTCTGCCCCCCCCCCCCCGTTTCTTCAAATCAGAAGATAAAATTAAAAAAAAGGGGGAAAGGGGAAATCGCGACGCCACAGCCCACGCCGCCGCAGGCGGAGCAGCGCCGCCCATGGCGCCGCAATCCCCCACCACCTCTTCTCTCCGTCGATCCCCCTCCCTTCTCCCATTCGAGACCGCGAGCCCTCCCCTCAAATCCGTGAACCCTCTGACCCCGCACCCCCTAGAAGCCGACCACCACCAGACTGATGCTCCTCCGCCTCTTCTTCTCCTCCTGAAACCGACGTGAAGCCCCTCCACCCCCAACGAGCGCGCAGCACCCCTCCACAGACCGATTTACTGTGAGTTTTTCAAATTTTTATTTATTTAAAAGTAAGATCTTTAGTGATTTAAAATTTTGATTTTGATATATCATAACATAGGATAAAAAAAATTCGATTTTTATCATACAAAGATGAGATTTTTCATATGGAAAAGATTTAGATTTCTATTATGAAATTATCGAAATAAAAATATGATTTTTATCGAGGTAAAAATATAATTTTTATCATATGAATAAAAATACAATTTTTATGTAGTGAAGAAAATAAAAATATAATTTTTATACTAGTGGCATAATAAAAATATGATTTTTATATTATATAGATTATAAAGGTGAAATCTTTATATTTGAAAAGGCGAAATCTTTATATTTGAAAGGGTGAAATCTTTATATTTGAAAAGGCGAAATCTTTATGTAGAGAATAGTGTGATAAAAATATAATCTTTATCGATACGAACACTGTTATCAAAATATGATTTTTACCATATAGTTAGCAATAAAAAGATATGTTTTTATTTTTATCTATATGAAGTAGCAAAGTAAAAAATTGAATTTTTATCTATATAGTAGCAAAGTAAAAATATAATTTTTATCTATATAGTAACGAAGTAAAAATGGGATTTTTATATATTGAATAGCGAAGTAAAAATTCGATTTTTATATATTGAATAGCGAAGTAAAAATTAGATTTTTATATATTGCATAGCAACAATATAAAAATATGATTTTTATATATGTAGTGACTACGGACGACGAAAGTGACAAAAGGCGAGAACAGTGGAGATTTCTTTAAATGAAGTGTCGTGGAGTTGGGATAGCTATCGGTGAGAATTTCTCACTCTTCAATCTCTTTTTCTAGTTATATATATATATACTAGGATGCAGACGGTGTTTAGTAGCACCCGACACCCGTCATCCAAAGACCATGGATGGCTTGTTTGTTTAATTGTTGTGTTGTGAATTTGTTTGTGTTGTTGATGTGAAATCGATAATAAAATGTAGATGTGTTGAAATAAATTAATTATCGTTAAAAATATAATTTTTAACGTGAATGTGAGTAAATAAATATTTATAAACAAATCGGCCGATTTGTTTATATACACTGATTTGACTGATATTGATTGGGATGATAAATTTTACATATCGCCCAACTGCACAAATAAAATCTGTGTTTGTTGATTTGAAAACCCCACACGCGTGTTGGGATGAAATACGACATTCACTAATCCCAGTAATTAGTTATATGTCGATCGATGGATCGACAGGCTGTTACAAGCGTTAGATATCTATATTTGATGCTTATACAGTGTAGTGCACTTTGGATGATGGTTGATTATTTATCGTTGCTATTATATACATTTGTCGTATGTAATCCATATAATTAACTTTATATGGTAATTGATTGAGCCTCATTCCAATCGGGAAAATAAAGAATATTATAAAATAAAGGTTCATGTGTTGATAGTACTCATCCGTTGAGATTAGTCATGTGTTGAACGAAATATTTTAACAATAAAATTTACATCTTTATCTTTATAAAATAAAGGTTCATGTGTTGACAGTACTCATTCGTTGAGATTAGTCATGTGTTGAACGAAATATTTTAACAATAAAATTTACATCTTTATCATATATCAAATTAGAAATTAACTAGAAAATAGATAAGATGAGCGGTCTCCTGGATGTTGATCTGATGTTGGTTTCGGCCTTCGGGGTTAATATTTAGGGAATCGTTCTCTTAAGAATTTACGGTTGGAGTCTGATTTAAATCAAACGATAGATACCATAATTTTTATATAAAATATATTGAATAACTAAAATAGTCACACGTGGACAGTATTCATTCGTTGAGATTAGTCATATGTTGACAAAAATATAGATTCACGTATTGAATAGAATAAATATTCATTTGTTGAATAGAATAACGGAATTATCGAAATATATAAAGCCGTGTTGATTAGAGATGCGCTATTTTGACGCGAACAATATTCATACCGATTATATTCGTTTTTATAATTGAATTGAATATATAACGAATTCGAATTGAATCGAATAGAAAACGAATTCGAATTGAATTGAATAGAAAACGAATTCGAATTGAATTGAACAGAAAACGAATTAGAAATAAAATTGAAATCGATTTGAATTTGAAATGAATGTTGAAATTGTTTTTGAAACAAATTTGAAACGATTTATAAAATTCGTTTTAAATAGAAATCGACTAAATATATATAATATATATATATTATATATATAATGGCCTGAATAGAACGCGCCGCGCCGCGGCTGTTCGTGAATTTCGACCATTGATTTCGAACGGACATTACGGGAGATCCGACGGATTCTCCTAAAACCGGAACCGTTGGGTTCGTATCGAAAAGAGCTTTCTAACGAATATTAGAAATTAGAAATCTAACGGTTGAATTTGGAGATACGTCCAAATCAAATTTGGAAAAGGTCGCTGTAAGTGCAGTTCGATGGCCGTTGATGGAAATCGACTGTACGGGCCTTGATAAAATTATTAAAAATAGTAATAATTTGTGTAAAATCATAAGAAATAATTTGGGTAAAATTGGGATGAAAAACTCCATATTTGAAAAGATAAAAATAGATTTTTATCGAAATGAACTAGTTTTGAACTAAAATTAAACCCGTTTATTTTCAAATAAATAAATTGGATTTGAAATGGGTTTTAAATAGAATTGATTGGCGGGTTTATCGTGAACGGTGTTTTAAATAACACTAGTTCTTTAACCCGATAATAAATAGAATGTGATTTGGGTTTATCGTGAAATGTGTTTTAAATGACATTAGTTCTTTAACCCAGTAAAAGGAGTTTTAAATGAATCTGTAATTTGATTGAAATGTGAATTGATAATCTAAATTATCAAATTTGGAAAATGAGCGAGAATGGAGTATCACCGGTTTTGCTCCAAAGCGATAGTTAAATCTTTAATTAGATTTGAACGTGAAATGGTAATAAATTTTACCGATAACACCGTGGTGTTAGATATGGAGTATTACTAGTTTTGCTTCATGGGATGAATAGGTTGGGATTGGAAAATAAAATAAATAATTACTTCGGTGTGGTTCGCTAATCCCGACTAGTTTGGAAAACCATAATTTGGTTTGAAATGACATCCAAAGGAAGATTAAAGAATAAATTTAAAAGAATTTATCTTGGATAAAATTAATGGGAACCTTTCCCTAAGAATTGAAATTTAGAAACTAGCTGTAGGTTAGTTAAGAAGAATGGTTTCCTGGGTATTGATCAGATGTTGGTTTCGGCCTTCGGGGTTAATACTTGGGGAACTGCTCTCTTACTGATTTACGGTTAGTGACTAATGAATTGAAATGAGGCGTATGTTGTGTTTGTGTTACATTTGTTTTTAATATACGCGGGTTGTTCGGAAAGGCTGGGTTTATACCCATTCTGAATAACCGATTCGACGATAAGTCGAAGATGAAGACGGTGGTTGAAGACCGGAAGTCTTCACATCGTTTGGGTGATTACTGATGATCTTGATTGGGCTGTACACCCAAGATGAGGGAATCAGTTGGTGGTCGTCCAGACGTACCTGGAGATCGATGGATATGCGAGGAAAGTGCCTCCCGTTTCGTTCAGACCCAGAACGAACTTGTAAATGGATTGTGTGTCTGACACTGGACTTTATTCTGTGTTGATTGATCTCTATTAAATATACATCTGTTTGGCAGCGGAGAATTTATTCTCTTGCTTAACGCCCTTCTCTGAGACGTACGAGCTCAGAGGTTGTATATCGATGGACATCAATCGCATGGCATGAATTGCCTGTGTGGCATACTGAGTTGCATGGATCAAGGCCTCTGTTTAAAAGCAAAGTCTTGTGGTTGATGATCAATGTACGACATTTGAGGCGTAGTTTTGTGTATAACGTGAATTCGCGAGCCTCACACCTCGGTATGAGTTAAAAACGGGATACGGACCGTTGGGAGAACACGACGTTTCTTTCTAGCTTTGGTGGTGTCAGTGACTTACCAGCCCTGACATTTATATACTTTTCACCTTTGTGGTTGTTGGAATGAGGCGCCTCGATATTAGGTCTGTAAGGACCGGGGAAACGTGTGTTCAGGAATTACCAATCCTCAAACGTAAGAGAGGACCGGCCCAACCGATTCCAGGGGTTGCCCAGAGTGTGTAGTCCCGAGGCATTTGCTAGAGTGTCTCGAAGCGGAGAGGAGCTTGCCCCTTGCCTCGACTCATGACGGAAATCCAATTTCCAATACGTGTATTGCGGTTTTAATTGTAGAACTAGTATGGCGACATGATATATGGTACCCATGCCGTCTATGATTGATATTTATGATTGAAATTGTTTTGACACTATACACTTATAATAGTATCAAATGATTTGTTTTAAACGTACCAAGCAAGTTTGACTATTATAAGGGAAAACCCTATCCTCCGGCTTGCGTTGCATTGTGTGATGGGATCTGGGTCTTATAATAGCTTCATTTTTCGAAAAAGCATTGCGTTGTTTATCCTATGCACTGGTATTCTTGGGAGAAAACCCATTCCGTGTTATACGGCGTGGTCCCTTGAATTACTCTCTTTTAAAGTAAAGCTTTAAATAACTGTTTTAGTTCTCACACCAGTCACATGACTGACCTGGAGTTTATTGTTTTAACCTAAGCTCTGGGTGCCCCTATTTTCGACACGGGCAGCTAGTAGTTTTGGTTTTGCAGATTTATATTCACAGGATCCTGATTTACAGCTGGAATGATATCCGGAAAGCTCTGTATCCGTATATCACCTTCAGTTGTGCTTTGTATTATTTTCCGCTGCTATGTAATTTATTGTAATCTCTGATATTTATCGAATGTAATTTATTCAATTATACTCTGTATATTCTTGTATTTGATGGAATTGTTGTAATAACAATGAAATGTTCTTCCGTCTGCATTCTATTTTGTCCTGTTCTCAATTCTATCCGTGCTTTCCCTCACGGGGAAGTTCGGGTCGCTTCAGTAACTCTGGTGCACCCAAGCAAAGCCATGACACTTTTAGCCGAGCCCACTTGGTCCATTTGCTATTGAGAAAAAAAATTGTTTTCTATTCTTTTTTTATAGATTTTTTCCTTGTGTAGAGGCCATAACTTCCTCGTAGCTAATCCAAATCCTTTTTTTAGATTGGATGAGATGGAATTAGCTATAAGTTTCATATCGATAACTTTTACAAATTTTGTAATTACTTATGTTAGAATCACTGTCTTTCAGATTAATTTTCAGATCCAGATTTCTAATCCAAAAATGGAGGTTACTGTTTTAATAGTATCCCCTTCAAAATTTATCGAAATCCCATTTTTTTAATTGAAGATAAAGTAATTTTCAAGAACTTTTCTATTAACCACTTTTTCAAATCTAGTGGTTAACAGGTTCAAATTTTATTTTTCCAAATGATGTTTTGTAAATTTTGGAAAAAATACTGATTTCAAGTTGCAAATTTGTTTGACATACATATGTACGTACGTACATGCACACATACATACATACATATATACATTTATATATATATATATATCGTGCTTGGGCTTGATTTGTGAATTGATTCATGCTATGATGTTATAGTTTGCGTAGTTGTGGTGATTGAGTTTTCGTGTCCGTTATCTTCATTTTCCAAGTCTCATTTTTTCCATCTAAGGTGAGTTTATCTCACACTTGACTAACGTACTTGTGAATGTAAATTCAAGATATTTAAAATGTTGTGAAATATTTAGGACTGTTTGTAATAAATCATATAATATGGTATTTGTACTGTGCACATATGGCACACCTTTATGACATGGGATATATGACACAAAATGCGCACAAGTACATGTGTTTGTTACATGTATATGTTTGACTTGTAATGTTTATTTATATTATTTTTACATTGCAAGTTCACTCTGGGCTGAAATGGTACATATTAGAACCATTGTATAAATTAAGGCAATGAACTGAATAGATCTGGGATGCAGTTGAAAGGATATGTACTCGGGATTCGAATTTTAATCACAGGTTGAAATGATACATATCGGAATCACTTGGCCCAGGTAGAAAATTATATAGGACACTGCTGGTCTATTTTGAAAAGTATTTTTCTAAATTTTAAATATATTTCGATTTAATAAAGCTATTTCATAATATTTTTAATTATAATATTATTTTTAAATTTTGAATAATTTAAATTACTTTATAAGTAATTTAATAAATCTTTTGTTATAATTTAATATTATTTTAATTTTAAATTTAATATATAAATATAATTTTTCTTAATACTTTTATTGAGCAAGGGTTATAAGAGAAGTTAGAAAATTAATTATAACTTAATTTGTTTAAATGATTTTATTAAAATGAAATTATCAAACTAAGTTGAATTTATTTCAAGATGCGATTTAGAGGATAATAAAATGGGTTTTATACTAATATGTTATAATTATGAAACTTAATAAATTGATCTGATAATAATTTGTTGAGTAAAGGTTTAAATCTAAATATAATTGAAATTTAATATTTAGAATCAATTAAATTCGAAATTTGAAATCTCATTGATATGCAATTATTAAGATATGGTTTAAAAGCAAATTTGTTGAATTTGATTTGAGTAATAAAATTGAAACCCAACTTGAATGTTGTTCTGAAATGAACTAGAATTATGAGCATACTATTAAGTTTAAAATTGATTTGAACTAAAGTTTTGAAATGAATTGATAATAAGTCGAACCTTGGAAATACCGATACATGGCTTAGATCAAATTCCTTAAATTCTTTGAAATTTTTATTATTAAAATATTTTAAAGATTTTTTTGACTATTACTGTATAACTGTTTATCTAAATAATTTAACATATTTAGCTAAATTATTATTGATTCTATGACTATTTTAACTATACTACTTTATTTAAAATTTACCTATTACATATATTTTATAATTATTTTCAAATCAAATTATTTTATATAAATATAACTATATTTAACTTAGCTATTTTATAGTATATTAATTATTTAAATGAAAGTCTATTTCAAACCTAAGCTATTAGGTTCGAAATGTTTAATATACAGGTTTGGAATAACGTTATTTGAGAGATGAACTTTAAAATCAAAATTGAATTAACGAACTATTTGTAAATCTAAAATTTGAAATTTAAAACTTAATTAAATAATGAATTACTTTGAAGTATTTGAACTTAATTATTTGAATATAAACCAATATTGCTAATATTTGATTTATGAAATTTTAATATGATTTTTAAATATAAATGCCATAGTGTGAAATAAGCATTTAGTTGTAAAAGAGATCGGGGCCAAGTATTGTTATACTCTCTACCAATAATGGAAACCACTTTAACAGCTGTGTACGTGATGGAGAATCCAGAATAAAGTAGGATGGTTTGGCAAGCGCTACTGGAATGAAGTAAGAGAACGAAGATGGATAGCCCCTATCTTCAGGTCATAATTAAAATGACTAAAATAGGAGCTATGTCGTGATTAATTGAGGTTGCTCTTTCGATCAGACATATTTCTTTGAACAACATCTATTACTTTGTGATTTGATTAGTGATACCACCCTTGATTATAGGAGTATTGCTCGAGGTGGGAGGTAGTTGCGGCTATGCGTTACCACCGATTCGAGTGTGCATTTGGTAGAATCCTTCCATGGGTATTGCCTTGTGTGTCCTCATATTATCCTAAACGGGCACCATACGATATTGATTTAGCGTTTTACCTATGGAGTGCTCCCTTATACCACTAGTTTACGGTGGGTTTACAGAATTGTACATACTACAATGCTTATAAATGGTGTAAGGGTAAAAATGTAATCATGCTTATGCTAATTTCTACAATATAATTATCGTAGACACTATTATAATAGCATATTGTATTATATAACAAATAGTTTAACGAATCCTCAGAGGATGGAAATCTCAAACATTCTTTAAGTTATTGATGCATTTTATTGAATATTTCACTAGAGTTGATTAACTTTTATAATAACATTAGTCATGACTCTTGTGTTTTGTTTTACTTTATGCTCAACTGAAATCAAGTAGTACAGTATTGAGATTTCACCTTTTGAAGCTGGAGATTTGTTGAAGACATCGAAAATGACTTAATATTTGCAACTTGCGAGAATACCCTTCTGTTTAGAATTCAAAAGGAATTCAGACTCCTTTTAACAGTAATAATTATACGTTGACATGTTATTATTTCTGCTTGATGTAGGGATGAACCCTATTTATATCGAATAATTAGTGGAATCTTGTTTATATCAAATAATTATTAGCACCCTTGAGTTGAGTTCTGACACATGATAAGGTGATTGAATTAGAGGGCAAGTTTTTTTATTGCGTATAATCTGAATTGGAATGTTTGAAATTATATATAAGTTTTATTTACCAATTCAATAGTCAAAATGAGTGAAGGAAGACGAACATCTATGATAGCCATATCATTACTTAACTGATTTGGATCCAACCATACCAAAAATATGATTGTCTCTGTTATCAATGTACTTTTTGTTTGTCTATTTTTGTTTGCGATTTGAATACACTAGTGTCGTTTGTGACTTTTTTTTACTTATGTACCTTTCTAAGAAATTATGAGCTAAAATTATTGTTATTGTATTAATATTTTTCACTAAGTGCATAGTTTGTACGTAGTCGGTTTAAAAAGCGCTATGGTTCAGGTAGGAGATTTGAATTACTCGTTATTTTTGAGCTGGGCTTGGGTTGTAATTTTAGGAGGTATGAATCAAACCATTTACTAATCTAATAGTCTTGATATTCATAACAATTCTTATTTACTACCATCCTGACAATGAATTAATGTGTATTATCAATTTTTTTATTCTAGAATGTAAGTAGTAGCATATGTTCACACCTGAATTCGAAAAAGAGACCTTTGATATAGAAAAAATATTCTCCTTTTATGTCCACAATATGAATTTTTTAATAAACATTTTCCCGCTATTATTTTAAAACTATTACATGTGCATAACATGGGTTAGTAACATGAAGAAGTTTATTCAATGGTCTTAATTTGTAGATTGAGTTGATAATTCATGTAACTTGAATTATATTGTCAAATAACTTATAAAGTAGAATTTCATCTGCAACAACCTGAAAGTTTGGCCTTCGAAGGTCAGAGTTTGACACAGCTCAAGCATCAAACGTCGGAGATTCAAATGTCGGATTCTGTATCACCTTTGGGTATACAACGCATAACAATTGAACAAAAGAACTTTTTCATTACTGTCATCACAATATTACATCAGAGTACACGAAATATCAGAGTATAACGGAAAAACATACACAGCGGAAAATATACAGTAGAAAAATACCATACTCAACGGAAGAATAACTAAGTACAGTGGAAGAATACTAATGCTCAAAAAAAATTGCTCCAGTCTAAATCTAGTACCTACTCTATAAAATATCTGCAAACCAAAACTACTAAGTTGTCTGTATGGAAAATATGGTACCCAGAGTTTAGGGAAATAACAATAAAGTCCAAGTCAATTATGGGACTGGTGCAAGAACTAAAACAATTATTTTAGGTTTATTTTAAAGTCAGGTAAAACACAGGACCACGCCGTATGACACAGAATGAGTTTTCTTCTCATGAATACCAGTGCATAAAAATTCGCAATGCTTTCTGGAAAATGGAGCTACCAAAAGGTCTCGTGGCACACACGCCATGCAAACGCAGACTTGGGAGAGGTTTCTCCTTACGATAGCCAAACATGCTTGATACACAATTTTTTTCTTTTATTACTATTAATGCATAGTGAAAATCTATTTAGCAAGTAAATGTATCAATCATAGACGACATAATGTCACATCCCATTATGTCGCCATATAGGTTTACATCTAAAACCGTAAAGGCTCGTATTGGAGGTTGGATTCCAACAATGACCAGACAAAGGATCTTCCTTTTTCCACGAGTGGGTACACCTCTAGAGGGATATCCCTAGGAGCTATACTACCCCTAGCTCACAAAGTCGGTCCACCCTTTAATTGAGTGGAGCTTGCTAATACTGCTCCTGAAGATAACGTCTCAGGTCGTGACCAACCTTTATAGAAGGCACTCGATCTATCGTACACATATGTAAATTACCAGGGATCTATACCATAGCATCACTTTCTATCTAAAAGAAACAATACAGTCATAACTTTGCCGCACACATCCTGTTTTGGTCACTTTTGAGTTGCGAGGCTTGGAAATCACGTTCCACAAAGCTCTGTTTTTCAACAAAAAAAATGATCTATAAACCATTAGCACTTAACATGTCACATTGTTAATTCACAATGCATAATATATAATTATTAATATATAACCCTCTGAGCGCATATGTCTCGGAGGAGGGTTTTAAGCTAAAAGGATAGATCCTCCACCACCAAGCTGATATATCATCAATAGAAACCAATTTATTATGTCGTAAAGTACAAAGTCACGCATACATCAATTCAAGTTCGTTATGGATCTAAACGAAACCGAAGGCACCTTATTCCTCATCCAATAAAGGAGAGAGGCCCTTGCAGTCTGAAAAATCTCCAAGTACGTTCAGACCGCTGTCACAATATAACCTCATAATAGGTGGCCACCCGTTTGGGACATCAATAAATGGTCCTACGATGTGAAGATTTTCGGTCTTCAACCACTATCTTCAATTTCTCGATTTCGTCATATCATTATTTGAGATGGTTTTTGGATAAAAATTTGATCCCGGACTTTCCAAATAACGAGCGTTATTTAAAAATCATGAGGAATATAAAGGATTTGCCAAGTCTTTTTCCACTTTAATTGGTTCATTAAAACCGTTCATTAACCGCATAAAATCCTGTATTCATCAATTTTAAATTACAAATTTATAAAACTCATTCCCTTTAATCCTTAACAAAGATTCATTAAATCTTAACGAAGATTTATACTTAACTCAACTTTGAAAAACTTCATTAAATATTAGTTAAATGATTTGCTATTACTTTCTATTCCAAATCATATCTTAGTCATAGTTGGATTAAAGAATAACGTTATTTAAGACATCACTTGCAACAAGCCCAAAATCCAATTGATATAAGATTTAAATAGAAATTATATCAGCTTATGTTCAATACCCATTTCACGGAATCAACGAATACTATAAGTGCAATAACGATATAAATATCTTCCAAATTCCTCTAATATTAAATGTCTACACAACGAAAATTAATACCAAATATTCGAGGATTATTTCCGTCCAAATTTGACTAATTAAATTTGGAAAACTTTCATCTTAACCAAAAGATTTATCAAAACACATCTTTCAAAACACCATTCATTTGGTAAATCAATTAAATTAACTTGCTGAGTTAAGGATGATGTTACTAAGGACATCGTCCACAACAACCCGAAATCAGTTGATATAAAATATAAGATTTAGAGAGAAATCATATCAGCTCGTATTCAATATTAACTTTGCATATTCAACTGGTACTATATGTGGAATAATAGTGTATCCACCTTTAAAATTCCTCGAATAGTATGAGTCTTATCTACGGAATCAACACCAAATACTTGATGATTAATCTGAATCATATCCAATAAGTTGAGATTTGAAAACTTTAGTTCATTTAACTTAAATTTCCAAAACGTCGTTTTACCATATTCGGTAAGTTAGGCTGAAAACATAAAAGTTAAAATATTGCTCAAAACTTCATATTTCTTTCTCAAATCACTTTAAAATCATTTATTATGATTTATCATAATTTTTCCAAATTTTTAATACTTTTTACAAAGCCGTATCGATTGATTTCCAATTACGGTTTCCGAACTTCGTTTTCAACGACTTCTCCAAAATGGTTTTAAACATAACTTGAAATCTATAAGTTGAACTTCAAAATTTCTTCTTTCATTATTATCAATAGAAAACTAATGTTTTTTGTTTCGAGAAAATCCAATTTGAATTTCATTAGTTAAAGTCATTTGAAGTTTATGGTCGAAATTTGCAAATTGTCGCTCCGCGGCTAGTCCTATTCAAACCAAAATTAATTTTGAATCGAAATTAATTCGTTTCACTGCAAAATAAGTTTATAATAAAATGAATTCTATTTTAAAACAAAGTTTCCATATCTTAACCTCCTTACAAACAATTATTCATTTAAATGAATATTATAATATTATTTTCATTAATACTATATTTTCTTAAAAAACCACTTCTTACTAAATTTATAAACTTTATAAAAATCTATAAGTTTTTTTGAAAATGAGATGGCAAATTTTAACTTCAAACTTGATAATAGACAAAATTAAATTAAACATTTTTAATATTATAATATCAATATATTATTATTATTATTCAAAACTTCATCTTTTGAAAACCAAACTTCGTAGAAATCAGATTAAACGTTATATAAGATATTTGGAATAATCAGTTTGAGGTAAAAACATCGTTTGTATATCTAATTATAATTCAATTTTGAATTTACTAGTCAAAAGTCGATTTCAAATTAGAATAAGCCATTTCCAATTCAATTTTATTTTTTAAAAAAAAATTCACTTCAACCTTTTCAAAAGTTGTTCATAAACATTTTACTTTCATCTCCAAATCATTTTGTATATAAAAATCCAACTTCCATTCCTATGTCTTTTTTCACTCTAAAGAATATAATATTTATTTAAAATTCCAAATGGAACGAGACTTAACAAATTACCAAATGATTCCAAATACATGGATTAAAATTTTGTGTGAATAACCATAAACACAACCACAAACTCATCATCCATCAAACAACAATTATAATATAAGCGTTATAATATTTAACTCTTATACATACATAAACAGTAATAATAAACTGTAATAACATCCATCAACCACGAAGCAACCATAATAACCACAAGCAATCAATATATAATCAGATAGAGATTATAAATAACTTTCTAAATTCAGTTAAGGGAATTCTCACTATAGATATTCCAAATAGAAGTTCTCACCTTGGTTCATTGGTTACTGAAATAACAATCGTTTTTAAATTAAATTAAACAGAGTTTTAATTTAGTTCAAAATTCCAACTAGCTCCAAACTTGTCCAATTCCTTACCATCACGTAATATTTGTTGTCACGATTGCATCTCACTTTGTCACATTCGATTCTGTTAATGTACGAATAATATATATATATGAATTTCAAATTTTGGTTGTCTTGACCATGCCATGTCATTTCGTGGATGGGCGGAGATCCCTGTTTCCCTTTGCATGTATTTACGGCTACATTATACCTACATCCCCTGTGTACTTTTTGTACTTGGTCTTTATTTGTTAGACTGTAAATAAATATGTTTCTCTACTTTGTAGAATGTAATATAAAACATGTGATTCCCTATATGGAGCAATAAGTTGAAGTCTAGTAGCTTAGCTAGCTCCAGTGCTCAAAGTGTGTTTAGGTAGAGTGGACGAAACACTATAAACTCCGTATGTGGTGGACGGTCCACTTTAAAAACCAAAAGTAGTTAATTATCAACTAACAGTCACCTGTACCATGTTGTACTCTTTATTATTAGTTATAATAAAAGGTGTTTGCAGTCACCTCAAAAACCGGTCGGCTTTGCCAATTTTTTCAGTTTGAATTAAAATAACACATAGTAAAATTAATTACTGTCATTAGCCTATTTACCGTCATTATTGCCTTAACCACGTCATTAACCCTTTGTTAATCATCTTCTTCTTCATTTTTACCAACCCATTTCTTCACCACCAATAATCACCAGCTGCAACCACCAGACTCCACTAGAAGCCTAATCTCGACCACCACCAGCACCATCTGACCGAGCAAGTCCCACGCCCCCAGTACCGGGCCCCACTTCGCCTGAAATTCACCCATAAGCCGAAATCACCAAAGCTGCCGCCAGCGTTGCCTCCGACCTTCGATTGTAACGAAACTTCATCACCAAGATCCACTCGACATTCCGAACAATTTTGTAGTTGACAACTTTCCAAAAAACGCCTCCTTTACCTCGAAATCCATAAAATATGAGAACTAAACGCCGAACTTCGAGCTCAGAGTTACGACGTGCTGTAACTCTGATCATCATCATCTCCATATGCATGGAAAGATCTTGAAAAGATATACAACTTTCATGTTGGTTTTTTTTCCTAAATGTGAATGATTATAAGATATTAGGAGAGAAGATAGAGTGATTTCGGCCATTTAAATGAGGGGGGAGGCTGGAGAGAGAGGGTTAGGTTTCGAGGGGTTTGAGGTTTTATGTAGGGTATGGTTAGGGTTTTTATTTTATTCATATGTTACTTCGCCTCTAAGTTAAACGCCCCGAACTCCAAATGAACCTCAACGACTGTCGTTCCTAACCAAATACCCATATTCCAAACACAATGGAATATGTATTGGGAGTTAGTTTGATCATTTTCAGTAGTTTTTCTCAAAATTTAATTATACATTATTATTAATTCCGAATCAATTTTCGATGCGCATTTATATCTCGCACGCTCACATACTGCTTTCGATTGACACGAAATTTGAAACCTTATAATAATTTAATGTTCCGAATCCAATGAAACTAGTTTCGTCGAAATCCAAGATCGCTTGCAAAATGGATATTTTCCAATAATACTTTAAAACAATAAAATAAAACTGAATTTCAAAATAATCAAATTAATTGAAAAAAATATAATCATTGTATATATTCAAATAAAATTTTACCTAGCTTCAAAATAAACTAATTCGAAACTTCAAATTTAATATTCCTATTTTTCAAGTAATTTATCATTCAGATTCTTACTCACATAAATTTCAAATCGTCAAATCTTAAAATAAATCATTTTAAATATTTCAATAAATTAAATATTCCTATATAAAACTCAGGATCATTACATTCACCCCCCTTTTAAATAATTTTTTCCTCAAAATTGAAAAGATGGTAAAGATGCGTCCAAACTTGTTAACTTTTCAAAAATACACTTACTTGAAATTCCAAAACTTCCTATAAGTCCATATTTATTTAATAATTCATATCTGTATTCTATTTCAAAGTTTTAAACTTACTTCCTTTAATTTAATTTGACTTAATCCAATTTATTTTCCATTCTTTACCAAAATACCAAACCATTCTTATATTGGTTTTATCATTCCCCTTTCCAATTAATAAGCTACGAAATTGATTTTTATTCAAAATTCTTCCAATTTATTTAATAAATTGTTATAGTTTGTAAACTACCTTAGCGCGGTTTTTCTAAAATTTTGATTTCGACATAACTTAAAATTCATTAATTAAAATCCAGAGTTTTCTATTCCACTAGTAAATTATAATTCAAAAGATTCTTGTTTTATAAAATTCTGACTTATATTGAACCCTATATATTTAGTTGAAGCTCAAATCATCAAATTACGAACTATTACGACACGAAGAGCTTGTTTTTAATTAAATTTAATTAATACGTTCAAACTTCGTTTAAATTATAACTATACTTACTTCTTCCCAGTATATTTCAAATCTAGTTCAATTTTATTTAACTTCGTTTAAGTTAAATTTTAATTAATTTGATTCACTTTTATCTTTTCAATCTATTTAACTTGTACGAGTTAAATTTAAAGCTCTAATCATCTTAATCATTTCCCAAATTACAGACATTAAATTTTAACCAAGTTCTTAGCTTAAGGCTACCCTTTCCTTTATCTAGCCTATTCAAATCATTCTACCTTTCTATACTCGAATCATTTGTTCTAATTAGTTAATAAACCCTAATAACAACTCTATATGAATCATTTTTTTTTTGATAGGCAAGTAAAAAAATTATTTTCACTAAGTTCAATTACAAAGAATAACAAGATATTCGCTAGACTCATAGCTATACAACACTCAAATATCACTCAACTATACAATATTGAGAAAACAAACAAACACAATATACAAAATGAAAATAGGATAAAAATTCAATAGTACAAGCTTCGATCACAACAGATATGCACACTGGAACAAATTTAGTATCCGCAACTAAATATAGCAGATTTGAACCACTTTTTTGCATCCAGAGTTTCACACCAATGCAGCAGCTAAATATAGTAGTAACCTCAACCAAAGAAGCTTCTCCAAAAATAGGTCAACAATGAATCATCTGAAATCTATCAACAAAGAAACAATATACTGATAACCCAAAAAATATACTAGCAAAAGAAACAGTCACAACCTAAATCATCCCATCCAAACAGACCCCAAAACCTAAACAGGATTTCTTCGCATGTGCCTTTTGCCTGACTTCAGATTACTAATTAATTATATAATTTTCTATATAATTTGTTAATTAAAGATGTTTATATTAAAAATCTTTACCCATCTTTATAATTAACTATATAATTTTCTAATTATCTTAATTCTAAAGTTATTAATTTGTTTCCTTACCTGATAGGTCTTCACAATTTATCGACTATCCAAAATCATCGATATTTCCAATCCTTAATCCAAATTCTTTATAATTACCTTAATTGTGAAATTTTAATCGCAAAATAACTTTATTCAAAATTTAATGATCTTGGTCTTCAAATCATCTAAGTTTTAATCTACCATATTTATTTCAATAATCTTTTCTTTTAATATTCAAAATATAATCTTTCAAAAATCAATTTCATATTGAAAATATGCTCTCTGTTATAAATAATACTCAAAACTCATTCTAGGGCATTACTAATCGTATCTCTAATGAGTTCCTCTTATAAGATGTTACTAATCCTATCTCTGATGACTCTTTTCCTTCTGTTCTAATGAGTCGTACCCCAAAGCTTTGAATAAACCAAAGCTCTAATACCAAATGTAACGACTCGGAATTTCGGCCTTCGAAGGTCGGCGTTTGACACAACTCAAGCATCAAACATCGAAGATTTAAGTGCCAGATTATGTATTTGTAACGACCCAATTTTTTGACTAATTTTATAATCTATAATGTATAGATTATACTGGTAAATTAAATTAAATGAAATAAGATTTATATATTTGGAGAATATTAGAGAAATTCCAAATATATATATATATGTTGATGATTTAGAATTACTTAACCAATGTATATTTATATGTAAAACAAGTAATTGACGTTTTATCATCTTGTTGTATTTTTAAATTACTTTTAAACTATAATGAATATAGATTTCTTAAGTAAACATAAAAGGAAAATTTAACTACTCCACATCAATGGTGAACAAGATAAATTATAAATTTACTTGAAGTTATAATAAGATATTACTTATATAAATTGTTGGATTACTTCATGTAGAAGGAAATACAAGCATATTCATTTAATTTGATAAGATGGTATAAATAAAATTCATTTAATTAGATTAATTTTCCTTTGTATATATTAACTTGTTATATGTATATGTTAACAAATGTTTGTCGTCTTAACATGTTTATTTATATTTAAAACTTACTTTTATTAGTCATGTAAACATAGAGTACTTAAAGTAAACAATGAAACATATTTGAGGTAATATTTCATTTTTACTTCACATTTAAGCATAGAAAGATCATAGCTATATATACAAAAGAGTATATACACTTAGATATTAAAGGAAAGCTAGGATCTTGTAACTGTTGGATTTGATATTGCTTGGATATTAGGGCTGGTTTATATAGTACATACATGCTCAGATTGTTTTGCATAGCATATAACTGCAAGTATGCATGACATTATTAATTCAAATCAGTATATGTAAAATGTACATACATATGTACATATAGGACAACTAGAACATAGGCATAAATAGGTTGATTGCCTTGTATGTTAAGCATGATTTGTAAATATATGTAGTACATAAACATGTGCATATTTTACAGCATGAACATGGCTGTTACTTAAGAGCAAGATTGGAAGCATTCATTTTGTATTGTGAAATCAACATCACTTCATAGGCTGTTGCAAACATCACACATCATTTCTTAGAGCTTCTGCATATGCACATTCCACATCAGTGTTATAGCTACACATATATAGCAACCTACCACCAGTCTAACATCCTACATCTATACTACACAAAACCTAGCTGCTAACACATTAGCACTTAGTAGTGCACTTTGTAGCCTGAATTGTGTAGATACTAAGGACTATACACAACTTGATTTCAATTATAATCAAACTGCTGCATGGCTTAAGACTTACTCGACTTATGCCTCAACCATTCACCTATACATATACTACTATACCACACACACACACATACACACACACACATACACACACACACACAAAGTCTCTTTAAACTGGAAAGAATAATGGTAAAAGCATGGAACATGAGACTGAGAATAGTAAGACTATGAACCAATACAAAACAGAGTAATGGTGAGTAAACTCTAATCTTCTTCCTTAAAATCTTTATTTAGAGATTATATATGAATTATATGTGTGCATATGCCTACATAAAGATTCTTCTGAGTGTATAACATATTATATACATGATTATCATGTTGATTTGTATCATTGAAAACCCATATACTGAGAACAAAAACCTGAAATGTGAATAGCAAGCAATAGTAATAAATGTGAGTAAACACTCTAAATCCCTATGTTGTTTACATAAATCTTGATTGGATTTAAACCATATGTATGTATCCATCATATTGATACAATATTTGAAGTTGTTTAAGGGTAGTTAAACTATAGCTTGATGGTTGAAATGTATAAGCAACAGTATTAAAATAAGTGAGTAAACAACTTAAATATCCTTACTGTTTTATGTAAATCTTTAAATGGATTCAAACCATATGTATGTTGATATGTAACCATCATATAGAATTCAAATATTGTTGTTATTTAGGAGTTTAAATTTTTGTAACGGTTAGTATAAAACAACCTGAGAAAGAAAATATATAAGCAAAGAACAGAACACAGTAATATATATGATATGTAAACTCTTACCTTTCCTCTTCAATCTATTTCAGAGTTGTTTGGGTAATAAAATTCAAACATATGTTGTTCATATCATTGCTACTGGGTGTATAACATCATATATACATGTTTCTCATATTGTTTTGAATCACTGAAGGACACACACAAAAATGTTTGTAAGCTTTACAGTAGATATATACATCTTCCTGTTAATAAAAAAATCCAAAATCCGACACCCTACGTCCGTTAATGTCACTCTTTAACAGAATGCATTAAGTTTCGTGAAGCGTTATAGGTAAACAGAAACATCACAAGACAGATATAAAATAACAGCGAAATATAAAAACTTTATTTTCCAAGTAGAAAACACCGTGGTCTAAATTTAGTTACAACATAAATATGAAATACAGAAAACCCATTACATCAATTTAAAGTATCAGCCTTGTACTAAAATCATCAGAGTAAACTAATATAAAAGCATAGTCCCTAAAAAGAGACATATCAAGATAGACAAGTAATCAAAGCGATACATTTAAGCAGCTCCAAGCAGAACGGAAGAGAGAATCCTAATCAAGCCTGAGTATTCCCACCGTGAGAACCTGGGGGAAAGAGAGAGAAAATGAAACAAAATGGGTCAGACATAAAGTCTGGCAAGTCCAGTTGCTTTTAGCATAAATAAGTAAAAGCATCATGACATGTATATAAACTGGATGAGAGAGATAACAACAGCATAAGGAAGGTATAATAGACTGAGCAGGATAAACTGAATAATCAGAACAAAATATAATGCGCTTCCTAAATACTTTTCTTTGCACCAATGCTAGTATAACAAAGACAAAATGATCCCAACAGAAACAAGATGGTAGACTTTGGTGTAATTCTAGTGATGGGTGTTACCCCCAACAATAATAACAGGTAGCCCAACAGAAATGACAGGTGTTACCCCCAGCGATAATAAAGGGCACCTAAACAAGCAAGACTAGATGTACCCTAATTACTACCCCAATCGATCGGCTCCCTATCCCGTAGATACCCTATGCTGGCCACACAGTAGGATGTATCATTTCCTAAAGTTGCAACCCCTATGTTTTCAAAAGGCACAGCCATATCTACTGATGCCACAACGTCTTATTATTCTAAGCAAGCGGATTCATGCATGCACATGAGTCTGACGGAATGCGCCGTCAACACCCCCACTCAAGTGAACCTCTTATAATCAACTCAGTAAGCATGCCCTGACCCCTACCTAGTTCAGGGTCCTCCTTTCAATACCAAGATGGGTTACTGACTGATATGGGTCCCACATAACTGATGATACAAGCCACTCCCTAGGCTTGCACCCCCACTACTAGGATTTTGACAGGTTATGCCTAACAGACTAACAAGCCCGCATAACCCCACCATATAAAACATGTTAAGTTTGTCGGGTTTATATAACCCCCCATAGATTCAAGCAAGTTTACTTAACCCCATCGATTCAAGCAAGTTTACTTAACCCTTACACAATTTTGACAGGTTCATATAACCCCTACAGATTTTAATAGGTTAAGTATTACAGGTTAACTGGTTATTAACATTTTTCATTTGTGCATGTTAATGCACTACACCTCTCACATTAAGTCGACCACTTGTGGATGGTGGATATGCCTGTCGGTTCCAAGTAGACTTCTACCACAAATCGGACTTAACCTTGTTTCTTAGCACCGTTACGTGTACAATTATGCACTAGACCCCTCACATTAGATTAACCACTTGTGGATGTTGGATTTGTCGGGTTGTTCCGGGCATACTTCTACCACAAGCGTAATCTAACCTCTTGCCTTATTGCAGTTACAGTTTCTATTTGCTGTAAATTTAGGCATGTTTATTCTTAAACAATTTTCCATGTTCATCCAAGGTTATGCCCCAAATCCCAGTTTGGTCCACGATATAGGTTATGCCCCCAAACTAAAGTTTTGGATCAAGGTATAGATTATGCCTTAAATCCCAGTCATGTTTTACAATACAAGTTATGCCCCAATATCATTCCTAACCATTCCCAATTTCGTTCGTTCTCATATTTCAGCGGTAGGCCTAGGCTCGAAGGTAGGCTGGCTATAAAAATAAAAAGGGGAGGAGGGAGAGAAGAGAACAAGATAGGCATAATAACAAAACAGACATATGATGTCAGAAATAGGCGTGCTAACTAAATAGGCATACAGTGATAGAAATAGGCATAGTAGCACAATGGGCATGTGATGACAAAACAGGCATTTCACGAATAGGCATATGAGAACTAAATAGTAGATTAGTATACAAGTACTGGCAGATCTGTTTAGTTATGATTCAGGTTGTTAACAGGCACAGGTTTAGATCCAAACTTATAAACATGTCAAAATTACTTTTCAAATGTTTATATCTAAAAATAACATAAACTCACCGTGACTGGATCTAAAGAACAGAGAAATGACTATTTATGTTGTAGAAAAGTTTCTTGTATGCTTATAAGTTGTTCTTACAGAAGAATAGGCTAATTCAATCTGAGTTGGGGCCGCACCTCGTTGTCTCCATTGTTTTTGATGAATAAAACAATAGAAATAAGGTCCTGTTTATAGCCTAATGTCAGCGAATCTGGTCAAGAAACAAGTCCACATTCACAGAAATGGATCTGCCCCAGACCTGGGTGGGGTCGACACCAACTTGTAGGGGTCGACACCAACTTGTAGGGGTCGACCCATGGGTCGACGCCCATGAGACGAACGTAATGGCGCAGTCCATTTTACTTAGTTCCCAATATTATATTAAGCATTCTTTAGCTTATCATTATAACGTCCTTTAAAGTTACGGGGTGTTACACAAAACATAAATTCTTGTTCGTTTCAGGGAATGAGATCAACATGAAAGTTGTTTCTCTTTCTCTTATGTATTCTAAAACCTGTTTCAAATCAAACAGTAGTATATATCACCAAAAATAATTTAAATAAAGTGAAAAGGTAATAAATCTTGATTTCTCAAACCTCATGATTTAACGTTTCACGTATATAAATAAATTTGTAATGAAAAATCATAAATTTAAATATAAAAATCACGAATTTAAATAGCCTAGGTTATGATAATTTTGGGGTTGGTCAAAAGGTGAACTTCATCAAATTCAGGCGATGTGGTTGATCATGGTTGATGGCGGTGGAGCCAGAGGGGTGTAAGAGGTCAGACATTATAGAAAAAAAAATCGAAATTTTTAAACAATGGATTTGCAGGATTTTGATTTTTTATGGGTTCAACTACTGTTGGGTGTATGTTAGGTTAATGTTGAATTACGCCTTCTAGGCGGCGTTACACGCGATCGGTCAGAGGAGGAGAGGTCCGGTGGGTCGTCACTGATCTATGACTGGAGTGTGGAGATGGCCGATGGCTTCTGGTGGTGAAGCGAGGAATTTACGGGGAGATAAATTGATGTGTAAAGCCCTGTTGAAGCTTCAAATTTTGACACAATAGGTCGATGAAAATTTTGGTAGTGGGGACAGATTCAAGTTTGAAATTATGGTCTGTAGTGTTGATTAGAACCTCAGGGTGGCGGTGGAATTGTGTGTGCATGTGCACGGTGCTGGTAGTGTGCAAGGGGAAGAGATGCACAAGAGGAAGAACAAGGGAACAGGAAGGAAGAAAAAATAGAAATAGAAAATATGGGGTTTGACATGGGTCGATCAGTATTTTTTGGTGTTGCCACACCATGTTTTGCATTGATCCGGTTATCTTCCTGAAGAAGGAAGCATGGAAAGAGAACTGTGCGTTGGCACATGAAGTATAATGGTATCCAGGGGTTTGGGCTGTTTTGTGTAAGCGGGCTTTGGTCCTGAATTGAATTAAAAAAAACAAGTTTAAAATGTAAGGCTTCCTTTTTAAATTTGTACGCATATATAGATATAAAATTAAAGAAACGGGAAGATAGCCTAAGTGGTTTACGGGAAATGAAAAATAAAATAATAATATGTGCGTGAAGACTTGACTAGAATGGGCCTAGAGAGTTTATGTTGTTAATTGAATCAATTTTAATAAAAGGTAAAAGAGAAATATATATAAATAATAAGAAGGAAGTATCGTGAGGTTATGGAATTATTTCGAAATTGCAGAAATAGACGTCATCATGTAAATTAAGTTCGTATATCCAATATTTATATTTCTATATATCTTGTTGAAAACAAAATAAAAGTTGAAATAAATCATTTAATTTAAAATTGAATGAAAGAAAAAAATAATGTGAAATAAATTATGCAAGATCAAAAGTTTTCAAACTGTTATTAAGTCTGAAATTGAATGTCGAATCATGTTTGATTGTTATTTAGTAATGAATGATTGTTGTAAACTATCGGTTATGCTATGAAATGATCAATCGAAGCTAAACTAGTTAAAGTATATTGACAGGTTTTATTGTATTTTAATCATCTTGTACCGATTACTGTTCTGAAATCAAAATTTAGATTTGTATTTGTTAATTAAATATAGTGGACATATTATGAAAATTTTATGCAATATGAAATAATTTGTATAAATAGTTTTACTTATCTACACTGTTTGAATTTGATAGTTAAATAACCGACTATCAAATAAATATTTCTTACGTGTTAGTTCGAAGAGACCAGGATGGGAACTGGACCCAAAACCACTTTGAACCAACTTTACGATCATAAATTAACTTATAGGAAAACTTATATAAATGATAAAATTGAAGACTGTGGATCTTCATTAGCAGAAGAATTACTTGTTTAAATTCTTTGGTGGCTGTGACACCCCGTATTTTTACGCTTTAAAAATAAGAAATTTACGTACGTATGTGATGATACGCAAGCGTATAAACTAATGAACTATGAAAATAAAAGATATTCTGTTTATACTTTTAGAATTAAGTTAAACGGAATTTACCATTACGTTCGTCTCGGAAAAATACGCGAAATAGAGTCCGAGTTTTCGAGAATCGGAGCCCGTATGACCTAGTTAAGGCCCATATCGATTTTCAGAAAATTTCAAGTATGAAACAACTCGAAAACTCAGAAGTTTGGTCCAGGCGGGGTAGGCGGGAATTTTCCCGCCAAAGCCCATGTCGACTGGGGAGTCGACAGGGCTGTCGACACCCCAGGACCCAAGTCGACAGGGCTGTCGACTTGGGCGTCGACTGGGCCCAAAAACACACTTCTGTGTGTTACGGCCTGGTGCACCTGGTCATCTGTTTTGGTCTAGTCTGGTGGCCTGAGACGGGTTTTAAAGGTTCAGATTGGTCCTAGGGTTAATCCTAAGGTCCTAATCACTCCTAATCTCTATAAATAAGCCCCTAACCTACCCCTAAATCCTCATTATTCATTCATGCAACTAAACTATGGCAAAATTATTACTCTCATGGCCTCCACTTTCATTCTAAAATTCCTAAGTAAATTCCTATGAGAGGTTTCATGATCATGTGAGTGTTAGAGAGTCTCTATGTTAGTATGAGAGCTTCTCAAGTTGATTTCAAGGCAAAAGTTTTGATCTTTGTTCATAAAGATGGGGTTTATATTGATTTGGAGCGTTCATCTTTGGGTTTTTGGGTGATGGCATGCATAGGCTTCATCACAATCTTTGTTTTGCATTTCGATTTGTGCCTTCATAGCAATGTAAGCCCTTTCCCTACTCTTAGATATTAACTATGAAGTTAAATGTTCATGTTGCAAGTTTGGGTTTGATCTTTGAGAATGATACATGCTATCATGTCATGCAAGTTTATGAAGTCATTATCTTGATCTTGTGAGCTAAAAGCTACAACCTTTATGTTGAAATGTTGCATTATGCAACATGAGAACCTTCATAACCTTTATGTCAACTTGCATATGAAGTCATAACCCTTATATGATGATATATGCGAGTTACTAGTCATCATTCCATGTCTTTTGTCACCATGATTCGTTTATGTGTCAAGTTTGGGTTTATGCATGTTTTTGAGGCTTAAGAATGTAACATGCAAGTTAATGAACACATTTGTGCCTCATTTGCCACCATGATTAACTTGTGGCTTAATATCCATTATTGCCATGCCTTTTCCAAGTCTATTCTTTTAATCCATTACGTTGTTGCGAACGTATATGCGAGTTTAAAAGCGTTGGGTTATGTTAGGGGAAATTTCTAATGACATAATAACATAAGCTTGGGAATTTACCTATTAAGTTAGGTCTACCCATTGGGAATTTACCTATTAAGTTAGGTCTACCCAATTGCTTGAAAACTTGTAATGTGTTTTGGGAAACACGATGGACATGACACTTAGAAAATATAAGTGTGACCAACTCGAGGTTGGGTTGAGTTTGCAACATAAAGCTACCCGGAACCGACCGGCCTAACTAGTAGTTGCAAACAATAAGACCCAATGTGAGAAGTTGGTCACGTGGTGCTTGGACCCGAGGTTAGACCAAGTTGTGGTGTAAAGCTACCCGGAACCGACCGGCTTAACTAGTAACCACAACAAAGTCTAATGTGAGAGGTTGAGGTGCATTAAGTAATTAATGCCACATGATAGGGTTAAGTTAATTTGATTAATGACTCTTAACCAAATATGACATGGACAAATGGGTTAAGTAAATTGATTAGGCTAATGATACTTAACAAAACATGACAAGGTTGGGTAGGTTAAGTAACTTGATTTGCCTAGTGACACTTAACCATTTTTATACGACTAGTGGACGGGGTTAAGTTAACCAACACTTAACCAAACCAACATGTGAATTTGATACGGTTAATTAAGCTTTCCTAATTACACTTAACCGTATAATACAGTTAGGGGATGTGGTTAAGTTAATCTAGACTTAACCCATCCAATTCGGTGATTTTGAAGTGGTTAAGTTAACCAACACTTAACCAATCTAACTCAGTAATCTTGAAGTGATTAAGTAACCTATACTTAAACACTCCAACTCGGTTATTTGATAAGGTTAAGTTACCCAATACTTAACCAATCTAACGTGATAACATGATAAGGCTAAGTCACGAATCGTTTGAATACACTTGACCAATTTGACTCAGTAACTTGATAGGGTCAAGTTAATACATACTTAACCAACTTGAACATGGTTTGTAGGGTTAAGTCTTGGATTTGGATACTTAGCCAATTTTGACATGATTTGTAGACGGGATTAAGTCATGAACTTAAGTGACACTTAATCCATTATATAAACCCTAATTCGGAGAATTAGGTGGATAACCGTAATTAACAAGAATAACGGGAATAAGGCTAAGTGGTAAACCTTAGTTGAAGAATAGCTAAGTAATAATCCTTAGTCAAGAAGATTTGGACCAGTTCATAGATAGATGAGTAACCTGATACGGTAGGTCATCGTTTAAGCACACGAGTAGGAGCAAGTTATCTGATTTAGATAAAGGCTCCAGCGAACTGGGTAACGAAGCAGCGGCTTCGGGGAACGTGAGGATATTCTTGGTATCCCTCTGTGAGCTGCCAGGTGATCATACTAGGCTCATGAGAGGTTAAGGTCTGCGTTAGAAGAACCAAGAGTATGCCTTGGTTGCTATACGAGCAACCTAAAGACGGGGATGGATAGGGGATAGTCGACGATACACGGTCGTGCCCTAGATAACATTTCGTCAGGCTACCTACCATCTTTGGTCAAGCGTGTACGTACGGAAAGGCAGAGAACACCCAAAAGACCATAATTGCTATCTAATTATGGTTGCGGTAAGGCTAGGATTGTGGGTTGGCCAGTAGTGTGTTCTCATACAGGATTTATCCTGTCTTGTCTTTCACTAGTTGAGGGAGTGGTCTCGTGGGACCATAGCCACGTATAGAAAAAAAAACAGACCTTAGCATCTGCATCGGCAGATCAATCGAAAGCTCCCGACCGAGTCCTGTATTTCCTGGTCTGCCCTGTGACAGGACTCGGATGGCACGATGTGATACATGTGCATACAGTCATGGAAAACGATTTACGATGAATGCGTGGGAAAAAGGGCGCGGTTGACGGTTAGCGTAAATCCTAGTGGCCCTGGGTGGTTGAACCAAAACCGAGATACGAGAACGTGCAATAGGTAAGCATAATCCCTAGTAGTCCCAGGTAGCATAAGTCCTAGTTGTACAAACAATGATTCATGTTGAAAGACCCTAGTTAGATATAGGGTGACAATCCAAAACGATCTTAGGGATCATGGAACTATGTTAAAGTAGTATAGAATCTCATGGGAAAGCCCGTATGGTCTACGGCAAGGGACTGAACATTTACATGGAATAAAACATACAAGTTGAGTAACCTACATATGCGATATATTAGGTTGACATAGACCATTACACGACTTTTGAGTAAGGGTCCTTCATGGTTAACACATGATACGGTGGGGATACTAGTACGGTAGGTGCAGAGCTAAAAGACAGGATATATACCATGGGATGTTATACGTGATAGATATCTTGGGGATATTATACTTGACAGGAACTTGACGATGGGATACCTTGTTTTATCTTGACATCGTAATTTATCATGACACCTTAGTTTATCTAAGTTCAGTAGTTCATCCTGTTATTTTGATTTAGCTTATCTATCTTGACATCATGCTTATGTTCATCTCAGTTTCTCATGACAGTTAACTTTACTAGTTTTTATGCTGATAGTAGATAGGGCTTACTCAGTCTTTTTGACTGACCCGTTTTGTTTCGCTTCTATTCTTCCGTTTCCCCCCCAGGTTAAAGGGAGGAAATACTGTTGTTTAGTTCGGACTTCTTCTGCTTGAAGGTCATCGTGTATGGCTTGGACACTCCTTGGCTATGGCTACTTTATTGTTTTACTTGGGGAATAATTTATGGAAAAAAAGTTTTTATGCTTCTTTACTATTGTAAGACAGGTTTTGATGTACTCTGATGTAAAAGGCTTTAGACCTTAATTATTAATGTTTATGAAAGTTCAATTTTACTTCCGCTACTTTATATGTTCTGTCTTGTGATATTTCTGTGCATGTTTACCAATAATGCCCCTCTAAAGCTAGTGCATTCCTTTGCGAGTGACCCTAGCGGAGGTGGGGTGTTACAGTGGCTGCCAGAGTTATTATAAATTGCGATTCTTTCATGATTGAAATCTTCGAATTTGCAAGGACTATTCGCTACTGATCCATGGGGCGACGTAACAAGCCGGATTTTCAGAACTAATTTAAAATTTGTATTTTAGCAATTTTAATGGATTTTGAATATTTAAAATGGTTTATTTCAAATAATAACAACTAAAAATTTATTTAAATAAGTTAGAACGTAAAATTTAATTTTAATTATAAAACGAGCCTGAAATGGCGTGGTAGTTTGAAAATTCGATTTTAAATTTCAAATGAATGTATAGGATTCAAAATAAATCAGATTTCAGCAAAACCAGAAACATTTGAATCTATTTAATTATATATTTCTAACGAATGTGAAAAATTGAGATTTCATAATATAAATTAAAAGTTATGTCCAATTTAAAATTTAACATAGTCACTATGGAATTTATATATATATTAATATAATATATAGCCCTTAAAAATAGCCAATTTGCAAACGGCCTCCGTTTTCGATGAAACCACTTTTGTTGGATCCAGAATGTTTGCTAGGTTTCAAATTTCATAATTTTTGGATTTAATATGTGAGCGTAGTAAATTAAAACGTGGTTTGCAATTTCAGTTTGAATTAGATCGACCAGAAAATGGCCATTTTCCAATCGGTCTCCAAATTCGATGAAATTAGTTTTTTTAGGACCGTATCATCAAAACATAACTATTTTTTTTTGTATTTTTGGAGTCAGTATGTGGCCCTTGTAAATTAAAATGTACGTTTAAATTCAATATATATTGATTTATATTTTCATTTTGATAAAAACTGATCGAAACGATCGAATTGGCTTACGAAACATATCCCATTGTGTCCGAAATGGGGGTATCTGGCTAGGGGAGACAGTCGTTGGGGTTCATTTGGAGTTCATACGTAAAATGTCATTTATTGGAATTAAATAAAATAAAAAAATAATATATATACCCCCTTAAATCCTCCCAAACCTAATTTCCCCCATTCATCTTCAGTAGCCGCTAAATAGAAGCGAACGGCCTGCGTGCTCCCGAATTCGCAAATGAAGATCTCTCAATCCTCTTAGTAATTTCAAAAACAAATAAAAGGAAAATGGTAGATCGTTCCAAGAACTAGGCATTGAATGGTAGAGATCGATTATGGTGTAGAGGATAGCTCGAATTTCGAGCTCCCCCCAACAACGTTAAAACCCGTTTTCGGATCAGATGGGGGTGCCGCGACCTACGTTGTCGTCGGCGAAGGTACAGGGTGGATAACCCTTCGTTGTGGCATTCTCTGATCAACAGATGGCGGCTTCTAGAAGAGTGCGTGGTGGAATTTCTTTAGCGAGATGATGGGTTCGTGGTGCCTGTAATGATACATGAAGAAGACTAAGGCCACAACCTAATTTTTAGTTAAGGTTAATGAAAATAATTAGGGTATTAATTATTTTAGTTAATATAATAATATATGTTCAAATGTTTAAAACCATGTATCTTTGTTAAACGAAAACAGATTTGAACGAAACAAAGTTCGTTGAAACCGTGATGACGAGCACTACACCGCAGAACTGACTGGAACGCGATTGGAGCTAGTTACAGATTTGAATAAAATTAAACGCACAGTTTTATTTTATTAAAATCATCGACAATTAAAGAATAGAGGAGTGGAACCCAATGTGAGAACTCTCACTCAAATTATTTTACAGTTATTATATAATAAGTTGTAGACGGGGCTTAGTAGCTCCTGACACTATTTTTTGTATAAACCATGGACGATTTAGTTGACTTAATTTTGTTGTGATTGTGATATGAGATAAGAATAAAATATATATGTGCGATGTGAATAAAAAATATATATGCGATGTGAATAATATATATATATATATATATATATATGCGATGTGACTAAAATATATACATGCGATGTGAATAATATATATATACATATATATATGCGACGTGAATAAAATATATGTATGCGATGTGAATAAAATATATATGCGGATGTGAATAAAATATATATATATATACGATGTGAATAATATATATATATATATATATATATATATGAGATGTGAATAAAATATATATATGCGATGTGAAAAATATATATGCATTGTATAAATTATATATAAGCGTTGTTTAAAATTATATATATGATATATAAAATGGTCATGATATGAAATAAATATTTGTTCACTAAAAATATTATTTTTAGCTTATATATACGATATATAATATGGTCATGAAATGGAATAAATATTTGTTCGCTAAAAATATTATTTTTAGCTTATATATACGATATATGATATGGTCATGAAATGGAATAATATTTATTCGCTAAAAATATTATTTTTAGCTTATATATACGATATATAATATGGTCATGAAATGGAATAAATATTTGTTCGCTAAAAACATTATTTTTAGCATATATATACACTGTCTAAAATTGTCATGTGATGGAATATTAAATTTTGATTTAAAATTGAAATGGAAGTTGGAATCGTTTTTAAAATGAATTTATAAACGATTTATAAAATACGTTTTGAATAGGAATTGAAATATATAATATATGTATATATATATATATATTATAGTGGCCTGAATAGAACGCGCCGCAAACGGTCACGAATTTCGGCCATTAACTTCAAATGGACATAACGGGAGATCCGACCGTCGGATTCTCCTACAACCGAAACTGTTGGGTTCGTATCGAAAAGAGCTTTTCAAAGAATAAAAGAGATTTGAAATCTAATGGTTGGATTTGGAATTATGTCCAAATCAAATTTGGAAAATGTCGCTCTAAATGCAGTTCGATGACCGTTTATGGAAATCTACTGAAAGGGCCTTAATAAAATTATTAAAAATATTAATAATTTTTGTAAAATCATAATAAATGATTTGAAAAGAATTGGGATGAAAAATTCCATATTTGAAAAGATAAAAATATATTTATATCAAAATGAACTAGTTATTAGCTAGAAAAATAATCCAATGGTTTTAAATAAATAAATTGGATTGAGAAATGGTTTTAATATAACCAGAATTTTCCAACGTTTGAATTGGAATGGATTTGAATGGAAATAATCTTCGGAATATTTCGATATTGAATTCCATGATTATATGGATTTTGTTGCGGAATTTGGAAGATATTGATATCGTTATTCCAAGGCGATATCCGTTAGTTTCAGAATTTGTTATGGATATAAGTCGATATTATTTCTATTCAGAGCCTTATATTTAATATCAAATTGTGTTTATAGTGAACAATGTTTTAAATAATAGTCGTTCTTTAACCCAGTTAACAGTGAAGATATGATTTGGAAATTATAATCGTTTAAATAAGATTAATGGAATTTTCCAAAGAAAAGTTTTTCCAATTTAATATTAAATTGGAATCGAATGAAATTTGATTTGATAATCGAGATGAACTTCTATAAAGGAAAACTATTACTATTTATGGAATTTAAAAGGCCTTGCCGCTATTCCACTTGTAGTGTTAGTTTGATACAGAAATTTATATCGATTATATACTGTTATGATTCCCGTGAAGGTTCCATTTTGATGGAAAATGATTTTGGGCCTATCGTGAATTGGTTTTTAAATGACATTGGTTCTTTAACCTAGTTAAAAGCAGGATTAATTTCTAGAAAGCTGAACAATCATTAAGTAATGAATTTTTGGGATTAAAACTAAGAAGAGTTTTAATAAATCTTTAATTAGACTTGAATGAATGAAGGGTAATTAAATTTACCAAAACATGAGATGTGGTATAAACCAAATATACTTGATTTTTAATATTGATTGTTTAAATTGTGCTCAACCAATTTATGAGAAAATATGCTTTTACATTTAGCATTGGGTTGGGTAGAAATATTTGTATGATAACATCTTGTGAAACACTTCACGATTTGACTATGAGATGTGGAGCGATGTTGTTGAGTTCATTTCAAATTTAATGAATGATTTTGAAATGATATTTTCTGAAGTGGAAAGAAGTGTTATTCCCAATTATGGACAGGGAATGTTTTCAATGATTTTGAAATAAGATTTCTTAAGTGAAAAGAATAGTATTCCCAATTTTGGACGGGGATCGTTTTATAAAATGTTTTATAAAACAGAAAGGATTTCGAGGGCTAAACCCGATGATTTCGAAATGATTTCGAAATATATTATGGTTTTACATTGTAGTTAAACACTAACCGATTAGTTGCTATTGATGATGTATCTATTTGGTGGCAGAGAATTTATTCTCTTGCTTAACACCCTTCATTGAGACGTACGAGCTCAAAGGTTATGTGATTAATAGTGACTGATCATATGTGTGAATTGCTAATGTAAAGTACCATATTTTGGAAAGTACTTGTGATTATTATGTTGTGAAATGATTTTCCCTACTTCAGGATATGAAAAGATTTAGTATGTTGCTAAAGATTCGGGTAACCCAGGGACTAAAAGTATGGGTGGGATGGCGGTGTAGTTCCCAGAGTGTGGAACAGAGCATCGTCAGTGTAGCCTGCTCCATAGTGGGAGGTGCACACACACACACACACACACACACACACACATATATATATATATATATATATATATATATCGAGTTGCTTATGTACGTACCCTTTGCCTTGTCAACGGGGAGCACGATATTTGGTTGTATACTTGTTTGTATGCAGTGTGTTGTTTTGGAATTCATATTTCCAAAGATTTTGGTTTGATATCCCGAAGTAAAATCTACTTTGATATAAAGCTTGATATGTATTTCAAATGACCTGAAATAAGAAATTGGGAAATAAAGTCCAAAGGAATAATTTCTGTAAAGTGAATTGGATTTTGAAATCTAAGTTCGGGGATTAATCCTAAATGGGTAGATTGGAAAATTGCATGTTGATTGATGCATTGTAGATCCATATCTCTATTATTGGTTGTTGTTGGTGCACTGACATTCATGGGGATAAACACGTTCCGCGTTAGCGGCGTGGTCCTGTAATTTGCCTTATCATTTATATAAATTAATTTTAAATGAAGAGTTTCTCACACCAGTCCCATGATTGACCTGTAGTTTGTTTTTCCCTTGCAAACTCGGGTGCCCATATTTTCCACACTGGCAGTCGAGTAGTTTTATTTTGCAAATATATTGAGCAGGATTATGGATTGAAGCTTTAAGCTGTGTCCAGAGCATTGATAGTCTTCCGCTGTGTTAGTTTATTTTTTTCCGCTGCATTGTATTTTTATTATAAATTAATCTTCTGCTGTATTATTATTTTTCCATATACTATGATATATCCTGTGCTCTAATGTAACATTATTATGATGTTTATAAATGTCTTTTGTTGTTTGTTCTGATGTGTTGTGCGCCCAGAGTTAGCGTATCTGGACTTCGAACGGTCTTGGTTGGTTTAGCGATCGATTAGGTCCAAGCGAATTCTGTATCATTTCAGGCGATTCCTATATTGGATGCAGTAGGAGAGAACCTTTGGTTCGTCCTGTTCTTGGATGACTTGTATGGACAAATGTCTGATAGAGTATTTCTTAAGAGTCTCGTACATTTGTTTTTACATATGTACTTCTGTTGGCGGGGAATAAGACACCTTCTCTTAGCCTAATACCCAGACTATTTTTGTGAACGTCAATTAGTGATTTGGCGGATATGACAATGTGGCATTCAAAGTAAATAATGATATGATCTTCCAAAAAGGTAAACGAAACCTCAAGCCTCAATAACCGCGAAATGAAAAAAATTGGGCAGGCAGCATGGCTAAGTGGGTCGCTCCTGATTAGGGTGTCTTATCACCTATCTAGAGAAATTCCATTTTCTTCTTTATTCTATCGATGTTATCCCTTTTGGGAAACGGTTGCTGATCTCAACCATTGGTGATACACATTCGGAACACTAATTCGAAATGAGTGGACAGTCATGTATGGTCGGGTTACAAGATGTTCTTGTTGAACCCAGTGCATTCCCCTCTAGAGATACACTATCGGAAGGTGGTTCCATACCTTGTCATGGTTAAATCCATTACCCAATAAGCGCCCACGGTTTTGATTGTATACTATGTATATCGAGCGTGAGATGAAAGCATTCGGCTAGATTGCCATTTATTTTATTTAGACATTATTATAATATCGGAATAATATTGTTTTAAAGAATGTTTTGGATTATCGTAAGGTAAAAACCATATGTATTTAGGTGTGGATCGGTATTACGGTTATTCTTTCTTGTAAAAGGATTTCTAAAAATTAAATCGTGTTGTGTTAAAATCGTTTACTCACACCAGTCCTATGACTTACCCAGATTTTATTTTTCTATATTTCTCCTAAACTCTTGGGTGCCTAAATTTGTATGAATAGTCAAGTAGTTCAGGATTTTACAAATACACTTAGAGAAGCTTGGAGCAGGAGGCTTCAACATTAGATACATAGGTTTATTTCCGTTGAATTGTATATGAGTTGTACTCTGATGATATAAGTTAATACAGTTTTGTATTTCAAGAATTGTTTTATAATATATTTGATTCAGTTCTGCTGAGAGATTCCGATGTTTTTCTTTGTTTTCTTCTATTCTAGCTTTTCTTTCTTTCTATTCCTCACCCTCGAACTTCCTTCTATTTACGCTCTGCTAATTTCTGGCGTTTGATTAGCCGATATGTGATACCGGATACATATTAGTATTGAAAATCAGGATCCGAAATATTCAAGCCGTTACAGTATTGCCTTTGGATATACAACACATAAGGACTAAAAAACGAACTTTTTCATAAATGTCATCACAATATTACATCAGAGTACAAGAAATATCAGAGTACAACGAAAATACATACACAACAGAAAATATACAGCAGAAAAATACCATGCTCAACGGAAGAATAACTAAGTATAGCGGAAGAATACGAATGCTCGAAAAAAAATTCTCTAGTCTGAATACATTACCTACTCTGTAAAATATCTGCAAACCAAACTACTAGGTTGCCTGTGTGGAAAATATGGATACCCAGAGTTTAGGAAAAAAAACAATAAACTCCAAATCGGTTATAGGACTGGTGCGAGAACTAAAACAGTTATTTTGGGTTTACTTTAAAGTTGGGTAAATCACAGGACCACGCCGTATAACATGGAACAGGTTTTCTCCTCATGAATACCAGTGCATAAAAATTTGTAATGCTTTCTAAAAAATGAAGCTACCATAAGGTCTCTCAACACACACACCATGCAAACGCAGACTTGGGAGTGGTTTCTCCTTATGATAGACAAACATGCTTGATACGCAAAAATTTCTCTTTTATTACTATTACTGCATAGTGAAAATCTATTTCCCAAGTAAATGTATCAATCATAGATGGCATAATGCCCTATCCAATTATGTCGCCATATGTGGTTTCATCTAAAACCGTAAAGGCTCATATTAGAGGTTGGATTCCAACAATGATCAAGCAAAGGATATTCCTTTTTCCACAGGTGGGTACACCTCTAGAGGGATGTCCCTGGGAGCTAAACTACACTGGTGCTCACAAAGCCGGTCCACCCCTTAATTGGGTGGAGTTCGCTAATACGCACCTGAAGATAACATCCCTAGACATGGCCGACCTTTATCTGAGGCTCTCGATATATCATCCACATAAGTAAATTTCCAGGGCTCCATACCATAGCTTCACTTTCTATCAAGAAGAAACGATATGGTCATAGCTTTGTTGCACACATTCTGCTTTGGCCATTTCCGAGTTGTGAGGCTCCGAAGTCACGTTCCACAAAGCTCTTCTTTACAATAAAAGCTTTGATCTATAACCATCAAAACTTAGCATGCCACATTGTCAATTCATAACATATAATCTGTATCTAGTAATATATAACCCTTTGAGCACCTATGTCTCAGAGGAGGGTGTTAAGCTAAAAGGATAGATCCTACGCCACCTACCCGATATAACATCAATGGAAACCAATTTATTATGCCGTAAAGTACAACTTTAGGCATATATCCATACAAGTCCGTTCAGGGTCTAAACGAAGCCGAAGGCACCTTATTCCTCGTCCAATAAAGGAGAGAGGCCCTTGCAATCTGAAAAATCTACAAGTACGTTCGGACCGCTGTCACAATATAACCTCATAATAGGTGGCCACCCATTTGAGACAACAACAAACAATCCTACGTTGTGAAGATTCCTGATCTTTAATCACCATCTTCAATTACTCCATTTCATCGTATCATTATTTGAAATGGTTTTTAGATAAAAATCTGATCCCGGACTTTCAACCAACGAGCGTTATTTAAAAATTTAAGGAATATAAAGGATTTTCCAGGTCTCTTTCCACTGTAGTTGGTTCATTAAAATCGTTCATTAAACTCATAAAATTCTTTAACTACAAATTTATAAAACACATTCCTTTTAATTCTTAACAAAGATTCATTTAATCTTAACGAAGATTTAAACTTAACTCAACTTTGGAAAACTTCACTAAATCTTAATTAGAAGATTTTTCATTACTTTCTATTCCAAATCATATCTTAGTCATAGTTGGGTTAAAGAATAACGTTATTTAAGACATCATTCACAACAATCCTAAAATCCAATTGATATAAGATTTAAACAGAAATTATATCAGCTTATATTCAATACCCATTTCACGAAATCAACGAATGCTATAAGTGGAATAACGATATAAAATCTTTGAAATTCCTTAAATAGTAAACATTTACACAGCAGAGATCAATACCAAATATTAGAGAATTATTTCCATCCAAATCCGACTAATTAAATTTGGAAAACTTTGACTTAACCAAAAGATTTATCAAAACACATATTTCAAAACAACATTTGTTTGGTAAATCAATTTACTTAACTTGCTAGGTTATGGATGATTTTATTAAAGACATTATCCACATCAAACCTGAAATCAGTTGATATAAAATATAAGATTTAGAGAGAAGTCATATCCGCTCATATTCAATATCAACTCGCATATTCAACTGATACTATAAGCGGAATAGCGGTATATCTAACTTTAAAATTCCTCGAATAGTATGAACCTTATCTACGGAAGTAACAACAAATACTTAATGATCATTCCAATCAAATTCAATAAGTTAAGATTTGAAAGCTTTAGTTCATTTAACTTAAAATTTCCAAAACGTCGTTTTACCATATTCGGTAAGTTAGGCAGAAAACACAAAAAATAAAATATAGTTCAAAACTTAATATTTCTTTCTAAAATCACTTTGGAATCGTTTATTATGATTTATCATAATTTTTCCGTATTTTAAAATTCTTTACAAAGCTGTTTCAATCGATTTCCAATTACGGTCACCGAACTACGTTTACAACGACCATTTCAAAAATAGTTTTAAACATAACTTGAAATCTATAAGTTGAAATTCAAAATTTCTTCTTTCATTTGAAATCTATTGTCAATAGAAAACAAACCTTTTTCGTTTTAAGAAAATTAGATTTGAATTTCATTAGTTATATTCATTTGAAGTTTATGGTCGAAATACGCGAACTATCGTTGCGCGACTAGTCCTATTCAAACCAGAATTAATTTCGAATCGAAATTAATTCGCTTCACTGCAAATAAAATAAAATCAATTTTATTTTAAAATAGGGTTTCCATATCTTAACCTCTTTACAAACAATTATTCATTTAAATGAATATTATAATATTATTGCTTTAATATTATATTTTATCAAAAATTCACTTCTTTCTAAATTTATAAACTTTATAAACATTTATAAGTTCTTTTGAAAACGATATGAGAAGTTTCAACTTCAAACTTGATTATAGACAAAATTAAACATTTTTGATATTATAATATCAATATAATATTATTATTTTTCAAAACTTCATCTTTGGAAACCAAACTTCGTAGAAATCAAATTAAATGTTATATAAGATATTTAGAATAAGGAAAATACCCTGAAGGACAAAATGAACAATAATTTATTCCATAAGGACAAGAGGCTAAAATTTTGTCTGTAAGGACGAATTTTAGTGTAAAGGGATGAATTATAGTGGGCCCCTGAATTCCACCCTTTACACAAAAATTTGTCCTTATGGATAAAATTTTACCCCCTTGTCCTTATGGAACAACTTTTTGTTTGTTTTATCCTTGATATTAAAAACCCCTTAAGAATAATCAATTTGAGGTAAAAACATCATTTATATATCTAATTCTAATTAAATTTTGAATTTACTGTTCAAAATCGATTTCGAATTAGAACAAGCCATTTCCAATTCAAAAATTGTTTCAAATTCATTTCAACCCTTTCAAAAGTTGTTTATAAACATTTTTTTTCATTTCCAAATCATTTCGGATATAAAAATCCAACTTCCATTACTTTGTCTTATTTCACTTAAATAAATATAATATTAATTTAAAATTTTGTGAGAACTTTCATTTTACGTGGACTAAAGTTTCTATGCAAAAAATTCCAAATACATTAACAGTTATTAATAAAAAACTGTAATAACATCCATCAACCACAAAGCAACCATAACAACTACAAGCAAGCAATATATAATCAAATAACGATTATATATAACTTTCTAAACTCAATTATGGGAGTTCTCACTATAAATGTTCCAAATAGAAGTTCTCACCTTGATTCATTGATCGTTGAAATAACAATCATTTTTAAATTGAGTTTAACAGAAGTTTAACTTAACTCAAAAATCCAACTAGCTCCAAACTTGTCCAATTCTATTCCATCGCATAATATTTGCTATCACGATCGCATCGCATTTGTCGTGTTTGATTCTGTTAATGTACGAATAATATATATATGAATTACAAATTTTAGTTTGAATTAAAATAACACATAGATAAACTAGTCACTGTCATTAGCCTAATTATCGTCATTATGGAATTAACCGCATCATTAACCCTTCGTTAATCATCTCCTTCTTCATTTAAACCAACCCATTTCTCCACCACCAATAATCACCAACGCGACCACCGTGCGCCACCAAAGGTCGAACCCTGACCACCACCGTCGTTGCCTGACCGTGCAGGTCCCACGACCCCAGCACCGGGTCACACTTCGCCATCGTTCGCATAAAATTCACCCATAACCCGAAATTACCCAAACTACCGCCATCACTGCTTCCGACTTCCGAGTGGTCACGAATCTTCAACACTAACACCGTCTCGACATTTCGAACGACTTTGTAGTTGACAAATTTTCTTAAAAACGCCTCTTTTACCTAAAATTTTGTAAAATACAAAAACTAGATGCTGGACTTCGTGTTCAGATCTACGACGAACTGTAACTCCGATCATCATCATCTCCATATGCATAGAGATCTACAACTTTTATGTTGAGGATTTTTCCAAAAAGTGAATGAATTAAAAGATATTAAGGAGTGAAGATGGAGTGATTTCGGCCATTGAAATGGGGAGCGATGGCTTAAGAGAGAGGGTTAGGGTATGAGGGGTTTGAGGCTTTATATAAGGTTGGAGTAGGGTTTTTTATTATTATTTTATTCATATTTTATTTTGCCTTTAAGTTAAACGCCCCGAAATCCAAATGAATCCCAATGACTATCGTTTCTTTCCAAACACCCCAATTTTGGACACAATGAAATATGTTTCGGGAGCGAATTCAATAGTTTTTAGTGGGTTTTCTCAAAATTAAATTATACGTTATTATTAATTTTCAAATCAATTTTCGACGCGTGTTTATATTGCGCACGCTCACATACTAACTTCGATTGATATGAAATTTGAAATCTTATATTAATTAATGCTCTGGATCAAGTGAAATTGATTTTGTCAAAATCCGAGATCATTTGCAAAATAGCTATTTTCCAATAATACATAAAAACGATAAACTATAAATGAATTTCAAAATAATAAAATTCATTGAATATAAATTACAATCATCGTATATATTCAAGTAGAATTTTAACTAGCTTCAAAATAAACTAATTCGAAATTTCAAACTTGATATTCCAATTTTTCAAGTAATTTATCATTCACATTCTTACTTAAATAAATTTCAAATCGTTAAATTTTATAATAAATCGTCTTTTATTTTTTTAATAAATTAAATATTCCTATATAAAAATAAGGATCGTTACATCATGTGCATAGCAAGTTCGTCTTATCACCAATTAAAAGGATGGCACACTTTATCGTTTCTAGACTTGCATTTTGTGATTTGAGAGATTTTTGTTAGTATATCGACTTCCAATATTCATTTTTTTTGGAGCAGTTGGCTAGATGGACAAAACTAGCTGATGAATCTTTGTTAATAGTTCATAACATCTAACATATACATAGTTTCCAATTTATGTAATGGAATGCAGATGGATAAAACCAACAACTGTACATTATAAACCTAATGCTTCATGATTTAAAATCGAATAATGTTACTTCAAATATAACTATTCCTCTTTTTCCTTATATATGTTTGCATTAAGCTATATATAAAAATAAAATTGTTTCAAGAGTAGAAAAATCTTAACTCAATTACTCGTTTAAAAAACAAATAGTGCATTAATGTTTATCCATTTTTTGGATTTTGATACTGTTTTTATAATGTTGTGAGACATTGTTAGCAAATCCTTTCCACAATTTTGAAGGTTTACATCTACTACAAAAGGTATTAAAAACATTAATATTGATGTATTTAACATCTTTATTAAAAGTACGTTCAATTTTTTTTATGAAAAGGGATGTTGGTGCATAGTGTTATAGCTTCTTAGTGGCATGTACAAGTAAAAGGAGAATTTTCTGTTTTAGAAGCAAATGGGTGCATCATGGTCTAAATGGAAACAACCCTGAAGATAATGAATTTTGTTTACTCTTCAAAAACTTCAATCTCTACATTATTAGTATCATGGTGTGCTTATAAGCATGGTTATAATATTGCTCACTCTTATGCATGTAAGTTTTTTTGGTTTTCCTATGTTGCTCTTCATGCTTTGGGATAAATATATCACAAAGATGGATGGAAAATCCAACTGCTATGAATCAAGTGCATTTGAAAAATCTACCTCGCAATTATCTGATTTTCATTTTATGTAATTTTCATGTTTCATCAATAAATAAGAAATCTATGTTAGAACGCTTTTTGGAAAGACAATGTAATTATTACTTGAAGATTTTTCTTTCCTTTGTCGTTGCTTGACATTTTTTAAAGATTGGAAATCCTTTTAATCAAATTTTAACATGTTTTCAGTTATATATAGCATGTTTCGTTATGCAAGTCCAATTTTTAAAATTAAGAAGATTTCAATACTTTTATAGTTTATGATACTCAACATTACCTCAAGCTAAGTTCTTGACATGTTTCACTTTCTCCTATTTTATTTTGAATTCGACAATCGATTTATACCTGCAGATGTGTTACATATGTACATGCTAAATTTCATTTTTTGAACATGCGACATTGTATAAGAATATATCAAGGCCATAACTATGGTATTCCATTGTAATTATTTTTAAGTAAATAATAGGTATTCGATTAGTCTCAACTTTTATTATCTTACCCAATGTAATTTGCAATTTTGTTATAAAATATAAATTTGGATAAAGTTTGCCAATAAAGTACGAAATATATCTCTAGATTTTTAGTTATGTCCAATTGCTATTTAACATTTTAAAAAAACAAAAATTAGGATAGAGTTGGTCAACAAAGTGTGAGCTAATTATGTAACCTTATTTTTAAACTTTGGAACCTTGAATACGTACAGTGTTACATTACTGTCCAATGTTTACTATAGGTAATGATAAATTGTTTCAAAAAGAGCTTTCCAACTATTTTAAAGTTTTATTTTTTTGCTACTTTTGGCAAGCTGTGTGCGAAGTTCAAGTTCACACTAATTAAACATAGAAGTGGCCAGTGGAATGATGAAGCCAACCATGTCTTTAACCGCATACTCCTCTTCTCTAAGAGAAAATTAACTCACTTCCTAAAAAACTTAGATTAATTATTCCACAAGAAAAAGAGAACCAAATTTAAAGATATTCAGAGTTAAAATGATTTTTATCATCAAAATAATCAAGGAGAAATCGAATCTCGAAGCTACAGTGAAGGGGTGCTAAAGATGGCAGGCCTTCGACACAACTAGTACAAATCTTTCAATCTATGTTTTCACAATCAGAAATGGAGAAGAAAAGGGTGTTATCCCTCAAGGAAAACCCCTTTAGGAATAAGCCGAAGGACATGATCACCAGAGTTGTTATCTTTGGTGATGTAGAGCTAAGCCTGGTATACATTTTAGACTACCTGAAGGGAAAATGCCGAAGACTTTATGTCTCCACTAGATAATCATCACAAGTAGCCTTAATGTACAAAGGAAGATGACGCCATAAGCGGTGTCGAAAACCAAAAGCTCCTACAAGTTTACTACTCCAGTAATCAACCAAAACTTCCAATTCCAGAAGAGGTCCTTTATAGAGCACTATTGTGATATTGTATTTACTCTTCTAAAGGATAGCGGAAGGCGCCTTCACTAAGCCTTTGTATGAACTTCCATAGAATAGCCGGGATGGATCCCATATGACGAAGGGAAGGCTAACCTGCACATATAAATACGACCTTAAGGATACAAAATCAAGGAGTAGGTTTCTTATTCTCAATCTTATGTCCATAAGTTTGAGTTGTAAACACTAACTTCTAAATCAATTTAGGGAAAAAGACTGTAACTTCAAAATTCATGAATAAATAGATTTAGCCAAGCACTTAAGGTAATAAGATGGTAATTTATTAATCGTTATATTTTTATTCTCTTATAACTCTGCATGTTTTCCATTAAAACCGTATGGAAGACAAGAGCTTAAGAGTAGCACATTCCAAAAGATCTGGAAGGTCATAAGTATTGAAACAAGTGAACTGTATCTATTTTGAGATTGGAATATTCTGAAACCACATAAACTTATAGCTAAATGATGGTTTCCTAAGAATGCCCAAATGAGTGAAAACTCAAATCCATCTCGTAAGATTGAAAAACCCTTCGTTAATCCAGTAGAAACAACATTTAAGTGACCTACTTAGTAATTTATCATAAGAACGTTAAGAACTTCGAAACTCCACACAATGAATTCATGGTCTGACCGAAAGGATAACTCCAAAACCAATAAGAGATCATCTTCATAATCCTATACATATGCGGGCGAAACCTTCTTTCAATTAATTGTCCTTTCGACCTTGCTCTACCAACAACTGATCATCCAATCTTGTTTTCTATAGGAACCTGGTTTTGGAAGTCACCAGAAGCACTCAATAATTACTTTTTGATGGAAACAGTATCTTAACTTAAGCCAACCATTCGCAAGTAAAGGTATGTACGACAAAACATCGTTTTAGGGTGCTAAACATAATTTTAGCTAACATTTTTGGAATTGGAAGGAGGGCTCGAACATCTCAAACCCTTTAACCTCCTTTCTTCGGTAAAGACATATTTGGACAAAGGTATAAATTGATGCTAAGTGTAAGAGAACTCGGTACCGTTTTCTAAGTGTCGCTTATGCCTTGAAAGATGTTTCACATAAACTGAAAAGTAGTGACTACGGATTGGGGAAGGATCCCTTACGAATGAAAGAACGATTTCCAAAGGCTGAAGATGAGCCCAAAAGAAAATATCGGACACCTCCCAAGTCTAATAAGGTAAAAGAGGTTGTGACTCCTTCATACCATCTACATAGAAACAACAAAGAAGGGTTGAGGATAAAATAAGATCAACCTTCTGGAGAGAGGAAGACACTACCCCATTCGGCACAACAACAATGTAGCAAGGATAATAAGTAGATTGGATCTGAACAAGGATTTTCAGATCCATTTATTCCAAAGATATCCTACGTGGAGGTTCCATGAAGAACAAATGTTAAGAAAGAAGGCTTTAAGTATGATTAGTAAAAAAAAGTTGGAAGTTTATGGACTAGGAAATGGAATTATAAACCCATTTCACAGTTGATCAACATCATTCTTTACTTTTTAACAAATCAAGGAAAAAGGAAATGACTTATTCCTTCAAATGAAAAGGCAATCCAGACTTACGCATAAGCAGAAATATTTGAAAAAAAAACGATAAAGGATTATGAGGCTTTCGCTCGATGGTGTAAACTAAGCACAACTAAGCTTTCGTCAATTTATATCTAGCAAGAGGTATTAGAAAGAGATGTTAGTATCATCAATGAGATCTCCTTATTCCATATGTCGAAAGTAAGGCTAAAAAGGAAGATGACTAATAATGATGCCCAAGGGTCGTGGTTAAGGAGTAAGCCTCCAGAAGGTAAATTAAAGATTAATTTTCCTATAGAATATGAGCTAATCACCTCAATGGAGAACATATTTTTCCTAATAAGAAAAGAACTTGATCATTGGCCTTCAAGGAAAAAGTCATTAAAATTCGAAAAAAAATGAAGGAAGATCCTAATGTCGTTACAACTTAATAAATGGCACCCATGAAATCAATTAAAGCAAAGCTCTTAAAAAGGATACTTGATTTCTGTAGGCAAGGTAAATTAAAGGAATATATAGGGTTGTTCATGGGCTTTATAAGAATTTAAGTTCCATTCAAAAGAAAGAAATCCTACAAGCATGAGGATCAGAACAAAACCCAAAATAAGAAATTCTACTTGGTTGGGGGTGAAATGCCCTTTCAATTATGAATTAACTTAAAATGTCCTTGACGTAGTCAAGGAGCTTCCCGAAAAGAAGGAGGGGTAAGCCGGGGGATGCGACTGACACCCATTAAATTCCTTGATTGTAACGACCCGCATTCTACGCATCAGGAGATCGTAGAATATTTATTTCTTTCTCATATGAAGTCGTATGGCCATGTGACTTTGGGAGACGACTATTGGGGTCATTTCCCATGTTCATGATTTTTGCCAATTTTTAAACGACCGTTTTGCCCCTAGCTGATCTTGTTTCGACCATAACTTTTGATTGGAAAGGAGTTTTGACCTGAAACCAGTTCCATTAGATCCGGATGATGGTTTACCTTTCCGTAGAGTGGTCATAAGTGAAAAACGGACTTACCGTTTGGGAGATATAGCTAAATTAAGGTTTAGGAGATGAAAAACTGCTTAACCGGGCCAAATGAGGTGATTAGTGAATGGGCCCATAACCCATTTCGGGATTAGGGTTATGGGGAGGCTGAAATGAGTTAGGTTTTCATTCTATTTCAGTTTTCTAGCCACTGTTTACCTCTTATAAACCCTAACAATGGCCTCCACCTTCTAATTTCATCCCAAATCGCTCTCTAATCAAGGATTAAGGTTAGCAACATCAAATCAAGGAGAAATAGCGCCATTTCAGAGTTAGAGCTGCTGTTAGACATTAGCATTCGCCCAAATCAGAGGAGTTTCAGTTCTGAAAGTTTTAATTGTGGCAAAGGTGAGTGGTTTGCATAATTTCACACTAATTACAATTAATTAGGGTGATTAGTGTTAATTAACGAAATTATGCATGTTAAAAATCTGGAAAAATATTTATAAATTTTGAAATATTGCTTTAGGCCTCTATTAGAAAATTTGGTTAATTTGGTTAAGTTTTGCTAATCCTATCATTAGATTTGTTTAAACATGCTTAAGGGGAAAAACATGGGTTTTGGGTATGTTTGATCCGTTTCGACATATCAAATTGTTGTTTTAGTGTTTGTGGTCAATTATACATGTTTCTATGACTGTTTGGAATGATTTGTGATTGTTTAAAAAAGTTAGATTGGTCGAAAACACCGTCGAATGGCGTAAACAGGTCGCTGGACAAAGTGCAAGAAGTGTGCGGAGACCGGATCAGATCGGATCCCCCGAACCCCACTCGTGGAGTATGCATCATGACCTAGAGTTGAAGTCACGAACCGATCCACCTCATCTCATCCGAACCAATCCGCCTCATCTCATCTAAACCGACCCACTCGTATTATGACCTGGGGAGCGCGAACCGAACCAATGTCAGGGCTCATGAACCCGAACCGAAGACCACGACCGACACAGTGGAGTGGTGCGACCCGAACCGACTCGGAGAGGAGCTCGCGACCAACCCGATGACCCTTCCCGAACCGATGTAGCCCCACGATCTGGAGCTTGGTTGAGCAGGGAGGGACCGAACCGAACCGACTTGGATAGGGAAATCCGACCCGATGTGGATGATCACATACAGGACTACTTCGAGGAGCACGATCTAAAGCAAAGTGAAGTGAAGAACCGAACCAATCCGGAGGAGACCAAACCCGAGATGCAAAGGAAGTCCAAATGGGAAGTAGAACTCAGGATCCAGTTGCGAACCAACGAGTTAACTTCATGATTGGACTTTGCTGCGGGATGTGTGCAAAGGGGTTAGTGACGTATATAGCTTTGACTCACCACGGAAAGGCGGATATTGGCTATGGATCAGTGTAGTGAGGTCATCATGGCTTCATGGGGCAGAGTGATCGTAGCAAGGCTATGAGCCAGTGCTGTGGATCCGTTATGATTTCATGGGGCAGAGTGGACATAACAAAGGATTAGTGGCTATGGATCAGTGTTGTGGGTTGCTATGACACCATGGGGAAGAGTGATCATAGCAAGGAATTAGGTGATCAAAGTGGTAGATATCGTATGCTTTACGCACTGAGTGAGAGATGTGAGGATGGTTGCTATGCTTGATTGTTGCCATCACTATGACATGCACACCCCCACCTCCACCCCCGTATCCTTTACACCATATGTTAGTGGCACCTTAGAGTATTGTACGGTATGTTGTGCTAACTCTTTGGTTGCTGGTCCAGGTTCAGATATGGTTTAGTATACCTGTTATTGTTCTGTTTTACTGCTTATCGCTCATACCAGACTTTTGTCTGACCCAGAGTTTTGTGTCTCTTCTTATTACTATGGGTGCTTTAAACGGGCAGACTAAAGACAAGTTAGCTGGTTGTGCACGAGTAGCTGTCTGGAGACGAGCAGGAGGCTTACACATATTATTCTCTATATATTCTCCCTGTGTTGCTGCTGGTCACTACCTTGGGCATTAGTAGTGTACCTTTCCTTTCTTTTGCTTTAGAGACAGTTTTAAAGTTGTAATAATGATGAAGTGGAACATAAGCTATATTTGGATTTTCCGCTGCTACGATGTTTAGTTTTCAGCTTATGCACTGTCTCACCTGTTTTATGTCAAGTATGTTATTATTATACTTTGTCCCATGCACTGTGAGACATTCTACAGGTTCTTTGTTAGTCCACTGTTAAGTTTTCTTCCCTTCCCTTTCTTTGGCGACCGTCCCATGCTAGTTGGACGTTGACACAACGCGCTTTCATTGGAAATGTCGGCTGGTGCGGGGCGGGCTGTCACATTGATATTCCAAGGCCTTTCCCTAAAGAGAGAAGGATTAAGCCCATAGAAAATGTGGTTGGCTTCACGTCCAAGGTATATCTAAGCACCTCCTAGAGGGAGGAGGGTAAGCCTAGGAGATGCGCCCAACACCGGCAAGCACTTGATGCATTTAAGGTGCCCTTTGGATGAGGGATGGGTAATCCCACGGACATGCGCCTAACCTGAATGAAGCAAGTTTTACCTCCGTTCTAAAAGAACAAACCTGCCTCTGCTTTGGCATAGGTATGCCCTGCCTCTTCTCTAAAGTTGAGCACCCTCTGCGTATGCTTATGTTTCGTCCCGTAGAAGGGAACAAAAGTTCAGTAGAAGCACTTAAAGCATGCCAAGCCTTTGCTTAAAAAAAAAAACTGAAAAAGGCAAAGAGTTTTTTAGAACCCAAAGTGCTTTCGTATCTATTTCCAAAAGAAGATTCCTGGATTTTTATTACCCGAATCCAGGTTTTGGGTCTTATAGTAAGCCAAGTCTTCGTATCTACTATTATTGGAAGAATTTTTTTGGATATCTATTATCCTATTACCTTAATATGAGTTTCGGGATTTCTTCAGACAAAAAGAGGCTTCATTCACGTTAATTATTTTTGAAAGATGGTTTTGGGTCTTCTATTGTTCTAATACTAGAATCTGGGTTTTGGGTCTTCTATTAAGTTGAAGGTGGTTTCGTATCTATTATTTCCTAAAGATGGTTTCTGGGCTTCAATTATTTTACTATCCGAATTTGGGTTTTCGGTCTTCTGTTAAATCAAAGATGGCTTCATATCTAGTTTTTTTCCTTCCAAAAGATGATTTCTACGCTTCAATTATTTTACTTTCCGAATATGGGTTTTGGGTCACTTGTTAAGCCAAAGGCAGCTTCTTTATTTATTATTTTCAGGAGAAGAATTATGGGTTTCTATTATTACCTAAATCCAAGCCAAAAGTGGCTTCGTTTTTATTTGTTATTTCCAAAAGAAGTTTTCTATAACTCTGTTATTATAAATCTAGGTTTCAAGTCTTCTATGATCTGAAGGTGGCTTCGTTTATATCTGTTATATCCATAAAAGGGCCTCTGGGCTTCTATACCCAAATTTGGGTTCTAGATCTCTTACAAGTGGAAGATGGTTTCACTTACATGAATCATTTGGAAGTTTCTAAACTTTTATTACCGTGATACTCAAATATAGGTTTCAGTCTAATTTTTTTTAAGAAAGAGATATGTAGGTGAACCAACGCATACAAAACATGCCTAAGTAAATAAGACAGAAGGCAAATGAAATCTACAATTAATTTCAATTAAGTAGCTGATTAAATTACATATGAATAAATACTCATATATAAACAGACAACGAGGAAGTAAAGAAAATTCATAAATTATTAAGTTTCTCCATCAAATTTTCCGATAACACTGGGTCCAAAGGAAGTTTAAGAATAGTTTGGGGCATGTTTTTGATCTTCACCTCTTTATATCTGGCACTGTTAGCAATGTCAATTGAGTCAACGAGCTTTAAGAGCTCAATTGAATGCTCTATTACTTCTTGTAAAGAGTTTAGTTTCTTTCTTGTATTTAGCATTGCACTTTTTGAGATGACATATCTCCCTTTTTAAAAATTTAATGTAAGGTCCTGTATTTTGGTAGCTAAATATTTATTTTATTTTATTATTTTAAATATTTTATTCTGGATATTAATGGATTTTAATATTGAATTCGTTAATTAAAAACGAAGTTTAAATGATTAATTTATATATAATATATAGCTTGAAAATGGCGTGGTATTGAATTTTGAACTTCAATAGAATATACAGGATCCGATATAAGTCGGATTTCTGTCAAACAAGAAACATTTGAATCTTGTTGATAATAAATTTCTAGTAAAAGAGAAAAATCGGGATTTTGTGTTATAGTTTGTTAGTTATGTCCAGTTCAAATTTTAAAATAGTCTCTATGGAATTAATTATAAATATAGCGATTAATTTAATAATTTAATTCGATTTAAAATGGGTTTTCAACCATAACTCGAGATAATGATCGAACAAATCCACGAAACGAATTCCGTTGAATTCGTACTGACGTTTAGAGTCAGGATAGATATATTGTTTGTTATTTTTGGAGACCGGGTATTTTTGGTATCCAAAATAGCGTTGTTTTAAGCGTAAAAATTAATAACGGATATGCAAATGATCTCCGTTTTCAATGAAACCTTTCCCATCATGTCCGGAATAACATTTTATACTAAGGTATGAATTTTCATTTCAATCAAACATCGTATGTGACAGTTTTATAGTGTTACTTCGTGCCTAAGTAATAATATTAATATTTTGATAATTATATGACCCTATAAACGGCCAAACAATAGTCCACAACCCTAAAATTCAGGCTCGCGTGGTTAACAGACCAATATAATCGTGCCTCCATCCTTAATGTACTAAACGGCTAAAACAAATCGATACATCCCTTCCAAAAATCACTTAAACCTCTCACTAAAATCAAGTCGTCCATCTGGAGAAAGGTCGAGCTGTTCGAAAGGTAGCTGAGCAACGACGGTAATGGGCTGTAGCATTTTCTGGTGGCTGAGATTCTGCCTGGAAGCCGCAGCCGTTTTTGGATATTTGCTGAGAAATGGCAGTGCCGGAGTTGATGAATTTTGGGGCCAGCAATGAGGGCGATTAGGCATTTTCTTTGGTTCAAATGGATCGAACACTGATGGTGTTATAGGGGAGCTGGAACAGACAATACATGGGGGCGCTAGTCAGCGTGGATGAGACGCGGGAGAGAGACAACCCTGATCATGGTCCGATGGGTGTATACAGAGAGCCGGTGGCCAAAATTTGCAGCGGTCGTTGGTGATGTTGTTTGTATGTGATGGATAGCCTTTTGAAGTGGGTTTTAGCCGGAACGAAGAAAGTAGAGTGGAGGGTATTCAAGAGCATGAAGAATAGAAGTAGGGAAATAACGAAAGAAGTGGGTAGAATGGTAGCAGATGAAGCAAACGAAGACTGAAGTGTTTAAAGTTGAAGTCGGCAATGGGTCTATTTTGAAACAAACGAGATTAGCATGGGGTGAACGTGTTGAGCAGATTTAAATAAGGCAGTAGGTTAGTTGTGTATGGGAAGGAATATGGTTGTGTGAGGAGACGTGAATTCATGCAGATAATGGTAGTCGGCGATCAGAAAATGTGAAGGAGTGTTGAGCAACCAAGGGCGTGGACTGGAAAACAAATGAAGTTTATGATGAGAGAATTGAAGTCAAGAACGAGAGGATGAATAACTGTTCTGCCCGTATACTGATACACGTAATACACATTATTGGTTTAACTAATTAGGAGATTAACAAATTTAATTATTAATTAAGTTTATATTCACTTTAAATAGAAATTGTTGACTTAAAAACACTAGTTAGGAATTAAACAGATATTAATACGTAATTAGTTTTACAGTATACCTAAGTCACCCTTGTTTTCCATTTTGAAATTACTGGACCGCTAAATTAAAAAAAAAACTGATTAGTTTATATTATTATTATTTTAAAGGAAAACAAATTTGGATAAACTAAGTCAGGTTACTATTGAATTCAAATAGGATCGGTCGTTCATAATGTAAACCTCAATTAGTTTTATGATAATTAATTAGGGGTTAATTTCATAATTTAATTGTAGGTAATTAGGAAGTTAAATTATAATTAAAATAATTATTAATTTATTTAATTTAAGTCGAATTCTTATAATTGTTATAACTCTTTGCTGCAATAACAGAATTAAACGATTCAAAATGCGGTGGGACTTCATCGCTGAATACTAAATTTTGGAACTGGCTTGGGCAAAGCTGGAGATAGCTAGGGATTTTCAGTTAATTAAACATCAGTTTAATTTAATTGAAATTATACCGCTTTAGCGACAAATCAGATCAAGGTGAGTTAAACTCACTCAGTCCCACTTATATTTTATATAAGTTGGATTTTTATTTGTGTGCACTATGGATGCTAATGGTTGATATTAAATTGTTGTTATTGGTCGATTATTGAATTTATATCGATATATTGAATTGAATGATTATATTGAGGTAATGTATTTAATGCAGGAAAAAACAGGTTGGAGGGATCCAACTGGATTCCTCACAGTAGTTGTTAAATTTCATTATATTATAATATAGGTTGAATGGTATGAAATTCGATGCAGGGTTTGACAGGTTGGAGAAATCCAATAGGATTTCTCAAAAATATTGATAATGTTTATCCATATGATTTGTTGTGTTTATTTGGATGTGAAATGGGTTTATGTTTCACGGTTTGATACTTTAGCGGATATTTACCTCTCTAGTACTGTCGATAAAGAAATGATTTGTGAAATTGATATTTAATCGATTTCAATTGTTTTTCAAAGATGTGTTCATGTACAGTTTACGAAATAAGAATTATAAAGCGAATGAAAAAGGATATATAAAGAGAATGGTAATGGTTTATACAGAGAGTGGTAATGGTTTATAAAGCGAATGAAATAGATTTATAAAGAGAATGGTAATGGTTTATACAGAGAATGGTAAATGGAAATGATTTATACAGCGAATAGTTAATGATCTATACAGCGAATAGTTAATGGTTTACAAAGAGAATGGTAATGGTTTACTAAGAGAATGGTAATGGTTTATACAGAGAATGGTAATGGTTTATACAGAGAATGGTAATGGTTTATAAAACGAATGGTATATGGTTTATAAAGAGAATGGTTAATGGTTTACAAAGCGAATGGTATATGGTTCATAAAGCGAATGGTAATGGTTTATAAAGCAGATAGTTAATGGTTTATAAACTGGATAGTTAATGGTTTATAAAGTGATTAGAAATGGATTTATAAACGAGTAGTTATGGAATTACACAACGAATGGTAAAGGAATTTATAAGTGATTAGAAATGGATTCATAAATGAAAGATAAAGGAATTCGTAAATGAAAGGTTAATGATTTTGTAAAGAAAAGGTGAAGGGTTTTGAAATGGAATTTGTAATATTAATTACAGAAGTTAAGTTGAGATATTTTAACTAATTTTGTTTAATGATATTTCAAAATTATTGAAATGATTTGTGAGATTGTAATAATATAATCGCTTTAAAAATGTTAAAGGGAATATGATAGGGTTTTACGAAATTGGAACTTGTTGTGTGCTGGTTGAGTTGTTTAATTTTCGAGGTATCAATCTGATGTTGATTTCGGCCTTCGGGATTGAGACTGAAATATTTATTCACTTACCAATATTTACAATAAGGGTAAAATGAGTAGAAGTGAAATGATAATGGAATTTTCATATTTCTAATAAGAAAGGCAAATGTTTTCTGGATCAATAATTTTAATATTTAATTAACGATGGGTTAATTAAAGAGGCTAAATGATGCTGGGTATTGAATCAGTGAATTCGTTTAATTTTCTATGCTTGAATGGCTGTTTATTTGATAGTTAAATAACCGACTATCAAACCTGACCAATACGATTGTTGGTACAGAAAGACCGGGATTGAATTTATATTCGAAAACCATTCCAACCAGCAAATGTGTGGAAGATAGAAGATGCTGAATGAAGATGGAGAAATTGAAGATCGTGGATCTTCAAGAGCGGGAGGGCTACTTGTTGAATTTCTACGGTTAACTCCCAGAGATATTTCGACAATGATTCTTTCATGATTGGAATCTTTAGATTACATGGACTACTCGCCACAAATCCATAGGGTGATATCTAGGACGTAGTAGGAGAGTGCCTTCGGTTTATCCTGCTCCTGGATGACTTGTATGGACGGGTGTCTGACAGAGTATTTCCAAAGGGAATACGTTCGTTGATTTCTTCAAACTTATCATAGTTAATGGCGGAGTAGTGCACTTCTCTTAGCCTAATAACCAGAATATTTTTGTAGACGTCAATTAGTGATTTTATGGTGGATCTGACGATGGGACATTCAAAGTGAATGGTGGCCCGATGTTCTGGAAGAAGATTTAAACCTCAAGCCCCATCAATTGAGAAATGGTAAAAATCGGGTAGGTCGCATGGCTATGTGTGTTGCACCCATCAAAAGGGTGTATCGTCACCATCTAGAGAATATTCATATTTGTTACTTTTTTTCATTTATGTCTCTCCCGGGAACTACGGTGGTCGCGACAAAAAGCCGTTAGGTGACAATACATTTGGTACTCTCAAGTGAAATGAGGCGCCAGTCATGTTTAGCCTAGGTTGCAAGATTTTCTTGTTGAACCCGGTGTATTCGTCTCTAGAGATACACTGTCGGAATGTGGTTGCCCATACCTTGCCATGGAAATTAGTTCTCCAATAAGTGCCCACGGTTTTGATTTCATACTATATATGTAGAGCGTGAGATGAAAGCGTTATGCTAGATTGATATTTATTTGTATTTAGACATTATTATAATATCAGAGAAGATATGATTTTTAAAATGTTTTGGGTTATCGTAAAGTAAAAATCGTCCGTATTTATGTATGGATTTGGTCTTACGATTATCCTTTCCTTTTGAATAGATTTTGATGTTAAAATCAAGTTGGATGATACTTTTAAACTTAATGTGTTTTTCCACTCTAGTTCACCGGACTGATCCGGCGTTTTGTAAATGCTCGGGTTAGACCGGGTTGTACAGGTTCAGGTTATCGGTCGCCGTGAAGATACGAGCTGCAAGAGTCCAGACATGTGATATTTCATAGATACTATTCCGATGTGTGTTGTATATGAGGACAGGTTATTATAATTGTTCAGATGTGTTGATGTACTCTGATGATTGTAAGTATTTTTAAAGCTCTCAGTAAAGATTATTTCTATATTATATTTTGTTCCGCTACGTGTGAGACTCTGGGTTGTGTTGGCTCTTCTTCTTCTTCTATTCTAACTTTCTTTCTTCCTTATCTCACCCCCTAATTTCTTTCTGTTACCTATCTGGTGTTTTCGATACTTGAGTTTTGGCAAGTGATACAGTTTATGTATTATTATCGGAATTCAGGAGTTGAATTCCTACTGGGATGTTACAGTGGTACCAGAGTTATTGATTTAGTAATAACCTTGGCTCTATGGCGTAGCTCGATAGAGATTGGGTTAGTAATACCCTAGATTGAGTTTGAGTGTGTATATATATAAGAGCGTATTTGTAGATTTATTATATACAAATGTTTTGTATTGTGTTATTTGATCGGTTCGATTTTGAACTGACAATAGACACGATATCGTTTTGTAAAGAGGGTAAATGAAATAATTTTACCCAAATTATATTTTTGTATATAAAAGAAATATTTTTATTTAATTATTGAGATATTGTGGTTTGATTGATTTATTTGAATGGAATTCAAATGGAAATTTGAATTTGAATGGTTAATATAACCAGAAAATTTTACTATATAGTTTGTGAATGTGAATTTTAATATGAATTTGGAAATCAAGATTTAACTTAAGTAATTTAAAGCAGAATAAATCGAAATGGATGATTTTTGAAATAAAAATCAGAATTTGGTTAGAAAAATTAAATGGGTTAATTAGATTTGGAATTGTAACTTAATTGGGTTTAGTGTAATTAAATTAAGAAATGATATTGAAACTAAATAAAGCTGATTTGGAATTTGGAATTTATTCCTGTATTTGGAAATGAAGGGTGTCCATGTTTAGTTCATGGGAATCTGTATAGTATACTTGTTAATAAATAAGTGTTATTTAAATATATCATATCTCTGTCACTTATATGTTGAATTGAGTTAAGTACAGATGCCAGATGACCATGAGATTTGAGTGGTTACACAGATTGCACATAAATTAAGCCAGTATGCTCAATAGCACTCATAAAAGGTACAACTACACGAAAAAAAATTGGTCTTTTTGGTTTTCCGACCGTGTGGATCGATGTATATATATTATTTGTTCCTGCGATATCGCAGAACTCACTCCGTACAAGGGATATGCCGAATTTTTCCTGGAATTTAAAGTGTTAGAATATTTTCGACATTTTAAAAATTTTATTTTACCATATTGAATTGGTTTTGGATTTAAAATAAATTGGATTTTTAAAGTGAATGGGATTTATATCATTTTCCTATCTTAGTAATTTCGGGGATAAATTCTATTAAGGGGGAAGAATGTAACGTCTCATATTTTGGTAGCTAAATATTTAATTTATTTTATTATTTTAAATATTTTATTTGGGTATTAATGGATTTTAATATTGAATTCGTTATTTAAAAACGAATTTTAAACGATTAATTTATATATAATATTAATCGAGCTCGAAAATGGCGCGGTAGTTCATAATATTGAAATTTGAACTTTAGTTGAATGTACAGGATCCGATATAAGTCAGATTTCTATGAAACAAAAAATGTTTTGATTTTGTTGATAATAAATTTCTAGTGAAAGAGAAAAATCGGGATTTCGTGTTACAGTTTGTTAGTTATGTCCAATTCAAATTTTAAAATAGTCGCTATGGAATTATTTATAAATATAGTGATTAATTTAATAATTTAATTCAATTTAAAAGGGGTTTTCAACCATAACTCGAGATAATGATCGAATTAATCCACGAAACGAATTCCGTTGAATTCGTATTGACGTTTAGAGTCAGGATAGATATATTGTTTATTATTTTTGGAGATCGGATATTTTTGGTATCCAAAATAGCGTTGTTTTAAGCGTAAAATTTAATAACGGATATGCAAACGATCTTTTTTTTCAACGAAACCTTTCCCATCGTGTCCGGAATGTCATTTTATGCTAAGGTGTGAATTTTCATTTCAATCAGATATCGTATGTGATTGTTTTACAGCATTACTTCATGGCCTAAGTAATAATAATAATATTTTAATATTTATGTGACCTATAAATAGCCAAACAATAGTCCACTACCCTAAAATTCAATCTCGCGTGGTCAACAGACCAATATAATCTCGCCTCCATCCTTAATGTACTAAACGACTGAAACAAATCGATACATCCCTTCCAAAAATCACTTAAACCTCTCACTAAAATCAAATCGTCCATCTGGAGAAAGGTCGAGATGTTCGAAAGGTAGATGAGCAATGGTAGTGATGGACTGTAGCGTTTTCTGGTGGCCAAGATTCTGCCTGGAAGCCGCGGCCGTTTTTGGATATTTGCTATGAAATGGCGGCGCCGGAGTTGATGAATTTTAGGGCCAGCGATGAGGGCGATTAGGCGTTTGCTTTGGTGCAAATGGATCGAACACTGATGGTGTTATAGAGGAGCTGGAACAGATAATACATGGAGGCGCTAGTCGGTGTGGATGAGACGCAAGAGAGAGTCGGCCCTGATCATGGTCCGATGGGGTATACAGGGTGTCGGTGGTCAGAATTTGTAGCGGCCGTTGGTGATGTTGTTTGTGTGTGATGGATAGCCTCTTGAAGTGGGTTTTAGCTGGAACGAAGAAAGTATAGAGGAGGGCATTCAAGAGCAGCAAGAATAGATGTAGGGAAATAACGAAAGAAGTGGGTAGAATGGTAACAGATGAAGCAAACGAAGACTGAAGTATTTCAAGTTGAAGTCGGCAATGGGTCTGTTTTGAAACAAATGAGATTAGCATGGGGTGAACGTGTTGAGCAGATTTAAATAAGGTAGTAGGTTGGTTGTGTATGGGAGGGAATACGGCAATGTAAGGAGACGTGAATTCATGCAGATAATGGTGGCCAACGATCAGAAAATTTGAAGGAGTGTTGAACAACCAAGGGCGTGGACAGGAAAACAAATGAAGTTTATGATGAGAGAATTGAAGTCGAGAATGAGAGGATGGAGAACTGTTCAGCCCATATAGTGATACACGTAATACACATTATTGGTTTAACTAATTAGGAGATTAACAAATTTAATTATTAATTAAGTTTATATTCACTTTAAATAGAAATTGTTGACTTAAAAACATTAGTTAGTAATTAAACAAATATTAAAACGTAATTAGTTTTCCAGTATACCTAAGTCACTCTTGTTTTCCATTTCGAATTTACTAGACCGCTAAGTTAATAAAATTGATTAGTTTATATATTTTTTTAAAGGAAAACAAATTTGGATAAACTAAGTCAAGCTATTATTGAATTCAAATAAGATCAGTCGTTCATAATGTAAACCGCAATTAGTTTTATGATAATTAATTTGGGGTTAATTTCATAATTTAATTGTTAATTAGGTAATTAGGAAGTTAAATTATAATTAAAATAATTAGTAATATATTTAATTTAAGTCGAATACTTATAATAGTTATAACTCTTTGCTGCGACAACAGAATTAAACGATTCAAAATGCATTGGGACCGCATCGTAGAATACTATATTCTGGAACTAGCTTGGACAAAGATGGAGGTAGCTAGTATTTTTCATTTATTTAAACATTAGTTTAATTTAACTAGAAATTATACTGCTCAAGCGACAAATCAGATCAAGATGAGTTAAACTCACCCAGTCCCACTTATATTTTATACAAGTTGGGTTTTTATTTGTGTGCGCTATGGTTGCTAATGGTTGATATTAAATTGTTGTTATTGGTCGATTATTGAATTTATATCGATATATTGAATTGAGTGATTATATTGAGGTAACGTATTTGATGCAGGAAAAAACAGGTTAGAGGGATCCAACTGGATTCCTCACAGTTGTTGTTAAATTTCATTATATTATAATATAGGTTGAATGATATGAAATCATGATGCAGGGATTGACAGGTTGGAGAAATCCAATAGGATTTCTCAAAAATATTGATAATGTTTATCAATATGATTTGTTATGTTCATTTGGATGTGAAATGGGCTTATATTTCACTGTTTGATACTGCGATATTTACCTCTCTAGTACCATCGATAAAGAAATGATTTATGAAATCGATATTTAATTGATTTCAAATGTTTTTCAATGATGTGTTCATATACAGTTTATGAAATAAGATTTATAAAGCGAATGAAATAGATTTATAAAGAGAATGGTAATGGTTTATAAAGCGAATGAAATAGATTTATATAGAGAATGGTAATGGTTTATACATATAATGGTAATGGTTTATAAAGCAAATGGAAATGGTTTATAAAGCAAATGGAAATGATTTATAAAGCGAATAGTTAATGCCTTATACAACGAATAGTTAATGATTTATACAGCGAATAGTTAATGATTTATACAGCGAATGGAAATGATTTATACAGCGAATACTTAATGATTTGTACAACGAATAGTTAATGGTTTACACGGAGAATGTAATGGTTTATAAATAGAATGGAAATGGTTTATACAGAGAATGTTAATGGTTTATAAAGCGAATGGTATTTTGTTTATAAAGAGAATGGTTAATGGTTTATAAAGCGAATAGTTAATGGTTTATAAAGTGGATAGTTAATGGTTTATAAAGTGATTAGAAATGGATGTATAAACGGGTAGTTATGGAACTGTACAACGAATGGTAAAGGACTTTATAAGTGAGTAGAAATGGATTCGTAAATGTAAGATAAAGGAATTCGTAAATGAAAGGTTAATGATTTTGTAAGAAAAGGTGAAGGGTTTTGAAATGGAATTTGTAATATTAATTACAGAAGTTAAGTTGAGATATTTTAATTAATTTTTTAATGATATTTGAATAATATTGAAATGATTTGTGAGATTATAATAATATAATCGCTTTAAAAATGTTAAAGGAAATATGATAGGGTTTTACGAAATTGGAACTTGTTGTGTGCTGGTTGAGTTGAGTAATTTTCGAGGTATCAACCTGATGTTGGTTTCGGCCTTCGAGATTGATACTGAGAGATTTATTCACTTACCAATATTTACAATAAGGGCTAAGTGAGTAGAAGTGAAACGATAGTGGAATTTTCTTATTTCTAATAAGAAAGGGAAATGTTTTCCAAATCAACAGTTTTAATATTTAATTAACGACAGGTTAATTAAAGAGGCTAAATGATAATGGGTATTGAATTAGTGAATTCATTTTATTTTTTTATGCATGAATGGTTGTTTATTTGATAGTTAAATAACCGACTATCAAACCTAACCAATACGATTGTTGGTACGGAAAGACCGGGATCGTATTTATATTCGAAAACCATTCCGACCAGCAAATATGTGGAAGATAGAAGATGCTAAATAAAGATGGAGAAATTGAAGACCATGGATCTTCAAGAGCGGGAGGGCTACTTGTTGAATTTCTTTGGTTAGCTCTCAGAGATATTTTAACAGTGATTATATCATGATTGGAATCTTTGAATTGCAAGGACTACTCGTTACTAATCCATAGGGTGATATCTAGGATGTAGTAGGAGAGTGCCTTTGGTTCATCCTGTTCTTGGATGACTTGTATGGACGGGTGTCTAACAGAGTATTTCTAAAGGGATTACGTACGCTGATTTCTTCAAACATACCATAGTTGATGGCATAGTAGTGCACTTCTCTTAGCCTAATAACTAGAATATTTTTGTGGATATCAATTAGTGATTTTCTGGCAGATTCAACGATGGGACATTCAAAGTGAATGGTGGCCAGATGTTCAGGAAGAAGATTTAAACCTCAAACCTCATCAACTGGGAAATGGTAAAAATCGGGTAGGTCGCATGGCTATGTGGGTTGCACCCATCAAAAGGCTGTATTGTCACCATCTAGAGAATATTCATATTTGTTACTTCTTTTCATTTCTGTATCTCCTGGGAACTACGGTGGTCATGACAAAAAGCCGTGAGGTGACAATACATTCGGTACTCTCAAGCGAAATGAGGCGCCGGTCATGTTTAGCCTGGGTTGTAAGATATTCTTGTTGAATCCAGTGTATTCATCTTTAGAGATACACTGTCGGAAGGTGGTTGCCCATACCTTGCCATGGAAATCAATTCTCCAGTAAGTGTCCGCGGTTTTGATTTCATACTATATATGTAGAGCGTGAGATGAAAGCGTTATGCTAGATTGATATTTATTTGTATTTAGACATTATTATAATATCATAGAAGTTATGATTTCCAAAATGTTTTGGGTTATCGTACGGTAAAAACCGTCTGTATGTATGTATAGATTTGGTCTTACGATTATCCTTTCCTTTTGAAAATATTTTGACGTTAAAATCTAGTTGGATGATACTTTTAAACTTAATGTGTTTTCCACCCTGGTTCACCAAACTGATCCGGTGTTTTGTTAATGCTCGGGTTAGACCGGGTTGTACAGGTTCAGGTTATCGAACGCTGTGAAGATACGAGCTGGAAGAGTTCAAACGTATGATATTTCATAAATACTATTCCGATGTGTGTTGTATACGAGGACAGGTTATTATAACTGTTCAGATGTGCTAATGTACTCTGATGATTGTAAGTGTTTTTAAAGCTCTCAGTAAAGATTATTTCTATATTATATTTTGTTCCGCTGCGTGTGAGACTCTGGGTTGTGTTAGCTCTTCTTCTTGTTCTTCTGTTCTAACTTTCTTTCTTCCATATCTCACCCTCTAATTTCTTTTTAATAACTATTTGGTGTTTTCGATACTTGAGTTTTGGCAAGTAATACGGTTTATGTATTATTATCGGAATTCAGGAGTTGAATTCCTACTGAGACGTTACATTTAACTTGATTGACATATTCACAAACATAATGATTGGCATCGTCTTTCTATTTGTGCTCATAATATTTCAAAACTTCACACTTCATTATTTTGAAACATCTTTTACGAGGTTTTCATCTAAGCCCTCCAGAGGATATAATGAACGAGGAAAATATTTAGCTGATTCTTTCTCAAGCCTTGTCGCTGCGACAGAACTAAGTGGAATAACAAAGGTAGGATTCAGAAAATTAGGGATGCCAGCATTTAAAATAAATTCCAAAGATTTACAGGAAGCCTGGAAATCCTCTAATTAGAATAATAAGTCACTAATTTGCTCCTAGAGCAAGTCCATTTCCCTTTCAAAATTTATTGAGGGATTGGCCTTTACCAAATTTTTCGTTGCAAAAAGTTCTTTCTCCTGTTCAACGAGCTTCCCCTCCAAATCCCTCATGTATTCTTGAAGACTTCTCAGGATAACCCTTTGCTCGTGAAACTTTTTAAACCACTCCAAAGCAAGGGGGTTATATGCAAATATCAATGGAATAAAGTGTTTGGAGGACCTTTTCTCATTAGTGCTAATTATGATTTGGGCACGACCCTCCAAAGGGTTGGATTAGATTAGTTGGGAAGCTTAGCCAAGGCAAAATTATATGCCAACTCTATTTTTAAGAAGGATTCGCGATACATGGTTCATTGACAATAAGATGGCACTGTATATGCAGGCATATCAAAGGGAATTTTTTTCTCGTTGAGTCTATTTTGATATTTACATAATCTCATAACGATTTGTAAAATTGAGTTATCTAACATTTCTAGTATAAGTTTTTCTTTATCGCAGAGAGTTTTTTAGGTGAAAGATCAATGGATAATGAATACATTTTAGGAAGATTCCACGTTCTTATTGGATGAGGATCATGAACAATTTCTTTTAGGTACATCTGGTGAAAGCGCTAAAGAAAGCCTCTGCTAAGATCCTCGAAATATTAGAAATCGTCATTTGGATAATGGCAATAAGCTTCTTAAAGAAAACCTTCCAGAAAGTCTCTTTCTTCGATTAACATCCAAAAAAACACCATCAACTCTTTGTTTTCTCTGCAGAGACTCTCATTCTGAAGGTGGGCCTTCTTTAAGCGAGGGCCAGCTTCATCTCTTTTAAAAGACATTAGGGCACAAACATTATTACCAAGATCAAAGTATTTATTAGATAAGTTGTTATAGTCTCTTATCTTCTTATCTAATTTCCTTTGTAAGGAGTTTATTTCTACTTGCATTCTACTAAATTTACCCTTAAGGGGTATTAAATGCTTTCGATGAATCTAAAATTATAAATTGATATGTAACTTAATTTCTAAAAAATAATTGATATGCTAGGGAAAGTAATACCAAACCCGAGGAACAGGCACCAAAAAGGGTGTTGCGGAGCATACTTCGATAACATTGTCAAGCTCAAGAATAAACAGAAGCTTGACAAGACGATAGACTCTTTTAAATCTAAAGCTTCAAAATCAGAAGCACTTTTACCAACTTTAGAAGTATCATCCTTCTTGGGAGATATGAAGTCTTCTGTATGGCCTTCATTAGGGGATGATCCGGGCTTCTCACCACCAGCTTCAGCATTGAAATTGCTAAGGTTGCTTTTTTGGCTTTCATCATTATCATTGTTGCTGTCATCATAATTCTCGGAGGAGTCCTTCACGTTATCTTCTGAAGCTACATTATCTGTTTCATCCTCCTCATCAGAAGCATCCTCATCAATATTTGGAATTTTAAAAGAAAGAAGATTCTTGGCATCCACTATCTCTATCTGAGAAATTTCAACCCCCTTCTTGAAGATCGTCGAATTTTGTTTGAAACTCTTTTGTTACATCTAAAGTTAGACTGGGGAAGTTTAAATCCAGGTATTTACCTATATTTTCAGAGTAAGTAGTTACTATGGCATCTATAAAAGTGTTTTATAAAATTTCACCAAACGAACGGGATAAGAAATCGTCAACTTTTCTTTTAGCATCCAAAAGGCGATAAGAACCTTAGAATGAGAATTTTCTTTTGGACGTAGCTTCTATATGGTTAAAATAGCTTGAAAATGGATCAATTAATAGATGGACATGATTGGTCGAAAAGTTTATGGTAAAATTACAAATCCACATAACGCGACCCAAGAATGTGATGACGCTAAAAATGGTGAAGCAAAGGACTAGAAAAACTTTATTGACCCTTTTAGAAAGGTTCGATGCAACAGTCGCTATGGTGATGGCTGTGTTGAAAGTCTTCAATAACATTAACTTTAAGGTGTCACCTGAATGAGTTTCCCTAAGGGATCTCGGGGAGTTCCACCATGAAATGATAGCTTACTTATGCAGGAGATAATGTCAGATCACGAGGCCCTTGAAGTTAACGTTGTTATGGATGGAGGATTATCAGATACTGGAACAGACAAAGGAAGCACAAAGCTAAGGGAAATAAAGGTCGATGAATAAAAATAAAGACAGGGCTCAACAATGAATCATATGCAGGATTAAGTGCATGTCTGGGAAGGATATACATTGACATTAGAGACCGCTTTCTGGTGAAAAGGCCTATAGGAAGGGAGCTCAGGTTGTGGGAGTGGGCTTCTAGGAAATTCTTTTTGTTTCATGAAATAAATGGAAACAATACAAAACAAATGCAAACACATGGTACATAATCGAGAAGGTATTAGGGAATGGATAACTAGCATAATATGTTCTGAACAGAGCCTATGGAACATGAGTAGTTGTTGGTCGTGCAAAAAAGTAGCAGACCTAGTTCGCATGGGGGGTGCTATCATAAACTGATGATTGGATTCAGATAGTAACATAACTAAGTCTCTTAGCTATGTACGGGATCCGGTGGGATCCCTACTCATGCCCTTGGATGATGAAAAACATCACATTTACCTTGTCTTCAATAAATTTTGTAATGAATGGCCAAGTTACTTACACTTGTACAAGGTTCGACGAGATCCCTAGCGAAGCTCTGAGATGGGAATGAACCATTGATTTTTTGATGTGACAAAACTTATGTTTATCTACTTTAAATAAATTATTAGGCGAGTATGGTTGATGCTCATCAGGTACAAAACTAGCAACTAGATTTCAAACTAAAGTATTTACTAGATCATCGTGTGCAGTTGACGCACGAGAAGAGATAGACAGTTTTGTTTAGAACTTGAACAAGCCATCCATTCAAGATTGTAAACTTATATTGGTGCTTGGTATAGGTTGAGAGGATCCTTCTATCGGACCATTAACTTAGGATCATTGAGTATAGTTTATGCTTGGCAAAAACCTAGTGTGTTATGGATCGTTAATTATGATTGATGCTTGATAAGAACCCAATATGTTTATAGATTATCGAGTATGATTGATACTCGGAAAGAACCAAATGAGGCTATGAATTGCCAAGTGTGGATTACCCTTGACATGAGGTTATGGATCATCAAGTGCAAATTATGCATGTCATGTTGGAACTTGGAACATTGAGCGTTGATTATGCTTGGTATGGAAGGACTTGAAATGTTAAGTATGGATAATGCTTGGCACAGGAAGAACTTGGATCGTCATGAGGGGGTTAACGCTTAGCATGAGGAAATAAGGATTGTTGAGTGTGGATTATGCTTTGAAATTGGAAAATCTGATCACCAGGTGTGGGTTACACATGACGCGGGAAACAATGGATGAAGGATGTGGACTTCATTTGATAAGAGCATGGTGAACCTTAGATTGTTAAGCGCGGATTACACTTCGGATGAAAAGGCAAGGACCTTTAAGTGTTGTTGGCGCTCAACATTTGATGGTAGGGACCATTGGATATAGTTTGAGCCTGAGCAGAGAGAGGCTTCAGATACGAGTATCAGTTCAGAGCTGTGACGATCCCAAAATCCGAGGGGTGGTATTAAGGATAATCATCGGAATATAACTCATTAATCATCATAGCAGAGAACAGATAATAGCAGAAACAATAAATAGAAAAATTTGACATGGATATGACAGCGGAATCACAACATGTAGGAATATCAGAATAGCATAGCGTGGGATATAACTTAGTAAATAAAAAGGAAAGTGATCAGTCATCATCGCCAGAGGCGGAATACATACATGCAGTGAGACATAATAAGGGTATCAGTCTACATCGCCGAAGGCGGTACATATACATACAATAAGAAATACGGAAAGTAAATCAGTCTGCATCGCCCGTGGCGGAATCATAATATAAGTACAGTAATGGCGGAAAATGTCAAAGTCATCTCTGAGAAGTCAGCCTCGCCATGAGCCAAAAATGCACTCTATGCAGCAGTGCAGAGCCAAAAACAACCTGTCACCTGTGTACTAGGCTGCCCGTGTGAAAATAAGGGCACCCGCGTTTGCAAAGTGAAACAAACAACGAGTCAGTCATGGGGACTGGTATGAGGAATCTATTTAACAGTTAAACAACAGTAATAGCAAATCATAGGACCACGCCACTTTCGCGGAACGGGTTTACTCCAGTGATTGCTAGTGCATTTAAAACAAAGTAAGTTCTTTTAAAACAACGCAATGCTTTTAGAAAGAATGAAGCCATTATAAGACTCAGGTCCCATCACACAATGCAACGCAAGTCTGAGGATAGAGTTTTACCTTATAATAGCCAAATATGCTTGATACGTATAAAGCAAAATCATTTGATATTATTACTAGTGCATATATGTTTCAAAAACGAATAGCATCATAAATATCAATCATAGGCGGCATAGCTACCATATACTATGTCGTCATACTAGTTCTACAATCAAGTCCGTTATTTCGTATTGGAAATTGGATTTCCGTCATGAGTCGAGGCAAGGGGCAAGCTCCTCTCCGCTTTGAGACACTCTAGCAAATGCCTCGGGACTACACACTCTGGGCAACCCCTGGATACGGCTGGGTCGGTCCTCACTTACGTTAGAGGATTGGTTATTCCTGAACACACGTTTCCCGGTCCTTACAGACCTATAATCGAGGCGCCTCGCATTCCAACAACCACAAAGGTGAAAAGTAGATATATATATATATGTCAGGGCTGGTAAGTCACTGACACCACCATAGCTAGAAAGAAACGTCGTGCTCTCCCAGCGGTCCGTATCCCGTTTTTAACTCATACCGGGGTGTGAGGCTCGCGAATCTACGAAATACACAAAGCCAGGTCACGTAGACCGTGCTTTGATCATCATCCACAAGACTTTGCTTTGCAACAGAAGCCTTGATCACAGCATCTTGGCATGCCACATAGGCAGTCCACTCCATACGATTGATTTCCATCAATATATAACCCCTGAGCTCGTACGTCTCAGAGAAGGGCGTTAAGCAAAAGAATAAATTCTCCGCCGCCAAACAGATATATATTTAATAGAGATCAATCAGTATAGAACAAAATCCAATGTCAGACACACACTCCATTTACAAGTCCGTTCTGGGTCTGAACGAAACCGGAGGCGTCAATTCCTCGTATATCCGTACAATCAACACATACGTTCAGACGGCTACTACTTCCGTCCCCTTCCGGTAGCTACTCCAGTTAGGAACCACAGTAGCGCCCATCCAACCGATACGAAGATCGTCGGTCTTGAATCGTCTTTGCATTTTCCAATTCGAATCGCTCGATAAATTATTTGAAATGAGGGTTAGCTTGGCCTTTTCAAATAATTCACGTCATTAGAATTTAAATCGATTCTTTCTATGGTTATATTATTCGACATCCATCTTTTAGTTATTCAGTGTTATTTTCGTGTCAAACACATACAACCATCAAATATCAAACAATTCAAGCCCAATTGGTTTTCTTTCAATCAATGTTGCTTATAATATTTTATAACGATTTTTCACCATTTTTATTTATTTAAAAATGGCCATATTTAATTTAAATGGCGTTTCAGATCGTGCCGTGGCACTGGCGCTGTTTTTCCCTTAATTTGTTTTACACATATCGGAAAATCTAACCGTTGGATTTCTACAAAGTCTGTATCAGTGGGAAGATATTCCCAAAGTGTAACACCCCACGCCCGCTATGGTCACTCTCAATGGGAATGCCATGGCATCGGTGGAGTATTTTAGTGAATATAGAACAGAAAAATTACAACAAGACAGATATAAATGGTACTTGAAATTTTAAAACATCATCTCATAACAGCGGAAGTTAAAACATGTCTGGTTACATCACAAAACCATACAAGAGTCAAGTACAAAATATCCATCTTGATAAAAATAAGTACATAATCCCACTAAGTAAACAATAGCCATAAAAGGATAGATGAACTGAGCTTTACTTCAACGGTCCAAACTCCAAAGGATAGATACAGCAATCTGATCAAAGCCCACTAGCACTAGGCCCACTCTGATAACCTGGGGTTTGGGGAAAAAGATAAACAACAACGGGGTCAGACATAAGTCTGAGTGAGTCCTATAACTTTAACAATACAATCATTAAAGTAACCAGAGAAGACATAAGTTGATATACGGTAATGCCTGGGGATGAATGGCTACACTAAGCAGCTTGGCAAACTTAGGATAAACTAAGATAACCGTAAAGACGCATTTATCCACCCAAGGATAATTACTAGATTACACCGCCCCAGACCTATCCACCCAAGGATAATTTCTACACTGCACCACACCAGTTCTACCCACCCAAGGGTAATTCCTACTTAAAGGTTGATCCCACCAAGTGTACTTAGTAATTTTACCCAGTAGTTTCGTGTACCCCTACACAGGTGCCGTCTGCTCCTATCTTTACTAGGTAGACCCACTACTCCCAAGCGATCGGCTCCCTACCGTAGATACCCGTGCTGGTCCCACAATGGGGTGTATCATTCCCCAAAGTGGTCACCTGATAATATCAACGGTGCACGGCTTTATATCTACACGATGCAACAACGACTTATCTACCAGCCCGGGCCCACACACGCAGATGAAACCCGATGGACTTGCGTTGCCACCGCTAACCCGTTTTGGCCTCTTATAGTCAAGCCCAATATGCGTGTCCCGTCACTCGACATGGGTCGAGCCCACAAAGATACGTTTGGGATATTGGTTGAAATGGGCCCCCACAAGCTACTACTTAAGCTTGTCAATTTATCTAGTGCATCCCACTTAACCCCCTTTTTATAATCATGCCCCCTTACATGTTAAGGTTTGGTTAAGTCATCTAATTATATTTCAATTGCCACTTAAGGCACCCACTAGGTTTCCGCATGCCACCCAAGGCACTTACTTGATTCCCACATGCCACCCAAGGCACTTACTTAACCCTTTAATCATGTTTAATTACATGTTCCACTTTGGTTAAGTATTCTAATCGTATTTTCTATTGCCACCCAAGGCAACCCACTAGTTTCCTCATGCCACCCAAGGCACCCCCACTAGTTACTACATGCCACCCAAGGCACCCACTTAACCCCTCATGCCCCTCTACATGCTAATATGGTTAAGTGTTCCTTAATTCATTAGTTAAGATCATGACCTCATAAAGACCTCTCACATTAGACCGTCTTTTATGACTGCTGGATATGCCGGTTGGTTCCGGGCAGACTTCTGTCATCAAAAGGGTCTAACCTCGTGTCTTTACTTTAATCATGTATTTACTTTATGACTAAGACCTCTCACATTGGGCCAATCATTTGTAGCCGCTGGATGGCCGGTCGGTTCCGGGCAGACTTCCGCTACAAAAGGGTCCAACCTCGTGTCTTAGTTGATTAATTATACCTAATTAATCACCCCCATATTAATTATCCCTAATTAATATCAGGTTTTTCATAACATGGGTAGACCTAACTCAATAGGTAAATTCCCATGGGGTAGACCTAACTCAATAGGTAAATTCCCACTTATGTTAATTTATTTTTTTATGGTATGCTTAATCATACCCAATCATACTTTCATTAACATATTTATTAACCCCATCGTTCCCCACGTAAATCGTTCTCATTTCACGACATAATAAAAGGGAAGATCCATCTCAAACATCATGGGTTAAACCAAATATTAGCATATACTTTGTCATGGGTTAAGAGGATGTCAACTTGCATATATGAGCATATATTAACCCAACTACATTTAACCCCAAACTTGCATATTATCATACACATGACTTGCATAACATGTTGCATATGAACTTGCATATTATCATACACATATCTTGCATAACATGTTGAACTTGCATATAAGCATTCACATAACTTGCATAACATGTTAAACTTGCATATAAGCATTCTCACAACTTGCATAACATGTTAAACATGCATTTAAGCATACACATAACTTGCATAAGCATTCACATTCTTGCATAAGCATTCACATACTTGCATATTAACTCACAAACTTGCATAATGTGTCATCATGAACTTGCATATTAACAAACATGTAACTTGCATAGCATATCTTGCATATTAACATACATGTAACTTGCATAGCATATCATCATGAACTTGCATAACATGTATATGATCACATAGCCCACAACTTGCATATTTAGCATCATGTAATCATAACATACATCATACTAAACTTGCATAAACTTACATACTCAACATGCATAAACTCACTTGTTAAACATGCATAAACCAACTTATTAATCATGCATAAATCCACTTATCAAATATGCATAAACCATCTTATTAATCATGCATAAATCCACTTATCAAATATGCATAACCCATCTTATTAATCATGCATAAATCCACTTATCAAATATGCATAAACCAACTTATTAATCATGCATAAATCCACTTATCAAATATGCATAAACCAACTTATTAAATATGCATAAACCAACTTATTCAATATGCATAAACATAGGAAAACATAGAGTAACATATCATTACAAATGATTCAAACTCACTAATCCGCATTCAAGACCATAAGTCTCATTACACCTAATCTACTTGCTTTAACAATTGATGTTAAAGTGATAGAAACTCACAACTAGCAATTTGCACTCCAAATGAAGAAGATTAAGATGCTTAGAATGGATTGGAGGTTGATTAGAGCTTGCTTTCCTCTTCATTGATTTGTGGAGGCCATGATCAAGTTTCATTTTGCCATAGTTTAGTTACAAGATCTAATTATGTATGAATTAGGGTAGGGTTAGGGTCTTATTTATAGGATTAGGTTGCATTTTAGACCCTTAGATTAACCCTAGATTGGTTTAGACCCGTCAGATCCAAGAAGCTTCCAGAACCAGCCCTCCAAGCCAGCCCAAGAACCCAAACTGGTGCACCCAGTTTCACTGGGCGTCGCACCCCTGTCGACAGGCAAGTCGACAGGCAAGTCGACCCCCCTGTCGACAGGCCTGTCGACATGGGTAGGGCGGGAATTTTCCCGTCTGGCCCCGCCTGCCCTATTTTAAATTCTGACTTTAAATTTTTAAATCTGTTTTTAGCTTAGAATTTTCTGCAAACTTCATCGGGCCATAACTGGGCCATACGGACTCCGATTCTCGAAAACTCGGACTCTATTTCGCGTATTTTTCCGAGACGAACGCAATGACGCAGCCCGTTTCCCCCAATTCTCACATCTGAGATTATTTATTCTGTTATTAGTGAATTTTAGCATTAACCCAAAATACGGGGTGTTACATTCTCCCCTTCTTAAAGGATTTCGTCCCCGAAATCTCCAAGCTAAGGAGAATGCATATCCTACCATCCAAACAACCATCTACTCAATCCATCAAACACAGGCATCCATTGTCCTTAGAACAATTTCTAATGATGTATGAGCATATGCAAAGAGTGTGTGTATATGTTCCCTATCTAATATATGAACATATGCAAACCATGATAGTGCCATGCATCCATTATGTATGCGAAAGAATCCTATCGACACATACAATATCTACATGAGTGCACAATCATTCACTAAAATGCATCATCCATATGATAACACAATCATTATACAGCCATAAATATAGTTTCCTACACACAATTTTGTGCAATATGCAATATGAAGTGATTGAGCCGATCTAGTGCCTAGAGTGTGTGTATATGCATCCACGAGCAACCACTAGCAAACACTTGCATCCACTTGCATCCATCAACCATAACATGTCTCAAACACATGTTTCAACCATAGGTTTACCCTATCTAAAGGTCAAAGATACAAATGAGAGGACATACTAAAGATAAGATAAGTACAAGATATGCGATGAAGGAGAAGCAAAAGGACACACCCTCCGAAGGAAAAAGGGTACCCCGAACGCATCTTCGCTTCCGTCTCCCAGGTAGCGTCGCTCTCTTCATCTCCCCTTTGTACTTTGACTAGTTGAACCTCTCGATTCCTCAACTTCCTAGTCTCTGACCCAAGGATGCAGGTAGGAGCTCGTCGAATAGTCGCATCACGCTCTACTTCCACTTCTTTAAGCAAGCTCGGCTCTACCACCTCAGCGGTCTCATGTAGGAATATATCATGTACACTACTAAGTTTCTCAGGCGACTCCACTCTATATGCCATTTGTCCTATCCTTTCCTTAACAGGAAACGGTCCTACGAACCTTGGTGCTAACTTCCCAACAGATCCAAAGCGAACCACATTTCGTAACGGAGACACTTTGACAAAGACCATGTCCCCAACTTCAAACTCAAGGTCCGTCCTCCTCTTGTCCGCATAAGATTTTTGCCTATCTTGCGCTGCTTTCATCCTTCTTCGGATCAAGTCAATCTTCTCAGAAGTCTCCCTAACCATATCAGGCCCAAGCAAGATCTTATCCGTAGATTCCCACCAACATGTAGGTGATCGACAAGGCCTTCCATAGAGAGCTTCGAAAGGAGCCATACCAATACTGGACTGAAAGCTGTTATTATATGCGAACTCCACCAATGGAAGATGCTTTTCCCATGTACCTCCAAAATCTAAGATACAAAGCCTCAAAAGGTCTTCTAAAACACGATTCACCCTCTTAGTCTGGCCGTCCGTCTGAGGATGATATGCGGTACAACTAAGTCCCTACCGCCTTTTGCAAACTCTTCCAAAACTCTCTAGTGAAGATAGGATCTCGATCACTCACCATGCAATCGAACTCTCTCTCGAATGCAAACTGGAACTAGCCATGGAGCAGTTCCCTTACTCTTCTCGGGTATAAAAATGGGTACTCTTAGTAAGTCTGTCTACCACACCCCAAATTTCCGTATTACCCTTCCTCGATCTCGGTAATCCATCGAGACACTATCCCACTTCCTTAGCAGAACCTCCAATGGGTGAAGCAACCCACCGGGTTTTCTTCTGCTCCGCTTTCATTTGCTAGCACACCAAGCATCTAGCGACATACTCGGCCACGTCTTCCTCCATACCGGCCCCAAAAGAAAACTCGCTTCATGTCTTGGTACATCTTGCCCCACCGGGATGAATGGTCATCTTCGACCGATGTGCATCATCTAGAATAACCTTCCTCAAACCCTCGTCTTGCGGTACACAATGTCTACCGTCTCTACACAACCACCCCTTACTATCTAGGGTGTACCTACTCAAATGGCTGGACGACTCCCCCCCCCTTATGAGCTTCTCTCATAGCTCAACCAACTGTGGGTCGTCTTGCTGTGCCTCGCCACTCCGTCCCAAAAGAGTAGGCCTAACCTCCAAGGAGGCTAGCAAACCGGGTACAAAGTCAACGGAAGGTCTAAAGTCAAACATAGAAATAAACTCTGAGCTCCGTCGTTCAATGAACCATGAACTCAAGGACAACCTTTTTCTACTTAAGGCGTCCGCTACCACGTTACCCTTGCCGTGGGTGTACGCTATCTCAAACTCATAGGATGCTAAGAATCCCATCCAAAATCATCACAATTGTCCATCTCTCACGCAGACCACCCTAGTCGAACTCGACATCCCCCAAATGCAAGCCCCAAAGGCCTAAACCAATATCAGACAAACACCCAAGGGATATCTCCTTCGAGTTCAGGCGACCTACGTGAGATAATACTAGTAAAAATGGCTAAACAACTGAGCCTTTGACCAATCTTTGGATGTCCTCGCCAGTCTCGCTCCAAAACCACCGTTTGTCCCATAACTGGCTTTGCTCGCCCTATTGAGCACATACAAAAACTTATTTTGTTCCCAGAAAAGACCAAGGTGTCATCTACAAAGACCATCACAAACTTATTTAGGTACTCCCTGAACACCCTCCTCATCAAACCAATATGCGGGGGCGTTCGTCAAACCAAATGGCATCACTAGCCACTCATAAAAACCATCCGGAGTCCTAACGGCAGCCTTCTCTATACTGTCCTCAGCCACTTTCAACTGACGAAACCCCGTGGCTAAGTCCAACTGCGCAAATACTGAGGTGCCAACTAACTGACCAAAGAGATCATCAATCCTCGGCAATGGGTGTCGATTCTTCTTTGTGAGTCTATCCAGTTCTCTTTAGCCTACACAAAGTCTGAGGGACCCATCCGCCTTCGCAGCAAAAACTACTGGAGCACCCCACTCCGATATACTTCGTCTTATGAACCCCTTCTTAAGCAAACCACCTACTTGCTTATCGAGTTCCCTCCTCTCACGAGGAGCCGTGTGGCACACTGGCCAAGATACTGGTTTGGCATTATCTACCAGATATTTTCGGAAGTCAATCTCCCGCTCCGGAGGTAAGCCCTTTCCCTCCTCACACACATCCGAGTATTCCTGGACTGCTCTAACAGATTGCAAACTCTAGACCGTCGTGTCAAGCGATTCTAGATAACTTAGCATAACAGATTCTATGGGATTACAAGAGATCTCGAGAGTGTTACCCTAGCGGGTCATAAGCCTAACAACTCTCCTTCCATAATCAAGAACGGCACCCCTACTGGATAACCAGTCCATGCCCAAAACTAACCCATAGCCCGTGAAGCCCAACAAGCATCACTTCTAAACTCAACGCTAAGTATAGAAACTTTCAAACCCAAACACATCATGGAGCCCAATTGGGTTTGAAACAACTAAGGGATCATCTACTAACTGGTGTCTAAGTGCAGTGACTCAACTACCAATGATGAGATAAACGAACTCGATGCGTCAATATCAATTAAAGTTCGAATCGGATAATGAAGAAATCCAAATTCCAACCTAGACGGTCCTATCCCCATCAGGTACCCTAGTCGCGAGGGAATACAACTACCCTCCAGGAGATTCCATAGCTTGCCTATGCCCCTTTGGACAATCCTAATAAGATGTCCCATTCCTTCCCAGAAGGATAACTACTAGCCTTCTCCTTCCCATTCTCCACTCGTAACCTCCCATCAATGAGGTTTCGTCCTTCATTAACCAAACAACTGTTTGAGCCTTCCTCCCATCGTCCATCCAATAGGCACCTACAAGTCCTCCTCCTTCTTGAACCAACTTCCAATCCGACTAACGTCTAAATCCCTTGAAGTGGTTTTCCACTCTTATCTATCTTAGAAAGATCATCCATACGCGGAGGGGAAACTCAAAATGAGAGAGAGGAAGAGATTCAAACGGAGAATTCGAAAGATAAAGATATGGCTATCGGGGATTATGCTTTACTTTCAAAAACCTTTCTCTTTTAAGACATGTTTTTGAAAATACTTCTAAAATTTTTTTCTTAGAAAATAGTTTTTCTAAAAATTTTATCTGTTCTGGTAACCTTAAGCTCTGATACCACGTGTAACACCCCACGCCCGCTATGGTCACTCTCAATGGGAATGCCATGGCATCGGTGGAGTATTTTAGTGAATATAGAACAGAAAAATTACAACAAGACAGATATAAATGGTACTTGAAATTTTAAAACATCATCTCATAACAGCGGAAGTTAAAACATGTCTGGTTACATCACAAAACCATACAAGAGTCAAGTACAAAATATCCATCTTGATAAAAATAAGTACATAATCCCACTAAGTAAACAATAGCCATAAAAGGATAGATGAACTGAGCTTTACTTCAACGGTCCAAACTCCAAAGGATAGATACAGCAATCTGATCAAAGCCCACTAGCACTAGGCCCACTCTGATAACCTGGGGTTTGGGGAAAAAGATAAACAACAACGGGGTCAGACATAAGTCTGAGTGAGTCCTATAACTTTAACAATACAATCATTAAAGTAACCAGAGAAGACATAAGTTGATATACGGTAATGCCTGGGGATGAATGGCTATACTAAGCAGCTTGGCAAACTTAGGATAAACTAAGATAACCGTAAAGACGCATTTATCCACCCAAGGATAATTACTAGATTACACCGCCCCAGACCTATCCACCCAAGGATAATTTCTACACTGCACCACACCAGTTCTACCCACCCAAGGGTAATTCCTACTTAAAGGTTGATCCCACCAAGTGTACTTAGTAATTTTACCCAGTAGTTTCGTGTACCCCTACACAGGTGCCGTCTGCTCCTATCTTTACTAGGTGTACCCACTACTCCCAAGCGATCGGCTCCCTACCGTAGATACCCGTGCTGGTCCCACAATGGGGTGTATCATTCCCCAAAGTGGCCACCTGATAATATCAACGGTGCACGGCTTTATATCTACACGATGCAACAACGACTTATCTACCAGCCCGGGCCCACACACGCAGATGAAACCCGATGGACTTGCGTTGCCACCTCTAACCCGTTTTGGCCTCTTATAGTCAAGCCCAATATGCGTGTCCCGTCACTCGACATGGGTCGAGCCCACAAAGATACGTTTGGGATATTGGTTGAAATGGGCCCCCACAAGCTACTACTTAAGCTTGTCAATTTATCTAGTGCATCCCACTTAACCCCCTTTTTATAATCATGCCCCCTTACATGTTAAGGTTTGGTTAAGTGATCTAATTATATTTCAATTGCCACTTAAGGCACCCACTAGGTTTCCGCATGCCACCCAAGGCACTTACTTGATTCCCACATGCCACCCAAGGCACTTACTTAACCCTTTAATCATGTTTAATTACATGTTCCACTTTGGTTAAGTATTCTAATCGTATTTTCTATTGCCACCCAAGGCAACCCACTAGTTTCCTCATGCCACCCAAGGCACCCCCACTAGTTACTACATGCCACCCAAGGCACCCACTTAACCCCTCATGCCCCTCTACATGCTAATATGGTTAAGTGTTCCTTAATTCATTAGTTAAGATCATGACCTCATAAAGACCTCTCACATTAGACCGTCTTTTATGACTGCTGGATATGCCGGTTGGTTCCGGGCAGACTTCTGTCATCAAAAGGGTCTAACCTCGTGTCTTTACTTTAATCATGTATTTACTTTATGACTAAGACCTCTCACATTGGGCCAATCATTTGTAGCCGCTGGATGGCCGGTCGGTTCCGGGCAGACTTCCGCTACAAAAGGGTCCAACCTCGTGTCTTAGTTGATTAATTATACCTAATTAATCACCCCCATATTAATTATCCCTAATTAATATCAGGTTTTTCATAACATGGGTAGACCTAACTCAATAGGTAAATTCCCATGGGGTAGACCTAACTCAATAGGTAAATTCCCACTTATGTTAATTTATTTTTTATGGTATGCTTAATCATACCCAATCATACTTTCATTAACATATTTATTAACCCCATCGTTCCCCACGTAAATCGTTCTCATTTCACGACATAATAAAAGGGAAGATCCATCTCAAACATCATGGGTTAAACCAAATATTAGCATATACTTTGTCATGGGTTAAGAGGATGTCAACTTGCATATATGAGCATATATTAACCCAACTACATTTAACCCCAAACTTGCATATTATCATACACATGACTTGCATAACATGTTGCATATGAACTTGCATATTATCATACACATATCTTGCATAACATGTTGAACTTGCATATAAGCATTCACATAACTTGCATAACATGTTAAACTTGCATATAAGCATTCTCACAACTTGCATAACATGTTAAACATGCATTTAAGCATACACATAACTTGCATAAGCATTCACATTCTTGCATAAGCATTCACATACTTGCATATTAACTCACAAACTTGCATAATGTGTCATCATGAACTTGCATATTAACAAACATGTAACTTGCATAGCATATCTTGCATATTAACATACATGTAACTTGCATAGCATATCATCATGAACTTGCATAACATGTATATGATCACATAGCCCACAACTTGCATATTTAGCATCATGTAATCATAACATACATCATACTAAACTTGCATAAACTTACATACTCAACATGCATAAACTCACTTGTTAAACATGTATAAACCAACTTATTAATCATGCATAAATCCACTTATCAAATATGCATAAACCATCTTATTAATCATGCATAAATCCACTTATCAAATATGCATAACCCATCTTATTAATCATGCATAAATCCACTTATCAAATATGCATAAACCAACTTATTAATCATGCATAAATCCACTTATCAAATATGCATAAACCAACTTATTAAATATGCATAAACCAACTTATTCAATATGCATAAACATAGGAAAACATAGAGTAACATATCATTACAAATGATTCAAACTCACTAATCCGCATTCAAGACCATAAGTCTCATTACACCTAATCTACTTGCTTTAACAATTGATGTTAAAGTGATAGAAACTCACAACTAGCAATTTGCACTCCAAATGAAGAAGATTAAGATGCTTAGAATGGATTGGAGGTTGATTAGAGCTTGCTTTCCTCTTCATTGATTTGTGGAGGCCATGATCAAGTTTCATTTTGCCATAGTTTAGTTACAAGATCTAATTATGTATGAATTAGGGTAGGGTTAGGGTCTTATTTATAGGATTAGGTTGCATTTTAGACCCTTAGATTAACCCTAGATTGGTTTAGACCCGTCAGATCCAAGAAGCTTCCAGAACCAGCCCTCCAAGCCAGCCCAAGAACCCAAACTGGTGCACCCAGTTTCACTGGGCGTCGCACCCCTGTCGACAGGCAAGTCGACCCCCTGTCGGCAGGCCTGTCGACAGCCCTGTCGACATGGGTAGGGCGGGAATTTTCCCGCCTGGCCCCGCCTGCCCTATTTTAAATTCTGACTTTAAATTTTTAAATCTGTTTTTAGCTTAGAATTTTCTGCAAACTTCATCGGGCCATAACTGGGCCATACGGACTCCGATTCTCGAAAACTCGGACTCTATTTCGCGTATTTTTCCGAGACGAACGCAATGACGCAGCCCGTTTCCCCCAATTCTCACATCTGAGATTATTTATTCTGTTATTAGTGAATTTTAGCATTAACCCAAAATACGGGGTGTTACACAAAGCGAACCCAACGGTTCCAGTTTCGTGAGAATCCGACGGTCGGATCTTCCACACTAGTCGTTTGAAGTTACGGTTTCAAAATTCGAACTGCAGCGTCGTTATTCAATTTAATTTAAATATATTTATATTTATAAATATAAACGATTCTGGCGCTGTTTTTCTTCAGATTTGAATTAAACATTCCGGACAATCCAACCGTTGGATTTTTACAAGGTTGGTGCCGTTGGAAAGATATTTCCAAGGCGAACCCAGCGGTTGCGGTTTCGGGAAAATCCGATGGTCGGATTTCTCGTACTAATCGTTTCAAATTACGATTCCGAAACGCGAACTGCACTGCCTCTATTCCTTTTAATTATATTTATATTTATATATATAAATATAGTTCATTCTATACTTTCAACTATAGTTCATTTTATATTTTCAACTTCGTTTTCACTTCAAATATTTCACTAACGCCTTAATATTTCGAAAAATTTCGCCATAACCTCCTTTGTACGGGGAGGGGTTTGGAAATTTATTGGGCCGTATTAGGTACCCAATAAATCCTAAAAAGCATTCACATATTTATAGTGATATATTCTGGTGTTTACGGGGGAGCATGTACTGATAATCACTCCAGAGAATAAATTCCCGTCACCCCGTTTCCGTGTGGAAATAAATAGTCCATGTGCCGTATCTAATAACTAGAGCGACGTGATTATTGTCAACTCCAGACCCGTGTGGGGTTTTTGTTAATCTGGCAATTTATCGTTATAATTTATATAGTCCATATCAGTCATCAGTTCAACCTGTAGGATATAGTCATCGCCATACAAGCCTCTTGCTTGTATGGTAAATCTTCCACCTCGTCACACAAGCTCCAGTTGCTTATGTGGAATATGATGAAGTATGCCTATCGTCAAGAAGTATGCCATGTAGTGTAGTTCAAAATTAATTGTTACTATCCTATGGCGTTATTCATTATTTCACACAGAATAACCAGCACTCCGCATCCAATGGCATTCACAGGAGTTGATATATAAATAAAATTGCGCAGCCAACTCATCAAGGTTTACCTATTTGTCGGGCACGCAAATAATTTCTTTACTCTACAGCTATTCCATTTTTCCTATTCAACACATGTATATATATGCAGAACAAAGCTAATAATAATATTTCTAGCAAACCATTATTTATTTCAACACGTGTGTATTTTTAACTAAGCGTATACGTGATAAAAGGAATATTTTTATCATCAAAAATATTTATTCGACACATGTGTATTTTTAACACTTCATATTCACTATAAAAATATAGTTTTTATCATCGATTCATTTTATTTTTAAAAGATGATAACATTCAACACATGAATTTCAACTCGACGAACAAATTGCAATTCAACACATGAATATTCTATATAGTATGTATATATATAAAAATATGATTTTTATCGCTAAAGCCATTTGTTTAAATTCAAATAATATTCAACACATGAATTTTAACTCAACGAATGAATTGCAACTCAACACATGAATATTCTATATAGTTTGTATATATATAAAAATATGATTTTTATCGCTAAAGCCATTTGTTTAAATTCAAATAATATTCAACACATGAATTTCAACTCAACGAATGAATTGCAACTCAACACATGAATATTCTATATAGTTTGTATATATATAAAAATGTGATTTTTATCGCTAAAGCCATTTGTTTAAATTCAAATAATATTCAACACATGAATTTCAACTCAACGAATGAATTGCAACTCAACACATGAATATTCTATATAGTTTGTATATATATAAAAATGTGATTTTTATCGCTAAAGCCATTTGTTTAAATTCAAATAATATTCAACACATGAATTTCAACTCAACGAATGAATTGCAACTCAACACATGAATATTCTATATAGTTTGTATATATATAAAAATGTGATTTTTATCGCTAAAGCCATTTGTTTAAATTCAAATAATATTCAACACATGAATTTCAACTCAACGAATGAATTGCAACTCAACACATGAATATTCTATATAGTTTGTATATATATAAAAATGTGATTTTTATCGCTAAAGCCATTTGTTTAAATTCAAATAATATTCAACACATGAATTTCAACTCAACGAATGAATTGCAACTCAACACATGAATATTCGATATAGCTTATGTAATTTATTTCAACGAATGAAAATTATTCTAACACATAAATATTTCAGAAAATTTCGGCAGCATAACGGCAGGGTAGTTAAAACCGGGACCGTCCCTAGTACGGCTCCTCGCTCTACCTTAAAACCTCGCGGTTTTTGACAATGGGGATCATGCATCTAGTTCGCACGCAGGCGGCATGTTTTATTTTCAATTCCACAATCCTATTCTATTTTGTTTCAACCACAAGAGGGTATTTTTCCACCACAAAGGTATTTTTCAACCATAAAGGTATTTTTCAACCATCATATCAACCACAAACAATTATTTCCAACCATTCGTCATACCATATAATATCACGTCAATCACAAGCAATAAATATCGTCCATGGTCTGTGGACGAGGGGAGTATATATATATATATATAATATAATAATTCACTTGCATTTCATCACAATTCAAAGCATATATGGTTCAAACAACGCTTGTATAATTTATACATCGCTAATATAACTTATACAACACATGTACATGAGGTATACAATGCGTATATAATTTACACTTCGCTTATATAATTTATACAACGCGATTTCATTCACACAAATAGTTTAGATTCCTCACATTGGTTATTGCAGTGCTAAAAATCGTAGGAAGGTCAGAAAAATCCGCGGCTTCTTCTAGAATGTAGAGAGCCTCCTTGCGGTCACGGTGTCTCCTGTTTCATCGAATTTCGTTAACATAGCAAAAAGATACGATTTTTACAAGTTTGCAACGCTTTATAGTGTAAAAATCAGTTGAAAATGGTTTCAGCCGTATACCTCCTTCGAGATCGAAAACTAGGGTTAAACTTTTCGGCAAAACCACGAAGTTTTAGGACGAACGGCCAGCGCTGCGTCGAAGAGGAAGGAAAGAGCTTCCCAAAGCTACCCGAGATGATCAGCTCGGTGGTCTCCAGCACCCACGGCGGCGGCGCGAAGTTCGGACCTTCCTGGCGCGATATCTCCCTCAACACTCAACGATAATTCTTGAAATTGCTATGGATTTGAAGATCTCTGAACGCTCTTCAAAATGGATCTGAGTTTGCTTGATTTCCTTGTGTGGTTGTGGAGAAATTGAAGAGAGAAGTTTCGGAGCTTTTTCCGCGTTGCGACAGGGAGTTTCGATGAAGAAGACGAATTCTGATTGGCCCGCTCCTTTTATTTTAATTTTTTAATTTATTTAATTCCTAAAATACCCCCTTTCACAGACGAACTCGAAATCTAACCCAACGACTGTTGCCCCTAGCTAAATACCCCCATTCCGAACACAATGGGATATGTTTCGTTGGCCATTTCGACTGTTGCAGTCAGTTATTTTTTAAATTAAAATATAAAACATTCGATGTTTAATTTAAACGTACATTTCAATTTGCCAGGGCCACAAACTGAATCGAAAAATTCCAGAAAAATAAATCTAGCTTTGTTTTGACGATACGGTCCTAACAAAACCAGTTTCGTCGAATTCTGAGCTCGTTTGAAAAACGGCCATTTTTAGGTCAACCCATTTTAACAGAATTTGACCAAACACATTATCTTTTGCCCCGCTCACATACTAGCTTCAAAATTTATGAAATTTGAAACTTAGCAATAATTTGACATCCCGGACCCAACAAAAGTGGTTTCGTCGAATTCCGAGGTCGTATGCAAAATCTCAATTTTCAAGGGCTATATACACTATATAACGACCTTTCTGAAAATTCATTTGGCCATAACTTTTGATTCCCGCTATGAAACTTCGATTTTTCAGATTCGTTAGAAAGGTATTGATAAACAGATTTAAATATTTTCAGTTTCGCTAAAATCCGTTATATTTTCCACCCGGTATAGTCAGACAAAGTTTGTATTCAAAATTTCAAACTGCTATACCATACCAAATTCTATATTTTATTGAAATAGGCTGTTTCAATTATTCAAATTTCTTGGTAATAACCAAATTTAAAAATTTTAAACTAGTTCACTTTTTCCGGCTTATTACAAGAGCAGTCGCCGACTTAGAAATCAAAAATCATCCGATGAGATCATGGACTCGGCTATCGGCTTAAGTAATCATGTGATGATACAAAGAGATCATGGGCTATGAACCTAAGATTAACATATATTCACAAATGTTAACCCACCTTTTCACAAAACCACTTCGAATCAAGTATGTATGATAGTATAAGGCTATAGATAGGCGAACTACTAGATGGCATACTGAAGTTGGATAAGCAAGGATGTGCTCTGGACTTGGGATCAAATCAACATGATCCAGGGCCCAGATCGGGTTGGCTTAACTACTTCCACCAAATCAAACCAGCTAAAATGCTAAGTATCACAACAGATTGATACAAGCTCATGAAGGAGGGATCGATATGCATAAATGCATGTGGTATACTCAGAAGATAGGAAGGAATCAATTAAGATAACTCATGCTTGGTAAATCCGGATTCAGTACCGAACCGAAAACCTAGATCGACGCTGATCTAGAAACTAAATCACTGTTGATCCAACCCATACTCATCTAATCAGTCCACACACAATACCCTAATTTCATCCACTTCTTTGGCCGACCGAGCATAACTGCAATTATGAATAGAAGGTTATGACATTCGAAAGAGTAATATTTTTAGCTTCTCTATGTAGGAACTCTATCAAATCGAACCCTTGACTTCTTTCCTCTCCATTTTTATAATCAAATCAAAATATTATTATAATATAATAATAAAGGTTATCCCACAGTGGACATATGCACGTTTCCAAGTCACTATAAATTTGTTGTGTTCCTCACTGATTTTGATATATTTCTTCGATATTAATGGATTTTCTATGGTTATTCTATGAGCAGGATTCACTAGGGTGTTCTAACTAGATTTGTTGCAAAGATATCCATATTTTAAGTTATCCTTAATTCTCATTTATGTATCACAAGTGGTTAGAATATAATAAGTTGAACATATATGTGCCACAAGTAAATAGGTTGATCGGAGTAGATCACAACATCCTCTTTGGTTATATTGTATGGTAGGAGGAGGTTAAAGAATCATTCCAACAATGCGCAAGTAGGAAGAATCTTGATCCCTTTTGTCCTGCAAGTGCAATGGTTTTTATAAGAGTTCAGAGATGAGTTGGGCTAGGCCATTGCACCAGAAAACTCGTGTTAGAGGTGTAAAGTCGTGCCTAAAATCTCACCCATATGGCTTGTAATTTCAGGTTGGTGTCGACCCAAATGGTTTGGGTCAGTAACAACCCAAATACTTCGATCTTATGGGGTTAAGGCCTTTTCATTTACCCTTCTTACTTCTACCAACGCTTACTGTTAAGTTGTATAAAAATTTCACGTTTCTTGCTAGTATTTAATGCCCAAGTCGATTCGAACTATAGTATATACTACAAGATCCATAAATAAATTAAGCTTGATGCATCATATTATCTCCAAACTTGGCGGAAAGACTAATAGTGTAACACCCCACATTTTAAGTAATAAAATTGTCAAAATAATTTTGGGAGTAATGGGGATTTGAAATTTGAAAACAAATGCGTGTTATAGAATGAGAAATAAGTAAAAATTTACCATTATGGAAGCTAAACATGCAATGGTATATATATAATTAAATAGAAAGAAATAGTAAAGGAATGGAAGTTAATAAATGGTGCGTTATGAAATAGTCAGAAAATATATGCGCACATTAATTATATAAACAATGTGCGTTTGAATTTGGAAGTAACAGAAAATTATTAACAGTAACATATTAACAAACTTAACCATTTAATAAATAGAAAAAATAAATGTGTGAGATAAAAAGTAATTATTATTGAAATGGCGACAAATCCTTTAAATTGACAATGTATGTCATAAATGACATAAAAAGAGAAACATTGGAAATAACATCAAAAATTGGAAATAGATAACTAATTTTAGAATGTGAATAAGCATATAGATATATTTAATATAAATATATTTATACATAAATTGCAAAATTAACACGCAAAATAAATGCGTGTTATAAATGGTATAAAACCATTTAATAAAAATGAAGTTTAAATGATGTTAATCAAGTAACGTTTCAATTTAAAATAAATATGTGTATTAATAATACAAGTTTGAAATTGGAAAAAAAAGTGTGTTAAGATGGTTGAAATAAATGTAAAAAAAAGTTTTATGTAATTAAAAGAATTAAACTACACAAGAAATTAAAAACGATAGAATTAATAATACGCACATTGATTGCGCATTTGAATTTAAATAAGAACGTGCGTCAATATAGGAAACAAATCAATGAATTTGGTTAGAAAATAAAACGTTTAAGTACACCGATAATCATGCAGCTAAATGACTTGATATACAATTTTCAATATCGTATGGGTCGTCCCATACAAAAGTGGATCGAACCAGGGGTCGACATACTTAAGGACTTGATTGACCCAGGGGTCAACCCACCTGGTGTTAGGGTTGAGAATCAAGGATCTTACAGCAAAACTAACACTAGAGTGGGGGTGAATAGTGTTTTAAAGAATTTCTAGAAATTTTAACTAATTATAATTTACTTGAACAATTATGTGAATCACAGAATGAATTTCACAACTGAAACACTCAAAGATGCAGATATAAACAAAAGTAAAATGCAGAAAAGGAAAGAACACACCGAGTTTTTATATTGGTTCGGATTGCTACTACGTCCAGTGCTGCAAAACGCTAGATTGCGCAAAATTTTATTAATATCAATATCCAATTACAACACCCTTGATTACACGGTTACAAGGTTAACACCACGTTTCCATGATTTACGGGCCACAAGGAAGATACCTTATCCTTTTCCTTGATTTCGGGCTACAAGGAACACACCCTCACGATTTTTGAAAAAACACAACTGTTTCTGAAACGTATTTAAAATGAAAAGACATAACTATTTAAAATTTTAAAATCTTTCAGTTATATGTCAACATGTAAGCATATGTATGAAATAAAACTAGTTATTTAAAATATATTTTTTAAAGTATAAAAACATAATAAAATATTATTTAAACATTGTAACAACCCGGAATTTCTGAACCAATTTAAATTTTTTATTTTATCTATTTTAATTGATTTTGGATATTTATAATGATTTATTTTAAGTAATAACGAATATAAATTTAGTTTGAACAGAATTAGAACATATAAATTTATTTTAATTATATAACGAGCCTGAAATGGCGTAGCATTTTGAAAACTCGATTTTAAACTTTAAATGAATATATATAATTCAATATAAATCGGATTTCAATAAAACCAGAAACAATTGAATCTGTTTAATTATATCTTTCTAATGAATGTGAAATATTGAGATTTCATAATATAAATTGAAAGTTATGTCCAGTTTAAAATTTAAAATAGTCGTTATGGAATTTATATATATTTTTAATATAATATATAGCCCTTAAAAATAGCTATTTTGCAAACGACCTCCATTTTCAACGAAACCACTTTTGTTGGATCCGAAATGTGATTTGGAATATATAAATATTTTATTAAGATTTAATGGAAATTTTCCAAAGTAAAGTTTTCCAACTTAATATATTAAATTGGAATTGAGTGGAATTCGATTTGGTAATAATCGAAGTGAGCTTCTGTGGAGGAAGATTGTTACTATATATAGAATTTAAAAGGCTTTGTCGTTATTCCATTTATATTGTTGGTTGGATACAGAAATTTATATTGATTATATATTGATCTCTTTCACGGGAAGATTCCATAGTTAATGGAATGCGATTTTGGGTTTATCATGAACTGTGTTTTAAATGACATTAGTTCTTTAACCCAATTAAAGACAGGATTTCATGTCGGACATTGTATTTTGAACTGTACTGTTGATCTCTGCTAAATATATATCTATTTGGTGATGGAGAATTTATTCTCTTGCTTAACACCCTTCTCTGAGACATATGAGCTTAGAGGTTATATATTGGAAGAAATAAACGGTATGGTGTAGGTTGTCAATGTGGCATGATTGATTTCCCAAAGTTAAATAATCATTAGATAATGATTTGGGAGGATTAAAACTAATTGGAGTTTTAATGAATCTTTAATTGGATTGAAATGAAAATGTGATAATATAAATTATCAAATTTGGGAAATGATCGAGAATGGAGTACCACCAGTTTTGCTCCAAGCGATAGTTAAATCTTTAATTAGATTTGAACGTGAAATGGTAATTAATTTTTACCGATAACACAATGGTGTTAGATATGGAGTACGACCAGTTTTGCTCCATGGGATGAATAGGTTGGGATTGGGATAATAAAAGAAATGTTAGTATGGTTCGATAATCCCGACTAGTTATAAACCTTAATTTGGTTTAGAATTGTGAAAAGGTAAATGAATCTTTTGGAAATTGATATCCAAAGGAAGATTAAAGAATAATTATACAAGAATTTATCTTCGATAAAATTAATGGGAACCTTTCCCTAAAGATGTGAAAATTTGAATAAAAGAATATTCTGAATTTGAATGAGGAGTATGATGTGTTTTTAAAGCACTTGATTATTGATTATAAAATAAGTGAGTTATTCGGAAAGTCTGGGTTTATACCCGTTCTGAATAACTAATTCGATGATAAGTCGACGATGAAGATGGTGGTTGAAGTCCAGAGATCTTCACATCGTTCAGATGTTTACTAATGTCTTCTTCATTGGGTTGTACACCCAAGACAAGATAATAAGTGGTGATCATCCAGACGTGCTTGGAGATCGACCGAATATGCGAGGATCTCTCTCCTGTATTGGACGTATGGGACGAGGAATAAGGGGCCTCCAGTTTCGTTCAAACCCAGAGCAGACTTGTTGTAACGGCCCGCCCCGCACCAGCCTGCATTTCCTCCGAGAGTGCGCTGTACACATGCCCGACTAGCATGGGACGGTCGTCAGAAGAAAGGAAAGAAGGGAATTAACTAAACGAGGAACCTGTAGAATGTCTCACAGCGCATGGAATAAAATATAATAATAACATACTTGACATAAAACAGGTGAGACAGTGCATAAGCTGATAACTAATAATCGACATCAACATCAGAGCAGCGGAAATTCAAATATAGCTTATTACAACTTTTCAAATTTACTGTCTCTAACAAAAGAAAGCTAACGTAGAAGATGCACCACCAATGCCCAAGCAATATCTTCAACAACACAGGGAGAATACTATATATATTACGTGGAAGCCTCCTGCTCGTCTCCGGATCATCTACCCGTGCATCACCAGCTAACTTGTCTCTAGTCTGCTCGTGTGAGCACCCAGAGTAATAAGAGGAGACATAAAACTTTGGGTCAGACATAAAGCTTGGTATGAGCGATAAGCATCTAAACAGAATAATAACAGGTATACTAAACCATACCTGAACCTGGACCTGCAACCAAAGAGTTAGTACTACATACCACACAATACTCCAAAGGTGCCATAATAAGTAGTGTAAGAATACGGGGGTGGGGTGTGCATGTCATAATGGTAGCAAACAAACAGTCCATAGCAATCATCCTCACATCTCTCACTCAGTGCGTAAAGCATACGGTATCTACCACTTTGGAACACTAGACAAATTGAGGTAACGACGAATCCCGACTTGTAGAAACCCTGCTATGACCAAGCTAAACACATGGAGTCATGACCAAACATTTCAATGACCCACTTCACTGGTCGTAGCCCTTGGTTCTACCGATGCCATAATGGCCCTGAATCCGCCTTCATACCTCCTACCATAGTGCTCCAAAGCTATAGACACCGATAACCCCTTGGCACACGTCCCGTAGCAAAACCCAACCATGAAGCGAACTCGTTGATTCCCGTCTGAATCTTGAGCTCTAACTTCTCATTTGGACTTCCTTTGCATCTCGGGTTATTGGTCAATACTGGGTCCGGTCGGGTTCTCCTTCTAGCCATCGGTTCGGGTCGGGTCCTCTACTTTAGGTCGGTTCGTAGTCTTCTCCTATAGCGGTTCGGTTCGGGTCCACAGCATCGCATCGGTTCGGGTCGGTTATTCCACTTCGGGTCAGGTCGGGTGTCCTCCCTTCCACTCTACTTCCACTCTAAGCTGATGAAAACCTGTCGCGAGATCCAACTGAGAAAATACTCTCGCGCCACTCAACTGATCGAACAAATCATCTATCCGCGGTAGAGGATACTTATTCTTCCTCGTCACTTTATTCAACTCGCGGTAGTCTACACAAAAACGAAGGGAACCATCCGCCTTGGTAGCAAACACAACTGGTGCTCCCCATTCAGAAACACTCCTTCTGATAAATCCCTTCTTCAAAAGATCGCTGACTTGCACCTCGAGCTCCCGTTGCTCCCTTGGTGCCATACGACGAAGTGGCATCACTATAGGTCTGGCATCTTTTACCAAATCAATACGGAACTCAATCTCTCGGTGTGGTGGAAGTCCGGTCACTTCTTTGAAAACATCCGGATACTGGCCAACCACGGGCAAACCTGACAACTCACTATGCGGAATGTCGAGGGAGTTTAGAAAACTAGCCAATACCCCCTTACTGGGTAGAGTACCAAATACTATCCTCCGCCCATCATCCGCTCTAGCTGTCACTAAAAAGCCCTCACAGTCTACCACCACCCCGTATCTTTGGAGCCAATCTACTCCCAAAATAATGCCAAACCCAGTAAAGCCCAAAACAAAGCAATCACAAACAAACATGCATCCATGACTCGATAAGACCACATTACGACAAATCATGCTAAGGCTAGTCGAACCACCAATCGGGTTCGTCACTACTAAAGGTCTATCGACAATCTCGGGCTCCAATCCCAACCTATCTACCAGGTCACTAGATATGAAAGAACTGGAAGCTCCGGTATCAAACAAAACTCTAACAGGAACATCATAAACAGAAAGCATACCTTGAATGACGACATTCTTTCCCTTCTCCGCCGCAGTTGGGGCATTCGACGAAGAAGGAATAGCATTAAGGGCGTAGGCTTTCACTATTTGCTTTTCTTTAGGGGGTTGCAGACACTTGTCCTTGTGATGTCCCATTTGGCCACAGTTGAAGCACTTCCTATCCGCTGGCTTGGCCCGACAATTACTAGCATAATGGCCCTTCTTACCACAGCTGAAGCACTCAACATCTTGCTTATTCTTTTTCTTCTGGCCATCCTTAGCCTGATTTTGCTTTCTCTTATTATGGGAACCACCCTTGCCTCCACCACTTGCTTGTGGCTTTGGCTCATCTGCGGATGCAACCTCAGTCTTCGGCTTAGGGTAGAGACTTTCTGATCTTAATGCTTTCCCCACAATCGACTCAAACGTCTCATCGATGTGGTTAATAAGCCTTTCCCCTAAGTACTGATCTAAACCAGTTATGAATTTCTCATTCTTCTTCTCGGCAATATCAATAAGAGATAACCCATACTTCGACAAAGTGTCGAATTCAGCAATGTACTCCGAGACAGCTCTGCCATTCTGCTTGAGCTCCAAGAATTTCTTAAACAGCACTGACTTCTGAGCAGCTGGAATGAACTTCTCGCTAAAGCGAGCTTTAAACTGCTCCCAAGTTATCTGATCTTCGGGAGTAGCTGCCTTTATAGCATTCCACCAATTCATTGCCCGCCCTTGCAGCTGACGGGACGCTAGCTTTCTCTTCATCGCATCCTCGATACCCAAATCCTCGAAGATACGTTCGCAACTATCCAACCAATTCTGAACATCCGTGGCCGACTCCGTTCCGTGGAACGGCTTCCCACCAAGGCTAGTATAATCCTTATTCAGCTTGGCGAAGTCGACTCTTGGCGCCTGCACTATTGGACCACCACCATTTCCACCATTGGGAGCTGCCCTCTGTACATCTCTAAGCATCTTTCTCATGAGGTCAGTAAACATTGTCCTCATGTCAGCAGCATTCCCATTATTGGCTCCCCTACCAGCATCTCTAGTATATCGGCTCATCGTCAATCTGAAAAAGGAAACGATTAACGACTCCATAGTGGTGCTTGTGCAGTACGACTTCATCCTTATACTAGTAATAGTATATATATATAGCTTTTAAAAACCAAAGTAATCACAAATACACTCTCTCGTATACGTATATTATCTCTCCCTGATAACTTCCCTAGGTTAACTACGCAACCTAGAGCTCTGATACCAAGTGTGACGGCCCGCCCCGCACCAGCCTGCATTTCCTCCGAGAGTGCGCTGTACACATGCCCGACTAGCACGGGACGGTCGTCAGAAGAAAGGAAAGAAGGGAACTAACTAAACGAGGAACCTGTAGAATGTCTCACAGCGCATGGAATAAAACATAATAATAACATACTTAACATAAAACAGGTGAGACAGTGCATAAGCTGATAACTAATAATCGACATCAACATCAGAGCAGCGGAAATCCAAATACAGCTTATTACAACTTTTCAAATTTACTGTCTCTAACAAAAGAAATCTAAAGTAGAAGATGCACCCCAATGCCCAAGCAGTGATCTTCAACAACACAGGGAGAATACTATGTATATATATATTACGTGGAAGCCTCCTGCTCGTCTCCGGATCATCTACCCGTGCATCACCAGCTAACCTGTCTCTAGTCTGCTCGTGTGAGCACCCAGAGTAATAAGAGGAGACATAAAACTCTGGGTCAGACATAAAGCCTGGTATGAGCGATAAGCATCTAAACAGAATAATAACAGGTATACTAAACCATACCTGAACCTGGACCTGCAACCAAAGAGTTAGTACTACATACCGCACAATACTCTAAGGTGCCATAACAAGTAGTGTAAGAATAAGGGGGTGGGGTGTGCATGTCATAATGGTAGCAAACAAACCATCCATAGCAATCATCCTTACATCTCTCACTCAGTGCGTAAAGCATACTGTATCTACCACTTTGGAACACTAGACAAATTGAGGTAAGGACGAATCCCGACTTGTAGAAACCCTGCTATGACCAAGCTAAACACATGGAGTCATGACCAAACATTTCAATGACCCACTTCACTGGTCGTAGCCCTTGGTTCTACCGATGCCATAATGGCCCTGAATCCGCCTTCATACCTCCTATCATAGTGGTCTAAAGCTATAGACACCGATAACCCCTTGGTACGCGCCCCGCAGCAAAACCCAACCATGAAGCGAACTCGTTGATTCCCGTCTGAATCTTGAGCCCTAACTTCTCATTTGGACTTCCTTTGCATCTCGGGTTATTGGTCAATACTGGGTCGGGTCGGTTCTCCTTCTAGCCATCGGTTCAGGTCGGGTCCTCTACTTCAGGTCGGTTCGTAGTCTTCTCCTGTAGCGGTTCGGTTCGGGTCCACAGCGTCGCATCAGTTCGGGTCGGTTATTCCACTTCGGGTCGGGTCGGGTGTCCTCCCTTCCAGTTCATGCTTCCGCTCCGATCCGCTCCCTCGTTTCTTCACGTATTCCGATCCGATCCCTCCTTGCCATCTGATCCGCGTGGCCTTCCCTCTTGCTAGTTCTCCCAAGTGTTTACTTCCGATCCGAGCCCTGCGTCTCCAAGTCGATTCGATCCCCAGCTTAACCAACATGGCCTTCCATTTTGCCAAGTCTCTTTTGTGCCAGACTCCGGTTCGGGTCGGGTTTCTTGCCCAGTTCACATATCCGATCCGAGCCCACATCCGATCCGATCCGAAACCCTGCACAACTTTCTGCAACTTTTTCCAACAACTTGTTTACGCCATTCGACGACGTTTTCGACAAATCTAACACTTCTAATCAATCATAAAACACACCATAGAGTCATAGCAACACGTAATAGCAACCACAAACAGCAAACAACAATTCAAATGAATCAAAATGGATCAAAAGTGGCTAAAACCTCACATTTTCCCATAGTCCCTCTTAATCATGTTTGAGCACATACTTAGTATAACTTAATCAAATCGTCTAAATTTTCTAACAAAGGCATGAAATATTATTTAAGAATTTCTAAACATTTTTCCAGAATTTATTAGTGTATAAATTCGCTAATCTTCACTAATTACCCTTAATTACCGTAATTAGTGCAAAAACTATGCAAATCACTCACCTTGACAACAAAATAAAACACCAAATCTGAAATAATCTCTGTTTGGGTCGAATTCCTATGTATGGTAGCAGCTCCAACCTTGCTCTGTTGCTATTTGGCCTTGTTTTGATGTAGTTTAGGCTTAATCTTCACTAAAAATGTGTTTTGGAGTGGTTTTAGAGGATGGAAGCCATTACTAGGGTCTCAAGAAGATTTGTGGCAGCTCAAAACTGAAATGGAAGTGATTTCCTAACCCTAATCAGTCCTCCTATACCTCTAAACCCGAAATTCCCCTCTGGGCCTAGCTGCTAATCACCCGGTTAAGCCCAATTAAGCTGTTTTTCACCATCTGAAACTTGTTTCAGCCATATCTCCCAAACGGTGAGTCCGTTTGGCTAATGTGATCACTCTACGGAGAGAAACCATCATCCGGAGCCAATGGAAGTGGTTTCAGGTCAAAATTCCTTTCCAGTCAAAAGTTATGGCCAAAACAGTGCTAAATAGGGGTAAAATGGTCATTTAAAAATCGGGAAAAATCATGAACATGGGAAATGACCCCAATAGTCGTCTCCCAAAGTTACATGACCATACGACTTCGTATGTGAAAGAAATAAATATTCTACGATCCTATGATGCGTAGAATACGGGTCGTTACACTTGTGAATGGATGTATATCTGACATTGGATTTCATTCTGTGTTGATTGATTTCTATTAAATATATCTCTTTTGGTGACAGATAATTTATTCTCTTACTTAACACCCTTCTCTGAGACGTATGGGCTTAGAAGTTATATATTGATAGACATCAACATATGGCGTGAATTGTCAATGTGTCATGCTAAGATGCAAATGATCAAGTCTTTTGTTGAAAAGCAGAGTCTTGTGGATGATGATCAAAGCACAACTTTAATTAGCATAGCTTTGTGTATAACGTTAATTCGCGAGCCTCACACCGCGGTATGAGTCTAAAACGGGATCGTGACTGCAAGGAGTGCATGCGTTTCTTTCTAGCTAGAAGTGGTGTCATGGTATGGAGCCCAGACATTTTTACCTATGTAGATGATGGATTGCGAGGCGCCTCGGATTGATTCTGTGACAACCCCAAACTCTCGTAGTACGAAAGTAAGGATAATCATTGGAATATAACACATAACAATAACAACAAAAATATAGAATTACAACAGATAATGTATATCAAATTACACTGGGAATAATATATCATCAGAGTTACACAATATAATAGGATCATACTTAGTACATAATACAGTTTTCAACTTAATATAAAATGTCTGCAGCGGAATCAAACATAATATACTAAATGAAGTCTGAACAGCATAATAGAGATGATAAGATCCATCTTCAGCTCCATAGCTATCCAGGATGAGTCTGCTAAAACCTGTATACAAGGCTGCCCATGTGGAAAAGAGGGCACCCGAGTTTGCAAAGTGAAACAAACTACGAGTCAGTCATAGGACTGGTATGAGAAATCTTCTATAACCTATTTAATAATAAGGCTAATCACAGGACCACACCGCTAACACGGAACGGGTTTACTCCATTGGATTGCCAGTGGATAAATAAAGTAAATTGTTAAACAACATAATGCTTTTTAGAAAAATGAAGCCATTATAAGACTCAAGTCCCATCAAACAATGCAACGCAAACCGGAGGATAGAGTTTTACCTTATAATGGTAAAAAATGCTTGATACGATAAATGAATTTGATATTATTATTAGTGTATATAGGTTTCAAAAACATTTCAATCATAGATGGCATAACTACCATATACTATGTCGCCATACTAGTTTTACAATCAAAACCGTATGGTGTCATATTGGAAGTTGGATTTCCATCATGAACCAAGGCAAGGGATCGTCCTTACTGAATTCGAGACAATCTAGCCCATGTCTCAAGAAAGATCTTAGACCCAAGTGAGCCCTTAGGAGCGCCAGGGCCGGTCCACAAATATGTTAGTGGATTAGTAATGCCTGAACAATACGTCTCCCCGCCCTGTGGGGCGTAAAATAAAGCAACTAAGGACTCAAATCCTAGGTACCTTGCTTTCCATCATCCATATAAGTGAAAATATATGGGCTTGTAAAACCCAGACACCACTTCTAGCTAGAAAGAAACGCATGTTCTCCCTGGGGTCCTTCTCCCATTTCTGGTTCATACCGGGGTGTGAGGCTCGCGAAGTAACGCTATACACAAAGTTTTTTTGAGCAAAAAATGTGTGGTCTTCCTAGGGGAAGAGAGCACACATATATATAATAAAAAATAGAATGGTACAAGTAACCAAATACATACACCAAAAAATACAGACCCAAAAACAAGAGACTCAAAAAGGAATGTAAGGGAGAATAGATAGATGAGTTCCGGCAAGGCCACCACCCATCATACTTCGTTATCGAATTCCGACAAGGCCAGCACCCGATAAGAAGTATATCTACTCCCATACATACAATAAACTAAAAAAAACAAATGGTGTAATAGATCACCAAAAAATACAGACCCTCCTACTCCTCACACACCAATATATCCAAAGCAAGCCAAAAATGATCAATCCAAAGCAGCAAAACCCAAAAGCTCCACAACTTCATCTACAATCTGTAATCTGAAAAACTGACACAAAAATCATCAGTAACTTACACATATATATGAATATATGCCTATATATATATGTCTTAATATATATACATGTATACATGTGTATATATATATCTATGTAAGAAATATATATATATATACACTAATATGCAGGCATATAAGTATAGGCAAATATCCATATATATATGCATAAGGATAAGGACATAAGAACAAACAATCAAGAGAAAAGATCTAACCCCTATAACAAAGATCAACAACCCAGACGAGGTCTATTGCATCTAAAATAACTATTAATACGAATGAATAAACTTAGGTTAAATCTAACCTTAGACAAAAAACACCCAAATTGCAATTCACCAAATAGTTTATAGTGCGAATTAGACATCCAAAACAGACAGAAATTTACTATGTTTATAATTAAATTATCAGAAGGCACAGAAATTGAATGAAATATCCTCTGATTCCTCTCAACCCAAATGAACCAACTTATGAATATTACTAAGGAATCCATTATGTATTTCTGCCTGGAATTATAACGTAATCTATGACAGTTCCAATAATCGATACAACTACTAAAGGAATTAAAACAATCAAAAGTAAAAATCCTAATAATCATGTTGAAAATAGAAAAGGTAAAATGACAAGAGAAAAATAAGTGATCGACATCCTCCTCTCCAGTATTACAAAAACAACACTTTATATCAAAAATAACATTCTTTCTTTTTAAAAGCTCAATCGTATTGAGCTTCTTATGAATGATCAACCACATTAGAAACTTAGCTTTAGGTGAAGAATTAGACTTCCATAGAAATTTAAAAGGATATAATGAAACACCAGAAAAATTAATAAAACTATACATAGAATTAACAGTATACACTAAACTCTTATCTATACCCCAGCTAATAGTATCACCATACTCATCCAAATGGTATAAAGCTAGCTTAGCTTTAAGCAAAACCAATTGTCTTAATAAATCTTCTTCTAAAATATTATCAAAGGAGAACTCCCACGGGGGGTCTAAATCAGCTTTGTAAACATCCATAATTAAAGCGTTCTTAAATCTACTAATATTAAAAAGCTTACTAAATTCAATTTTTAGTGGCACACTAGAAATCCAAGCATCGTGCCAAAAATAAGTAAGATTACCTGAATGAACTAACACTTTACATCCTAAATTAAAAAAGTCAAAGCAATTCAAAACCGACTTCCAAAAGTGAGATAAATTATTATCCCAAACACCACTATTTCCAATAAAGAACTCCCCTCTTGAATAATAAGCTTTAGAAACGATAAACTTCCAAGAAGCCTTCACTTCTGGACATCTATATTTCCATAACCATTTAGCAAGCAGTGAGGAGTTAAAATTATGTAAATTTATGATCCCCAAACCCCCCTCTTTCTTGGATTTACAACACATGTCCCAATTAACTAGACATTTATAACCTCTACAACTAGAATCACCATTCCAAAGGAAGTTTCGCCTAATCCTATCAATCTTCTCGATGACCCATTTAGGGAATCGATGAACAACCATCCAATAAGAGGGAATAGCTGATAGAACCGAATTAACAAGTACTAACCTACCTGCTCTAGACAGAAATCTATTGTTCCAGCTAGATAATTTATTATTAATCTTATCAATGATGACTATCCAATCTTCCTTCTTAAGCTTTGAAGGACTTATCTTAAAACCTAAATAATCAAAAGGAAATTTCATAATCGAACAATTCAAAGTGCTAGCCACCAAAGTCTCAATATTGTTAAAATAATTAAGAACCATCACTGCACTCTTATCAAAATTAATTCTTAGACCAGATAACATCTCAAAACAGTAAAGGATAAATTTAAGAGCAATAATATGCTCAGGCAAATGAGAAGAAAATAGCAAAGTATCATCCGCAAATTGAAGGATCGATAATTCATTATTAAATTCCTCATTTCCAACACTACCTAGAACACCTAAACTCCCAGCTCTCTTAATAATTTTTGAGAAGACATCAACCGCTAAATTAAACAGAAAAGGCGATAAGGGGTCGCCTTGTCTACGTCCTCTCTTGGATTGTATCTTCTTACCCATTACCCCATTAACAACAATGTTGGAACAACCAGACCTAAGTAATAACAAGATCCAGTTATTCCATCTAACACTAAAACCCCTAGCAAGATATAATTCACATATAAAGTCCCAATCAATTGAATCAAATGCCTTATCAAAGTCTAGCTTCAAGATGACACATGTTATATTGTTCTTACAACAGACATTAATATATTCCTGCACCGCTGCCACACCATCTACTATATTCCTACCTTTAATAAAAGCTGTTAGGGAGCAATCGATAAGGTCATTCATCTTGCTACTCAACCTATTCGCTAAAACTTTAGAAATGATCTTGACAGAAACGTTAATAAGAGAGATAGGCCTAAAATCCTTAAGAGAATTAGCCCTCTCTCTCTCTTATGAATAAGTATGACATTGGCAAAGTTGAAACTACCTAGACGCAAATCTCCACTATAAAATTCATTAAATAATTCAATAATGTCAAACTTTAATACTTCCCAAAATTGCTTGTAAAAATTAACAGAGAAACCATCAGGTCCAGGAGCTTTGTCACTAGGCATATCGCTGATTGCCTTCCAAATCTCCTACTCTGAAAAAGGTTTGTCCAAATCTACGAGATTGACCCTAGTATCAGAAGGATATAAGTCATTCCATCTGACATTTGTTCTTCTCTTAATCTTAGTATCTAAAATCTGTTTATAATAACTAGTGAAAGCTTCATTTAGATCCTTTTGCATAGTCAGTTCTACATCATTTACAATAATCGAGTGAATCATATTATCACGTCTCCTCTTATTAGCCACACTATGAAAAAACTTAGTGTTATTATCCCCTTCCTTGATCCATTGAATGCGAGACCTTTGCCTCCACATGGTCTCTTCTTCTTCTAAAATCTGTTTGAGATCTCGTCTAAGATTACAGTATCTATCTTTCTCGGTGGAATTAAGAATCATGGACTCACTAATTTTATCTAAATCTAACAGTCCACACATGATCTTATCTTTTCTAAATCTTACATTACCAAAGATAAATTTATTCCAACGCTTAAGGAAAAATCTCAACTTACCTAACTTCGCAACATAAATCTTAGCAGAATTACCTCTATAAATATTATTAAAATAGAACAAGGCCTTCCATTTCATGGAAACAAGATTAGTGAAACTATGATCCAGTAACCACATCTTTTCGAACTTAAAACTACTACTAATAGAAATGTTCGAATTACACGTGAGAATAATAATGCAATGATCAGAATGTAAAAAAGGAAATCCCTTAACTCTACAAATTGAATATCTATCCTCTATCTCAGAACTAATAAAAAATATATCTAATAATGCAAAGGAAGGACTATCACGGACATTCGACCAAGTAAACAATCTATTATCAAGGGGAATCTCAATTAAATTACTGTCTAATATAAAGTCATTGAATTCCTCCATATCAGAGAAATCACCTTCTCGTGGTGATCTCTCTCCTAAAAATCTGGTGACATTAAAGTCCCCCCCCCCCCCACAATCCAAAAATTAGGGGAAATATTCCTAAAACTAGGACACTCATCCCATAGGACTCTCCTTTCCTCTTTTGTGTGGGGACCATACACATTAGTGATGCCCAAAAAAGAATTATCAGAAAGGGATTCTAAAATAATATGTAAAGAATGTAGCTTTGGAAACTCAAGCACCAGTCGGTATTGATTGTCTTTCCAACCAATCATAATTCCTCCGGCAGTACCAACTGCCGGAAGATAAGCCCAGTTACGGAAAAGGGACCCGCCTAGCCTAATATAAAAACTAAAATCTGGACATTCAATTTTAGTCTCTTGAAGTAAAACAATATCAATGTGTTTATCTCTAAAAAAAAAGTCCTAATTTTAGCACATTTTTTAGGTTCATTTAAATCCCTAACATTCCAACTAACAATCCTCATCTACTCAAAGAAGAAACTCTCTCTAGTTCTCTATTTCTAATATACTCTGCACCAATCTCAATATCCAAAAAAATAAAAGCAGTATCATTAGCTAACTGAAATAACTGTCTAGTCGATAGACTACCTAATGCAAAAGGAGTATAATCGCTACCAAAAATCGTAGAAATACCTGAGCCCCGATCCGTACTGCTACTACTAGCATCCGGATTCGAGGTCTTACCTCGTGATGAAGATGAACCATATCTGATCCTAGCACTACGACGAATCAGACCAGAACTGGGAATCTCTCTCCTACGTCTCCCTCTCTTGGACGAAGGAGTGGATACATGTCCTTCGCTGATCTCTGAGCCCAAATCCGAAGCATTCGAACTCTGGGACCTACCACGAAAAGGAGAACTAGATCTGGGTCTCCCGCTTCTAGCTGATGAAATGGGATCCCCCCTGCTCTGTACTAGTGATCCACTAAATACCATCTCTCCAACACTTCTCGAAAAACTAGAATCAACATCAGTATACAAATCCGAGCACCAATGAACATCCTCACATCTATAAAAATTTGCACTCGGTCTCAGGTGCAGGTAAATAAGCTTTATACTCTTCTCGCACAACACAACTGAACAAGATTTATTGTCCTATAAAAAAGTGAATCCATAAGTATTACTGTTTAATACAGATTCAATAACAGCAGTTCCATTAACGCCTGAATCCACAACCTCGCTGGCCAACAAAAAAGCATCTGAACCAGACACACTAAATTTTTTTACCACCTCACCGTAGTGTCCTTCCTACATACCCACCCATTCATCACAATTGAGATCATTACCCAACCGTTTACCATCCACGAAATCAGCTTAACCACCAGATCCCCTATCATTGTTCTCATGAACCACCTTCCTTTTGACCCTTCCACATTTGACCCTTCCAACTCTGAGTCCCCTCTTCGGCATAATGTACGACGAAACAACCTCTTCATTAGAGTCAACCATCCCCACCAATCTAGTGTTCAAACTATCATCGCAACTCTTCAGCAGATCGAAACTATTCGAGAGTAAAACATCATTTGCCACAAAACAGTTCCTCTGCTCCACCAAACTCGAGTTCTTTAGCATATCAAAACTATTTGACAGTAAAACATCATCAGTCACAAAACAGTTCCTCTGCTCAACCACACATGCCCCAATTTCAGCTTCGTTCTCAATGGCACTCACAACAACATAGTCCCCCATGTCCTCTACAACAACATTAGACATCCCTTTTCTATCCTTTACATTAATGTCCGTCTTACCACCCTTAGAACCATCAATAAAAACTCCATTAAACCAATCATCTTCGTCAAGTCCCGTGCATTGCAAAACATAAGGATCCAATAACATCTGATCATTCGACAGAGGACAATAACAGCCAGAGTTAACCATCACCTCACCTTCAAAACAATCCCCACCAATATCAGCCAAAACTGAATTAGTTTCCACCTCTTTTGTCAACCCAGTTGTGACTTGAATACTACTTTCGGCATTGAACTTTAGATCCGCTTCCCTAAACTCACAATTTATAGCAGTGTTCAAAGTATCAAAATGATCTAGAATCTTATCCAAACATCTAAGTGCCATCCTCTTATTCCCTGACGTCGAATCTGTGTAAAATTTTCTTAACTTCACTAGATTCAAACAAAATGCGAAGGCATGTTCCTTCCTTGTCTTTGGATAAGGTAATGGGGGATGCACTTTTGCAATATCAACACACTTGTTCCATAAAATCCCGTCCACCAGACCTTCTAAACTCCACCCCAACAACAAAATCAGGTAAGCTCTTTCATTCTCACTAATTGTATAATCCAGTGAATACAAGTCTATCAAGTCAGTCATACACAGGCATATCATCAAACAATTGTGGTGCAACAGCTCCTTCACAGTTTTTCCTGAGAACCTTACTGGACAACTAAATTTGTGATGCCCCACTCCTCCACAATTAAAACATCGTAATCCATTTCTACATTCCTTCGCTGTATGATATATATCACCACATTTAAAACAAAAACATTCACCCACTTTTTTCTTTGAACGCAAATCTTTAGATATTGTCGAATTCCATATGGGCATACCAGTCAATGGCTGCCTAATCACGTCCGCAAAGGAACGAGGTTGATGTATATTATTATGATTCACCTCTTCCCTTACCTTATCACACTGTCTGAATGTCAAATTTAGTCTGCCCTCTTTCATATTGGTCCTCTTCTTCAGCATCTCCGGAGCCGAATCTTTGCGTATACCCGAACCTAGGATTTGGTAATACGCTTCTTGTCTTTGAATCCTCCAAGAACTTGGTGGAATCGAGCAATTGCCACTTTTATGACCTAATTGACCACAATTGAAACATCCAATTTGGAATCCACAGTTCCTCGTTAGATGATTACCTTCTCCACAACGAAAACAACGCTTCTGAAAACGGATAGAAACCAGATCTGGACAAGAGGTAAAACTCGCCTTTTTCCCCTTCACTTTTGACGAGAAAGATATCGGATTTCGGCTAGATCCATTAATCGAAGAAGAAGATAATAAAGTTTCCGCCATTCTTGTCCGAAACAAAAAGAAGTCAAATACCGTAAGTCCGTTTTAGCCAAATGAAAGCTCTACCTGAAGCAAATTCAGAGTACGCTATACACAAAGTTATGCTAAAATAAAGTTGTTCTTTGATCATCAACCACAAGGCTCTGCTTTTCAACAATAAGCCTTGATCATTTGCATCTTGGCATGCCACACTGACAATTCACGCCATGCGACTGATGTCTACCAATATATAACCTCTGAGCTCGTACGTCTCAGAGAAGGGTGTTAAGCAAGAGAATAAATTCTCCGCCACCAAACAGATATATATTAAATAGAAATCAACCAGCACAGAATAAAATCCAATGTCAGACATACATCCATTTACAAGTCCGTTCTATGTCTGAACGAAACCGGAGACATCTTATTCCTCGTCCCATATGTCTAATACGGAAGAGAGGCTCTCGTATATCCTGACAATCAACAAGTACGTCCGGACAACTACCACTGTAACCCTCTCAAGGCAGCAAATCCAGTCAAAGGCATTAGTAATTATCCATTCGATGTGAAGATCGCCGGTCTTCAATCACCATCTTTAAATCTTCGACTTCCAATCATCTTATAATTATTTGAAATGAGATTTAACTCAGACTTCTCAAATAATTTTCGAATATATATAATTTAAATCATTTCTTTTCATTCCATATCATTTATAATTTTTTATAATGATTTATCGCTATTTTTATTTATTTTAAAATAGCCGTTTTCAATTTAACGACGCTTCTGGTCATTACATGGCCCTGGCGCTGTTTTCACCAAAATTTGATTTACACATTTCTCAAAATCTAACCGTTGGATTTTAGCAAACTTTATATCGTTGGAAAGATCTTTCCAAAACAAACCCAACGGTTCCAGTTTTGGGAAAATCCAACTGTCGGATCTCTCGTATAATCGTTTGAAGTTACGATTTCAAATCGCGAACTGCAGTAGCGCGATTCGTTTTATTTAGAAAATTCGTCAATGAAAACCAACACAAATTTATTTAAGACATCACGAAGTACTCTGTTCATTAGATCGACAACATAAGCTGGAGCGTTGCATAAGCCGAACAGCATTACTAACCATTCATAAAATATGTCTGGACCTCTGAAAGTTGTCAAAGGAACACATTCTTCGGCAATCCGCAATTGATGGAAATCTGTATCTAGGTCCATTTTAGAAAATACTTTAGCTCCATTCAAACGATCCAATAAATCATCTATACGGGGCAATGGGTATTTATTCTTCAGTGTCTGCTTGTTTAAATCTCAGTAATCCACACACAGTCTGAGATTACCACAGGAACAAACACTACTGCTGCACCCCAACTTGAAAAGCTAGGCCTGATCAGACCTTTCCATAAAAATTGTCTAGTTTGATTGCCCAACTCTTCTTTCTCTTTCCATGTCATTCTTCGAATAGGACGCACGACTGGCCTTGCATTCAGAACTAGATCAATCCTGAAGTCAATTTATCTTCACGGAGGTAAGCTATCAACTTCTTCGAACACATCCGCATAATTTTTGATGACAGGGATATCTTCAATAGCAGCAGGAGAAGCATCAAGAGCAGACCAAAATTCTTTTCTATCTGAATTCAGTCCTATGCATGGTATCGTTATAAATTTTTTATACTTGGTCTTCGCCTTAACGATTCTTTCTGCACATTTAACCTCGGCTTCATATTTGGTTAACCAGTCCAGCCAAAGAATGATGTCAAATTCAGGGAAATCCATGACGATTAAATTAAAAGAAAACTAGTAACGGAAAAAGGAAATAGACACTCTACAATACACACTGAGAATAAGAGAACCTCCTATCGTGTTATGAACTCTAACTGATTCCTTAAGGTTCCTTAGTTTTAATTTCAACTTCTTAACTGTATGGCTTGAGATAAAGCTTTATGACGCGCCTGTATCAAACAATACTTTAACTGGAATATTGTTGATAGTGAGAGTGCCTTCCAAAACATCTGGCCTTTTCTGGCTAGTTGAGGATGTTGGAGCTTCTGTTATTTCATTTACATGAGCTACTATAGTCTCCTTTGATAGCTGGCAATTCTTCGCAATATGACCAGACTGGTGGCACTTATGGCATTTTCTACTCTCTTGCAACTTCTTATTGGATTTGGATTCAACATTCCTTTTCCTCTTCGAAGATTTGCAATTCCTCAGCAAATGCCCTGGCTTATTACAGTTATTGCATATGGCGGTCATTGACGGTTCTTCTTTAGATTCAACCCTTGTCTTATCAGCTTTAGGCTTCTTACTGACCTCAAGCTTTGTGCTTGCCTCTGGGCTATCAGTTTCAAACTTCCTTTTGCTGCTAGAGTTGCCTTCTTCTTCATCTTCCTAACCATGTTGTTTATCATTATACTCACAGCGAAAAGCCATTTGTATCATTTCAGAGAATGGGAGATTCACATGAGCAAGTACTCTGCCTTCGTATTTCTTTTAAAATCCTTTGATAAATCTCAGATTCTTCCTTACAGGATCTTGAATTAGTTCTGGGGCAAAGCGAGAAAGTTCATTGAATTTATTCTGATATTCTTGGATGGTCATATCTCCTTGTTTCAGATTGTAAAACTCATCATATAGTCGCTCAGTTGCTTCTGGAGGAATAAATCTTTCTTTGAAGATTTCTTTAAATCTATCCCAAGTAATATTACCTTCTGGATTTTCCTCAGTAACAGTTTCCCAGCAGATTAGAGCTTCGTCTTTGAGTACCCAAGATGCCAGTAATCTTTTCTGATCATCTATCAGTTTTAAGCCTCCAAAAATCCTCTTAGTAGAACGCATCCATGCCTGTGTTTCAATCACGGATTCTTTGCCCGAGAATTGTACTCCACCCTGATTTCGATACTTCATCACTAGAGCTTCTAGGTCGGGTTCTGGTTGTGGGAGCACGATCGGATCATTAGATCGGTGAACCATAGAATTACTTCTTTTGTTTCTGCCACTCATTTTCTACTATGTCTGCAAATAGCAGACAAAGAGTTAGGCCAACAGAATAGATATTGTAAAGCATAGAGATATATTTAAATGTAAATGAATCTATGGGTGTGTATTTTATTCTTATGTACTCACTCTAGGACATTACTAGTCCTATCTATAATGAGTTATTCATTATAGAATATTGCTGATTCTACTTCTGTCTGGTTCATTTATTTGTTATATTCCGAGCTAAGTTTAACCAAAGCTCTGATACCAACTGTGACAACCCCAAACTCCCGTAGTACGAAAGCAAGGATAATCATTGGAATATAACACATAACAATAACAGCAGAACAGAAATATAGAATTACAACAGATAATGTATATCAAATTACACTGGGAATAATATATCATCAGAGTTACATAGCATAATAGGATCATACATAGTACATAATACAATTTTCAACTTAATATAAAATGTTTGCAGCGGAATCAAACATAATATACTAAATGAAGTATGAACAACATAATAGAGATGATAAGATCCATCTTCAGCTCCATAGCTATCCAGGATGAGTCTGCTAAAACCTGTTTACAAGGCTGCCCGTGTGGAAAAGAGGGCACCCGAGTTTGCAAAGTGAAACAAACTACGAGTCAGTCATAGGACTGGTATGAGAAATCTTCTATAACCTATTTAATAATAAGGCTAATCACAGGACCACGCCGCTAACGCCGAACGGGTTTACTCCATTGGATTGCCAATGCATAAATAAAATAAATCGTTAAACAACCCAATGCTTTTTGGAAAAATGAAACCATTATAATACTCAAGTCCCATCACACAATGCAACGCAAACCGGAGGATAGAGTTTTACCTTATAATGGTAAAAAATGCTTGATATGATAAATGGATTTGATATTATTATTAGTGCATATATGTTTCAAAAACATTTCAATCATAATGTATTAATCATAGATGGCATAGCCACCATATACTATGTTGCCATACTAGTTTTACAATTGTAACACCCCACCTCAGCTAGGGTCACTCGCAAAGGGAATGCACTAGGTTTGGTGAAGCATTATCGAGGTAAACATGCACAGAAATATTACAAGACAGAACATATATAAAACATCGGAAGTAAAACAAACTTCATTACATTATAAAATAAGGTCTAAAGCCTTTTACATCAGAATACATCAAAACCTGCCTTGCAATAGTAAAGAAGCATAAAACCTTTTCACAAATTATTCCCCAAAATAAAGCGGTGAAGCAGCCATAGCCAAGAGAAGACCAAGCTATACATGATGACCTTCAAGCATATGAGGTCTGAACTAAACAACATCATTTCCTCCCTGAAAAACCTGGGGGGGGGGAACGGAAGACAAAGAGGCGAAACAAAACGGGGTCAGTCATAAAGACTAGTAAGTCCTATCTACTTCCAGTATAAAAACAGGTAAAGATAACATGACATGCATAAACTGAAAGTAAACGTAAGGATGATGACAAGGTAGATAAGCCAAACCAAGATAACTGGATGAACTACTGTAGCAAGATAGGCTAAGGTATCATGATAAACTATATGTCAAGATAAATCAAGGTATCACATCGTCAGGTTTCTATCAAGTATACTATCCCAAGGTATCTATCATGTATAACATCCCACGGTATCTATCGTGTATAACATCCCAAGGTATTTATCATGTATATTTGCTCTGCACCTCTCGTACTAGTATCCCAACCCGCGTCATGTGCTAACTATGAATGTCCCTTGCCCAATGTCATGTAATGGTCCATGTCAACCTAATATATAGCATATGTAGGTTTTTCCCAACTCGTATGTTTCTTTCCATGTATTAGTTCAGTCCTTTGCCGTAGGCCGTACGGGCTTTCCCATGTAAATCCATACTACCTCAACGTAGTACCATTTTATCCTTGAAGTTGTTTTGGACTTCCACCCTTGATCTAGTTATGTTTTCTTACTATGAGCTATCGCGTGTTCACTTAGGATTTATGCCACCTAGGACCACTAGGGATTATGCTACCTAATGAATGTTTCCGTGTCTCGGTTTGGGTTCAAGCCACCTAGGGCCACTAGGGATTATGCCACCCGTCAACCGCGCCCTTTATCCCGCGTATGTATCGTGAATTGTTTTCCATGTCTAGACGCACATGTTCCTCAATGTGCCATCTGAGTTCCGTGCCAGGGCAAATCAAGAAATATGAAACTCGGTCGGGAGCTTTGAGTAGTCTGCTGATGCAGATATCAAGGTCTGTTTTTGTACTCGTGGCTATGGTCCCTCGTGACCCCTCCCTCAACTACTGAAAGGCAATCCAAGAAAAATCATGTATGAGAACCACATCCCGGCCCCACTACAGCCCCACTTTCCTATGGGCCAACCTCATCCATGACTCGATAGCAAGAACATGGTCTGTTGGGGGTTCCCTGCCTTTCCGTTCGTACACGATTGACTAAAGATGGTAGGTAGTCGGCGACGTGCTATCCAGGGCAAAAACAAGTATCGTCGACTCCACGCTAATCCACCCCAGTCTTTAGGTCGCTCGCATAGCAACCAAGGCATACTCTTGGCTCTTCTATCGCAGACCTTAACCTCTGTGAGGCCGGGTTTCGTGGACCATCTGCCACCTCACAGAGGGATACCAAGAGTACCCTCACGTCCCCCCGAAGCTACCGCTTCGTCACCCAGTTCGTTGGAGCCTTTATCTAAGTCAGATAATTTGCTCCTCCTCGTGTTTTAAGCGATGACCTACCGTACCGGGTTACTCATCTATTCATGAACTAGTCCCATGTCCTTGGCTAAGAATTATTACCTAGTTATACTTAACTAAGGTTTACCATTTAGCTTCATTTCCCCGTTACCCTTGATTAACTACGATTTCCTACCTAGTTCCTCTACTAGGGTTTTGCCTATTGGGTTAAGTGTTGTTATTCAAGTTCATGGCTTAGCCCGCCTATGAATCATGTCAAGATTGGCTAAGTATTCAAGTCCAAGACCTAGCCCTACAAGTTGGTTAAGTATACCAAGAAGCTCATGACTTAACCTTATTCAATCAAGTCAATTTGGTTAAGTACTTGTTTATCTGAACCCTATCAGGTTATCGTGTTAGATTAGTTAAGCACAGATTATCTTAACTTCATCGGATTATCGAGTCGGATTGGTTAAGTATAGGTTAACTTAACCCCATCCACTAATCGTATTGTAATGGTTTAAGTATATTTAAAAGGTCTTATGACTTAACCCTATCAGGTCCGCATATTAGATTGGTTAAGTATAGGTTACTTAACCTCATCAAATCATCATGTATAATTAGTTAAGTATAGGTTACTTAACCCCATTAAATTATCTTATTAAGTTGGTTAAGTATTGGCTACTTAACCCCATTGAATTACCAAGTTTAGATTGGTTAAGTGTTTAATTTAACCCCATCGAAGTACCGTGTTTAGATTAGTTAAGTGTAGGTTACTTAACCCCATCTAATTACCGTATTTAGATTAGTTAAGTCTAAATTACTTAACCCCATCTAATTACCAAGTCGGATTAGTTAAGCGTGAATTACTTAACCCCATCCCCTAATTGTCTTGTATGGTTAAGTGTCATTAAGAAATCAAGCCCGGTCCCACTTAACCTACCCATTCGTGTCATATCGGTTAAGTGTCATTAGTCAAATTTACTTAACCTTATCATATGGCATTAATTTAATTAATGCACTCTCAACCTCTCACATTAGACCTTGTTGTGGTTACTAGTTAAGCCGGGCGGGTCCGGGTAGTTTTACACCACAACCTAGTCTAACCTCGGGTCTTAAGCGCGACATGACCAACTTCTCACATTGGATCCTATTGTTTGTAGCCACTAGTTAAGCCGGGCGGGTCCGGGTAGATTTATGCTACAAACTCAACCCAACCTCGAGTTGGCCACTTTCATGTTTGGTCTAGTGTTATATTACACTTACAACCCCCGTTTCTAGTTTCAAGTCCCATGTTTTCCCACGTGTCATGACCATATTTAAATGTATCATGAATGTCATGTTCTCATGTAAACCCCATGTCAAGTTTTCCATGTCATACCCACGTTTTTCCTAAACTACCCAAACGTATTTCCAACCCAAATGGAAGCGAGTCACATAGTAGGGTATTATGTCAACATATTGGCCACAAGCATGCATAGTTTCATAAGGGAATTTGGCCACAAACATGCATAGCATCATAAGGGAATTTGGCCACAAACATGCATAGCATCATAAGGGAATTGGGCCACAAACATGTATAGTATCATAAGGGAATTTGGCCACAAACATGCATAGTATCATTAGTGAATTTGGGTTCATTTACATGCATAAGCCCCAAAGTCAAGTCTTTGCCCATGTTTCACAAGTCAAGGGGTTCCCAAAGGTTCATGCTAACATTCCATAGATAAAGATTCAAACTTGCAAGATATACTAGATTAAACATAACATGAATGGCGTGATTAAGTCGCTACAACTTAGCCCAAAGTCATAGGTTCAAGCAAAAGAGACATGACAAGGTTCATATAGGCTAGCATACTTATATTTCATCTCATTTTATCCCATGTCACATTAGAACCACCGTTAGAATCTACAAGTAGCTAGAACTTACATAGCGAGGCTTAGGAAAGGATCATGCATCATCTTGGCGAAGAAAGGTGGCTCCTTTGTCGAAGAATCGTCATGGAATTTGCGTAGCAACGCTGATCCCTCCTCGATTTGGTGTAGAAAGCTTGCACCTTTTGATTTGAACCCGATTTGAATGCATAGTCTCTAGGAATTGGAGATGGAGGCCATGATCACTTGGCATTTGGACAGGACTTCGTGGCATGAGTGATTTGTGAGGGTTTAGGGTAGGCTTAGGGGTCTTTTTATAGAGATTAGGAGTAGTTTAGGCCGTAGGATAAACCCTAGGATAGATCTGAATCGTCAAAATCCGTCACAAGCCTCCAAAACCGAGCCAACATGACAAGCAGGTGCACCAGGTCGGGGTTCTACAGAGGGGGGGGGTCGACCCAGGGGTCGACACCCATGTCGACCCCCTGGAGAGGGGTCGACCCAGGGGTCGACACCCTGTGTGTCTGGCGGGAATTTTCCCGCCTTCTCTTTCTGGGCTGAATTTCAAATCTGTTTTCGGATTTGAATTTTCGTGAAACTTCGTTGGGCCATAACTTGGTCATACGGACTCCTTTTTTCGAAAACTCGGACTCTATTTCGCGTATTTTTACGAGACGAACGCAATGGCACAGCCCATTTCCCTTGATTCAAATTTTAAAATTTAATTCTGCCTTGATTCTTGATTATAACACGTTATTAAAATTCGGGTTGTTACAACAATCAAAACCGTATGGTGTCGTATTGGAATTTGGATTCCATCATGAACCAAGGCAAGAGATCATCCTTACCGAATTTGAGACAATCTAGCCCATGTCTTAGGACTCAGACTCAGGTGAGCCCTTAGGAGCGCCAGGGCCGGTCCACAAATATGATAGTGGATTAGTAATGCCTGAACAATACGTCTCCCCGCCCTATTGGGTGTAAGATAAAGCCACTAGGGACTCAAATACGAGGTACCTCTCTTTCCATTTTCCACATAAGTAAAAATATCTGGGCTTATAAAACCTAGACACCGCTTCTAGCTAGAAAGAAACGCATATTCTCCCTGGGTCCTTCTCACGTTTCTGGTTCATACCGGAGTGTGAGGCTCGCGAAGTAACGCTATACACAAGGTTATGCTAGAATAAAGCTGTGCTTTGATCATCAACCACAAGGCTCTGCTTTTTAACAATAAGGCTTGATCATTTGTATCTTGGCATGCCACACTGACAATTCACACCATGCAACTGATGTCTACCAATATATAACCTCTGAGCTCGTACATCTCAGAGAAGGGTGTTAAGTAAGAGAATAAAATCTCCACCACCAAACAAATATACATTAAATAGAAATCAATCAGCATAGAATAAAATCCAACGTCAGACATACATCCATTTACAAGTCCGTTTTGGGTCTGAACGAAACCGGAGATACCTTATTCCTCGTCCCATATGTCTAATACGGAAGAGAGGCTCTCGTATACCCGGACAATCAACAAGTACGTCCGGACAACTACCACTATAACCCTCTTAAGGCAGCAACTCCAATCCAAGGCATCAGTAGTTATCCATTCGATGTGAAGATCGTCGGTCTTTAATCACCATCTTCAAATCTTTGACTTCCAATCGTCTTATAATTATTTGAAATGAGATTTAACTCAGAATTTTCAAATAATTTTCAAATATATATAATTTAAATCAATTCTTTTCATTCTATATCGTTTATAATATTTTATAACGATTTATCACTATTTTTATTTATTTAAAAGTAGTCATTTTCAATTTAACGACGCTTCGGGTCATTACATGGCCCTAGCACTGTTTTCACCAAAATTTAATTTATACATTTCTCAAAATCTAACCATTGGATATTAGCAAACTTATATCGTTGGAAAGATCTTTCCAAAACGAACCCAACGGTTCCAGTTTTGGGAAAATCCGATGGTTGGATCTCTCGGTATAATCGTTTGAAGTTACGATTTCAAATCGCGAACTACAACAGCGCGATTTGTTTTATTTTAATTTATATATATATATGTATATATATATATATATATAAATTAATATATATATACATGTATATATATATAAATTAATTCGTTCAATGATTTCAAACCATTTTCAATTCAACATTGATTTCTTTTATATATGAAATCATATATTACATTAAAAATGAAATTTTTAATGTTAATACAATTTCTTCCAACATTGATTATTTTATATGATTCATATATTACATAAAAATGTAATTTATTTTATCATTCATCTATTACATTAAAATTGTAATCTTTTTATTTATCCCTTTATTACATTGAAAAATGTAATCCTATATTTCAATATATTGTTACATTGAAAAATGTAAACTTTTATTTTAGTATATCATTACATTGAAAAATGTAATCTTTTATTTCAATATATTATTACGTTGAAAAATGAAAACTTTTATTTCAATGTATTATTACATTGGAAAATGTAATCTTCTATTCATTCTTTATTTACATTGAAAAAGGTAATTTTTTCATTTCATTCTTGATTTACATTGAAAAATGTAAATTTTCATTTCATTCTTTATTTACAATGAAAAACGTAATTTTTCATTTCATTCTTGATTTACATTGAAAAATGTAATTTTTTTATATAATCTTTTTATTTCATTGAAAAGGTCAAATTTCTGTGTAAACACATTGTATATAGCAATGGTCATTTTTAATGTTTCCATTTACAATAAAATGTAAAATTTCAAGTAGAAGACATTTTATATAACCATGGACATTTTAATGTTTCATTTACATTTAAAATGTAAATTTCAACATCAATACATTTTTATTTTTAATGTTGTATTTTCATTAAAAATGTATAATTCAATATCAATGCATTTCTATGTAACAAATGACTATTTTAATCTTGCATTACATTAAAAATGTATATCTCAGTATAAATACATATTTGTTTAACTAATGATCATTTTCAAAGTTTCATTTATATTAAAAATGTATATTTCAAAGAAAATATATTTTATATAACAACGGACATTTTTAATGTTTCATTTACAATAAAAATGTAAATTCCAAATGTAACTTATTTTATATCACAATGTTTATTTTTAATGTGTCATTTACATTAAAAATGTAAAATCAAATGTAAATTCATTTTTATATCTAAATGTTTATTTTTAATGCCTCATTTACATTAAAAATGTAAAATCAAATGTAAATTCACTTTTATAAAACAAATGACCATTTTTGATTTACAACAAAAATATAGATTTTACGTTGACATATAATGATCATTTTCATATTCATATATATATATATATTATAAATATAATTTTCATATTATTCAAACAATTTATATATTATAACATGAATATTTTATAACACAAGAATATTTCAGAAAATTTCGACAGCATAACGGCAGGGTAATTAAAACCGGAACCGTCCAGATGTACGGCTCCTCGCACTACCTTAGGCCTCGCGGCGTTTACAAGGGGTTTAATTTCCTAATAGAGTTTTCTAGGCAATCTAATGCCACAATATCAACCAATTTTATTTCAACCACAATCAATCACAAAAAAAATCAACCAATTCCACATCACAATACAATCAATTCGTCCATGGTTTGTGGACGACGGATGTCGGGAGTTTCTAAACTCCGTCTGCATCCTAATATAATTCAGAAATCTCACTTTGCTTTTTATTTCTTCTAAAATGGTAGAATGGTCTAAAAATTCTGCGGTCAGTTCTGAAATGTAGATCTCGAATTTACGGTCCCAACGAATCCTGTTTCATCGAATTTCGTTATTGTATGAGCAAGATATGAATTTTTTATTTGATTAATCAGCCTTGCGACGCTTTAAAGTGTTTAAAACCTTCAAATAATATTCAGCCGCATACCTCAACCAATCCTTCAAAACTAGGTCATCGATTTGCAGTCAAACCATGCAACTAAAGGACGATCGGATTCCACCACAGCGGAGAGCTATGAATGGCGCACCCGGCACTGTGTTCCACCTTCCGCTCGACGTCCGCAGGAGTCCACGGCGGCGGCATGAAGATGCTGGCTTTTCGGAGGTGATTCAAGCGAAATACACCATGATAGATTCATAGATCAGAAGATTCTCTACAAAATCTTCTAAAGAAGCACCTAATTTCGTTGAGAGATGGGAGAGAAATCAAGGAGGGATGGAGTGAAGAGCTCTCGTCGTTCGTATGAGAGAGGGATTGGGTTTCTACAGAGAATGAAGTTGGTCAACGCTTCAATTTGATTGGCCCATACTTTATATTTTAATTTTTAATTTACTAAATCGAAAAATTTCCTTTTCTCCATATGAACTCCAATTCAAACCCAACGACTGTCACCCCAACTAAATACCCCCATTCCTGACACAATGAAATATGTTTCGTAAGCCCATTCGACTGTTTCAGTCGGGTATTCTTCAAATTAAAATATAAAACATTCAATTTTAGACTTGAACGTACATTTTAATTTGCCGGGGCCACATACTGATTCTAAAAATTCCCGAAAAATAAATTTAGCTATGTTTTGACAATACGGTCCTAAAAAAATTAATTTCGTTGAATTTGGAGACCGTTTGAAAAATGGTCATTTTCTGGTCGATTGAAATTGACAAAACACATTTTCATTTGCCATGCTCACATATTGATTCCAAAAATTACGATAATTGGGATGCTGCAATAATTTGACATTCTGAATCCAACCACGGTGATTTCGTCGAAAACGGAGGTCGTTTGCAATATGGCTATTTTATACGGGCTATATATTATATTAAATTCCATAGTGAGTATTCTAAATATTCAACTGACCATAACTTTGATTCCCGCTATGAAATTTCAATTTTTCGGATTCATTGAAAAGATATTATTAAACAGATTCTAATGTTTTTCGTTTCACCAAAATCCGATTTATTTTGCATCCTGTACACTCAGTCAAAGTTCAAATTCAAATTTTCAAATTGTCGTGCTATTTATAATTCCTTTTAAAATTAAAATAAATATATTCGTTCTAACTTCAATTTAAATAAATTTTTAATCATTATTATTTAAAATAAATTGTTTTAAATATTCAAAATTAAATAAAATAGCCAAAATAAAAAAAATTAATTTGGCTCTGATTTTCTGGGTTGTTACAGAGAGTCCCTAGTGGCTCTTGATATGGCCGACGTACTGACCATTTTAGAGGTCCGATAGGACCGGGGAATGTGTGTTTAGGAATAACTAATCCATAAAAGTAAGTATGGACCGACCCTGAAGATCCAAGGGTTCGCCAGCGTCCGAGCCCTGAAACATTCGCAAGAGTGTCTCGAAACCAGAAGGAACCATCCCTAGCCTTGACTCATGATGGAAATCCAATTTCCAATACAACATTACAAATTTGATTGTAAAAATAGTATGGTGACATAGTGTATGGTAACTATGCCGTCTAAGATTGATACATTTACGTTGGAAGTGTTTCTAAACATCTATACACTTATAATAATATCAATTGATTTTTGTTTTATACGTATCAAGCATATTTGGCTATTTTAAGGTAAAACTCTATCCTCCGGCACGCGTTACATTATGTGATGGGACCTGAGTCTTATAATAGCTTCATTTTCTAAAAAGCATTGCGTTATCTAAAAATTGTTTTATGGTATTCTTGGGAGGAAACCCGTTCAATGTTATATTGCGTGGTCCCATGATTTCCCAACTTTTAAAGTAAAAATTTATTAACTGTTTATTTCTCACACCAGTCCCATGACTGACTCGGAGTTTATTGTTTCTATCTAAACGCTGGGTGCCCATATTTTCCATACGGGCAGCTAGTAGTTTTGGTTTTGCAGATATTATTTTCGCAGGATCCTGGATCTACAGCTGGAGCTATATTCGAAAAGCTTTGTATCCGTGTATCTCTTTCAGTTATGTTACGAATTATTTTTCCGGTGCTTTGTAATTTAAATATCTGATATTTTTCTGCTGCATATTATTTATTTGTACTCTGATATCTTGTACTCTGATGTAAATTGTTGTAATATCAATGAAATGTTCTATTGTTTGTGTTCTAATGCATCGTTTTCTCAAAGCAATCCGGGCTTTCCCATAAGGGGAAGTTTGGGTTGTTTCAAACATATGATTTAAAAACTATATAAAATAATATAATTGTAAACATACAAAACTTTATAATATATATATATATATATATATATAAAAACATAAGAAACATAGGAAGTATATTTGAAATCATAATTTTAAAATTAAAAATCATTTAGAGAAGAGTTCGAAATCAATTTGAAAATAGTTTAAAATCAATTTAAAAAGAGACAATTTGAAAACAAAGTTTAAGTAATATTCAGAGTTTTGCGTACTAACTAGACTCTATAACTCTGATAATCTTGGACTCTTGATATCTTGATAATCATGAGTCTCGATTCTCCTTTGAAATCTTGAATCTCTTAACTATACAGTCTTCAATATCTATTACCTGCATATAAACCCTGCATATACATATATATATTCTGGATAAAAGTGTTAGTATATATTTTATAATCAATAATGATAATGATTGAAACAAGGTCATTGCCATAAAAACATCATAAACATTCCATTCTCCAACAATCTCCCCCTTTTTGATGATGACAAGCTTGGTTTATAAAATATTGATACCTGATATTACCTGTTAATCTAATTCTTCGATTACTCCCCCTTTCACCACAAGTTCCTTCTAAGTTCCCGTTAAACTATACCTATTTTATAATTTCTCCCCTTTTGTCATCAACAAAAAGTATATCTACCTATATGCCCTCTAAATTTATACCATGAATGATCATAGTGACTAATTCTATATATAACCCCCCTGGATCTATAATTTTCTTAAAACTCCCCCTATATCTATGGCTATACTATTGTAATTCTACTAAGTAAACTATACAAGAGTGTAATAAATACAACCATTGTATATATCAAACAATCAATTCAAATAATATGTACAAAACAATCTTAATCGAACAAAGAATATGCGTATTTATAACAAATACACGAATGTATGTATTTACAACGAATATACTAGTGTATGAATAACTGTAATCCGAATTGATTAGTGTTTCTTAACTATTAGGGATTCGTGAATGGGGATAATAAAGATAGAATTCCCCATTTTGCTCGATCACATTCCCATCTTTGTCAAGACACACTTCTCCGACGCAAATGACTAGATTATCTTCTTCCATCTCTTTGTTTAGTGCCTCTTCTTCTTCTTCTTCCATTTGATTTACTTGATTATCATCGTCAATGATAGTAGGATTAGTGTGATTATCCATCACATATTGTTGTAAATTCCTCATAATCCTTCCTTATTTTTCTTGTTCTCTATTTATCCTTAATTGTAGAAGTCGAATTTTTGTCCTCATTTGCTGCAAATCCTCCATTGATTCTTCTAATTTCATCACTCTTGCTAACGTAGTGCGTTGGAATGGACCTTCGAAGGGTCCAGAAAACGAATTGGGGTTGTTTTGGTTTGTATTATGAGAGGAGGACATTATGTTATTTATTTCAGGGTTTAGTCAGAGAGAAAAAGAAGAGAAGAAATTTCGTAATTAAGAGTTTAAATATAGGTTATAACTACCTTTTGGTGGGAATTAATTATTTTTAAAATAGTTGTTATATGTCGACATGTGATTTTATGTATGTAAACATACATATAAGATTTTGAATTTTTAGAATTTAATTAATATTTTATACTACATTTATATTAATATATTTAGTTACTCTATTTCAGTTAAAGAGAAAATGCCTAATTCTCTACTAAATTTAGTAAATGTTGTTTCATTTAAAGGTTTGGTTAATATATCTGCTATTTGATTTTCTGTTTCTATAAATTCTAGTGAAATATTTTCTTTACTTACATTATCTCTTAGGAAATGATGTCTTATATCAATATGTTTAGTTCTTGAATGATGTATTGGATTCTTAGATATATTTTTTGCGCTTGTATTATCATAGTAGATTGGTTATTTATTTATATTTTATCCGAAATCCTTTAGAGTTTGTTGCATATATATTAATTGTGAACAGGCCAAAGCAGTAGATATATATTCTGCTTCAGTTGTTGATAAAGATATTGTATTTTGTTCTTTACTAAACCAGGAGATGAGAGATGACCTAAGAAGTGACACATTCCACTAATGCATTTATGGTCCGATTTACATCCCGCATAGTCAGCTTAACAATAGGAGATTAAATCAAACGAATCATTTTTAGGATAAAATAATCCAAAATCTAATGTATGTTTTACATATCTTAGAATATGTTTTACGACCTTTAAGTGAGTTTTTTAGGTTGTGAATGATATCTTGCACAGAGACATACACTATGCATTATATCTGGTTTACTAGCGGTTATATATAATAATGATCCTACCATTCCTCTATATAACTTTTGATCGACATCTTTTGATGTATTGTCTTTACGTAGGGCTATATTATTTGCCATAGGGGAAGGTCGTCCATTAGTTGTATTTAAATTTTATTTACTAATTAAATCTCCAACGTATTTTTCTTGATTAATAAATATTCCATTCTTTAGTTGTCTTATTTGTAAGCTTAAAAAAATGTAAGTTCACCCATATGACTCATCTCAAATTCTTGTGTCATAATATCTGATAATTATTTATTCATTTTATTATTTGTTGATCCGAAAATAATATCGTCAACGTAAATTTATACTAATTAAATGTCGTCTTTATTTGTATTATCTGTTTTACCAATTTCAAAGTTAGATTGTCATAAATAAGTTCTTAACCTATCATACTAGGCTCTAGAAGCTTGTTTAAATCCGTATAATGCTTTATTTAATTTATATACGTGGTTCGGAAGTTTTTCGTCTTCAAAAAGAGGAGATTGTTATACATATATGTCTTCTTTAACATATCCAAGTAAAAAGGCACTTTTAACATCCATTTGAAATAGTTTGAAATTATTATGATTAACGTAGGCTAGTAAAGTTCTAGTTGCTTCTAATCTTGCTACGGAAGCGAGAGTTTCATCATAATCTATTCCTTCTTCTTGACTATACCCTTGTGCAACTAATAAAGCTTTATTTCTTACGACCTCACCGCGTTCGTTCATTTCATTTTTATAAACCCATTTATTTTCAATTACAGTCTTATACTTTGGTCTAGGAACAAGTTCCCATACATTATTCCTGGTAAATTGATTCAATTTCTCTTGCATAGCAAGGATCCATGAATCATCGAATGATGCTTCCTTTGGATTCTTAGGTTCAATAGTTCAAATGAAAGCCGAAGTACTTATATTATTTAATTTCTTTCTAGTCCTAATGACAGATTCAATATCCCTTAACATATTTTCTACATGATGATCTCTTAGAAGTCTAATTCTTTTATTCGGTTGATTAATTTCATTATTTATTTCATCGATCTCATTTTCACATTCATCTTCGTTATGTTGTGTTATATTCTTATAATTTTTGTCAAATGATACATTTAATGTCTCTTCTATAGTATTAGTTTTTAAATTAAAAACTCTATATGCTTTACTTCTTTCTGAATATCCAATGAATATTCCTTTATCATATTTAGAGTCGAATTTGTCTAAATTTTCATTAGTGCTAAGAATAAAACATTTACTTCCAAATATTTTAAGATACAATACTTTTGGTCTCTTATTAAATAAAAATTCGTATGGTGTTTTATGATTTAAGGGTCTTATTAAAATTTTATTTAATATATAACAAGTTTTTGCAACTGCCTCAGTCCAAAGATTTCTTAGTAAGTTACTATTTGATAACATGGTTCTAGCACATTCTTGAATTGACCTATTCTTACGTTCAACTACTCCATTTTGTTGAGTCGTTACAGATATAGAAAAATTATGAGTTATCCCTTTTTTATTACAAAAATTTTCAAAAAAAATTTCATTTTGAACTCTCCACTATGAAAACTACGTATCATTTTAATTTTTAAAGATAATAAATTTTGAATTATTTTAGCAAAGGTTTTTAATTGATCAAAGGCATCACTTTTATTTTTAATAAACGGTGTTCTAGTGAATCTAGAGATATCGTCAGTTATAACATAAACATGTCTGTTATGATTTATTGGTTGCATTTGAGATGGACCGAAAAGATCCATGTGAATTAATTTTAACAGTTTTGAGGTTGTAATTTCGTTTTTGATTTAAATAAACTTCTTTTCAATTTTCCAAATTGACAAGGGTCACATAAATTATTACTTTAAATTTCATTTTGGGTAAACCACTAATTGATTCTAATTTTTAAATTCTAGAAATATGTTTAAAATTTGTATGACTGAATCTCTTATGCTAAATCCAAGGGTCACTTGTATTGTCCGTAAGACATAAATTATCGTTATAAATTTTCATACTTAGTATATGAATATTTCTCTTTTTATCTCCTTCGATTATTATTTTTAATTTTTTTTAACTTCTATAAAACATTTATCTTTTTCAAAATTGATTTTATAGTAGTTGACTTATACTTAGTATGTTATGTTTTGAATTCCAAACTAATAAAACATCAAAAATAGTAGGAGTTTCAGAATTAAGGACATTGTTGATGCCAACCACATATCCTTTAGAATTATCACCGAAATTGACCATTCCTCCATCTTCATATACTTGATTGTTTAGTAGTTCTGGATTTTCCGTCATATATCTTGAACAACCACCATCCAATATCCACTTATCCTTTTTTATTTCCACTATTTGACCGTCAACATTTGAATTTTCAACATCCATATAGCACAGCTTTTCCCTGATAGAACAACAATTCAGTAGATAACTTGATTTTTCAACAGAATATAATGCAGACTCATCTAATACTAATGCAATGCATGAATTTAAACTAGTTTTATTAATCATTTCAGATTTTGCCATTTATTATTTCCAAAATTCAGATGATTAAATTTTGAAAACCTATGCTCTAATACAATTGTTAGGGTTGAGAATCAAGGATTTTAAGGCAAACTAACACTATGGGGGGGATGAATAGCGTTTGAAAGAATTTCTAGAAATCTTAACCAATTATCAATTACTTGACTACTATATGAATCACAAAATGAATATCACAACAGAAACAATCACAGATGCAGGTATAAACAAAAGTAAAATGCATAAAAGGAAAGAACGCATAGGATTTTTTATACTATTTCGAATTGCTCCTACGTCCAGCCCCGCACAACGCTGGATTACACAGAGTTTTATTAATATCAGTATCCAACTACAATAGCCGTGATTACACGGCTATAAGGTTAACATTGCTCCTTTTCCTGGATTTATGGGCTACAAGGAAGACACCCTATCCTTTTCCTTGATTTACGTGCTACAAGGAACACACCCTCATAATTTTTTATTACAATTTCCCTATAACTCTTGAGTAGCACTTCCGAACATAGAGTATTTGATAGAGAATGAAAATAGAAGAAGAATGATATAATTTGTATTGAAATCGGCATAGTATAAGTGTATAATCTTAGAAATTTGAGAAGAATAATGTTGGTATGTTAAGGAAGGATGAAGGAGAAGATCAGTTATAAAAAAAATTCAAAATTTAGGCCTTTATATAGTGTTCCAAAGGATATAACTGTTTCTGAAATGTTTTTAAAATGAAAAGACAACACTATTTAAAATTTAACAATCTTTCAGTTATATGTCGACATGTAAGTATATGTACGTCAATATATATTTAAAATTTAAATTTAAATCATTTTTCAAAAGTATTTAAACCAATATATATTCTGGAAATTCCTAAAATAAAACTAGTTGTTAAAATATAATTTTTCAAGTATAAAAACATAATAGAATATTATTTAAACATATGATTTAAAAACTATATAAAATAATATAATTGTTAACATATACAACTTTATAATATATATATATATATATATATATATATATATATATATATAAACATAAGAAACTTAGGAAGTATAGTTGAAAACATAAGTTTAAAATTAAAAATCATTTAGGGAAGAGTTTGAAGTCAATTTGAAAATAATTTAAAATCAATTTAAAAAGAGATAATTTGGAAACAAAGTTTGAGTGCTATTCATAGTTTTACATACTAATTAGACTCTATTACCCTGATAATCTTGGACTCTTGATATCTTGATACTCATAAGCCTTGATTCTCCTTTAAAATCTCGAATGTCTTAACCGTATAGTCTTCAATATTTATTACCAGTAGGGTTTATTACCTGCAAATAAACCATGCATATACATACATATATACATACATATATATTATGGATAAAAGTGTTAGTATATATTTTATACTTAATAATGATAATGATTGAAACAAAGTTGTTATCATCAAAACGTCATCAACATTCCATTCTCCAACACCTGGATCATGGTTGACCCATTTTCGGTCAGGACAATGTGATTTATCTCGTTAGTAATAGTCAGATCTAATTCGTTTCAATCAAACGAACATGGTTCTTCTGGGCAGCTATAAATAAACCAGCAGAGCCTAATATCTAACTCATATTTTTTGAGAGGATACTGGGGTTTTGCCATTTCCTTTCTCCTTTAAATCTTCAGAAGTGTGTGTGTGTGTGTGTATATATATATATATATATATTAGTTTTAGGATTTATAATTCAAGATTTTGGGATGAAGGTTATTGATTTAGATTATAGGTGCCCCAATTTCTTGTCTGTATGAAGTAATTTCCATGAATCTGAATATAATATTATTCTTTTCATTCCTCTAGAATCAGATTTGTAAATCAGTGGTAATTGTAGTAGTAGATTTAAGTTAGATGGACATGGATGATAGATCTGAAACAGATTTCGGAATTGGAGAGCTCTCAGGTGAGTGGATTTAAATTATATTTTCCGATAACGGTGTATTATATCATTTGATTTCTGAAAAAATTGTAATATGTTCTCTTCATCCTCTTTTCCCCCTTTCTACATCGGAATATATATATATATATATGTATATATATATATTTTATGTTTGATTTTTGGTTATGCACAAAATATTCATAAACCTGAAACGTTGATATATATATATATATATACACACAATTGAATTGCAGGCTAAATTTATACGACTAATTGTAATCCTTTTTGTTTGCGCACGTTCGATAACATAATTTAATTGCAATTACGAAAAAAAGAGGATTTGATAACTGTGGGTACAACATAATTAATATTATGGACAATAAATTTGCAGTTAGATGGTAAATATGAGAGTTTCTATGTTAATTGAAAAGATTACCTTTCAGATTTGGAATGAAATGAATATGGAAATTGTTGGGATTGAAAAAGGGATGTAAACCAATTGTATTCTAATTTACTGTAATTATGTAAAAGGGGGAAAATAAGTTAAAAATAGGAATTAATGTACACCGGTTAAAACAAGAAGTCAGAAATAGCCCAAATTGGTTGGTTCAAAAAAAGGGAATATATTTCCATAGTTTGGTTTGAAAAAGAAGCAAAAAACATAATTGCAAGTTTAAAAATAAATAAATGCATGGATTAGTGTGAAATAAGGATTTAGCCATATTGCGCACTATTCAATAGTCTAAAAATAATCGGAAGAGATGTCTTGCAATTATTGGTTTCTATGGAAATCATTACCTTAAACTATGGAAATAGATTTTATATAGTTTTGGTAACAATTCAATTGGGAATAGACCTAACTCCCTAAAAGAATAAATCATAAAGATAAAATAATAAAAGACAACATATATGAAAGAGGTTGTAAAAAGATAACTTTTTACTATCGAGAAATTAGATAAGGGACAACGCCGATTTGGATTCTTAGATTTTTTGTTAGAGGCACAATCACTTAGCTTTTTGACTGGTCTTTCACTAGTTGGGAGGACAAGCGAGCCAGAGCCACAATAAATTGAGAGACTAAACTTTCATATCTGTATTGTGGGCCTAACGACGCCATTAATTATTATAGGCCTAAAGAAGCTATTATTTTCGGCCTAACGAAGCCATTCATAACAGATATAGAAAAGCCCCCAACGGAGTTCTATGGAAGAACTCAGGTTTTTGGTTCCTCTATGGCGCAACAGTAGTAGCTTATTCTCTTTTGTAGCACAACTTAGTACGCTTTCATAGCATGACGATGGAGGTCTGTACGTTTTTGCAGTACGACGATGGAGACTACCCCGGGGGGGGGGGGGGGGTACTATGGGGAATACCATGATATATTAGGTGTCTAGCTATATATATATATATGATTTATTAGATTAATCTACTTAGGAGTATATGGTTACGATTTATTCATGAAATCGAAAGCGTAATGTGTATTAAACCCAAAATAATTTAATAAAGGTAAAAAAGTGATAGAACAGTATATGCAGTGTAATTTATAGGAACTATAATTTTTATATTCACCATTACTTTTTTCTGCCCCCTCCTCATTACAAACTCGCTGGTTAAATAGGTGGCAAAGATTTTACAGCTTAGAGACACTTTTTAGATGGTGTCATTATTAGGGTAAGTAGTTATATACTATTATATTTTATTCGTTTTGCTATGGGATATTTTATTGTGAGCTATGATATATTTTATCTTTTCTTTTCTACAGGATAATATATAAACCAACTCGAGTTTCAGTGAACTTGGATTTTTAGCATTTTATGAAAAAATTCAGGCTTACTGAAATTTGGGTTGTTACATTTGGTGCCAGAGCTTAGATTTAGGATTTCTTTATAGATGTTGAGTGAGTATTTTTAAAATATAAATATTATATATACCTATATCCATAGAGGAACCCACTAATTAAGTGAAACAACACATGAAGAAATTTGGGATGTCAGTTTGGGACACTAAGGAAATCGTTATGGAAATTTGAGAAAATAAGACCCATCAGTTGCTAGAGTGAAAAGTGTATAGTATGTTATGAAAATTAAGTTGTAAGAGAGAGGAGATTCCATGTGTTAGTATCAACGATTCTGGTATTTCAAGTTAGTGAATTGAGCAATAGGGCCTTGAAAATTGAGAGAGAATAAGAAGAAAAAAAATAGATTATGAATTTATATATATGCGCATTTGGCGCAAAAGTGGCGCTAGTCACATTTTTCAATTTAGACATAGTTTTGTAGGGACTTGTGTGAAGGGTAAATTTAGGATAAGGAAATGTAATTTCGCGTAAATGATTTAGGAACGCAAAAGTTAGAAACCACTTTGTACTTAGTCCCACATTTAAAACTTAGAAAAATTATATAAAAATGATTTCTAGAAAAGTTTTCAAGTTTCAAATTGAAAAGCTTACAATTTTAGAAATTTATTGGTTTGTAATATTAAGAGTTGCATTAAAATAATTTTTGAGAAAATTACGCAAACATGATTTAAAAAAAGAATTAGGGTGCATAAGCAAATTGTGGGGTTAAGCGATATAGGTGGTTAAAAGAAAATGCGATTACAAATGAATTAGTCATATGTGGTGCATATGTGATCTTGAGTGAAATAAAATATAAAAGGTTTTCATAAAAGACAGATTATAACATACTATAACTTATTGGAATAAGAAGAACTACAAGATAAGTGTTTGTGAATCAATAAGTTGGTAAGTAACATGTTTTGCTAAAGTGACAAGGAAATGTGCAGCGAAAGAGGCACACAAAATATAGGTGAAGCACTATATTGTGTTACCTATTTTTTTTTTTTTTTTTTTGAATTTTCCCTCTTGCTTTACACAGAACACAAAAGTCCTCTTTAGAAAAGATTCATAAAGATTTAATCTTATTAATTTCTCTTGAAAATGAAATGTATATTATAATAAATAAAATCCCAACTAAAATAAATTGCATAATCCTATCTTCCCTAGTTTTAACTTTTAAGAAAAATTTTGAGGATATTAAATTTTATTTAATTAAAGATAATTTAATGGGAAAGGTCCCATTAGTGTGCATGCACAGTTAGTATAGGTTTGAGTAAATTATTTTGGTATGTGTTTAAATCTTAAACTGGAGTGGCAAAGTCTTAGGGGAGAAATTAGTTGCAAGAAAGAGAAATAGTAAACACTCAAAGGCTATACAGTGACATAAGAGAATTAAAAAAAAAGGAAATTTTGAAAAAATGTTTCAAGTGGATACTGTTTAATAGAAAGAAATAACAGAAAATCTTAAAACTTGCATATTATGGGAAAAGGATAAAGAGGAAACGAATAAGAAAGAGCAAGTTGAGATTTTTATAAGTGAAATTATGACATGATTAGTAAGTAATAGAAATATTTTTTTGCACTCCTTGTGGAAATAGAAAACTTTGGCATGTTGTCTAAATTTATGATGGGATGAGAACTAGGGATATACGGCATGAGTTTGTAGAGAGCGATAAATAGAAAGGAGGAACGCTATGGTTGTTTGGATTTAGTGATGAGGACCTTATGTCAAAGGGACGTGGTCCTTGGCATCCTAGTCCATGTGGATAGCCACATTTAGCCATTGTAACTTTTACCTAGTAATAATTGCAGTAGAGCATGTTTTCTTTTAGTATAGGTTTGCATTCCTATGTATTATTCTTTTTTAATTGTAGAAACATAAAATAGTTTAGTTGGTGTTCACTTTCTAGGTCTGCATGATAATCACTAGATAAGAACAAAAACATATGATGTTACAAATAAAATGAAAATGAAAATGGAAGAAAAAGATGAAAAACTAAAAGAAAAACAAACAACTACAATGATTGAGAACAATAAAATAAAATAAAATATTCCAAGTGAGTTTGGGAAACGGAAAAGAAAATTTTCTTATGTAAACTATGCCTGGAATAGAAAATAAGAATTTTTGTAGGATTAGCTATTAAGATTTCCACGTATGGGGAAAATGTGAGTAAAGGTGGGATGAAAAAAATATATGGAATTTTCCATTTTCTACCTTTTTCTAACATGAGAAATCGAATTCACTGAAATTCACAAATTTAAAGTTGGTTGGTAGGGTTTGGATGCAAAAATTGGATGAACTACATTCTTACTTTGTAAGTAAGTAAGGACAATTAGATGAAAAAGGTATTTTTGATTTTCAAAATATTACATTTATATAGAAATTTTCAGCATATTTAGGATGTGTGTATCATGTTTTCAAAAGATTTTCAAGAAAATTTGTATTCGTATAAAATGTACCGCTTATGCATTCATTGTATTCATGTATTTTTATGATGCGTTACATTTTGCACAAGTATACAAATAGTTGCAAAATTGGATGTATGCATGATGATTGTAAATTTTGCGAGGAACTACATAATTTTATCCTTACTAATTTTCAGGGATGAAATTTCCTAAGGGTGGAAGAATGTAACACCTCGCATTTTAAGTAATAAAATTATCAAAATATTTATGCGAGTAACATGCATTTGAAATTTGAAAACAAATGCATGTTATAAATGAGCAATAAATAAAAATTTACCACTATGCAAGCTAAACGTGCAATGGATTGTGTGTCCATATATATATATATATATATAAGGATTAGGTGACACACTATCTTTTGTTCAAATCTGGTATCGTCCAACAGATAGGGGTGTAAATCGGTCGGACCGGACCGGATGGAGATGTGTTCAGTTTCTGTCCTAAAAATAATCGAACCGAACACGGGCCGAACCAATTTTTTTCTCGGACAAATTTCGTTGTTCTAATTCGTGTCCTAAATTAAATCGGTCGGACACGGACACGATCGAACAAGGTCGGACTCGGTCGGACATGGCTATTCGCCTATTTATATCACATTTTGTACATTTTACTAGATTTTCTCTCAACTATGCTGAATTTCAAGTAATTCGAACGAGATCGGATCGGACATGATTTTTTCTCGTACAAATCTTGTTGTCCTAACCCGTGCCCTAAATGAAAATCGGACGGACTCCGACGGACGTATTTCGGTCATGGACACGAATGGACGTCGGACATTCGAACAAAATTTACAGCCCGCGTAGAAGTTGCTCCCCGTTTTCGGCAAAACAAAATTTCAATTAAAATTAAAAAGTTCGACTCCAGGCATAATCCGTTAATTTTCGGCAAAACAAATTTTCTGCCAAGTTCGTTCTTCTTTTCCCAAATCTTCCTCCAAATCCAGTTGACTCCTCCACTTCCTCTAAATCCTCCCCTAAATCCAGTCGACTTCGATCTAAGTCCTTTCGACTAATGTTCTCACCAGCGACTCTGCAATTGTTTGTTGTTCCCCAATGTTCTATCAAAGCACTTTGCGGTATAAGACCATTCCATCCACTAAAAATATGACGCCGTCCAATTATATTCACGGGTGAACATCCTATCCCACATCCGTAGGTTCTGCGTGCATCGTCTTCCAACCCTCCACCTCCCGAAGTTATTACGAGGAACTATGACGGAGGTAAAAATCAAAGCTGAACACTAAAGTGATTCCAGAGTTAAAAATCACACAACTATGATGGAGGCAGAGCATTTAAGTCATTGGAAAAGCAATTGAGGATCACAAACTTGCTTATCAAAGGTGAACAATTCATTTTTCAGATGTTTGTTTTCCAATTTTTAAAAATGGATATTGTTTTGTCTTCTAAAAATTGATGAACTTATGATACGTCAACTATGTTTGGGTCCTTTGATGTTGTGTTATGTTGGTTGTTTTTCATATTTATGCTTACTATCAGTAAAGATTATGAATGGTATTATTCAAAAGTTGTCATTTAAGATTGTAACTTACAAATTTTACGCATTTCAAATCCCTGATTTACATTTTATTTACTGGAAATGCACCGATTTATATTGAGGGCGAGATATATAAGCCACGTTGATGAAAACGATGTAGATCAAGGATTGCTGAATAGAGTATGAAGAATAGAGAGAAGGTACTTCTTAACATTTGCATGGAAGCATTTAAAAAAAAAAAAAAATAATCTAAATTTGGTTTTGTAACTGGTTTTAGTATGAATGTAACAGTTTGTTTCATTTTTAAATGTTTCCAAGATTCATACATTTCTTTACAGAAAATGAATTAGCATTCACGCTTAAAGAATCATTATTTGCTTTACCTATTACCCTCTCTTTTAAAAGAGTTTTACTTCGTAGCCAAGAGTTTTTTGTATCCCTCTGTTGTACTCCTACTGTTCTTCTACTGTTCCTACTCCTGCTATTTTACTACCACAAATATAACAATTCCATATTATCTTCAACAATTTTTATATGTCTACTGTAAAATTTTGGTAAAGGTGCTTTTCAGGTAGTTTGTTGGACCATTTAGATAGATACTACTAACATATGTCTCCTTGGTATCATACTTTTCTTTAATATAACAAAGAGTGAAGTCATGGTAGGATTGATTGATAGATGTGTATTTAATTCATCATCAGATGTTAAACTACTCAAATAACTTATAAAAATATAAATATATCAGGGTGTTAATGTCACTAGGATAACGATGGTACCGTGAACTGGTAAACATGCAAGAAAATCAAAGTTGCCAACATAGCCTCCACAAGCTCGCTCAATTTCGATGGGTAGAACTTGGACATGTAGGAATTGTAGCGTTGGGTTTCGTGAACTTTTTCCTTTAAGGATACTGGAGCTTTTTCCAAGGCAACATAGTAGTCAAGCATACATTTTACAGAAATATTGTGCTTCTGTTGATTGTATTATATAACAGCTATTTAGTTCATTATTAAGATTTTAGCTGTTAAGCCAAATTTATTTGTCTTACATATTCAATTTGTTAGTCTTTGCCGCAAATATATTTAAAGTACTTGCTGCAAGTATATTAATTTCAGTTGTACTGTGTGCTAGGTTGAGGCTAACTACTACTTATCTTCGAACTCAGTAGATAGTAGAAAGAGGAATAATTATCTTCATGATTACCTTTTAGAGAATTATAGCATATAAGATGTGTTATAGATTTTATGTTTTAACATTAAATGCATTTCCTGAACGCAAAAAAGCAAAAAAAAAAAATCGATGGCAGCAAGTTTCAGGTTTATTATGCCATGATTTAATCATTGCGGTCCACCAACCTCCATTTTGATACATGTTTATTATTGAAATGAACTCATAATCATTGTCAATGATCTAGCTCAAGTGGTTAAAGGGTGTAGCTCTTAAGGTAGCGTCCTGTAGGTTACGGGTTTGGGTCCCTCCGACATTGAAAAAAAAAAACTATGTTTGAAATGTATCAGTTATTAATTAAAAAAAAACTCATAATTAAGGTATGAAATTCTTATTTTCTATAATGGTTGGAAATAAAAGTCACGTGATAAAATCTTACTCCTATGAATCTTTCAAATACAGAAATGCAATTAAAAGCAAAGCATCATGCTTTGTTTTCACATATCCTGAAGCTTCATAACATTAATTGTACATATATTTAGTCTCTTATTTCATATCCTTAAGTTCACCTATTATATGTGGTTGCACCACAAAACCAGGCACATAAGACCACCTAATGACAAACAATACACCATACAAACAAAATAAACAGACAGAGTGAGAAAACCTACCAAAATAAAGAAATAAAAAACATTAGTAAGATATTGCAAGCAAAAATATTTAGTAACAAAGCCGCTATAGCCATTTAAATGTAGGAAATCTTTGTAGGTTTCTGTTTTCATTAGAAAAGTGGTATACATTAGAGCATCTCTTTTCCTCTTTATTTACTATAAAATTTCCAATTCAAAGAATTCTTCTACAAAAGTAAAAATAAAATCTTCCGGTTTGTCATTGTAAATTATATTTTTGGAATTGACAAACTAAGTGGCCTTTTATGGTTAATAAACAAAAAAAATGAAGCAAATACATCGTCGGCCAATTGGCGAAAAGGACTGATGATACCGTGTGGGAATAGGCATAATGAATCTCGATGTTGGATGTTAAACAGGTATTACCATTTATATTTTCTCCTAAATTACGTCGTAGAATTTGGGATTTAGGTTTTATTTATAGAGTCGTTTATAAATTTCGATCGGAGTGAGCTTTGCATCAATAAACAGTGCTAAAAATTAATAAATTCTGCAACGTGGCTAGCTTACTATGACAATAGTTTGAAAAACACCAACGTGGCTAGCTTACTATGACAATAGTTTGAAAAACACTGAGATCTTTGATATGTGATTACAACAGTCCATTCCCTATCAATTAAAACTACATAAGATTTGTTTCTTATGCGTGAAACCAAATAGTTAGAGTACAATGGACAGTACAATAAACTTATCGCCTATAACATATATCAAGTGCCAAGGTTTTTTATTTATCCTATTTAAATTTGTAATAATTTTTAGTTCGACAATAGCGAAGTAGAAATTATATCATGCTAGCATTTGAATTACTCTATGCAATAGTCCATTCCTTAGCAAGTAAAACTGCATAAGATTGGTTTCTTATGCGTGTAACTAAATATTTGAGTATAATGAATAGTATAATAAACTTATCGCCTATAGCACGTATCAATTACCAAGGTTTCTTATTTATCCTATTTAAATGTGTAATATTTTTTGGTTCGACCATAGTGAAGTAAAAATTATGTCATGCTAGCATTTGAATTACTGTATACAACAGTCAACTTCCTAGCAAGTAAAACTACATAAGATTGGTTTCTTATGCATGTAACTAAATAGATGAAAAAAACACTATGCTTGAAAAGTATCAGTTATATTTAAAAAAAAACCATAATTAAGGTATAAATTTTTTATTTTCTATAATGGTTGGAAATAAAAGTCGTCCCGTGAACAAATCCTACTCCTATGAATCTTTCAAATACAGAAATGCAATTAAAAGCAAAACATCATGCTTTGTTTTCACAAATCCATTAATTATACATATATAAAACGTTAGTCTGTTATTGCATATCGTTAACTGTTAAGTTCACTAATTATATGAGGTTGCACCACTAAAATCAGGCACATAAGACCACCTAACAACAAGTAATACACCATACAAGTAAAATAAACAGACAGAGTGAGGACACCTACCCCCAAAAAAAAAATTAGTAAGATATTGCAAGCGAAAAACTTCAGTAACAAAGCCGCTATAGGCATTTAAATGTAGGAAACCTTTGTAGGTTTCTATTTATATTTACTATAGAATTTCCAATTCAAAGAACTCTTCTGCAAAACTAAAAAGAAAATCTTCCCATTTGTCACTGCTAATTATATTTTTGGATTTTACAGACTGAGTGGCCTTCTATGGTTAATAAACAAAAAAATGAAGCAAAATATACTTTTGGCCGGTTGGTGAAAAGAATTGATGATACCGTGTGGGAATAGGCATTTCGGCCAGTTTCTTATTTATCCTATTTAAATGTATAATAATTTTTAGTTCGACAATAGCGAAGTAAAATTATATCATGCTAGCATTTGAATTAATGTAGTACTGGGTACTATCTACACAAATTATATGTGAAGCCTTTTATGGATTTCCAAAAGTGCCCATTTTGATCACTGCATGCTCTTCAATAGGAAAAATATTAATTTTGGTTAATTAGTCATTTTGTAAATAGAGGGAATAGAAAATAGTCATGATTGCTTTTGTCCCATTTTGTCCCATGTTTCTTTCCCATCTTCTCTAATTTTTCACATTTTCTCCCATGTTTTTGTCCTTTTCTTTTCCTCCTTCCACTGTTCTCTGTGTTTCCTCATGCACTTTGTAACATAAGTATTATGCACACAATCCAAATTGAGGTTCTCTTCACATTTCTAAATTTAGGGGAAAATAGCATGACAACATTTCAGTACAACAGGTCAATCACATGATCTACTTTTCATTTGATTTTCAGTTAGTGTTAACAATATGCTTGGTTCATACTTGAGTCTTTTCATGCATTTCTGGAAACATTAGTTTGGTTTTCTTGCATTCATCCACCTTTAGTCAATTCACATATGGTTGGGTTACCACCTTTTGCTTGCTTGCTTAACTTTTATCATTCTTATCTACACTACTTGGTACACACTAAATTTTATTAACCATGGCTTCACCAAAAGGTGGTGTTTAGCGTTGATACAATGGTGTGATGTTCACATTCAATGACCTGAAGAACAACTGCTGACAGCAACTATCCAACCCGTCATCGACCATTGAAATTTGAAAACCTGCCCTTTTTATTACAACCTTTGTCTGGATTTCAGTTTTCATGTCTGTACCCAAAAATCATTTCAATCCTGAGAACGTTTATAGTTAACTGTATGTGATATTGCTGCTCCTGATGAAATAAAGGGGTACTTGCTGATCTAATTCAGGTACAGTTGGGCTACTACCTTCAACTCGCGTAGGTTAACATTTTGCCATTTTTACGGACACTGTTTGGTGAATGCTAAATTTCATACCCATGGCTTTACTGGTGGATGTGTAGTATTGATACAATGGTATCCCAAACCTCGATATCACTCGTTCAATACATTTTTTCCAACGCCATAAAACAGCACATGTCTTCTGATTGAAAACCGATGAATTTTTTCAGTAGGGCCAACCTTGACTACTGCTTCTTAAGTCTTTACCATGTCATGATCTATATATTTTTATGTTCAACTATGTTGTCATTTAGTTTCTTTCCAAAATGATACAAATCTACCATACAAGGTACAATAGTAAAATTTATGAGTTGCTTTTCTAGTAACCGAACATTTTGCAAATCGAACTTACATTTATCTGTAAACTGATGACAAAAGTGGGGTTCAGTTCATTTTTCTACTTACAACATTCCACTTTTTTGAATTCCTTGCATTAATAACATGCGTTTACTGCATCTAACTGCGACTGTATTTACTTGGTAACAATATCAAAAATTTGAATTGGTAGAACTTTTTGATGAATACACATTGCTACTCTCGATACCTATTCTTCCTTTTACACATGCACATGCTAATGACACATGAATTTGGTTGTCTATTTTTTTTTTTTTTTTTTTTAACTTATCTATTCAGTTCAATAAACCTAATCCTATTCAATCCATTCCGAATGAATTTCCTTTGAAATAAGCATGTATTTACCGTGACATTATAATTGCTGAAAATACTTCAGTTCTCTCATTATATATAAACTTGAAATTTTGTAACTACTGTGTAACTACTACGGCTTCATTCCTTTTGTTTTGCTAAATGAAATATTCCATAGTTTGCAAAGTAAATTCCAGTACAACATTTTGCACTATATTTAAAACTGTGTTTTATGCAAAGAAATTTACGATAATTAAATACATTTTTATGTAACATAATTTATTCTCATGTATCTTTGTGCAAATAGCATGTAACTTCTGGTTGGAGGAAAACTCGATAAAACAAATTTTCACCTAATTCACTACCAGTTATTCAAACAGTCATCACCTTCCTAAACATAATGCCAGTTATAAGATTAGCTCATTGACAATTCCACCACATCAAAATAAGAGTCATGGAGATGCAATTATGCTCCCCTAAACACATAAAACAGTTGAATATGCAGTTGTAGTTATGCTTTAACCAGAGAATCTATGTTGTTTGTCCCAGTTACTGTGTAACAATAAGTACAAGCTTAAGAAAGCCATGATGTCTTACGTTTTGTCTTCTTTGTAATGTAAAGTGGACTTACATGATGTATACTTACTGCTGATTCAGTGCAATCTTGAGGCCGTGCCACTATCTTTAACTAATAAGTGAAGATGGCTCAGATAAGAAAGCAAAGGTAAGTGAATCATCGACTAATAAAACTATGGAATGGCAACTTCATTTTTATATGATGTAGTCACTAATATTTAATGCTTTTTCCGGATATATCATCGACTAAGAAAGCAAAGCAGTTGCAAACCCGGAGTCAAAGGTAGTCGGTCCGCCCTCAAAGAAGGCAAAGGTGGAGGAGAAGGATGATGTAAGTTCCAAAGCAGACACGTATCAAATGGTGGTTCTGCTAAGAAACGCAGGGGAAGGCCTCCAAAGGAGACTACTTGAGGTTCGGGTTTCTTGATTTGTATGGATTCATAGGGTTTCTGATTTAGATGATTAGATGCTTGTGTTTCAGTTACAGTATTTTGGTTATTTTAATATGGTTCATCTGTGTTGGGTTTTTATCTTGGGAGCATGTTGATGTTTGCATCTGCATTTGCATTAGATTAGAGTAAACATTTGACATTTGAAGATGTAAACTAAAAAAAAAGATTGTGAAAGCTATAAGCAAATGTGAATAGAGCATATTTCACATGGGTTACTCAGGAGGAAAGCTTTGGCATATTTCTGTTTTTCTATTAATTCTCATAGATCATCCGCATATCAGTATTTATTCCTAGATGAATTTTGAATTTTGATTTTGCTTTTGCTTTTGCTTTTGCTTTTGCTTCCATTATTACGTTTCTGATATATTTATTCATACACTAATTTTCAAAGCATTAATTTTACTTTATAAGATTTTATTCTTTCCAGTGTTATTATTAAACATGTAGATTTTAAAATATTGCTCAAATATCACGCAGCATGCTGAATTTTGTTATTGGGTATTAAGGTTCTTTTTGGGTCAAGCAAAGAACCCTTTCATGGGTGTTTAATGCCGAAATTCTAGCAGAAAAAACGGTTTTGGAGCATATGGTCAAATCGTAATGCTTTCTATTTATATATACTAAGTCTAGAAAATATGTAATCTAATTACATTTTTGTAATTTTTATAGTACAATGCCCTACAATCTATACTATATTATAATTACTGAGTTAACAATACTGGCCTCACAGGCATTCTCGGAATGTAAAGCTAAACCGTCTCGCAAATGAACTACAAATTGGTTCCCCTAAAATTCACCTTTTATTTCGTTCTCCTTAAACGATTCTTTTTCCATATGTTTCTTCAGTTCCTCGCAAAATCAGGTTTTTCACCTAGGGTTACATGCATCGCCTTTCGTTACGTCATGTCGCCTCCTCGCCTTATCGCCGGAATATCAAGTCGGTTTAATCTACGTTTTCATCCACCGCATCATCACCTTTCGTATATTTGGATCTGCTTTCTCCCCCTATCGCCGGAAGCTAAGGAACAATTTTGAACCTCCAATTTGTAACTTGCAAACACATTGAGTAGACATCTTCATATTCCTACCAGTTTGCAATAGTGTTCGTGTTCGTTCTTGCTGCTCTTCGTGCTGCTTTACTGTCTGCTGCTTTGGTCCTAGATTTCCATCTACGCTGACTTGCCTTGGAGATTGCTTTGGATAGTTCTGGAACACATTTAGGTAATCTCTTTTTGTAGCTATTCAAAAAAGTTCTTTTCTTAATCAGTATATATGGGTGAAAAGGCTACAAATTCCTTACGAATAAAAGGATCGGGTTTCAAATTTACGCATTTCTTATGGTTGCTTTATTGACGTTTTCCTTCAATTTGATGGTCCAAGTTTTCTGCTTTTATTTGAAAAAGCAGATTTTCTGAGTCGTCGTTCCGTTTGGAGTTTCACCCTTGAACAATTTGCACGATGCAAAAGCTTTCCAGATCAAATCTCAAGTCATATGTTCTGTAACGTTTAGTTTACATTTTAAGAAGATTACAAGACGGATGATTGCAATAAAAGTTCATTATCTTTAAGGTTTATTGTTGTGGAAGTTTTTTCAGATTTATGGACGAGTGTTTTCTGACTGGAGAATACCCACAGCTTGGATGTTGTGTACATTTTGAGGACATTTATTGAATTTATTTTCCAGCAAATTGTTATAGCTATGCAAATAGTCATCCCTATCTTAAATTTGTAAATGAAGGTTTTAAAATCTTGGCTTCAGTCAAATTTTAAAATGAAAGTTTGAACTTGCTAATGCGTCCTTCTACTTAATATTTCAAACTTACAAAATGTGTACAACTCAAGCTGTATTTATTAATAAAATTTAAGTTGTGCTCTCATTGGCATTCAGTTTTGCAATCTATCTTATTTTTTTATGTATGCAGAGTGAAGTTATTCTATTTATAGTTTATTAGTATTAAGATTCATTTTTTATGAAGGATATTTACTTATATTTATGGTTGTTTACATTAATTTAAATTATGCAATATGTTGGAAAGTTAGCACTTTCCACTAGGAACTGTAGTATTCACAAAGGAAAGATTACTTTCCCCATTTTAAATTTAGATGCTTTTATGTATAGATTCATATTTTAGACGAAGGTGGAACTTTCCACTTGCATATTGAATTTCAAGTTTTTCATGTTTGTAATTGAAAAATGAATAGAGTAAATTAATTGGAAGAAGAATCTTTGTTGAGATACTTAATATTAAGAACAAACCAGTGGTCATCAGTCTACGTTAAATTCATTGTATTAGCATGCACGTTTTAATAGAAATGATATATTGAAGTATTAAGATTTGGTATGCAACGTTAGGATGTAAAATTGCTAACTCAGTAATTATTATATAGTATTCACAAAGGAAAGATTCGATTTTTATGTAGGATATTTACTTATATTTATGGTTGTTTACATTGATTTACATTATGCAATATGTTGGAAAGTTAACACTTTCCACTAGGAACTGTGGTTTTCACAAAGGAAATATTACTTTCCTCTTTTTATGTTCAGATGCTTTTATGTATAGTTTCATATTTTAGACGTAAGGTGGAACTTTCTTCTTGCATATTGAATTTCAAGGTTATTCGTGTTTGTAATTGAAAAATGAATAGAGTAAATTAATTGTAAGAAGAATCTTTGTTGAGTTACTCAATATTAAAAACAAACCAATGGCCATCAGTCTACGTTCAATTCATTGTATTAGCATGTGCATTTTAATAGAAATGATCTATTGAACTATTAAGATTTGGTATGCAACGCTAGGATGTAAAATTGCAGAAACAAGTATTTTCTTGCGGTGCCCATTAGTTCATTTGGTTTTGGAGTTGTATAAGTAAGAATGTTCTATCTATCTATAGATATAAAATTGGTGAGGGTATTTTTACATCTCCATTGTCAAGACAACTATGGTCATAAGCTAATTTCACTGGATTTTCTATTGCAATTATGTAGTTATCCATTTTTTCATGCTATAGAGAATACTATGGTATTTTATATACTGGAAACCCAAAGAGGTAACAACCGATAAGTTATGCGCATGATTCATGTTGCTGATGCTACTCAACCATCTTCATTTTTCATAAAAGCTATAGTGCTTCTGCACAATATTTAATGTATTCATCAATTCATATGTTACAGGTCCACTTCTAAGCGTCATCAAGCTGTTAATCATGTACTCTATGCATTGCGATAAAAGAGGTACATGTTTCTTTATGTAATATATGTGCTTTCTACAGTTACCATTATAATTTTCTCAACAATGAAAACCTGAACATTTCAAAAAATTAAGTATTAAAATAGGTTGGTAGATCTAAGATTTTGATTTTCACATTAAATATTTACAATTGTAACGCATTACTTTTGCAGTCAAATAGTAGTAAAAAAATATTTACTCTTTTAAAATGATGGTTCAACCAAACTATTAATGTTCAAATTGGAAACAAATGCTTGGTCGATTTATTTCAATATAGGAAGGGAGTATGTTTTATGCTAGATAAGCTTATTGTTCGATCTAAATGTGGAGTTTATGTAACTTTAATTGAATAAATTTTCATTATTGTTTGTTCCTTCTGCATGGTCATATGTCTAAATAAACAAGTTGTCACAGTATAGCATGTTGCAATTGTTTTTATTTTTGTGTGTCATAGCGAAGGCTTTGATGTGGCCTTTTCTTATAAAGGTGCATTGTTTGTTTGGTTTTTTTTTTCTTTCCTTTCTTTTTTTTTTTTTTTTTTTTACAGCACATTAATAAGTGCTCAGACAGTTTGAGGTTATTGGTTTTGTTATTATATGTCGAGAATCTCACACCTTTGCCTGACCTCTACTTATGTTAAAACATCCTCTTGATTATAATTTATGCATCCAAAATGTAAGCTCTAGCCAGCTTGCAAATAATTAGGGCACTTTCGCATATAATGTTGATATAAAATTCTTTTCCTTTCAATTAAACCAAAACCCATCCAGATCTTTGTTCAAGGATGCCATAACCATCCTCATATCTCTATTGTCTTTTATCCTCATCCTGTTCAGAACCAAGCTCAATTTTTATATAATAATTATGGATTGACTCTTGATGACTTGATTTAATATCTTAAAATTTATGGATTGAACAAGCAATTTCATATAATTTTTGCATTCATAAAAATTTGCTTACTTTCAGGTCCTCAGCATCATTGAGAAAATATATTCACTGGATATTTATGTTAGCTACTATCTGCCTGCCTTGGTAATCAGGTTAGTTTAATGAAACACATCTCATTTAAGCTTGACCCGATTGTTGTGTTTAATTTTTCTAAACCCCATGTTTGATAGTATAGTTGTCCCATTTGCTCATGCAATAGTTATTGATTAACACTGATATATTTTAAACAAGTCAAACCTAAATTTATATTGGAAAATGTAAGAAGTATATAATTTTTCTACAAAGTTCAATATGCATGAAGTGCTGGTATATTTTAAGAAGTATATAATTAACACTGATATATTTTAAGCAGAAAATTGTATAATCATCAAAATGCGCTTCCAACCTTTATCTAGGTGAATTTTAATCTTGTGTTTTTCTTTGTGTGGGTTATTATATGTAATATTATAAATGTTAACCCTACGAACCCAATTTACCTTGCATTGTTATACACGTATCTAACATAGGTTGTTTATAATACAACCCTCCAAAGAACAAAGTATCATTGTATAAGGTACCGAGTATATCAAAACACCGTCTAACGTAAGCATCATAGCAAAACTCTCACAACATGATGTTATCGAGTTTAGCATGGATAATTCTTCATTACATTGGACATTTGTATGCTGCACTAGCAATACAAATTGATCAATGTGTTTCATATATGGTCCTCCAGCAATTGGCTACTCTCCATTTTCTAAGTTGTCTTAATTGTATTATACATACTTCAAATATATTTTTGTAATTTTAAATAATTAAGCCATTAGAAAACTGATTTAAAGGATAACACATTTGACTAGGATAGTAACATTAATATTCTTCTAAAAGCTCTTAAACTTGAAGAACTATAAGTGGTTACCATATGGATAGATGGATGTTCAAAAGTCTAGGTTATTTTATCATTTGTTCTTTGTTAAAAATTTCGAAACATGTTGAATCTACATTCATTTACATACTCATCTCTCTAACATTCATTTGACTTCTGAAAACTCTAAAACTTGACTTTTCCACAATTGATTCTTTAGTGTTATCTCCACTGCAATACAGGGCTATAAAGAACTATTTTTCATAAAGCAAGCCAAAATCTTCTGATACTCAATTCTGAATTTTGTTTTCTTATGGTCCCTAAATTCATCTCTTTAGATTTGTTTAAATGTTAACATGGTACGTGATCATCACCAATTTTGTGCATAAATTTGAAATTTAAATACTTGAATTCTAGAGTGATTCGTTATTGTTATTCTGGCTGGGAAAACATGTTATTTGTTTTAATTGGTAGTGTAGACTTTACTATGGAAAAGCTTCCTCATTCAAGCTAGAAATAAACTTCAGTATAAGCTCAACTTTAACGTTTTATAGTATTACTGATTTGATTGCATAATTTGTGAAGTATATTTGAATCCATTAGCAAAGCCCTTTGTAAATCAATTTATATCATTTTGAATTGAATTCTTTGCATTATATTTGCAACTTATATCGAAATTAGGGGCATTTTTTGTTGGAGGTACAAAAAAACAAGCCCTTCCAAAATAGGGTTTACTACTGCTAATTCTCCTATGTTGCTTGATAGATCATTGCTTGATAGATGCATTATGATCAGCTCTTGATCCTACTAGATATATATAAAACTAGCTTTGTTACAGTCCACCAGCTTATGTTGTAAACTATTGGTTGTGTAATGCTTCTTTTCCAGGCATTTTGGCCTATTTTACTACTCAATTTTTTTTCCGGTTACCCATGTATTTAGTAAACTTAATAGCTGAAGCTTACAATAATAGCTGGATAATAATATCTTAATTTAGTCATTATCATTGAATTCACTTATATATTTTTTTCCAGTACAAGAATAATATTTAGATATGTTTTCTATTCAATAGAAATTAGTTTGGATAGTCAAAAGGCACTATTTTTTAACCGGTTGGTGTAATAATTTTCTGTCTCATTCTGCTAAAGTAAATGTACTATTTGTATTACCATAAATGTTGTTTTCTAATCACCTGTTCTGCTTATGGATTGAATTTACTTTAGCTCAATTAATTACTTAAGTGTATTTTCTTCAGTGATGATGAGTTATAATGCTTGATAAGTAGAGTTTGCACCAAACATGTGTTGGTTTCAGCCAAATTAAGGAAAATAGTTTTATTGTGGCCAGCTAGCTTGGTATAGTTTACATTTGTCTTCACTTTTGGATGCAACAGATATAATATATTTCAACTCTTTATGAGACATATGCATATATAATTGTTTTAAAGTTGTCTTCCAGCACTCATAGTTTGTATAACCATTTTCTGAAGCATAACCCATTAAAAGAAAATGTGCGACTGTCATGTATATTCCATCTATGATGGTACTTCTTTTTTGTATATGAGTTTATTTTTAAGTCATATTGATTTTGACATTGCCATGGTCTCTCTATTAAGCTTCTAAAGGTAAAATTTAGGATTATAAGTTGTTTTGGTTAGTTTCAAAATTATACTTCTCTCTTCAATACAGTTAAGAACCGCTACTTTTGCTGTTTTAGATTAGAATATCTAATATACTCAAATTGTGTTTAACACGGTGAAATATTTTCTTATTAAAACAGATCCTTTTTCCCTATTGTTTGCTAATCGTAAAATATATTTGTGTTGTTTATCAAGCAATCTATAGGTAGAATTCCATTTACTAATCAAACAATTTTGATGCCAAATGCAATTGAAGTAATACACATATTTAAGTTTTGGCTACACCAAATTGAAATGGTGGGCACATATAAGTATTTCTATTACTATTCTAATAGGTTTTTTAATCTTGGTGTCAATTGTGAGGATATAACATGAGATGAGGCAATAACATGCGGTTAGACATCAGTAGAGACATACATTAACAACAACAAAAAATATATTTCTTTATTTCTCAATGTTCAAAATCCAGTAAAACATGTGCACAACCTGTGTTTTATATATGCTTATTAGATATATTTTAATAATTTATTTAGCAAATTTTGGTAATATGCTCTCTTTTTAAGTTTCAATAACAATTGAGCTGTTTTTTTTGAATTCATATACTGTAAATATTTACAATGAAATATGTAAATATTTGCACCATTGCAAGAAAACAAAATTAACAAATAAAAATAATTTTATCATAAAATCCCGCACTTGCATATAGATTTTGATATTTGAAAAAGGTTTGTTGGAAATAATTTTGATGGTGTAATTTAAAATCTCTTTCTAAGAAGAATTATTCGTGTATTAAAATTAATATTAAGACAATTGTTATTTCCACTTTTATTTATTATCACACTTCACTTTCGTTGTGAAATTTATATTTTATAAAGTATGTCTTATAACCTACAGGAGCAAATCCAGAAACATGAAGATTGGATGAAGACTATGGTTGAACATATGTTAGAATTTTCACCGGTCAGGCTTGCATGATTTCCGCCTTCTGAGTTGGTGTTTATATTACCAGCTTCTGGATTGTGCATGGTGTATGGATGCCTAATCTTTCTGCTATATTCTTGCAATTGGGTTATTTGTATAAACTCTTGTTGTAACCGTTGTGATTAATCTGATCCAAGACCACTCGAATCCGATATCTAAACCACAAAGCGCTAGCGGAAGACTAGACCGTTGTTAGACTTGCGAAAACAAGCAAAACAATAATTCTAGCCTCAAAACAAAGATCAACAAATCACAAACAGTCCAAATCTCAATCACAAGCAAGAAACTAATGACAAAGTAGCAAAAAAAAAATCACATAAGGATTTATAGTGGTTTCACTAACATCTTGTTAGTGTACATCCACTTTGGAGAGAGTATTTCATTACCAAGATGAAAGGAATACAAGAGATTGATCTAATGATCACTATGTTTCAATATAGAAAGAGTTTGAGGAGAATAGAATTGAAGAATTAGAATTATGTTATAAACCCTAATTCACCCTTGAGAATAAACCTTTGATCCCAAATCAAGTTTTCCAAGCTCCTCCCACTAACACACCTAAAAATAGCTTATATAGAGATAGGCCAATTACCCAAATTGCCCTCGTGTCTTCACAAATCAATTTGTCAAGTTTTCAGCCCGAAATAGCCCATATCACTCGTTGGATGTTTGTCGTGGGAGGTGACAGACGTCTGTCCCTCCCAGGGAATTATTTGGGCTTCAGCTTTCAACTCAGGCGTCTGTCCCCAATATGACAAACGTCTGTCCCTCTCTCAGACGTCTGTCGTGGGGATGACAGACGTCTGTCAGAATTCTCGGGAAACTCCCCCTGACAACTCAGACGTATGTCGTCCCCTACGACAGACGTCTGTCGCACCAGCCTACTGACACCAAACACCTTTCATCTCATAACTTCTGTGTGCGAACTTCGATTTGCGAACGGTCACTTTCGACTCGAAGCTATCTTCGTCCTCTACAATCCAACATATAGTATCGCATACCTCAACACTTCACCTTAATACTATATCCATCTCAACTCCAAACTTCAATGCCCCAAGCATTTCCTTCTACCTTCGACCAAGCAAACTTGAATGTTTCCCCAGTGAGCTCCAGCATAGCCACCGCCCATTGCACTACACCAACGAGTTCAGGCGATGCCCCCACCCGCAATTGTAGTGTTGAAAACATTCAAACCAAAACCGTCTCACCAAAAGACAATGTACTCGGGAGTGTAATGAGTACTTACCATAAAGATAGATTTCAATCTCTTACCGCTATTCCTTTCCATCAAACACAAACAAAATCACTCTCTCCACTCCGTGCCACCCCGTGACACCTAGCAACTCAACAAGCGAATTAAGTTCGAGCAATGCTCGAACTTCCCATACGGCAATGCCTTCGTAAACATATCTGCCGCATTATCCTTTGTGTGCACTTTCCGAAGGTATACTAGCTTACCCTCATCCATGGCTATAAGAAATGACTCCCTCACCTCAATATGCTTGGTTCGTGAGCTAAACGCCAAATTCTCCGCCAAATGGATAGCACTTTGTCTATCACATCGAACATCAACACTCTCATATTCGAAACCCAAGTCACACAACAATCACTTCAAGTAGAGTGCCTCCTTAGCCGCTTCCACAGCGGCAATCAACTCCGCCTCCGTAGTGGATAAAGCAATTACGGTTTGCAATTGCGATCTCCAACTAATGGCTGTCTCGCCAAGTGTGAAGACATACCTAGAAGTTGTTTTCCTCCGATCCCTATCACCGGCGTAGTCCGAGTTACAATAACTAACCAACTTGCAACACCTCTCATCACTACCGCCAAAGACAAGTCCATGAGATGTTGTGCCTTTCAAGTATCTCAATATAGCCTTCACGACTTCCCAATGCGATTTCCCCGGATTAACCATATACCGACTAACCACCCCGATAACATTTGCAATATCGGGCCTTGTACACACCATTGCATACATCAAACTACCAACCGCACTTGCATATGGCACCTTTGCCATATAAGCCTTGTCTTTATCCCCGATAAGTGATTCCTTATCCGAAAGCTTCATATGCAAAGGTAAAGGTGTATTTAACGCCTTTGCATTCTCCATGCTAAACCGGCAAAGCACTTTCTTAGTGTATTCCTTTTGAGTCAATCTTAACTCAAAACACTTTTGGTCCCTTCCAATTTCCATGCCCAAGATTTTTCTTGCTTCTCTAAGATCTTTCATTTCGAATTCTGATTTCAAAAGCATCTTCAACTTGTTGATTTCATTTCGATCCTTGGAAGCAATGAGCATATCATCCACATACAAGAGTAAATACACCCAACAATCATTTACCAACCTCTTGAAACATACACAAGCATCCTTGATGTTTCGATGGAAGCCACTTTCAAGTATGAAATGATCGAATCTCTTGTACCATTGTCTAGGTGATTGCTTCAACCCATATAGTGATTTCTTCAACTTGCAAACCATTTTAGACTTACCATCTACAACAAACCCTTCCGGTTGCTCCATGTAGATGTCTTCATCCAAGTCTCCAGGCAAGAAAGCGGTTTTCACATCAAGTTGCTCCAACTCCAAGTCATGGATAGCAACTATGGCTAGTAAAACCTGGATAGATGTATGACGAACCACCGGTGCAAAAATTTCATCATACTCCTTTCCTTTCCTTTGTGAAAACCCCTTTGCCACTAATCTTGCTTTGTACCTTCCCTTATCCTTCACCTTGTAAATCCATTTGCACCCTATAGCACGGTTTCCTTGAGGAAGTGGAACCAACTCCCAAGTTCGGTTCTTCATAAACGATTGCATCTCTTCCTCCATGGCGCAAATCCACTTCGAGCTCTCTCTCGACTCCATGACGTCATCAAGGTCCATCGACTCATCTTGGACTACATTGAGAGCATAGTCCAAATGATCACAAAAGCTAAGGTAGTTCCAATCACCATATCTTTCAGGAGGTCTATTGCACTTCGACCAAACCGAGTAGCAATACTTTCACCCAAACCCCTTTCGGCTCCACCTTGAGTCGAAACTTCTCTAGTATCACCAACATCACTAGAGGAACCATATGGACTATGTGATGTTTCATCAACCGCTTCAACCCCACGAGCTTCTTCAACTCTACGACTTGGACGGAATGTGGGAATGACTTCCTCCTTTGATTCACCATGAACCAAATCCGGAACATTCGATGAGTTCTCATTCACCTTGAATAAAGCCGACTCATCAAAAGTGACCTGATGAGAATTAACAACCTTCTTCGTTTCCAGATTCCAAATCCGATAGCCTTTCACACCATCCGTGAAACCAAGCAAGACCCCTTTGAATGCTCTAGCTCCAAGCTTATCATTCCCCGGATCATGCACATAAACCGGGCTACCAAACACACGAAGATATCTCAAGGCAACACTCTTCCCTTTCCACACTTCCTCCGGAATTTTGTTATTAATGGCCGAGCATGAAATTCAATTCATAATATGCACCGCGGTTGACAAAGCTTCGGCCCAAAATCCCTTAGACAAACCCGATGTCAATCTCAAACATCGAGCTTTCTCAAGTAGAGTTCGGTTCATTCTCTCCGCTACTCCATTTGATTGCGGAACTCCCGGGGTAGTAAAATGTCTTCGGATTCCGTGATGCTTACAATACTCCAAGAATTCACGCGAGACATATTCGTCTCATTGTCGGTCCTAACACCTTCAAAGTCTTACCACTCTCATTCTCAACAAGAGCCTTCCACACTTTGAACTTAGCAAATACCTCCGACTTGGCCCTCATTACATACACCCATACCTTGCGAGACAAATCATCAATGAAAGAAATATAATATCTTGCTCCTCCCAAAGAAGCAACCGGTGCCGGTCCCCAAACATCTGAATGAACATACTCAAGAACCTCCTTTGAGTCATGCTTGCCTTCATCGAATGATACCCTTGTTTTCTTCCTCATGACACATTCCTCACAAAACTCTAGTTTGTTGAAACTCTTACCCTCGATCATCTCCCGCTTCCGAAGAATATCCAAACTCCTCTCCGAGGACCCAATCTCACATGCCACAACCGTGTCGCATCGAAGTCACGAGAACTATCAACATCCACACAAGTCTCACCTTCTACGGTCACACCTTGAAGCAAATATATACCATGAGTCCTAGCACCCTTCATAACCACAAGCGTCCCCTTCGAAACCCTCAAACAATTCTTCTCGATAGTGATCTTGCATCCTTGAGAATCCAATTGCCCAAAGATATAAGCGACTTCCTAAGTCCCGGAACATAGCTAACATTAGTGAGCGTGTGAACAACTCCATCAAACATCCTTATTTGCACGGAGCCACTACCCATCGACTTGCAAATAGCACCATTTCCCATAGCAATTGCATTTCCCTCTTTGACCTCAAAGAACGAAAAACAATTTCTATTTGGCGTCATATGATATGACGCACCCGAATCAAGAACCCATTCGTTACCCGAAACACCCGATGCCACCGCCATCAACACATTCTCATCTATCTCACCATCCTCACTCTCCATCGCTACGGATGAAGATGTTATTTCCTTCTTATCTTTGTCCGGACATTCATTCTTTCAATGTCCTGGTTTCTTACAAATAAAGCACTTGCCATTTCTCTCTTTTGATTTACCTCTTCCACTGGGTTTTCTTGATTTAGAACGCCCCCGGTTTCCTTTCTTCACATTCTTCTCTTTCTCCACAAACAACCCGTGACCACTACTAGCTCCACTACTACCCTCATTCATCTCCTTCATTTTTTCTCTCAACTCCTCACTAAGAAGACCCGTCTTGACATAATCTAGAGTCATGGTATCCCGACCATAGATCAAACTATTTGAGAAACCCGTATAACGGTCTGGCAATGAACACAATAATATCATCGCCTTTTGCTCTTCCTTAATCTTCAAATCAACGACCTTCATCTTCATGAGCAAGTCATCAAAGGCATTCAAATGTGCCTTAAGCGAATTACTCTCCTTCATCTTGAAAGTGAAAAACGTTCGCAACAAGATCAAACGGTTAGTGAATGAATTCTTCATATAAAGTTCTTCCAACTTGTCCCAAATACCTTTAGCGGTAGTCTCACCACTAATTTCGGAGATCACATTCTCCCCCATAGCAAGTTGAAGAGTAGTGTAAGCCCATTCCTCCATCTCCTCTCTCTCTCAACATCCGAGATATCACTTGGCAATAAGTGAGTATCAAATACTACTCGGTGCACCCGATTCCGCCTAAGAACCGCTTTCATTTTCCGTTGCCACTTCTCAAAGTCATTATCACCATTCCACTTGTCAATAACCAATTGAGAACCCGACGCCGCATACGAACCCCGTACATAAGGCGTCACACTATTCAGACTTTCGGTTGAAGGAACCGAGCTACTATCCGTTTCCGGCATTTTCACAAACACCTAACAAACACCAAATAGCTCCGATATCAACTATTGTAACCATTGTGATTAATCCGATCCATGACCACTCGAATCCGATATCTAAACCACAAAGCGCTAGCGGAAGACTAGACTGTTGTTAGACTTGCAAAAACAACCAAAACAATAACTCTAGTCTCAAAACAAAGATCAACCAATCACAAACAGTCCAAATCTCAATCACAAACAAGAAACTAATGACAAAGCAGCAAAAATAAATCACACAAGGATTTATAGTGGTTCCACTAACATTTTGTTAGTGTACATCCACTTTGGAGAGAATATTTCATTACCATGAAGAAAGGAATACAAGAGATTGATCCAATGATCACTATATTTCAATATAGAAAGAGTTTGAGGAGAATAAAATTGAAGAATTAGAATTATGTTATAAACCCTAATTCACCCTTGAGAATAAACCCTTGATCCCAAATCAAGTTTTCCAAGCTCCTCGCACTAACACACCTGGAAATAGCTTATATAGAGATAGGCCAATTACCCAAATTACCCCCGTGTCTTCACAAATCAATTTGTCAAGTTTCCAGCCCGAAATAGCCCATAACACTCGTCAGACGTCTGTCGTGGGAGGTGACAGACGTATGTCCCTCCCAGGGAATTATTTGGGCTTCAGCTTTCAACTCAGGCGTCTGTCCCCAATATGATAAACGTCTGTCCCTCTCTCAAACGTCTGTCGTGGGGATAAAAGCCGTCTGTCAGAACTCTCGGGAAACTCCCCCTGACAACTCAGACGTCTGTCGCACCAGCCTGCTGACACCAAACACCATTCATCTCATGACTTCCGCGTGCGAACTCTGATTTGCGAACGGTCACCTCCGACTCGAAGCTATCTTCGTCCTCTTCAATCCAACATAGTATCACATACTTCAACAACTCTTGCTTTATTTTTGTTGTTGATCTGACGTTAATAATCCACGTGGTAGTATATTTGGCGTACATATTACTTGATGAATGAATGAAATTGTGTGTGCATATATATATATATATATATATATATATATATATATGTTTTACAGTTTCTCAGTTAACTTTTACGGGTGATACAAATATGTGATTTTTTAGGAGGAAGATAAGAATAATAGCATATGAATGACATGTTTCCTGGTCTTTTAATTTCAGCAGAGTGATGATAGCAAGCATCTACGTTTTCCTCCGATAACATGACTAATACATATTAGATGCTATGGCTTGTAACATTTAGAGAAGCTGTTTGAAAGTGTAATCAATAATAATTACAGTGCTCAGTTTTTGTTCTTAAGTTTATGGCTATAAAACATTTCTGATTAGTTCTTACGCGTATCAGCTATGTATATTTCATTATTTTTATCATTTATGATCATTTCCTAGGGGTACCTTCCATTTAAATATGCATTACTTTTAAATTATGCTAATGTTTCTATTCTTAAAAATTAGTTGTTTGTATATTTTGGATTTTGGGCGATCAAGTCTTATCACTCATAACGTTATTTATTAATCTTAAATATTTGCCAATTAGATATTGTAAGGGTGCGTTTGATTTTAAACAGGAAGGGGTATTTGGAAGGTGTATGTGGAAGGGGCTAGGAAGGGGAAAATCAATGAAGGGGGTATGTGTTTTTATTTTGAACAGGAATGGGCACACGAAGGGGGCAAAGGGGTGTAAAAGGGTGTAAAAGGGAATTGCAACCGACGGGGAAAGTGAAAGCAAGGTTTTCCAGCATTCAATTCGGAAGGGGTAAAGTGGCGGGTCCTGCGTCGACGCGTCGGACGCTTCCGACGCAGACGCGAACTTTTTTTACTTCTTCCGAAAATCAAACGCTACCTAATTATAACTATGAAAATATAATCTTTCTATACTATGTACATGTACATATAGACTAAATCTGATTTTAGGTATAAACAGAGGAGTAAATAGCAACAAAGTCCATAAATGGTTGACATAGTTCACATTCCAAGCAGACAATATCTCAGTGATAATTAAATAACAAACTAAAATACTATTTTCTACTTTAGTTTTGATGAATTTTTTTTATCATCCGCCGATGTTCATACTCTTTAAGAGAATTATATACACGGCTTTGATTCCGAGTGCATTAAGAAAATTTAAAGAAGCTTTAAAAAGCGTTTGTTTTTTTGTAATCGATTTATACATTCCATAATACTATAATATTCCAAATATCTAAAGAATGCCACAACTAATTGTGGTTATTCATGAGAAAAATGACACTCAGATGTCGATTAGCATTTCGAGAAGATAATTTCATATTTGATTCCGACCAATATATACACATATAATGAGTCTATTTAAGCATAAAAAATAGACATAAATTGTGACACAATGAATATCCACCATTATATTTTTCTTTGATTTTCGCCCTTCACCTAAAGACAATTTGATCTAACGGCTCAGGTTTTGCGTCTTTCAATTTATGTCTATTTTTTTGTCTAAGTTGTCACACGTGTGTGTGTGTGTGTGTGGATTTATATCTTTTTATGGGTGTTTAGTGTAAAACAATGAACTTCACATTTGATTTGTAAGGTGAATTGAGGTGTTTATATAATCTATAAATATGACATATATTCCAAATAAATCATACATAAAAATGGGCAATGGTGGATTATCAATTCGTTAGCTTAGAACCACGCACCTAATGCTTCATCAAAATTAGTAGGAGGTAATAATTTACCTTATTAATTTATTAGTCCGACGAGTTCAAATGATTGATTCTAGGATGAGTTTAATTAATTTTTCTGAAAGATGTTTGATTCCTAAGATTTGATGTTTAAAGATCATTTTTGGTGACTTTACGCATTGTTGTCAACCGTATTACGTGCATAAAATGCACTGTTTAATGCAATGATAGCGCTGATTATAACAAATGAAGGATGATTACAAAAATATAGCTTTAGCCCGTGTGCGAAGCACGGGTTCGCACTTGTAATAAAAAAAAGTCATGTAAATTACATATTGACTATGTTTAAAGATCAAGATCCAAAAACTTGATTGGAACACTCCAAAATTTAAGCAGGCGTTTGCTGTAGAGATACCTCCTTGGTACAGGCTTCCTATCCATTAATGCTTTTACATGAACAAACAATCCAATGTTTGCCATTTGTTTTTTCTTATTGTGCTTTTACATGCACATTCACCATTTGGTTTATTATTATGACTTTACGTGCACTTTTACTGGCACAACATCCTTGCCGTTTCTGTCCATTTGAATTTCATTTTCGTTTTTATCAGAACTTACATACTATCAATGTATTAGATACTCCAGAATCTTTGGATGGATCCAAGATTGATTCTAAAATTAGCATGTTGTTTAACTCGGAAGAGAAAGAATTCAAATTGTCCAACTCAATTATTTAAAAAAATGGTTTCAGTGTATGGAAAGGTAATCTTTCTAAAAGGAAAGATGGCACAATGGGAGATAGAAATCACTTGTGGAGCAAAGGTACTTGCAAAAAGCATCCTACTCATGTTACCAAAAAGCCAAGTGCTATTGAAAGGACTAAATGCTTAGCTTGAATTCAAGATAAACCGTGGCAATGTGTAACGACCCAAGGATTTTCGGCCCGGAAATCGAGGTGAATACCTTTACATAATCCCATGTCGACCTTTCAAAACACCGAAAACACTGGATAATTATTAGAAAGAAATTAGAGGGTGAGATAAGAAAGAAAGAAATATTAGAATAGAAGAAGAAGAAAAACCAACACAACATAATCAGTTTCACATCGCAACGGAACAAAATATAATATAGAGATAAATCTTTATTGAGAGCTTTGAATAAAACTTACAATTTATCAGAGTACAACACATCACTGGACAGTTATAATAATATGTCCCATATACAACACACAGCGGAATAGTAGCTATATAATATCATACGTCTGAACACCTCCAGCTCGTCTCTTCACAGCATTCGATAACCTGAACCTGTACACCTCGGGCTAACCCGAGCATTTACAAAACACCGGGTCAGTCTGGTGGACCAGAGTGAGAAAAACTTGCACAGTATTAAGGGTATCACACAACTTGATTTTAAAGTTAAAATCATTTCGAAAGAAAAGGATAATTGTAAGAACCAATCCACACATAAATACGGACGGTTTTTACCTTACGATAACCCAAAACATTTTTGAAATCAATATCCTTTCTGATATTATGATAGTGTCTAAATACAAGTAAATATCAATCTAGCGGAACGCTTGCATCTCACGCTCCACATATATAGTGTACAATCAAAACCGCGGGCGCTTATTGGAGATTGGATTCCAATTATGATAAGGCATGGGACCACTACCGACAGTGTATCTCTAGAGGCGAATACACTGGGTTCAGCAAGAACATCTTGCAACCCGGCCCACACATGACCGACCACTCATTTCGCTTGAGTGTATCGAATGTATATCACCAACGGTTGGGATCAACAACTGTTTCCTGAAAAGGGACAGCATCGAAATATAGATTAAAAAAGCAAAAGGAATTTGTCTAGATAGGTGATTATACACCCTAATGGGAGCGACCCACATAGCCATGCTGCCTGCCCGATTTTTGTCATTTCCCGGTTGATGAGGCTTGAGGTTTAGATTAACTTTTCGAACACTTGGTCACAATTCACTTTGAGTGCCACATCGTCAGATCTGCTAGATATCACTAATTGACGTCCACAAAATACTCTAGTTGGGAGCTAACCAACTATGGCATGTTTGAAGAAATCAACGTACGTGATCCTTTGGAAATACTCTGTCAGACACTCGTCCATACAAGTCATCCAGGAACAGGATGAACCGAAGGTACTCTCCTACTGCATCCAATATAGTAATCACCCTACGGATCAGTATCGAGAAGTCCTTGCAACCCGTAGATTCCAACCATGACAGAACCACAGTTTATCTCTGGGAGCTCACCAAAGATTTTTAGCGGTTCTTCCGTTTTATGAAAATCTACGGTCTTCATTGCTCCATCTCGATCATCTTCTGATATCTTCACGTGTTTGTTAGTCGGAATGGTTTTCGAATATAAATTCGATCCCGGTCTTTCCGTGTCAACAATCGTATTGGATAGATTTGATAGTCGGTGATTTAACTATCAAAATAAACAGTGTTTCAGTCATGAAAATCCATTGAGTTCACTGGTTCAGTATTCAGCATCACTTGGCCTTTTCTATTAAAATAAACTAGTTCACTCTGCTTAATTAAAACTTCTAACTCTTTTAATATTTAAAAACACGATAATTGAAATCTTGTATACTAATGTTCTCAAAACCATCTCATTATGATACTTAGTAACATAACTCATAACCATATTCAATTTCCACATAATTCTCCTTTCAAAACATTTGTTACATCATTCTTTATTATTTAAACTTGGGGAATCTATTCAACTTATTATTCGTAAACAGTGTTACGCAATATCGTTTATTCCGTTCTTGGAACAATAACTAATATTTATTAGTATAGAATAAAACTAACTTTACATTTCCATTACTTCGGATCTCTCATTATATATTTCCAATTTTCACCAATGTTGCATTATTATTTCCCTAATGGAAATAATAAATTATCACTAACCTCTCTTACGATTACCAACTAATGTTATCTTCAAATAATCCTGAAGTCGTTCAAATTAGGGTATTTTAATTACCTCTCAGACCTTGATCAACAACGATCTTATCCTCAGATAAATATAAGTTGTAATCAAAAACCCATATTCCATTCCAGTCTCAAAACAAATTCCATTTTAACTATTCAAAATATAGTTTCACAAACCTTCTTTCTTAATTCCATAATTTAGAAATTTCTTATCAACAACACCTTTTTAACTCCGCCTCTTTGAACAAATTTCTTTAAAAAAAAAATCGGATTTGGTTATACAACCCTATGTCCCACTTCTTTACCCAAATTCACGCTTAGCAATCTCCTTTCCAATCTATTCAACCATTTCATGCTTTGGAAATCTCATTTCATTTCTCCCCTTTTACTTGATTTCATTTTTAAGTAGCGTTAATGTAAAATTAACGCCTTTACACTTTAAATCTCATTTATACAACTCTGGTTTAATCTAAACCCTTCTGTTCTCAATTCCTTTACTTAACTCAAATATTAAGTAAACATTTAATTTACTCTCTCGTATTCGCTTAAACTTCTCTTTATAACTTTTTTATAAAAATTCGGATTTTTAAATATAAAACCCGTTCATAAACTTCTTTCACCATTCCACTCTATTTCGCTTCAACTTTGATTACTCTTTAAATGAATTTTCATTTAAAAGGTACTTCCCTCAATTATTATTATTTAAAATAATAATCTACTTTAATCACTAACTACATCAGTAGTTAATTCTTTATTACTAAAATAAATAGTAAATTCCCTTTTTAAAACTTATAAAAATTAAAACAATGTTCATTAAACTATTTTATTAGATTAATTCAAATCAAACTAATTTAAATCAATTCCAATTACAATGGTTGACTTAGTCAACTCAAGGCGCGTTTATCTTGTTAACCCATTCCAATTCGTTCTCACTTTAAATTAGTTAATAATATAATTAAAATAATTCCATTAAATAAACTCTTAACAAATCAATTATCCACATTCTAACCGTTACGGTTAATTTCTATCCCCATATTCATAAATTTGATTAATCTCAGATTTACTTTGTAGAATCAATTTATAATAAATCAAAGTATTTAATAAATAAAATATTTATTTATTTTCCCTTTTATAAACTTTTATTCAAATAATATATTTAAAAATCTATCTCCATTTATAAAATAAATTTTATAACTTTATCTCTATCGACTCACCTGACGGTGAATCAATATTTATAAAATGATTGATTTTATAGGCTATACACTGCCAAATACTCCACCAATACCGCCCATTGGTTTAAACTAACAGATGTTAAATATTCAATAATCAACAATCAAATCAATCACCCCAAACAGGACAGTTCATATATGATAATAAGTAATATATTTGAGGAATCCGGTTGGATCCCTCCAACCTGTTCTTCCCTGTATTCAAAACGGTTATCACAAACTAGATCATTCAGTTTCATTTAACTGATAACAATAAATAACGGCCATTTAACATCAACCATACGCCATTCAAACAATTCAACAATTTAAACACGTTTATTTTACAAACGTGACCAACCGAGGTAAGTTACCTTTATTGGAACCAATTGTTAAAATAACGATTTGGTATTTCACTGAAATTAAACAACGGTTTAATTTCATCAGTTAAATTAACAAATAATTATAATACTAGCAAACAGTCAACCATAGCAAACAGAGCACACAAAAAGAAAATACCCAATTTATATAAAATATAAATGGGAAAATTGAGTGAGTTTAACTCACCTAATTTCATTTGGCATTGAACGGTTGGGTTTTTAGTTAAATTAAACAGCGTTTAATTTAACGTAAAATCTCTGCTGCCTCCCGCTCTGTCAAAATTTATCCCACTGTTCCATTGCTCCTTGTCTGGACCAATTCTGATAACATATACATCAATTACCACGGTTATAATTATACGATTAAATTTTTAAAACTAATTAGCTTTTTAATTTATCAAATTATTATCGTTAATTACTTCTAATCACGTTCACAGGCCGATACAGTCCTGCTTCCCCATTTGTTTACTCTTCTTCGAATACGCTGATCCCGTGATTCTGGACAAGTTAAAGATCGTTTGAATATATGTTTAAATTAATTTAACAAATTTCTTTATTTCAACCTAATGACTTTAGTTAACTTTTAATTAGTCAGCCTAACCGATCTGCTCCTCGTTTCTGCTCGCCAACCAAAATTGTTGCCTTCCATTCATGGATCCTGTCAACACTCAGTACAAGTTTTTTTTTCCAATATCAAAATTTTAACCAGTATTTCGTTTCAGTTCTGTATGCATCTCGTCATCCTTGCGTTTCAACGAGTACACATGAGAAAATCTTCCCAATTCATACCTGTTTAACAACAACCATGATCCAAAAATGCTATTAACCCTTAATACTTTTACTTAAATTATTAACTAGTGTAAAACTGATTTCGTTTACTCTTATAAGATTGGACGATTCTTGTTTCAGGCTATTTGTCTCCGTCCTACCCTTCTCTGATGTATCGTTCCATCCAAAATGAAGTCCCCAGCCTTGACCTTTCCAATTTCATCTGTTAGAAATGATTTACCAAATTAAATTCTCATAATTATAATATAATTAAGTTTTAATTACACCTTAACCTAACCAGGCCAACAATCGCTACTCCCTTGATTTGATTTCTCGTTCCAGTATTCATACCCGTATCTCAACTTCAGCTCCACGGCCAAACCCCACCACCGTGCTTCTATCAGTCCACCGACGTCAGATCTGGGGTACCCATCGGCATCGCCCCAACGTCCTCCACTTCCACGCCAAATCCCAGCCACTCCGACGGTCTCCTCCGCCAGCAAGAACACCACGACCGCCACCACTTTACGAGGCGATTCCGGTCACCGCACCACTTGGAAGCACATCACCACCGGTAGGTCCAAAGTCCTTGGCGAGCTCAACGGTTTTGGCGCTTGGGATCATCAAAATAAACAACGGATTTAAAGGATTGGAGGGAAGAAAGATCGAACTATTTTGATCGTTCATTTGTTTTGAAGAATGGAGGCGCAGTTACAACATTGACCACGCGAGACATGTTTAGGGATTTTGACCTTTTGAACCGTATTTATAGGAGACCACTTTAATTAAAAAAAATACATAGCGAAACTTCATCGCAAAGTAACAAGCAAAACCAACTACATACGATTTCTATTTTCGGATAAAAAGGCTAATTTTAATATAAAAAGATATTCCGGATCCAATGGGACAAGTTTCGTCGAATTCCGACATCGTTTGAAAAAAATTCCTTTATAAAACCAGAAGTAAACATGCATTTAAATTTTTCACGATCACTAGATAAATCCGATCAACTTGAAACCTTGAAATCATACAATAATTAATTAATACGAACCCAACGGCACTAGTTTCGTCGCATTCCGAGACTGTTTCCCGGTACGCTATTTTTTCCACGCACCGCAATGCCATTTTGGACACCAAATTACATGGTCTCCAAAAATAACAAACTATATAGCTATCCTGACTCTAATCGAAGATGCAAACTCAACGGAATTGGTTTCGTGGCCTAATTTGATCGTCTATTCAAGTTACACTCAAATATCCCTTTATTAATTTAACTACGCGTTATAGAAAACGGACGGGCGTTTACGACTACCGTGGTCACATACGACATCGGTTTGCCAAGCAATTTAACAATGTACGATAATTTAACGTTACGGTTCTAATGAAACTAATTTCGTCGAAAACGGAGTCCGTTTGAAAAATGACTATTTTAAAGACCTATAATTTAATAACGATTTCCATAGCGACTATTCCAAAATTTGATTTGGCCATAACTTACCGTCTATAACACGAAATTTAAATTTTTCTCTTTTATACGAAAATTATAATCAACACGGTTCCAATGTTTCTTGTTTCACAGAAATCCGACTTATATCGGATCCTGTATTCTCAGTTGAAGTTCAAAACCAAATATTATGAACTGTCGCGCTATTTCGAGCTCGATTTATATTATATATAATTTATAACATTCAAACTTCATTTTAATAAACGAACTAAATATTAAATTCTATTGATATTCCAAATATAATATTTAAAATAAATAAATTAAATTAAATGTTTGAGGGCCAAAAATACAGGTCGTTACACAATGCTTGGGTTATGAATAAATTTCTTGGTGATCAAAATCACCCATTTCATTTCTGAGAATAGAAGCTACCACTTATTGGACACCAGTAGGATGAAAGATTTAAAGAAAGGATATTTAGTTATTTTAAATGTAAGCTAAATAATTATTATGCTTATTGTATCAAAATTAGAGGTAAGGAAAATGGCTGTATATGCTGTGAAATAAGCTAAAATATTGGGTAGCAGCAGAAAAACGAAGCAGCCTTGGACGAATGTAGCCGAGCTAAAAATTCCAAACTATTCCTCGGTAGACATGATAGGAAAGGTGGAGGAAGGCATAGTACCCATTACTGGTCTGCTTATATGGAGAAATATTTATAGCCAGCATGCTTATTGAAAGGGTCTTTAATTTTTTGTAGAGATAATATGGTGTTTTCAGTAATACAATTCTACTAATGAAGAGAACCAATTTTATGAAATTTAATGGTTTCTTTCGTGGGTGTGGAAATGGTTCTTTTAATACCTGGTCCAGTTTATTTTGTTACCACTTTTAAGTAGGTTGTTGTTTTTTTGGTATAACATAAATATGTAAATCCGAATTGCAAATAGGTAGCCATGTAAATCTATGTTCTTATAGAAAGGAGCGAGTATTTTGTCTCATTCAAAAAGTGACAATTTTGAAACCTTAAAAAATACTATCATAATACTACAACAAAAAACACTTTTCGCAACAGGCAATATCTATTGCAGTAGACCAATTGCAACAGGCTCGCGCCTGTTGGTATAGCCGAAGTTGCAAAAAGTCTGTAACGTTTTCAGCTTGTTGCAATAAAACATTGTGGTATACTTTTTTGCAACTGGCATTTGTTGTTGCAACAGACCATTTTGCAACAGTATATGCCCGTTGCAATAGATTCATAAATCTATAAAAAATATATATTATAACTTATAGATATTACATACTAAATATATTTGTTTTAGTAATAGTGTGTATCACAATGAAATAAACAAATAAAATTTTTATTTTAACAAAGTTTTAATAGTACAAACAATTACAATAAAAGTTTCTACACTTTTCATACACCATTCATGTATAACAATTTCTTCTCACGCACAACACATTTTTTTAAAATAGAGTATTTTCTACTCACATTTCTACTCTATCATACATATACTATAACAAGAGAATAAACTTGAGCCATTGATGGTCTTCTTTGAGATGCTGCTTGTGCACAAAAGAGTGCAACTTTTGCGTATCTTAATACTTCTTCTTCGTGGTATCCTTCTAGACAGTAGAACAAGCTCACAGGGCAGTTTTCAAAGCAATTCCTTATTAGGTGAATGAACTGAAAAAGGAATATTCAACAAAAGGACAAAAGCTAGATCATCCGTGAAGAAGTTTTCAACCTGTCGAAGGAGCAATGGCTTCATAAGCTCATGACATATCAGTAGTAAATATATGTGATTTATTTTATTTATTTATTGGCATAGTTAAATGGAAAAAAAACTCATGTACGCAGAATGGCTATATGCCTATACAAAGTGGTGAACAATTTCCTACCAATAAAACAAGGAGTCAAATACAAGTAATAGGTATTAAATCTCAAAAAACAACCGCCAGTCATATACTCACCCAAATAATAGCTGAAGCATGGCTTATAACTAATATATTGTTGATTTTTCCAGACCCCAACCAATAAAACCAATTGGCGACAAGATCAGTGCAACGCATAACACGCTGCTTGATAAGCAACAAGTATTAGGTATTAAATACGAACCTTAAATCAGAAGTATCATCGTCCTCGAGAGCTTTTGATCTTCTAATCATCGTCCTCTAATATTTAATCACATAAGTGATATTATTCATGATTTAGCGGCACTTACTACTTTACAAATAGCGGAAAGGATAGCTAGGTTGGGTTTAGGGAATATGGGAGAAGCCTATTATATTTTTCTCTTACCTTATTTCTCTTTCCTCTGTTGCTGTCAGCCTAACACCTTCAAATATGTACTCGTTATCAATGATATCATCCCTAAAAAGCACAACATGGAAAATTCTAATGTAACACAAATTGGTCAACCTATATTAGTCTCCCCATTCGTCCTGTTAAAAGAATCAAGTGCATGAGATTTGTATATATATTCTTTATTTATTTAACCTATATTAGTCTCCCCATGCAGCCTTAACAAATAAAGCCGTTGTTAAAAAACATGGTCCAACCTCATTGTTGGTAATAATTATAGCTTTATCGCTTCTGAAGAAATGTGTGAGCATTTGCTATTTCTTTATTCTGGACATATACAATATATTAATTCACTCAACATTGTGATTATAATCACTAACCACATGTGTATGCGCGCGCTCATTATGCATTTAGGTAGTTCAAATTCAAAAATTATTTTGACAACATTTCAGACAGGTTTCAGTCTGAATTCAATTATTGGTGTTGAAGTGCTAAGAAAATTACATAGAAAAATATTATACATATAAGATGTGGCAGGCACGTAGAAGGATAAAAAAGGGGTTACAAACACTAGCAAATACAATACAAATGAACAAAAAAACTTAAAAACTTCCAAAAAAAAAGGTCAAAAACTTTTGCTAATTCAAATCCCAAATCAATAGAAAAACATGAAAAGAAATTGAAATAAACTATTTTAACAATAGTAGTTTTAACATTTTTGCAAATACAAGTAAGCATTATCTGTCAAAGCATTTCAACTGAAAAATGCCGATATCCAAAACCGATGTTGTAACCGAAATTGCCGAAAATTTCAAATTAACTAGAAATTCAGTATTCGCAAATGAATGAAATGGAAACTGAAATTCTGAACCTTACTCTTAACCTCCTCTCTCATATGGACCTAGCTTAGATGCATGCTTCTGTTTTTCAAAACATGCTGGTCGTGTTTGAAGAGAAAGTGATGCTTCAGTTGGCAATACAATATTATATTTTTAATAGTTTAAGTAGCACATAACCACAGGCTCTAAAATAATTGTTCGTCACCATTGCAACATTACACATTGGAACGTTACCTATATATTTTCAATTTTCATTAATGAATAGTTGTATTTGATAATTTATCATGTAATTTTCACAACATTCCTTTCTAACCATTATTGTCTGTCTGTAGTTGTATGGTATATTTTGTATAACCTTTCTTGTTTTGGCAGATAGGACAATATATTACCTCAAATGGTGGTGTTGTCACTGCTGAAGAGCTTGCTCCATACTTGGATGTTATGCCTACTACTGGAGAAACCTTGGTATGCATATGCTTTTACAGTTTTTGTGGACTTCAAAAAAATAGGTAAGTTGTATATTTGATTAGAAGTACGATGATAACCAATTTATTATGCTGGTATGACTGAAGTACCAACTAGTCAAATGGCTACTCAGCATGAATATCAAGTTAACTCGAGCATTTTATATACCGATGGAATTTTTGCAAGTTGCATAATTATATATCTTGGATGTTGATGAACAGTCTGTGTTCTAATTGAATAATGCGGCTAAGAGTGAAGTGAAGTGGATGATCCATGGGATTATTAATCAAAGATTCAAAACCTTACGAGCTACCCAATTTTTTTGGCGGATTGTATATTAATCTACACCTTTCAGTGAGAATTAGCGGTTGTATGGAAGCATCTTACAGTGAAAATAATTCAAACAAGGGAAAAAGAAAAAAATGAAAAAGCACAGCACGCCAAGCTAACTGCAACCAGTAAATCCTCCAACAAGATCTGCTTCTCCAATCCACCGTATCCAGAACCTCAGAAACAAAAAGTAAATATAAGACAAGCCCACAAATAAATCCACTGAAGCAAACTAACAAAACAACTCAATTAGTAAAATCAACATATTCACTAAAACAACCACCTTTCCTTACAAGATTCAGATCTGAATGAAATTCAGTGAGAAAAGGAACTGCAATCCAGAAGAAACTAGCTATTTGACAACCAATAAATTAAGAGAAACTGAAAAGAAACTAGCACTAAATTTTAGTTTCTTGCAAATTTAAGTATTGAAACTTTAAGTGGAGGCTGGAGCTGGACGCGGCTTTGGAGCAGGGGCGGACGATAATCGCTGGAGCTGGAGCGTTCTACCGCTAATCGCTGGAGCTTAAAAATTTTCTCCTTTTTTATGCCTAAAGCGCGATTTTTTTTCTGTTCGTTGAAATTACTGAATGTTGCAGTTGAAATCAGAAAGGATCTAAAAGAACGAATTTGGGGTTTTAGGGCTTGAAAGAAAAATGGGAACGGGAAAAGACTAGAAAAGAGGTGGGGGAGAAAAATGATAGCGCTAGAATTTACAAACATGGAGCCAAATCTCCAATGTTGGCGCCAAATTTTGAAGAGCGGAGCCAAACTTTGAAGGGAGGACGCTTGTATATATTTAGTTAAAACAAAAATAAAATCATTTTGTCAAGGATGATGTCATGGTAATATTATTTGGATGAATATGTAAAACATAATATTTATATTTTATTATTTTGAAATTATTTCAAGATTTTCGAACCTTATGAAATATTAAACATTTTATAAAATTTTAATTTTTTACTTTTCATTTCTGAGTTCTATCAAAATTAAGTTTCAAACTTTAATTATATATTTCATGACATATATAAATTTATTTTGTAAAATTTAAATTTTTTATATTTTTTGGGAATATTATCTGTTAAATATAACTAATATTTATAATTAATAAATACTAATAATAAATGCCACTTCGTAACTATTAAAAATTAATTATTATTCTTTAATTGTTAAAAGTAAATATTGATTATTACCTCTTTACTATTTAATAATGATTACTAAGTCGTATAGCTAAATTAGGTATTTGTAATATTTAATCAATTATCGTTTATTTATTTATTATGAATTTATTGATTATAAACTATTCACTTAATATTTAAACATATTCATATTTCAAATTAATTATCAATTATTATCCATTAGTTTTTTATTATTAATTTATTATTATTTAAATATTAGTTATAATTATTTGTTAATTAGTAATTATTATTATTTAATTATCAGTTATAAATATCACTTTATAATATTTAAATTTTATTGTTAGTTAATAATTATTAAATATTTATCTTAATTATTATATAATTACTAGTAGCTAATCATTTAATGGTAACTATTTAAAATTAATTAGTAAAAGTTAATCACTAAAAGCTGATATTAATTTTTAATAGTATGTTTTTCGCAACTGGTTTTATCAGTTGTAAAAAAATACAGTTATTGCAAGTGGCGAAAACAGTTGCTAAAAATATTCATTCGCAACTGGCTTGGAAGCGCAGTTGCAAATAATATCTTTATTGCAACTGTCATGGAAGAACTGTTGCTAAAAGTATGTTTTTGCAACGGGGAAGAAAGCGCAGTTGCTAAAAATTTCCTTTTCGCAATAGGTAGAAAAGGCATGTTGCTAAATCTTATCTATTGCAACTGCTATAATAGGCCTGTTGCTAAATATCATTTATTGCAACTGTCATCTGTCGCCTGTTGCAAATAGCTAGTTGTAATAGGGTATTTTTCTTGTTGTGTAATTTTATGCTCTGTTGAAAAATAATGAAAATATATTTCAGATTAAGTTGCAACATATATGAATTTCTCTTTCTTCATCATTTATGTCATTATCTCACCAAATCTAAGACATCATAAATCGTGATCTTATTTAAATATGTAACTGATTATGTACGTATAAGAGCAACAGTGCGAAGCTATGAATGAAGATGTACACAATTTAAAAAAAATCAATTTTTTTGTTAATTTAGAATTCTTAGTATATACGATTGATAGTTGGAGCATGATAATAATACTGTAAAGGTTCAGTTTTATATGCAAACAGTTTGAATATCTCATAGTTGCTTTTAATATTCACTAAAATATTACATGTTCATGCATTCACCCGTATAGTCTATATATTACTACACATATTTATTTTGAAGCTTAGAGATAATCATTGAAAAATTTATAAGAAAAAACAATATCGCAAACATTTTTCAGTATGACCCATATTCAGCAGGTTACATTTAGAACAAAAGGAAAGTAAACCATGGTCAGTTTTCTCATTTTCAAGAAAATGCAATTCCATCTTTTGAAAAATTAGAAGGATTTTACTTCACACAAATAAGGAAACTTAAAAAAGTGATATTTTACAATTTATCACCCAAACATAGGAACAACTGGCACGGGTCACTTAGTCTTGCACGACTGTTGCTATAAATTTAATTTTATAGTTAGGTGCAAGGTAATATTAACATATGATGTCATTCATTATTTATGCACATTAATTTAACATGCGACGATTTACGCAACCAAATCCAGTCATCATTCCAAATTGCTTTTTGACAAATTAACATGCAATTATTCAAAAATTTAACTAAAAAACCAACTAATCTACCTGCTTAACTTAGACCCTTGATTCATCACCAATAAAGCTGTTGTATTATGTTTAATTGACTCAACATATACTAAGTAACGCATTCTCCATGTTCTTTAACATAACTCACAATTAGGTTGGATGTACTAATAAAGGATAATATAGCAAAACCATACAATGGTATGGTGATTGTACATTACTGACATGAAATGATATAACATTTACAAATCATAGGGTTACATACGGTTCCTATTGAATTATTAGCAATACTCTAACTATTTATATAACTTTGATGTATACACATATAACCTACTACAACAAAACAAAGAAGACAATAAACGACAGTTCTTATGTTTTTTACATGTGCTATCTCAAATTATGATTCCGCATATAAATTGAAAAACAACTAAATCCCCTATATAAAAAATGGAGAAGTTTTAAACTGTAGATTGGTTGATACAAATACTTTATTTTGAGACCAATGTCATATCTACATATGCTACCATTGTGGTGTTCCTTCCCCAAACGACATTAGAATTTTCACTCAATACAAACACTGCTCTATCCAACACTCATTGACACACTACAGTAACCAAAGCTCATCAATATATTATAGTACGACAATGATTATCCCATGTTCCCTCTGTGCTTACCATGATCTTCCATGTATGTTACTCTTAAAAAATGATACTTCACCTTCTTGAACATGTATGTAACTCTGACAACATACCTTTTCCTCCTAACACCTTGTAGTTCACTTAACGACATTCAACAATCTCTGTGTGTGTAACAACCCGAAAATCTGGGCCAGTTTAAAAATTTTATTTCGGCAATTTTAGCGAATTTTGATTATTTAAAATGAATTATTTTAAATAATATCGATGAGAAATTTATTTTGAATATAAATCGAACGTATATATTATATAGATCGTCGATAGAATATAAATATTTATTTATATTTATAAAAGGAATTGAAAATGACGCGGTAGTTCGATAATTCGATTTCAAACTTCAATTGAACATACCGGGTGCAAAATAAACCGGATTTTAGTGAAACCAAAAATAATGGGATCTAACTGAGAATATCTTTCCAATGAATCCGAAAAATGGAGATTTCATAGCGGGAATCAAAAGATATGTCCAGTTGAAAATTCTGAATAGTCGCTATGGAATTCAGGCCCTTAAAAATGGAAATTTTGCAAACGACCTCGGATTTCGACGAAACCACTTTTGTTGGATCCGTGATGTCAAATTATTGCTAGGTTTCAAATTTCATAATTTTTCGAATCAATATGTGAGCGTGGCAAAGGAAAACGTGTTTGACCAGTTTTAGTTGATTTCAATCGACTGGAAAATGGCCATTTTTCCAACGGTCTCAGAATTCGACGAAATTAGTATTGTTAGGACCATATCGTCAATACGAAGCAAGAAAATATTTTTCAGGAATTTTTCTAGTCAGTATGTGACCCCGGTAAAATGAAATGCGCGTTCAAATTCAATATATAGAGTTATATGTTGATTTTGACGAAAACTGATCGAAACGGCCGAACTGGCTTACGATACATATCCAATTGTGTTCAGAATGAGGGTAATTAGCTATGGACGACAGGCGGTGGGTCCCGTTTCGAGGTTGAAATAAAAAGTCAACTTTTTGAAATTAATTAATTAATTAAATAAATATATATTATACTCTCTCTCACCTCTCTCCCTCACAGTCAAACATGGTCAGAAATAAAAAAAAAGAAAAAGAAAAAGAACCCGATGTGCCCTAGCCCCGTCGCTCCAGCGTTTGAGACCGTCGCCCGTCGCCGGAGGCATCCCATGACCTTGCCGCCGAACCCTGCCACCCTCGCCGTCCCCTTCTCCTTCTCCTCCCTCCGTTCGAGCTCCAACCACGAAACCCCACTGCCAAATCGAACGGAAAAGCCACCCACGACCGCCGGCCACTGTGCCACCCTCCCCGACGCACAACACCTCCCCCAGCCCTATTCCGACGCCTCAGACCCATCTACGCCCGCCTCCTCCTCCTTCTATAATTTGAAACCCATTCAACCTTAAATCCGAACCCCACAGCCCATCCACCGGTTGGAGCAGCACCCCTCTTCTTCAGTTTAACCCCCGTGAGTTTTTATTTTAGTTTAATTTATTTTTGTCAATAAAATTTCGATTTTTATTTATATGTAAGCGTATATAAAAATAAATTCGAGTTTTAGACGAGGTGGCCAAGTAAAGATTGGTTTTTATATACGAAAGGTTAGAATAAAAATGTAATCTTTTATATGTCGTAGTATGAAAAACGTTGTTTAGTTTTAAAAATAAAATAGCATATATAAAATCAGTTTTAAAAATAAAATATATATCATAGCAAAATATATATCATAGCAAAGTTGTTTAAATAAAATTAGCAAACGCAGATTTTATAAGAAGAAATGAATGATTTTGAAAATAGAAACTAGAATTGTTTTTGAAATAAAATATACATAGTTTTAGTAAATAAATATATACATTGTTTGAAAAATGAAAATATATCATTGTTTTGAATAGAAAATATAAAATAGAATTTGAAAATAAAATAGAACTTAGATTTGAAAATATAATCTTTATTAGGAGGAGAGAAATATAAAAATATAATTTTTATATTGAATAGTGAAGTTAAAAATTCGATTTTTATATATTGAATAGCGAAGTAAAAATTCGATTTTTATATATTGAATAGCAAAGTTAAAAATTCGATTTTTATATATTGAATAGCAAAGTAAAAATTCGATTTTTATATATTGAATAGTGAAAGTAAAAATTCGATTTTTATATATTGAATAGTGAAGTTAAAAATTCGATTTTTATATATTGAATAGCAAAGTAAAAATTCGATTTTTATATATTGAATAGCGAAGTAAAAATTCGATTTTTATATACTAAATAGCAAAGTAAAAATTCGATTTGTATATATTGAATAGCGAAGTAAAAATGTAATTTTTATATGTAGTGAATACGGGCGACGAAATTGACAAGAGGCAGACACGGCAAAATTTTCTACATTTGAAGAATCGAGGCGTTGGATTAGAAATTCTGTGAGAATTTCTCACTCTTCAATCTCCTTTTTCTAGTTATATAATATATACTAGGATGCAGACGGTGTTTAGTAGCACCCGACACCCGTCGTCCACAGACCATGGACGGCTTGTTTGTTTGATTGATGTGATGTGAAAATTGTTTGTGATGTTGATGTGAAATCGATAATAAAATAATATATATATTGAAAGTGAAAATATCGTATATATTGAAAGTGAAAATATCGTATATATTGAAAGTGAAAATATCATATATATTGAAAGTGAAAATATCGTATATATTGAAAGTGAAAATATCGCATATATATGAAATGAAAACGATATATATATATATATATATATGAAATATGAAAACGATATATATATGAAATATGAAAACGTATATATATGAAATATGAAAACGTATAAAATTGAATAGAATAGAAAATGAATTCGAATTGAACTGAATAGAAAATGAATTCGAATTGAACTGAATAGAAAATGAATTCGAATTGAATGGAATAGAAAATGAATTCGAATTGAATAGAATAGAAAATGAATTCGAATTGAATTGAATAGAAAATGAATTCAAATTGAATTGAATTTGAAATTCGAATTGAATTGAAATGAATTTATAAGGAAAAATTCGATTTGGTTTTGAATTTGAATATGAAGTTGAAATCGTTTTGAAAACGAATTTAAAACGATTTATAAAATACATTTTAAAAGGAAATCGACGAAATATATATTATATATATTATATAATGGCCTGAATAGAACGCGCCGCGTTGCGGCAGTTCGCGAATTTCGACCATTGACTTCAAACGGACATTACAGGAGATCCGACCGTCGGATTCTCCTGAAACCAGAACCGTTGGGTTCGTATCGAAAACAGCTTTCTAACGAATATTAGAGATTTGAAATCTAACGGTTGGATTTGGAATTATGTCCAAATCAAATTTGGAAAAGGTCGCTGTAAGTGCAGTTCGATGACCGTTGATGGAAATCGACTGTATGAGCCTTGATAAAATAATTAAAAATATTGATAATTTGTGTAAAATTATAAGAAATGATTTGTGAAGAATTGGGATGAAAAAATCCATATTTGAAAAGATAAAAATATATTTTTATCGAAATGAACTAGTTATTAACTAGAAAAATAATCCAATGGTTATAAATAAATAAATTGGATTAGATTTAAATTGAAATTATCTTTGGATATTTTCGATATTGGATTCCGTGATTATACAGATATTGTGATGGGAATTTGGAAGATATCGATATCGTTATTCCCGATATGATATCTGTTGGTTTCAGGATTTGATGTTGAATATAAGTCGATACTATCTCTATTCAAAACCTTATATTTAATGTCAAATTTGATTGATTGATTGTTTGGATTGTGCTCGACCAGTTTATGAGCAGAATATGCTTTTACATTTAGCATTGGGTTGGATTTAAAATATCTGTGTGCTAACGCCTTGTGAAACACTTCACGATTTAACGATAAGGTGTTTAGCGATGTTGTGTCCATTTCAAATTTAATGAATGATTGTGAAATGATATTTTTCTTAAGTGAAAAGAAATGTATTCCCGATTTTGGACAGGGAATGTTTTATAAAAATGTTTTATATAACAGAAAGGATTTCGAGGCCCAAAACCCGATGATTTCTAAAGTGATTTAGAAAATGTATTATATGTTACATTATGGTTCATCGCATATTCGATTAGTTGCTATTGATGATGTATCTGTTTGGTGGCGGAGAATTTATTCTCTTGCTTAACACCCTTCTTTGAGACGTACGAGCTCAAAGGTAATGTGACTAATAGTGACTGATCATACGCGTGAATTACTGATGTGAAGCACTATATTTTGAAAGTACTTGTGATTATTACGTTGTGAAATGATTTTCCCTACTTCGGGATATGAAATGATTTAGTATGTGGCTAAAGAGTCGGGTAACCCTGAGACTAAAAGTATGGGTGAGAGGGCGGTGTATGCTCTCCATGAGTGGGAGGTGCATCGTCGGTGTAGCCTACTCCTATGTGGGGTAGGTGCACATTTATATATCGAGTTGCGAGGTGCGTACCCTTTGCCTTGTCGATGGGCAGCACGATATTTGGTTGCATACTTGTTTGTATGCATTGTTACGTTTTGGAATTCACATTTCCAAACGATTTGATTTGAGATCTCGAAGTGAAATCTACTTTGATATAGAAAGTTAGATAGGTATTTCAAATGATTTGAAATAAGAAATCGGGAATATAATCCAAAGGAATAATTTCTGTAAATTGAATTGGATTTGGAAAATCTAAGAGTAGTGATTAATCTAAATGGGTAGATTGGGATATTGCATGTTGGTTGATGCATAGTAGATCCATATATCTATATTGATCGTTGTTTATACACTGGTATTCATGGGGGTAAACCCGTTCCGCGTTAGCGGCGTGGTCCCGTGATATACCATATTATTAAATAAGTTAATTATAACTGTTAGAGTTTCTCACACCAGTCCCATGACTGACTTGTAGTTTGCTTTTCCCTTGCGAACTCGGGTGCCCCTATTTTCCACACGGGCAGTCGAGTAGTTTTATTTTGCAGATGTATTGAGCAGTATTCTGGATTGAAGCTTTAAGCTGTGTCCAGAGTATTGATAGTCTTCCGCTGTGTAGTTTATATTTTCGCTGTGCACTGTTTTACATTTATGTAAATTTATCTTCCGCTGTGTATTATATTTCGATACACTCTGATATTCTGTACTCTGATGTAACATTATTATGATGTTTATTGAAGTCTTCTGTTATTTGTTCTGATGTGTTGTATACCCAGAGTTAGCGTATGCGGGATTCGAACGGTCTTGGTCGGTTTAGCGATCGATTAGGTCAGGGCGAAATCCGTGTCGTTACATATGGTATCAAAGCTTTGGTTAAACTCAAATCTTTGGGGTACAACTCGTTAGAACTGAACAAAAGACTCATCAGAGGTAGGATTAGTAATGTCCTATAAAAGAATCCTCATTAGAGATAGAATCAGTAGCATTCTAGAATGAGTGACTCGTTAGAGATGGGGTTAGAAATGCCCTAGAATGAGTCGAGAGTTATTTGTTTATAAATAACGTATTTGTCATTATATATATAATCTGGTTTTAGAAAATATGATTTTAAATATATAAAATTATATATTTGAAAATATAATCAATTAATTGATTGATGTTTTGTTGTTTGTTTATTGGTTTGATAATTTTGAACCACTATGCCTAATAGAATCAAATATTGAATTGTATCGAAAATTAGTTGCATTTGCTTGCATATACATGTACTTACATTGAACAGGTCATAGCAAGGAGGCTAGAGTAGAGAATAAAATTTGTTTGCCCGACAAATAGGTACATGTTTAACATAATTTCCTGTTTTGTTTGGGTGATGATGATTTTATGAGCCTATTGGCTAGCCGCTTGGCTTTTTCTTTTTCTTTTTGAGATCAGAAGGCCAATATGGCAATTTCGGGATTTTCCCGTGGCTCCCGGCGCAGGGGAGGTTATGGCGAAATTTTTCGAAAATTTAGGGTGTTAGCCAAATTTTTGAAATTTTCAAAAATTTTCAGAAACTGAAAAGTTGGTGAATGAAAGCCAGATCGAACGTAGAGTTGATTAATCAAACCACTTTCGACTTTGTTCCTTTTCGGGGACGAAAAGTTTTAAGTGGGGGAGATTGTAACAACCCGAAAATCTGGGCCAGTTTAAAATTTTTATTTCGGCAATTTTAGCGAATTTTGATTATTTAAAATGAATTATTTTAAATAATATCGACGAGAAATTTATTTTGAATATAAATCGAACGTATATATTATATAGATCGTCGATAGAATATAAATATTTATTTATATTTATAAAAGGAATTGAAAATGGCGCGGTAGTTCGATAATTCGATTTCAAACTTCAATTGAACATACCGGGTGCAAAATAAACCGGATTTTAGTGAAACCAAAAATAATGGGATCTAATTGAGAATATCTTTCCAATGAATCCGAAAAATGGAGATTTCATAGCGGGAATCAAAAGATATGTCCAGTTGAAAATTCTGAATAGTCGCTATGGAATTCAGACCCTTAAAAATGGAAATTTTGCAAACGACCTCGGATTTCGATGAAACCACTTTTGTTGGATCAGTGATGTCAAATTATTGCTAGGTTTCAAATTTCATAATTTTTCGAATCAATATGTGAGCGTGGCAAAGGAAAACGTGTTTGACCAGTTTTAGTTGATTTCAATCGACTGGAAAATGGCCATTTTTCCAACGGTCTTAGAATTCGACGAAATTAGTATTGTTAGGACCGTATCATCAATACGAAGCTAGAAAATATTTTTCAGGATTTTTTCTAGTTAGTATGTGACCCGGTAAAATGAAATGCGCGTTCAAATTCAATATATAGAGTTATATGTTGATTTTGACGAAAACTGATCGAAACGGCCGAACTGGCTTACGATACATATCTCATTGTGTTCGGAATGGGGGTAATTAGCTATGGACGTCAGGCGGTGGGTCCCGTTTCGAGGTCGAAATAAAAAGTCAACTTTTTGAAATTAATTAAATAAATAAATATATATTATACTCTCTCTCACCTCTCTCCCTCACAGTCAAACATGGTCACAAATAAAAAAAAGAAAAAGAAGAACCCGATGTGCCCTACCCCCGTCGCTCCAGCGTTTGAGACCGCCGCCCGTCGCCGGAGGCATCCCATGGCCTTGCCGCCGAACCCTGCCACCCTCGCCGTCCCCTTCTCTTTCTCCTCCCTCCGTTCGAGCTCCAACCCCGAAACCCCACTGCCAAATCGAACGGAAAAGCCACCCACGACCGTCGGCCACTGTGACACCCTCCCCGACGCACAGCACCTCCCCCAGCCCTATTCCGACGCCTCAGACCCATCTACGCCCGCCTCCTCCTCCTTCTATAATTTGAAACCCATTCAACCTTAAATTCGAACCCCACATCCCATCCACCGGTTGGAGCAGCACCCCTCTTCTTCAGTTTAACCCCCGTGAGTTTTTATTTTACTTTAATTTATTTTTGTCAATAAAAATTCGATTTTTATTTATATGTAAGCGTATATAAAAATAAATTCGAGTTTTCCTTACACGAGGTGGCCAAGTAAAGATTGGTTTTTATATACGAAAGGTTGGAATAAAAATGTAATCTTTTATATGTCGTAGTATGAAAAACGTTGTTTAGTTTTAAAAATAAAATAGCATATATAAAATCAGTTTTAAAAATAAAATATATATTATAGCAAAATATATATCATAGCAAAGTTGTTTAAATAAAATTAGCAAACGCAGATTTTATAAGAAGAAATGAATGATTTTGAAAATAGAAACTAGAATTGTTTTTGAAATAAAATATACATGGTTTTAGTAAATAAATATATACATTGTTTGAAAAATGAAAATATATCATTGTTTTGAATAGAAAATATAAAATAGAATTTGAAAATAAAATAGAACTTAGATTTGAAAATATAATCTTTATTAGGAGGAGAGCAGTATAAAAATATAATTTTTATATTGAATAGTGAAGTTAAAAATTCGATTTTTATATATTGAATAGCGAAGTAAAAATTCGATTTTTATATATTAAATAGCAAAGTTAAAAATTCGACTTTTATATATTGAATAGCAAAGTAAAAATTCGATTTTTATATATTGAATAGTGAAAGTAAAAATTCGATTTTTATATATTGAATAGTGAAGTTAAAAATTCGATTTTTATTGAATAGCAAAGTAAAAATTTGATTTTTATATATTGAATAGCGAAGTAAAAATTCGATTTTTATATATTGAATAGCAAAGTAAAAATTCGATTTTTATATATTGAATAGCGAAGTAAAAATGTAATTTTTATATATGTAGTGAATACGGGCGACGAAATTGACAAGAGGCGGACACGGCAAAATTTTCTACATTTGAAGAATCGAGGCGTTGGATTAGCAATTCTGTGAGAATTTCTAACTCTTCAATCTCCTTTTTCTAGTTATATAATATATACTAGGATGCAGACGGTGTTTAGTAGCACCCGACACCCGTCGTCCACAGACCATGGACGGCTTGTTTGTTTGATTGATGTGATGTGAAAATTGTTTGTGATGTTGATGTGAAATCGATAATAAAATAATATATATATTTAAAGTGAAAATATCGTATATATTGAAAGTGAAAATATCGTATATATTGAAAGTGAAAATATCGTATATATTGAAAGTGAAAATATCGCATATATATGAAATGAAAACGATATATATATATATATATGAAATATGAAAACGATATATATATGAAATATGAAAACGTATATATATGAAATATGAAAACGTATAAAATTGAATATAATAGAAAATGAATTCGAATTGAACTGAATGGAAAATGAATTCGAATTGAACTGAATAGAAAATGAATTCGAATTGAACGGAATAGAAAATGAATTCGAATTGAATAGAATAGAAAATGAATTCGAATTGAACTGAATAGAAAATGAATTCAAATTGAATTGAATTTGAAATTCGAATTGAATTGAAATGAATTTAAAACGGATTTATAAGGGAAAATTCAATTTGGATTTGAATTTGAATATGAAGTTGAAATCGTTTTCAAAACGAATTTAAAACGATTTATAAAATACGTTTTAAAAGGAAATCGACGAAATATATATTATATAATGGCCTGAATAGAACGCGCCGCGCTGCGGCAGTTCGCGAATTTCGACCATTGACTTCAAATGGACATTACGGGAGATCCGACCGTCGGATTCTCCTGAAACCAGAACCATTGGGTTCGTATCGAAAACTGCTTTCTAACGAATATTAGAGATTTGAAATCTAACGGTTGGATTTGGAATTATGTCCAAATCAAATTTGGAAAAGGTCGCTGTAAGTGCAGTTCGATGACCGTTGATGGAAATCGACTGTATGGGCCTTGATAAAATTATTAAAAATATCGACAATTTGTGTAAAATCATAAGAAATGATTTGTGAAGAATTGGGATGAAAAACTCCATATTTGAAAAGATAAAAATATATTTTTATCGAAATGAACTAGTTATTAACTAGAAAAATAATCCAATGGTTATAAATAAATAAATTGGATTAGATTTAAATTGAAATTATCTTTGGATATTTTCGATATTGGATTCCGTGATTATACAGATATTGTGATGGGAATTTGGAAGATATCGATATCGTTATTCCCGATATGATATCTGTTGGTTTCAGGATTTGATGTTGAATATAAGTCGATACTATCTCTATTCAAAATCTTATATTTAATGTCAGATTTGATTGATTGATTGTTTGGATTGTGCTCGACCAGTTTATGAGCAGAATATGCTTTTACATTTAGCACTGGGTTGGATTTAAAATATCTATGTGCTAACGCCTTGTGAAACACTTCACGATTTGACGATAAGGTGTTTAGCGATGTTGTGTCCATTTCAAATTTAATGAATGATTGTGAAATGATATTTTTCTTAAGTGAAAAGAAATGTATTCCCGATTTTGGACAGGGAATGTTTTATAAAAATGTTTTATATAACAGAAAGGATTTCGAGGCCCAAAACCCGATGATTTCTAAAGTGATTTAGAAAATGTATTATATGTTACATTATGGTTCATCGCATATTCGATTAGTTGCTATTGATGATGTATCTGTTTGGTGGCGGAGAATTTATTCTCTTGCTTAACACCCTTCTTTGAGACGTACGAGCTCAAAGGTTATGTGATTAATAGTGACTGATCATACGCGTGAATTACTGATGTGAAGTACTATATTTTGAAAGTACTTGTGATTATTACGTTGTGAAATGATTTTCCCTACTTCGGGATATGAAATGATTTAGTATGTGGCTAAAGAGTCGGGTAACCCTGAGACTAAAAGTATGGGTGAGAGGGCGGTGTATGCTCTCCATGTGTGGGAGGTGCATCGTCGGTGTAGCCTACTCCTATGTGGGGTAGGTGCACATTTATATATCGAGTTGCGAGGTGCGTACCCTTTGCCTTGTCGATGGGGAGCACGATATTTGGTTGCATACTTGTTTGTATGCATTGTTATGTTTTGGAATTCACATTTCCAAACGATTTGATTTGAGATCCCGAAGTGAAATCTACTTTGATATAAAAAGTTAGATAGGTATTTCAAATGATTTGAAATAAGAAATCGGGAATATAATCCAAAGGAATAATTTCTGTAAATTGAATTGGATTTGGAAAATCTAAGAGTAGTGATTAATCTAAATGGGTAGATTGGGATATTGCATGTTGGTTGATGCATAGTAGATCCATATATCTATATTGATCGTTGTTTATACACTGGTATTCATGGGGGTAAACCCGTTCCGCGTTAGCGGCGTGGTCCCGTGATATACCATATTATTAAATAAGTTAATTATAACTGTTAGAGTTTCTCACACCAGTCCCATGACTGACCTGTAGTTTTCTTTTCCCTTGCGAACTCGGGTGCCCCTATTTTCCACACGAGCAGTCGAGTAGTTTTATTTTGCAGATGTATTGAGCAGGATTCTGGATTGAAGCTTTAAGCTATGTCCAGAGTATTGATAGTCTTCCGCTGTGTAGTTTATATTTCCGCTGTGCACTGTTTTACATTTATGTAAATTTATCTTCCGCTGTGTATTTTATTTCGATATACTCTGATATTCTGTTCTCTGATGTAACATTATTATGATGTTTATTGAAGTCTTCTGTTATTTGTTCTGATGTGTTGTATACCCAGAGTTAGCGTATGCGGGATTCGAACGGTCTTAGTCGGTTTAACGATCAATTAGGTCCGGGCGAAATCCGTGTCGTTACAGTGTGCGAAGCACGGGTTCCAATCTAGTATATATAAAGAAACAGAAAAAGGATGGAAGTTAATGAATGGTACGTTATGAAATAATCAGAAAATATATGCGCAAATTAATTATATAAACAATATGTGTTTGAATTTGAAAGAAACAGAAGATTATTAATGTTAACATATTAACTAACTTAACCATTTGATAAATAGAAGAAAAAATGTGTGAGATAAAAAGTAATTAATATTGAAATGGAAACATTTCCTTTTAATTGACAATGTATGTCATAAATAACATTAAAAGAGAAACATTGGAAATAACGTTAAAGATTGGAAACAGATAAATAATTTTAGAATGTGAACACATATATAGATATATTTAATATAAACTTATTTAGACATAAATTACAAAAGTAACACACAAAATAAACGTTCGTCGTAAATGGTGTAAAACCATGTAATAAAAATGAAGCTTAAATGACGCTAATCAAGTGACGTTTCAATTTAAAATGGATATGCGTGTATTAGTAATACAAGTTTGAAATTGGAAATAAAATTTATGTTAAGATGGGGGAGATAAACTTTAAAAATTACGTTCATGGAATTAAAAGAATTGAACACATAAGAATTTAAAAACGAAAGAATTATTAATGTGCACATTGATTGCGCATTTGAATTTGAATAAGAATGCACGTCAAAACAGGAAATAAATCAATGAAAATGGTTATAAAAATAAAACGTTAATACGACGTTTAAGCAGGCCGACAATCACACAGCTATACAACCCGGTATACGATTTTCAAATCGTATATGGGCTGACCCATACCAGAAGTTAGTCAACCCAAGGTTCAACACATTTAAAGAGTTGGTCGACCCAGGGGTCGACCCATTTTGGGTCATAGCAGCGTGATTTATCTCGTCTTTAATGGTCTGATCTAATTCGTTTGAATCTGATGGACGTGATTCTTCTGGGCAACTATAAATAAACTAGCAGAGCCTCGCCTCCGACTCATATTTTCTGAGAGGACGCCAGAGTTTTATCATTTCCTTTCTCCTCCAAAGTCTTCATACATATACATATATATATATATGTATATATTTAAGTTTTAGGATTTCTAATTCATGATTTGGGGATGAAGGTTGTAGATTTAGATTATAGGTGCCTAGATTTCTTGTCCGTATGCTGTAAATTCCATGAATCAGAATATTATATTATTCTATTCATTCTTTTAGAATCGGATTTGTAAATTCATGGTATTTGCAGTAGTAGATTCAACTAAAAATGCCACGGATGACAGATCTGAATCAGATTCAAGAATTGGAGAGCAATTAGGTGAGTGAATTTAAATTGTATTTTCTGCTAATGTTATATTATATCATTTGATTATTAAAAAATTTGTAATATGTTCTATTCTTCCTCTTTTTCCCATTCTGCATCAGAATAAATATAGTTTATGTTTAGTTTTGGGTTATGCGCAAAATATTTATAAGCCTAAAATGTTTATATATATATATATAAACAATTGAATTATGCGCTAATTTGTATGACTGATTATAATCCTTTTTGCTTGCACACGTTGGAATACATAATTTAATTGGTATTATGAATAAAAGAGGATTTGATAACTGTGGGTGCAACATAATTCATATTATGGATAGTAAATTTTCAATTAGATGGTAAATATGAGAATTTCTATGTCAGCTAAAAATATTACCATTCAAATTTGGGATGGATTAAATATAGAAATTGTTGGGATTGAAAAAGGGATGTAAACCAATTGTATTCAAATTTACTGTAATTATGTAATAAGGGGAAATAAGTTAAAAACATAAATTAATGTATACCAATTAAAATAGGAAGTCAGAAATAGCCCAAATTGATTGTTTAGGAAAAAGGGAGTGTATTTCTATTGTTTGGTTTGAAAAAGTAGTGGACAACATAATTTCAAGTTTAAAAATAAATAAAGGCATGGATTAGTGTGAAATAGGGATTTAGCCGTATTGTGCGCTATTGCATAGCCTAAAAATGATTGAAAGAGATGTTTTGAAATTATGGGTTTCTGTGTCAGTCATTACCTTAAACTATGTAAATCGATTTCATACAATTTTGGTAACTAATCAATTGGGATTAGACCTAACTCCCTAAAATAATAAATTGTAAAATAGAAGAATAAAAGGTAACACATCTTAAAGTAAACCTATAATCATAATATAATGAGCACAGTTTAGTGGAAATAATTAACATAAAGGTTATAATGTGGAAAGTGAAAAGAAAGGAACAAAGCTTATTATAAATAAATAGAAAATTGGATATTAAGTTTAATAATCCTAAAGATATTGTATGGTGACCTTGTAATTAGGTGATGTTATATGTTGGCCTTGCGGCTGGACGATTTTATGGTAACCAATAAAGTTAATTTATAAATAAATTATATTTAATTAAATAGACTAATGAATAGTGTAAATCAACGAAAAGAAAAGTAAGCAGAAAGCATAATAGTAAATTAGGCATAGGATCTAATTAATATAACAATATGCATTTGCACTAGTCCGCGGAGATTAGGAGTCCAATGTGGCAAAATCATCACAGGCATTGGGAGATGTTGTGGGAGCACATCCAACTTGTTCGACGGGATTGGAAGAAAGTGCAAGACTTCGACAGTATGTGAGGGTAATCTTTGATGGTCCTATGTGGTAGGCCTAAAGAAGCTATACCCATATAGGCATGGTTTATATGGTTCCATCTGGGGAGTACGCCTTAGCTATGTTTACGGTTGAGGGCATCCCAAAAAGACTGATTGAGTTGATTTGTAGGATGATTCGATGGATACCTCATCTCGCAGGCAGGGAGGCTTCATGATGAGGACACAACTAAGATAGTAGGTCGTCGAACGCCTATCATCATCAGTCGGAGCGAGTACGGGAAAGACTGAAGCTAAACTAAGAAGCCAGTGATCTTTTTTCTATCGAGACACTAGATAGGGGACAATGCCAATTTGGATGCTTAGATTGTTTGTTAAGGGCACAGTCGCTTAACTCTTTGAATGGTCTTTCATTAGTTAGGGAGGGCCGGGTGGGGCCATAGCCACCAAAAAGAGGCAGACCAAACTTTGAGATCTGCATTGTGGACATACCAAAGCCATTATTGTGGGCCTAACGAAGCCACTATTTTGGGCCTAACGAAGCCATTCTTGACAGATATAGAAAAACCTCCAGACAGAGTTCCGTGGAAGAACTCAGCTTTTGGGCGCCTCTATGGCGCATCAATAATAGCTTACTCACTTTCGTAGTGCATCTTTGTACGCTTTTGTTGCATGGCAATAGAGGTCTATACGTTTTCGTAGTACGACGACGAAGACCACCCAAGGAGGGTTAATATGGGGAGTACCTCAATATATTGGGTACATAACTACATATATATGATTTATTAGGTTAATCTACTTGGGAGTATATGAGTATGATTTATTTGTGAAATCCGAAGTGTAATGTGTAAGTTACAAGTTTAAGTTTCTATGGTAGCCTTGCAACTAGGCAATGAAATTGATGAAAAAATAATATTCAGATAAAATAAATTAACGAATATTGTTAATCAATGGGAAGACGAGAAAGTAAAACACACAATTGTAAATTAGACATAGGGTATAATAAAAAAAGTGGTATGTGTTTGGTCCAGTTCGTAGAGATGAAGAGCCCAACGAGGTAAATCATCATAGGCGTACGGAGACACAATGGGAACATGTCCAACTTATTATTCGACGGGACCCGAAAGAAGTGCGGGACTTTTGTAGGACGTGGGGATACTCTGAAATGGCCCTCTGTGGTAGGCCTAACGGAACTGTACCACAGAGGTATGGTCTGTACTGTTCCTTGAATTCCACACTTCTTCCAGTTCCGTCGAAGCAAGGTACAACTTCGTTAGGCCCACCATAGAGGGACATCTCAGAGTATCCTCACATCTTATAGAATTCCTGCACTTTTTTCTAGTCCCGTCGAATAATAAGTTGGACTTTCTCTCATCGTGTCTCTGGACATCTATGATGATTTGCCCCATTGGGCTCTTTATCCCCACGGACTAGACCGAACATACACCACTAATTTTATTATATCCCATGTCTAATTTTCAATTATGGGTTTTACTTTCTCGTCTTCCCATTGATTAACAATATTTGTTAATTTATTTAACCTGAATGTTAGTTTTTCATCAATTTCATTGCCTAGTCACAAGGCTACCATATAGTTTTAGGCTCGTAACTTGCAATGTGTAAATCAGTATGTTCATATTAAAGCCTAACCCCAAAATTTTAGTTTTAATCCCGTAACTTAATTCCTTTAAATCAATAGTTCATACTAAAACCGAACACTAAATTTCAGGTTCGTAACTTAACCTTTTTAAGTCAATATGTCCATATTAAAACATAGCTTTCTTTTTAATCACTTCCTGTCATATTCATTTTTATAATTAAACTTTGTTTGTTTTATTATGATTTCCAATTTCATTTTTAATCACTTCCTGTCATATTTATCATTTCCAAATTTCATTTTATGCAAATATAAGTTGCGGTTGTAGGTTTATAATAAACCTCACATATTCCTTTTTCCTTTCATAACAGTTTTCAATTATGTTACTCTTTTTCTTTCCATCTTTACACTTTATTCTTTAGAAAGTTAGGTATATTCCCAATTGATTGGTTATCGAAACTATATAAAATTTATTCCTATAGTTTTAGGTAATCACCTTAATTGAAACCCATAATTGCAAGAAATTCTTTTTTTTTAATATTTGGTCGTCGAATTAGTGCGCAATATGGTTAATTCCCTATTTTGCGGTAACCCTTTCCTTTACTTGTTTAATGTTTGCAATCATGTTTCCTATTTTTCTTATTGACCAAACTATGCAAATATATTCCTCTTTTCCTAACCAATCAATAGATATGGTTGTGCACAGTATTACGACGAGGGGTTGGCACCTTAGGAAGTGATACCTCCTAATGTGGGGCCAGCACAAGGTATCTACGACGGTTATGGAGCTGATCGATCAGGGTAGTAGTTAGGATACATTAGGACGTATACCTAAGTCTACCACCTAGTTGAAGGGATCATCTCTTTCTGGACATACTAGTAACCATGTAGAGTAATCATTAGTGAGGCACATATACTTTATCTTGCTTACCTTGTCACACCTGCCATTTATGTAGTGATCTCTCTGTTATCCACTTTATATGCCTATCATGTTGCTTTTATTTATCTATTGGCTAAAAGTAACTAGACTCACCAGACTTTATGTCTAACCCCTTTGTTTCTCCTTCTTTCTTGCGTTCCCCCAGGTTCTCAGGGAGGAAACACTCAGACTTAATCAGGACTCAGATATCATCTTGTTAAGAGCTACTTCTAAAGTATGGCTCAAGTTCTTGTCTCTACTATGGCTTAACTCTCTTAATTGTGGAAAATTGTGCTTTTTATTTACTTATGAATTCTAATGGTGCAAGACCGAAGTTATTTTATTGTAATGGTTTTTGTGACTTATGAAATTGGGGACCACAATATTATGCTTTATGGTTGAAATAAAAATTTAAATTTTCCACTGCTGCCTTATTTATATCTGTCTTGTAATTATTCTATGTCTGTTTACCTATAGCGCTTCATGAAACTTAATGTATTTCCTTAGTGAGTGACATTAACGGACGTGGGGTGTCTCACTTGGTATTAAAGATGAAGGTTACTAGATTAGATAAAAGTTTTTGAAAATTATTTTCAAAATGATTTTTAAAAGAAAATATTTTCAAAAAGAAAAGTCTGTTTTGAATAACATTCCCCTAAAAAAAGCCATATGTAATACCCTTCGGTCCTTTATCTAAATCTCTTCCTTTTTCTTTTTAGCATGTCTGGGGAACAAATATTACCGAGGGCGTTCAAGTATCAGATTGGTTCCGTAGGTATCTTAAGGCTACGGCACCAACCGGGAGCCAAGGTGACGTCCCTCCCCCAGCTGCAGCTGTTGTTCCTCCACCATCGCAAGTAGGTGATCTCTCTAAGAAAAAATCTAATGGTTGTAGACGTAATGGTCAGCTGGCCAAAGATTGCAAAACCCGAGAAAAGAGGAAGTGTCATAGTTGTGGGCGCACGGGCCATTTGGTAAAAGATTGCCGGAAAAGGAAGAACGCTTGCTTTAACTGTGGCGAGGTCGGACACTATACGAGGGAATGCCCGAAGAAACATGGACTTGACCAAAGGGTAGGATCTTCTGAAGGGCAGGTGTATGTTCTCGTGGTCAGTGTACCAGATAGAGGTAGTAAAGTTTTCGTTGAATTTTTAATTTCCCGTTCTCAAATTATCCAAATAGAACTCTTTTCGATTCTGGTGCTACGCACTCATTTATATCAAGTTCTGTAGTTGAATCTCTGCACTTAATTACTAGTATGGTAGTGGATCCCGCAGTCATTTCAAACCCCATTGGTGGTTCGGCTCATTTATCTATGATTTGTCGGGGTTTGAGAATATCTGTTGAGTGCGACACACATCTTATTTCATGGGCTATGGTTTGATTCTAGGGATAGGTTGGCTAGCCATGTATGGTGCCATTCTAGGTTATAAGAGGAGGGTCGTTAGACTAATGAATTTTCAGGGGAGGACCCTCGAGATTTCTTGTAACCCTAAGGGGTCTGTTACGTTGAGTTTCCTAGAGTCTCTTGATGCATTTATCGATGATGTAAAATTTGTTCCAGTAGTTCGTGAGTATCCTAATGATTTTGATGAGGTTTGGGTTTTACCTCCAAGGTACGAGATCAATTTCCGCATATATTTAGTGGACAATGCAAAGCCAGTTGCATTGCCCATGCACCATATGGGTCCAAGAGAAAGAAGGGAGCTCAGTTAACAAGTAGGGGAGATACTTAAGGAAGTTCTTTATTTTGGGATGGGATGGAGAAAGATGTAGTAGAGTTTGTTTCTTAATGTCTGTTTTTCCAGCAACTCAAAGTTGAGTAAAGGAAGCCCGGTGGCTTACTCCATCCTTCAGAGGGACCGCATTGGAAGTGAGAGAGCGTCTCCATGGATTTAATAGATGGTTTTCCTAGATCAACGAAGGGCAACACCAACATTTGGGTGGTAGTAGATAGACTTACTAAGAGCACCCATTTTATTTTCAGTTAAGAGCAAGAGGATGACACCATGGTTGGCAACAATTTATGTCCGAGAGATAGTTCGTCTTCATGGAGTACCTTCCAGCATCGTAAGCGATCGTGACCCCATCTTTAGCAGCGAATTTTGGAGGAGTTTGCAAGAAGCATTAGGTACACAGTTTTGTTTGAGCACCGCTTATCATCCTCAGACCGATGGGCAAACGGAGAAGGTGAAGAGAACTCTAGAAGATCTTTTAAGGCTGTGTATCCTAGACTTCGGAGGGACTTGGGAAGAGCATCTTCCTTGAGTAGAGTTTGCCTATAATAACGGCTATCAGGCCAGCATCGGCATAGCACCCTTCGAAGCATTGTATGGACGACCTTGTAGATTGCCAACTTGTTGGTGGGAATATACAGAAAGATTATTACTTGGACCAGATATGGTTAGGGAAACGTCCAAAAAGATTGACCTTATTCGATGGTGGATGAAGACAACTCAAGATAGGAAAAAGTCCTATGCAGACAAGAGAAGGACTGACATCGAGTTCGAAGTGGGAGACTTAGTTTTTATCAAAGTATCACATTTAAGGAATGTGGTTCACTTCGGATCAGTAGGGTAGTTGGCACCTAGGTTTGTGGGACCATTTCCCATAACCGAGAGGATCGGCCAAATGGCCTACCGAGTAAAGCTCCCAGAAAATCTATCTGGTATTCACGACGTTTTCCACGTCTCTCATCTACAGAAGTGCCTACATGACACCACAGAAGTTGTTGAGCCAAGTGTGTTGGAAGAAGTCGAAGTGGAACGGGAGGCGACTGTCAGACGAGTCCTTACCCGTATTCTTGGGTCAGAAGTTAAGAAGCTGCGCAATAAGGAGATCAAGATGCTAAAGGTTCAATGGAGAGATCACCCAGAAGATGCGACTTGGGAGACCGAAGACAAGATTCGTGCTTCGTACCCTTTTCTTTTCGAGTGTATGTTCTTAGCTCCTTTTCCTAAGTTTTATCAGTGCTTATTCTGTCAATAGAGTATATCTTATCCATAGTATTTTCGACCTTTAGATAGGAATCATATGGATGTAAACATGTGTTTGAAACATGTTATGTTTAATGGATGAAAGTGTTTGCTAGTGGTTGCCTGTGGACGCATACACACACACATTAGGCACTAAAACCGGCTCAATCACTTTCATACTGCATATGGATGTGTGTGCATTTTTGTTTCTTTTATGGATGGAAATCGATGAACTAGCATATGGATGTTGCATTTGGACGGATGGGTGTGCACACATATAGAACTAATGTGATGCAATAGGTTTATTTGCATACATATTGGATTCATGGCCCTAACATACATTACATTAGGGAGGTCAACTGAATCAGTAGACTGCCTGATCTTTGCATTAGTGTTGGGACATATATTCATATAAGCATTAGAAATCTTTAAGGACAATGGATGCCAGTGGTTGGTGGATGAGTGAAACTTAGAGATTTCGGGACGAAATCCTTTGAGTAGGGGAGAATGTAACACCCCGAATTTGTATCGACACTAAAAGAGGATAAATTAAATATAATTAATTTAATATTCGGAATTAGAAGAAACGGACTGCACCATTGCGTCCGTCTCGAAATTCTGGTCAAGATAAACACTTGGTTTGCATAAAACGGACAACATATGAGGAAGTTATGAGGGTTTTAAGTTTGTATATGCGTAGAAAAATTATATATATATACGCATGAGTCAGAGATGAGTCAAAATTTTATCCAGAACGATTCAAATTCGAAAAATTCGTCAGAGCGGCAAAATCCCCGCTCTAGGGACCCCCTTAGAGGGGTGTCGACCTAGGGGTCGACCCCCTTCAGGGGTGTCGACCTATGGGTTGACCCACCCACAGGGGTGTCGACACCCCTAGGGCTGAGGTGGCAGTTGGTTTCAGAGGGCTCTGCATCTATAAATATGTGCTCAATTCTCCTATTTCTTCATTGAAAACTATGGGAGCCATATGCTGCCGGAGTGCGAACTGAGACGGAACTAGTTTTATACAACAACATACTTTGCAAATCAAATTCAGAAATTCAAGATCTATTATTTCTCAATTCTCTAAACCTAACGATGTGAGTTCTAGTTTCTTTTAGGTTTAGATAAAAGTAAAATATGAAAGACTGTGATTTGGATATGTGTAAACCATGAATCTATGCTATTATCATATCTGATGCTATGTCATGATAGATCTATTTCTTTTGATTCAATTCAATTGTGATTATTCTGCTATGTCATGATAGATCTATTTCTTTAGATGCAATTCGATTGTGATTATTCTGCTATGCCATGATAGATCTATTTCTTTAGATCTAATTCAATTGTGATTATTCTACTATGTTATTATTGTGGATCTTGGTCTGTAACTATATTGTGGTTAATATAAATCTGTTAATTTGAATAGTTATATCATTGGATAGATCTAATCATTTATGTAAATCATGAACATATGTCACCTTGAATTGGTTAGGATTGGATCTAAATCTTTATCTTAATTGTAACTTCTATGACTTGCTATGATATGGATTTGTGTAGATCTGTTTCTAAACCAGTAGATCTAATTTATATGGACATTGAAACTATTATATCTATTTCAAACTCTAGATCTGAATTATGTGACATAACTCATCACCTTGTGCTATCATGTTAGATCTATTTTAACCTTTAGATCTGAATCATGTGATCTAATCTATCACCATGTGTTATCATGTTAGATCTAAACAAATTGGACATCTAAACTGCTGACTACGCTTATTGAGACATCATGTTATGTTCACTAGTTTTATGTTCATCTTGTTTTGATGATAATTACATGTCCATGCTAGTATGTATGTTCACATTATCATGTAAGTTTATGTTTATGTTTATGCCTAGATGATCACTTTTGTTACATTCCTATTGTTTTTCCCTATTATCGTTTATGACTAGGTTGTTGTCTAACCTAGGCATACTGCCAATTTTGTGAGGGCGCTAGTTAAGGAACGGGGAAAAAGGGTTAATATTGGCATAATTTGAATATGAACATTTTTGGACATATAATTCAAATTATTGGGTAAAAGGGGTATTGAAACCTATAAAAGGAAAGGATTAATTAATTGGTTTATTAATTAATATGGAATGTTTAGTAATTACAATTTGGAGTTGTAATTGTACTTATGACGACACGAGGTTAGGTTGCATTAGTGGTGGAAGTCTGCCCGGACCCGACCAGCATATCTAGCAGCCACTAATGTTGAACTTAATGTGAGAGGTCTAAGTACGCAAATACAAATCGGGCTAAGACATGAGGTTAGGCCCAACTGTGGAATCAGACTGCCTGTACCCAACCGGCATATCCAGCATCCACACGTTGTAGGCCTAATGCGGGAGGTCTAGTCCATTATAAACCATAAATGGACATGGTAATAAATTGGATTACTTAACCTAAACTAATCCATAAGGGATTGTATGAGTAAGAACTGAAGTTAGGGTTAAGTAAAATTGATTGGATCAGTGGGAGGGTTTAGTAAATCTTGGGTAGGTGGGTAATGTTAGTATATATAGGCCCATAAACTTAACTGTTAAATAAACATGCTTGGATCAATGTGAGGGTTAAGTAAATCTTGGGTAGGTGGGTAATATTAGTATATATAGGCCCACAAACTTAACCATTAAACAAACATGCTTGGATCAGTGGGAGGGTTAAGTAAATCTTGGGTAGGTGGGTAATATTAGTATATATAAGCCCACAAACTTAACCCGATAAGGTTATGTAATTAAAGAGACCTAGTGGTATACACAATTGGTGGAAATAATAAAGTCATGTAATTAAAGACACCTTTTAGGGTAAACATAACTTGTAGAAATGATAGGGTTATGTATTAAAGACACCTGTAGGTAAGCATAATTGGTTGGAAGATTGGGGGTTATGTATTAAAGACACCTGTAGGTAAGCATAACCGGTAGATAGATTGGAGTTATGTAATTAAAGACACCCTTTAGGGTATGCATAACTGGTATAAATAAATAAGGCTATGTAATTAAAGACACCTAGTGGTGTACATAGTCAGTGAAAACCTAGTGGGGGATACAAGACAAGGGGAGAGCTTGTATCATATTGTGTGGGACCCATTTCAGTCAGTAACCCGGAGTAGGTATCAAACAAAATACTCCGTACTAGGCGGAGAAGGGGCATGCTTACTAACTGATTGTAAGAGATCCAAAAGTGGAGGACGGTGTGGGCGGCGCAAACCGACCGGGCCATGTGCGTGCATGAGTTGGGAAGAAGGGGATAAGACAACCATGACGCCTGTAGATATGGTTGTGCACATTATTACGATGAGAGGTTGCCACCTTAGGAAGTGATACCTCCTACTGTGGGGCCAGCACAAGGTATCTACGAGGGTTAGGGAGCCGGTCGATCAGGGTAGTAGTTAGGATACATTAGGATGTATACCTAAGTCTATCACCTTATAGTTGAAGGGATCATCTCTTTCTGGATATACTAGTAACAATGCAGAGTAATCATTAGTGAGGCACATACACCTTATCTTGCTTACCTTGTTACACCTGCCATTTATGTAGTGGTCTCTCTCTTATCCACTTTATATGTCTATCATGTTTCTTTTATTTATCTACTGGCTAAAAGTAACTAGACTCACTAGACTTTATGTTTGACCCTGTTGTTTCTCCTTCTTTCTTCCCTTTCCCCCCAGGTTCTCAGGGAGGAAACATTCAAACTTAATTAGGACTCAGATATCATCTTGCTAGGAGCTACTTCTGAAGTATGGCTCAAGTTCTTTTCTCTACTATGGATTAACTCTTTTAATTGTGGAAAATTATGCTTTTTATTTACTTATGCACTCTGATAGTGCAAGACGGAAGTTATTTTATTGTAATGGTTTTTGTGACTTATGAAATTGTGGACCATGGTATTATGCTTTATGGTTGAAATAAAAATAAAAATTTTCCGTTGCTGCCTTATTTATATGTCTTGTAATTATTCTGTGTCTGTTTACCTATAGCGCTTCACGAAACTTAATGCATTCCCTTAGTGAGTGACATTAACGGACGTGGGGTGTCTCATGTGTGGTTAATAAGCTAAGGGGTCCATTCTGTTGAGATATAAGGGGCTCGTAAAAATCCTAGTTATAAATTGGGGACCTAGTCTATGGGTGACTTGTGTCAAGTGCATTTTGTGTGGAATCTGTATTAATCAGTATCCCTGTTATTATCATTGTAGTCTTACACTAAGTAGACGCTAGGGCACACTTTACTGATATGGATAGTAAGAGGTTCAAAAACGATGTGGGTACGGGCGCGTTTTAGCAGAACCATGAGGATGCATTGTTCCGAATAGGGACGATAAGATGCTGCAACGCCTGTGATTAAGGCTATGTCTTTTTAGTTGATGGGTTCGGGACTGGTAACCCCGAATTCCATATCTGGCACAGGTTATTCACATCTTGTACAGAAGTTGATCAATGAGTAAAAATCAGGTAAAGCCTAATTATGATATTCTGATAGTTGGTACATCAATTTTTGAGATATGAATGAGAAGCCTGTCTTATCTCATGCTTTCTACATTACTATAATTTCATGTCCATTACTATTCATCTCTCTATATACCTCTTTATCTTATGTGTTGGAGAATGGAGTTTTGATGACAACAAATTTACTTTAATTATCATTGATTATTAAATATATACTAACATCTTTATCTAGAATATATTAATACACATATATGCAAGATTTGTGTACAAGACTTAAATACTGAACACTGTACAATTTTAGAGTTTCAAGAGAATCAGAATTTAGAGGTGATTCAAGACTCATGCATAATCAAGTCATTAAGAGTTCAAGACAAATATAGTAATAAAGTCTAGTTCATATGTAAGACTCTAAATAGCACTCCAGGTTTAAACTCAAATTCTGTTTTTCAAAATTCAAATTATAATTTCAAAATAGTTTTCTTTCCAACTTATGATTTCAAATATAAGTTTATATATATTTATATAGTTATATAATTTTACAGTTTTATATTTATATATTTTTAAACCTTATAATTCATAAATTTGTCTATATAATATATACTTATGTGTTCGTATGATTTTATACTTTATAATACTCATTTATATCACTAAGTTTTAATTCAACAATTTCCATAATTATATATATAATTAAACACTTGAAAAATACTTAAACAAATATTTTATGCATATATGTGTCGACATACATATGTTGCTATGTCGACGTACAACTGTCACATTTTTTAATTTTCAAAGGAAGTGTATTTTCACTATTTGTAATGTTCCAGAAGCGTTGCAAGCTTTCAAATCTTATAAATAGGGGTTGATATCGATTTTTTAACCATTCTTCTTCTCCATCTTCACCCCTTTTCATCCCACCATTAATATTTCTTATTTTATTGATTTCGACGCTTCTACTTTGCCGATTTCTATTCTAATTACATAAAACTTCTTCTCTCCTCACTCTCTACTCATTACTCTCTGAATTGAAGTGCTATTGAAGAGTTATAGGACTGTTGTAATCTTTTGGAAAGTGTTTGGAAAAGGGCGTGTTCCTTGTAGCCCTGGAATCAAGGGAAGGGAGCGGTGGTAACCTTGTAGCCGTGATATCAAGAGTGGTTGGAGCGGTGTTAACCTTGTAGCCGTGAAATCAAGGGGATTGTACTTGAATAGTGTTATTAATAAAACTCTGCTCAATCCAGCGTTGCGTGGGATAGGACATAGGAGCAATCTGAACTAGTATAAAATCCGGTGTGTTCTTTCCTTTTTCTGCATTTTATATTTATATGTTTTTGTGTTTGTGATTGATTTTGTCTGCGATCATCTCTGTTGTGTGTGATTCATATAGTAGATCATATAAATTTTAGTTTTTCATAAATCCTTTGAAAACACCATTCACCCTCTTTCTAGTGTTTGTCTTGCCTTAAGATCCGCATTCTGCATTCCCTAACAATTGGTATAAGAGCATAGGTTATCAAAAAGTTCATAATTTGAATTTTGAGAATATTAAATGGAAACCAATACTGGTAATAATAGTTTTTTGTAAAGGGTCAGTCCACTGTTAGACCACCACTGTTTAATGGTAGTAATTATTTATATTGGGCACGTAGAATGAAAATATATTTACAATCAGTAGGATTAGACACATGTAATAGTACACAGACTCAATATGTCGAACCCACAACTAATTTTGCACAATGGACTAATGAACAAAAGGCTGCTGCACAAAGCCATTCTAAAGCCATGAATATGTTGTTCTGTATATTAGATTGGAATTAATTTAATAGAGTGTTTGTTTGTAAATCTTCTTATGAAATATGTAGAACTTTACAAGTTACTCATGAAGGAACCAGTAAAGTTAAACAGGCAAAGATATGAATGTAGTTAATCAGTTTGAATTATTCAAGATGAACGAGAATGAACCTATCTCTGGTATGTATTGTAGATTTCAAGAGATAGTGCATTCATTAATAGCATTTGGAAAAATATATTCAAAAAAAGACCAAGTCAAAAAAATATTGAGTTCATTGACTCTAGAATGGGATCATAAAACATTGGCGATTGAAGAAGCAAATAATGTCAATGGAATGAAGATTGAGGAGTTAATTGGGAATTGATGTCATTTGAAGTCCAATTACAGAAAAGAAAGGAAAATAAGCCAACTGAAAAGAATTCTGTTGCATTCAAAGCAACAACAAATGGTTTAGACCCTAACAGTGAAGATGATGAAGAAACAACCCTAATGACAAGAAATTTTAGAGAATTTCTGAGATACAGAAGGAGAAATAACTTTCAAAGAAATAATCAAGGAAGTTCAGGAAGAAATAATGATCGATGTTATAATTGCAATAAACCAGGCCATATAAGGAGAATGTGTCCATATCCAGATAAATCAATTCAACAGACAGACAATAGTAATTAATCAAAGAAAAGAAAGAGGGCTTATGCAGCAACTTTAGACGATTCTGATACATCGTCAAGCGATGAAGAGCCAAAAACCGGAAATTCAAATATGTGTTTCACAGCAATTCAGAGTTCAGAAACTATCAAAGAAATGGATCTAAAAACTGGGTATGCCTTATTAATTTTTAATTTTTTGGTTGAATGAATGTTTTGTTTGCTTTGATTGTTTGGTTTTTTTGAATTCGAAATTTAAAATTTAAAATTCAAACTCGTAATTTAAACTTTAAAATTCAAACTTGAAATTTAAAATTCAAATTTTAAAATTCAAAATTCAGAATAATAATAGTAAAATAATAATTAGTAAAATAATAATAAAAAATCGGTTTGATAGGTTTAATATTATTTTAGGAAATAGTTAAAATTGGAATATAAATCGATAACATAAAACCAAAAGTCACAAAACCATATGATCTTTGAAATTTCTGCATGTATGTCGACATACATATATCCTTATGTCGACATAAATGCTTGTAAAATGAAATTCAAAATTTGAGTTTCAAAGGTTTAAACTTTCAAACTTTCCTCCAATTTTTCACCAACTCCTAAGGTCTGAGAAGGTGTGTAACCCCCCGTAATTTTAAAACATGACATAAGATATAATTAAATAATAATTAATTTTAAAAGGAAGAATTAGGTGAAACGGGTTATGCCATTGCGTTCGTCTCGGAATTCTTCTTGAGATAAAGTCCGAGTTTACGTAAAACGGATACCATATGAGGAAGTTATGGACGATAGAAGTTGAGCAGAAAAAACAGAAAACGGGCTGGGATAACTGGCGCACTTGTGAAGTGCGCCAGAACAAAAATGCACTGGTGCACTTGGGAAGTACGCCTATGCCGAGGCAAATTCTGCATAGAATTTTGGAGAGTTCTCTGATGATGTGTCCTTCGGGGATTGGCTGGATCACGTGTCTTTTGAGTTGTGTGGTTCTGATGATCTCTATTCTAATCTAAAGGCCCTAATTCATCCAATACATCTATAAAAACACAACTAGACCTAACCCTAATTTCATTACACTAATCCATGGCGCCTCCATGCTGCCTTAATCTAAATTAAAACTTGCCTCTCTTCTCCAAAGCAAATCAGAATAGGAGTATTCAAATTGGAAGATAAGAATCAAATTCTACAACAACGGTTTAGCTAATCAAATTCAGAATTCAGAACTATTCTTTTCCTAAATCTAGTCTCAATGAGTCCATTGATTATTTTTAGATTTAAATAATACAAAAGCAATTCTGACATGCTGTAAGTTGGAGTTAGAAATTAAACATGATAATAAGATCTAATCTCATCAGTTCTATCTTAGCCTATATATCAGATTCATGATTCTTGTATGCCCATGTTAATATTATCATCAGTTTTATCATATCTTTATGATCAGTTCATCCTTATGCCTATTTTGTTGTTATTATTATGTATGTTATGTATCTCTTCCCTTCCTCCTTCCCTTTTTATTTTTATAGCCAGGCTACTTTCGAGCCTAGGCCAAATCTCGTCGAGATGAACGTACGAATGGTAATCTAGGGAACGTTGGGAAATATGGCATAATATATGTTGGGTTGATATGGGCATGATTAATGTTAAATTTTGGGCATGATACGAAATTGGGGATTTTGGGTAATTGGCATAATTAACCTGAAATTGGCATAAACTGCAATTAAATAAATTGGCTAAGATAAGCATGCCTAGACACGAGGTTAGATTCCGTTTGCGGTAGAAGCCTGCCTGGAACCAACCGACCTAACCAGCTACCGCAAACGGCCAGTCTAATGTGAGAGGTCGTAGGCATAATTAAAATATGCTTAGACACGAGGTTAAATCTGGCTTGTGGTAGAAGTCTGCTCGGAACCGCCCGACACATCCAACAACCACAAGCCATCGACTTAATGTGAGATGTCTGTGCATTAATAACTAATTAATGCTGATCAAAGATGAATATGATACCTAAAACATGTTAGGTAGGTGGGGTTAAGTTAACCTATGTGAGATGACAACTTTACCAATATTATATGAACAAAGCAGATAGGGTTAAGGCAAGCTTAACCAATAATACATATTGATTTGATAAGTGGATGGGGTTAAGTCAACAGGGCGGATAGACAACACTTAACCAATATAGGTTGGGTTAGGATAAACCCTGTAGAAAAACCTAGTAGCAGTAAGGACCCTTTTCAGACAGTAACCCACTTAGAGGTATTGGGAACCCTAAGCTAGGCAGGGTTGGGGCACACTTACTGGGCCGATTATATGCGGTCAAATAAGAGCGAGGGTGTAGCATTGCAGGTTTCGACGGGTTCGTTAAGCGTGCACAAGGTGTTCTCGGCATTGGAAGATTTAGCCACTGTACATCAGTAGGTATAAAGCTGTACAACCACGGGTTGCCACTTAGGGGGTGATGCACCCTAAGTTGGGGCCCACACAGGTATCTGCAGGTTAGGGAGCCGATCGATTAGGGGTAGTGTGGGGACATCTTGTATCTATTATGGGCAAGTAGGATTTCAAGGATTGTATGGGGCGGATACCTCTTACTAGATGTTACGCCTGAGGGCTACCAATTGCGGGGTTGGGATCATTTCATTAAGAATTACTGGTAGGTGGTGCAGAGAATTAAATTAAGTAAGAAATTTGGGAAGCGCACTAGACATTCCTTTATATTCACCCGGTTATCCAGCTTTATCTTATGTCGTGGTTATACTTTCCATCCTGTTTATTCCTGTTATATTGCTTTACTTATTTTCATACTAAAAGTAACTGGACTCGCCAGGCTTTATGTCTGACCTTTTTGTTTTCGCCTCTTTTTCTTCTGTTTCCACCCCTCGGGTTCTTAGGGAGGGAATACTGAAACTTGACTCGGATTTCTTTCTTCTGGAAGCGCTTGGAAGTGTTGAAAGTAATGCTCAGCTTTATCTCTTTTTCATTATGGCTATTTGGAGTGGGATTATGGTTTTACTTTTATGTACTATGATAATAATTCTGTACAAGATGTATATTTGTGTACTTGACTCAAGTATGTGGTTTTGATGTTGTAGCCAAACATGTTTTGCTTTTCCGCTGCAATGAATAAATTTTGAATTTTCTTAAGTACCATTTTATATATATGTCTTGTGATATTATGTTCTATACTCTTATAATACTCCATGAAAGTTAATGCCTTCCCCTTAGTGAGTGACATTAATGGACGTGGGGTGGTACACGTGGTATCAGAGCTGAAGGTTACCAGTCCAGATAAAAGATTTTGAAAACCGTTTTCAAAAGCATTTTTCTAAACGAAGTATTTTCCAAAAACATGTTTTAAAGAGGGTACTTTCAAGAGAAAGGTTTATTATGAAAAACATAATCCCCAAAAGCCATGTATCTATCTCTCGATACTCTATTTTGAATCTCTTCCTTTTTCCTTTCAGCATGTCCGGGGAACCCGTTATCCCTGAGGGCGTACAGATACCAGGCTGGTTCAGAAGGTATCTGGAGGTTAGGGCTACTGCCGCAGGCCCAGCAGACGTTCCTCCTCCCCTACCTGCTGCCGCTCCTCCTCCTTCTTCCAGTGTAGACGCTTTTTCTAAGATATGAAAAGACTTCCGTGCGATGGGCGGAAAACCGTTTCATGGGACTGAGACATTTGTTGAGGCTCGGAATTGGGTCACAGAAGTGGAGGACTTGTTTGGTATCTTTGAGATAGATGATGGAAGGAAAGTTCAGCTAGCTGCTTCGTTGATGAAGGACGAAGCTTCCTTTTGGTGGGAAGTAACTAATGAAGGGCATCCCGTGGAGACGTGGACAGGCTTTAGATGAAGGTTCGAGTTGAAATTTCTTTCACAAGCGGAGGAGAGTTTATGCATGGAAAGTTTCTTGGCTTTGAAACAAGGGAATTTATCTGTGAATGAGTACGTCAACAAGTTTAACAAGTTAGCAAGATTTGGTATGGAATTAGTTAATACACCACATAAGAAGGCTTTGAGATTTGCCAAGGGTCTAAATGAACCATTACACGGGTTGGCTATGTCGCATATTCCTATGGGGGAAACTTTCAAGAAACTTGTTGACATGGTGCTGATGCATGAAGAGGAGAAAGGTGCTAAGGTAGATAAGGCACAGGACAAGAAAGTGGATCCTAAGAAGAGTGGGAAACCCCGAGATAAAAGGAAATGCCATTTCTGTGGTATAGGAGGTCATATAGCTAAAGATTGTAGAAAGAAGAAGGCGAAAAAGACTAGTTGCTTCCAATGTGGTAAGGCATGACATATGATTAAGGACTGCCCAAGGAGGCAAGGACAAGGGCAAGGACAGAGGACAGGATCTACTTCTGGAGGGCAGGTTCATGCTCTCATGGCAGCTACGCAAGAGAGAGGTAGAAACATTTCTGTTGAAAGTTTGATTTTCCTCTTCGATCATCCTATACGTACTTTGTTTGATTCTGGTGCTTCACATTTGTTTATATCTGCTTCTGTTGTTGAGTCTCTGCACCTAGATACTAGTATAGTAGTGGATCCCGTCGTTGTCTCAAATCCTAATGGGGGTATGGCTCATCTTTCTATGTTATGTTGGGATTTGAGAATATATATGTATGGCATTGAGGTCGAATGCAACGCCTATGTGCTTGGTTTCACGGGCTATGGGTTGGTTCTAGGAATGGATTGGCTAGCCAGGTATGGTGCCATTCTCGACTGTGAAAAGAGGGCAGTTAGACTGTTGACTAGTTTAGGTAATACTCTCGATATCTCATGCGACCCTAAGGGTTCTGTTATGCTTAGCTACCTAGAATCTCTTGACACATCTATTGATGATTTGCAATCTGTTCAAGTAGTCTGTGAGTATGCAGATGTCTTTGAGGAGGTTAGGGGCTTACCTCCGAAACGCGAGATAGATTTCTGTATATACTTTGTGGACAACGCAAAGCCAGTTGCATTGCCTATGCGCCACATGGCTCCAAGAGAAAGTAGGGAGCTTAGTAAACAAGTGAAAGAGTTGCTTGAGAAAGGATTCATAAGAAGAAGTATCTCGGAGTGGGGTGCTCCTATTGTTTTTTCACGAAGGCTGATGGTTCGCTTAGATTGTGCGTGAACTAAAGGGAGCCGAATAAGCTCACGAAGAAGAACATACACCCATTGCCGAGGATAGATGACTTGTTCGATCATTTGGTTGGTGGTTTGGTTTTCTCGCAGTTGGACTTAGCTACAGGATTTCATCAGTTGAGGGTAGCTGAGGATAGTATAGATAAGACTGCTTTTAGGACTCCCGGCGTTTCTTTGAATGGCTCGTCATGCCTTTTGGTTTGACGAATTGTAACAACCCGTATTTTTGAATAACATGTTATAACATAAATGAAGGCAGAATTAAACTGTAAAATCTGAATCAAGGGAAACGGGCTATGCCATTGCGTTCGTCTCGGAAAAATACGCGAAATAGAGTCCGAGTTTTCGAAAATCGGAGTCCGTATGACCAAGCTATGGCCTCGCGAAGTTTCACGAAAAATTCCCAAATTAAAGTATACTTAATTAAGTGAAATGGGTTGCGCAGAGAAATATATATATATTGATATATATATATATATATATATATATAATTGAAAATTAAATAAATATGCAAAAATGTTCAAAACAACGAATTGGGAGAGGGGAATAACCGAACCGGCCGATTTTTGAGGTCGACCCGAGCTCGCTGGGTCGACTAGGGGTTAATCCAGGGTGTTTGGCTATCAACCCGTGGGTCGATTCGCTCAAATGCAGATTTTGCATTTGAATGGTTCTCATGGTCCATCTTTAATCTAAAGGCCCTAGATGGTTCCTACACTTGACTTCTTCCCCAAGACATGCTTTGATGGCTTGGATTGAATCTAGGGTTAATCCTATGGCCTAAAACACTTGCCTAATCTATAAATAAGACCCTAACCTACCCTAAATCATCATTATTCATTCTAGCAACTAAACTATGGCAAAATCAATCCTCTCATGGCCTCCACTCTCTTCATAAATTTCTAAACAAATTCTTATGAGATTTTCCATGCATACAAGTGTTTTTAGACTTGTATGATCATCATTAGCTTGCATTCAAGTCAAGTTTCTATCTTTGCATCATAAAGAGAGAGTTTTGATCTATTTTGCTTGCATTTTGGGGTTTAATTGGTTGCATAAGGGTTTTCTTACATTTGTTATACTCATTTGAGTCCGCATAAGCATTGTAAGCCCTATTCTACTCTCATACTTAAACTTTAAAGTTAAATGTATGATATGCAAGTTGTGTTATGCAAGTTTGATATGTAAGTTGTCATATGATAAGCAAGTTGTGTTATGCAAGTTTGATATGTAAGTTGTTATGTGATAAGCAAGTTGTGTTATGCAAGTTTGATATGTAAGTTGTCATATGATAAGCAAGTTGTGTTATGCAAGTTTGATATGTAAGTTGTCATGTGATAAGCAAGTTGTGTTATGCAAGTTTGATATGTAAGTTGTCATATGATAAGCAAGTTGTGTCATGCAAGTTTGATGTGCAAGTTGTCACATGATATGCAAGTTATGCTATGCAAGTTTGATATGTAAGTTGTCACATGATATGCAAGTTATGCTATGCAAGTTTGATATGCAAGTTGTCACATGATATGCAAGTTGTCACATGATATGCAAGTTATGCTATGCAAGTTTGATATGTAAGTTGTCATATGAGATGCAAGTTATGCATGCTTTTTGAGGCCTAATGCAAGTATTTGAACATATGTACATTTCATATGCCACCATGTTGAACTTGTGGCTTCAACACTTTTATGTCATGATTATGCCAAGTTCCCTCTTTCTATCCTTTATGCGCTATTGCGATATGTAAGCGATGGGATTGCGTTTGGGGTTGGGTAAACTTAAAAGACATAAAAACATAAGCTTGGGAATTTACCTATTAAGTTAGGTCTACCCATTGGGAATTTACCTATTAAGTTAGGTCTACCCAATTGTTTGAAAATTTGTAACATGTTTTGGAAACATGGTGGACATGACACTTAGAAAAGATAAGTGTGGCCAACTCGAGGTTGGGTTGAGTTTGTAGCGTAAACCTACCCGGAACCGACCGGCCTAACTAGTTGCTACAAACGATAGGACCTAATGTGAGAAGTTGGTCATGTTGTACCTTGGACCCAAGGTTAGACCAAGTTGTGGTGTAAAGCTACCCGGACCCGCCCGGCCTAACTAGTAACCACAATAAAGTCTAATGTGAGAGGTTAAGGCGCGTTAATTAATTAATGCCTCATGATTAGGGTTAAGTCATGGTCCATTTAATACTTAACCAATTTGGGCTTGGTAGATTAACGGGGTTGAGTTAACCTACACTTAACCAATCTGAACTCGGTAATTTCACGGGGTTAAGTTGAACTATACCAATCCAACTCAGTAATTTGATAAGGCTGAGAACCGATTTGATACCTGGTCTGGATAAACTAACTTGATTGATAAGTTAAACGAACCTGCTTTGCGGATCTGTAGGACCCACACTAAGTTAGGCAGGTTTGTAAATCTGTTATCTGATCCGTTAGTCTGAAAACTAATCGTCTGAACTTTGTATGTCTGAACTCTGTTAATAAGTTAATCTGAATCTGATAGTCTGGGGACACAAGGGGGAATACTTGTGTCATCTGTTGTTTGGGACCCATATTAGTCAGTAACCCTTTCTGGTATCAAAACTTTGACCCAATTGTAGGTAGGGTCCGGGCACGCTTACTGAACTAATTATAAGTGGTTCATTCTGATAGTGGCGATGGGTGTTGATGGTGCGTTCCAACCGGGTCATGTGCGTGCATGGATCCCGGTCTGCCTCTGAGGATGTAAGACGCCGTGACATCTATAAATATGCCTGTGCCAATTGGTTGCCACTTTAGGGGGTGATACACCCTATCGTGGGGCCGACACAGGGTATTTATGTATTAGGGAGCCGATCGCTTGGGTAGGATTTAGGGTACACTTAGTTCTGTCTGATTCTGTTGGTACCGTCTGTTCTGTTGGGTGGCAACACCCGTCTGTTTCTGCGTGGTACCGTTCTGTTAGGGTGGTAAAGGCCCATTATAGTTAGTATTCCGTTTCTGTACTTTATCTGTTAGGGTGGTTAAGGCCCATTATTGTTAGCATTCCGTTTCTGTACTTTATCTGTTGGGATGGTAAGAGACTATTTTTCCCAAGCTCTATTTCTGTATGGACCATTCTGTTCCGTCCTGTTTCGATGTGAACATTTGGGTTACACCTAATCCTGTTATACTAGGATTGGTACCAAGAAGTTGGATCTTGATTTGAGTCAAACACCTGATACTGGGCCAAGTTTAGGCCAAGGGATAAATTCTTGATTATACATGACATGTTAGAATGCTGATACACCTGTGGTGCAAAACCTTAAACCTGATTATGCGATGACACCTTTATCTACCTTGTTAGTTAATCATCATGCTAGTATGTTGTTATCCTTATGTTCATCCCTGCTGCTCATGCCAGTTAACTTTATCAGTTTACATTGATTGTAGTAGGGCTTACTCAGTCTTTTTGACTGACCTGTTTTCTTTCGCCTCTTTTCTTCCGTTTCCCCCCCCCCCAGGTTCTCAGGGAGGGAATATTGGAGCTTAGCTGGATTTCTGATCGCTTGCTTGTGGGATTAGCTCATGTACAGTCTTGACATGAAGCTAGCTATGGTTATCATTTATTTTGGGGATAGCACTTATGTATTTCAGTTTTCAGATGATGTTGTTTTATCTAGACTTGTTTATTTGGAAAGTTGATATTATGTTGTACCAGACTTGTTTTGAAATGGTTTAAAATCTTCCGCTGTTTTATCTATGTTATTTACTCTATTTACATATATACATATGTTCTTGTTCTGCCTTGATATATCATTATGCATGTTTACCTGATTCAAACGCCCCTCCAAAGTCAGAGTGCTTGCAAGAGTTACCCTGGCGGAGGTGGGGTGTTACATTTGGTATCAGAGCATATGGTACGAGAAGGAACAAAAAAAAAAGCTTTTAGAAAACTTTTGGAAAACTATTTTCAAAACCAAGTATAAAGTATTTTCCAAAGAAAAGTCTAGTTTATTTTAAAGGCTATTCCCCAAAAAGCCATTAGCAAAATTCCTTCGTTTTTCTCCATTCTGAATCTGTCTTTTTCTTTTTCAGTATGGCTGATAACTTTGTTATCCCGGAGGGAGTGCACGTACCTGTTTGGTATAGGAGACTTTTGGAGGCTAGGGCGACCGAAGCCGGCCCCGCAGATGTCCCTCCTCCTCCTCCAGTAGTTAATGCTCCTCCTCCAGTAGTTAATGTTCCTCCTCCTGTAGTTAATGTTCCTCCTCCTCCTGTCGCTGAGGTTCCTCTTCCTCCTCCCCCTCAGCATCCTCAAGTGGACTTCGCAAAGACTTGCAAAGATTTCAAAGCAATGGGTGGCAAGAACTTTCAAGGCACTGAGACTTTTGTGGAGGCCAGAAATTGGTTGAAAGAGACCGAGGATTTGTTTGCTATCTTTGGGTTAGACGATCAGAGGAAGCTCTTGTTGGCGGTTTGGCTTATGAAGGATGAAGCCGCTTATTGGTGGGAAGTCACCAATGGTACTAGGCCTGTGGAGACTTGGGCCGATTTCAGGACAAGATTCAGGCTTAAGTTTCTGTCTTCTACTGAAGAGAACTTGCAAATGGAAAGGTTTATTGCTTTGAAGCAAGGAGACATGTCTGTTAAAGAATATGTGAACAAGTTCAATCAGTTAGCTCGTTTTGGCTTGGATATGGTGAGTACTACTCAGAAGAAGGCTCTTCGTTTTGCTAGAGGATTGAATGAGCCGTTACAGGAGTTAGCTATGTCTCATGTGCCCATGGGGGCCACGTTTGAGAGTTTGGTAGATATGGCCCTACTCAATGAAGAGAACAAGAGTGCAAAGAAGGAGGTCAAGGTGAATGAGTCTCAAAACAAGAAAACGGGGCCCAAAAAGGAAATGCAAAAGAAGGAGGAGAAGTCTGAAGATAAGAAGGAAAAGAAGTGCTTTACTTGTGGAAGCTCAACTCATCTAAACAAGGATTGCAGAAAGAGGAAGGGCACTTGCTTTAACTGTGGAGAGATGGGACACTTCACTAGGTATTGCCCGAAGAAGAAACGGACTACATCGGAAGGAGCGGTGAATACTCGCATGGCTGGTGAATAGATTAGGGCTAGAATAATTTGTCTGTAGGATGTTTAATTTTCCTTGTCTGATTTTCAGTTTGAAACTCTTTTTCTGGTATCTTGATTCTGTAATGGCAACTCAGTACTTTAATGCTAGTCTTGCTTCTGATCTGGTAATAGTCTCAAACTCCCTGAGAGTTATAACTCATCTGTTTGTGATAAATCGGGATTTGAGAGTATCTGTGACTATGACAAATACATTCTGGGTTCCTACCATGCTTAGTTTCCTAAGAATCATTTGGGAAGATCTGATCTGTACTAGTAGTCTGTAAGTATATATACCAAGTTTTTGTTTTATCTGTACTCGCTTCCATCACTCGACTGTATCTTGTTGAGATAGGAATCCTATGGATGTAAACATGAGTTTGAGACATGTTATGTTTGATGGTTGCAAGTGGATGCAAGTGGTTGCTAGTGGTTGCTCGTGGATGCATAAACACACACTAGGCACTAGATCGGCTTGAAATACACTCTCATATTGCATATGGACGTGTGTACATTTTCAATTCTTATGGTTGCAAGATGGTTGATTCGGCACATGGATGTTGCATATGGATGTATGTTATGTGCACACATATAGATGCTATACATTATGTTAGGAATTGCATACATATGGATTCATTTCACTAACATAATTTGCATTGATGATATTTGCATTAGATAAGTACATATACACACACCTTTGCATATGTTCATACAACATTTAAAATCTAGTAAGGACAATGATTGCTCGTGGATGGTGTTTTGAGTAGATGGATGTTGGATGGTAGGATACGTTCTTCCTAACTTGGAGATTTCGGGGACGAAATCCTTTAAGGAGGGAAGAATGTAACAACCCGTATTTTTGAATAACATGTTATAACATAAATGAAGGCAGAATTAAACTGTAAAATCTGAATCAAGGGAAACAGGCTATGCCATTGCGTTCGTCTCGGAAAAATACGCGAAATAGAGTCCGAGTTTTCGAAAATCGGAGTCCGTATGACCAAGCTATGGCCTCGCGAAGTTTCACGAAAAATTCCCAAATTAAAGTATACTTAATTAAGTGAAATGGGTTGCGCAGAGAAATATATATATATATATATAATTGAAAATTAAATAAATATGCAAAAATGTTCAAAACAACGAATTGGGAGAGGGGAATAACCGAACCGGCCGATTTTTGAGGTCGACCCGAGCCCGCTGGATCGACTAGGGGTTAATCCAGGGTGTTTGGCTGTCAACCCGTGGGTCAATTCGCTCAAATGCAGATTTTGCATTTGAATGGTTCTCATGGTCCATCTTTAATCTAAAGGCCCTAGATGGTTCCTACACTTGACTTCTTCCCCAAGACATGCTTTGATGGCTTGGATTGAATCTAGGGTTAATCCTATGGCCTAAAACACTTGCCTAATCTATAAATAAGACCTTAACCTACCCTAAATCATCATTATTCATTCTAGCAACTAAACTATGGCAAAATCAATCCTCTCATGGCCTCCACTCTCTTCATAAATTTCTAAACAAATTCTTATGAGATTTTCCATGCATACAAGTGTTTTTAGACTTGTATGATCATCATTAGCTTGCATTCAAGTCAAGTTTCTATCTTTGCATCATAAAGAGAGAGTTTTGATCTATTTTGCTTGCATTTTGGGGTTTAATTGGTTGCATAAGGGTTTTCTTACATTTGCTATACTCATTTGAGTCCGCATAAGCATTGTAAGCCCTATTCTACTCTCATACTTAAACTTTAAAGTTAAATGTATGATATGCAAGTTGTGTTATGCAAGTTTGATATGTAAGTTGTCATATGATAAGCAAGTTGTGTTATGCAAGTTTGATATGTAAGTTGTTATGTGATAAGCAAGTTGTGTTATGCAAGTTTGATATGTAAGTTGTCATATGATAAGCAAGTTGTGTTATGCAAGTTTGATATGTAAGTTGTCATGTGATAAGCAAGTTGTGTTATGCAAGTTTGATATGTAAGTTGTCATATGATAAGCAAGTTGTGTCATGCAAGTTTGATGTGCAAGTTGTCACATGATATGCAAGTTATGCTATGCAAGTTTGATATGTAAGTTGTCACATGATATGCAAGTTATGCTATGCAAGTTTGATATGCAAGTTGTCACATGATATGCAAGTTGTCACATGATATGCAAGTTATGCTATGCAAGTTTGATATGTAAGTTGTCATATGAGATGCAAGTTATGCATGCTTTTTGAGGCCTAATGCAAGTATTTGAACATATGTACATTTCATATGCCACCATGTTGAACATGTGGCTTCAACACTTTTATGTCATGATTATGCCAAGTTCCCTCTTTCTATCCTTTATGCGCTATTGCGATATGTAAGCGATGGGATTGCGTTTGGGGTTGGGTAAACTTAAAAGACATAAAAACATAAGCTTGGGAATTTACCTATTAAGTTAGGTCTACCCATTGGGAATTTACCTATTAAGTTAGGTCTACCCAATTGCTTGAAAATTTGTAACATGTTTTGGAAACATGGTGGACATGACACTTAGAAAAGATAAGTGTGGCCAACTCGAGGTTGGGTTGAGTTTGTAGCGTAAACCTACCCGGAACCGACCGGCCTAACTAGTTGCTACAAACGATAGGACCTAATGTGAGAAGTTGGTCATGTTGTACCTTGGACCCGAGGTTAGACTAAGTTGTGGTGTAAAGCTACCCGGACCCGCCCGGCCTAACTAGTAACCACAACAAAGTCTAATGTGAGAGGTTAAGGCGCGTTAATTAATTAATGCCTCATGATTAGGGTTAAGTCATGGTCCATTTAATACTTAACCAATTTGGGCTTGGTAGATTAACGGGGTTGAGTTAACCTACACTTAACCAATCTGAACTCGGTAATTTCACGGGGTTAAGTTGAACTATACCAATCCAACTCAGTAATTTGATAAGGCTGAGAACCGATTTGATACCTGGTCTGGATAAACTAACTTGATTGATAAGTTAAACGAACCTGCTTTGCGGATCTGTAGGACCCACACTAAGTTAGGCAGGTTTGTAAATCTGTTATCTGATCCGTTAGTCTGAAAACTAATCGTCTGAACTTTGTATGTCTGAACTCTGTTAATAAGTTAATCTGAATCTGATAGTCTGGGGACACAAGGGGGAATACTTGTGTCATCTGTTGTTTGGGACCCATATTAGTCAGTAACCCTTTCTGGTATCAAAACTTTGACCCAACTGTAGGTAGGGTCCGGGCACGCTTACTGAACTAATTATAAGTGGTTCATTCTGATAGTGGCGATGGGTGTTGATGGTGCGTTCCAACCGGGTCATGTGCGTGCATGGATCCCGGTCTGCCTCTGAGGATGTAAGACGCCGTGACATCTATAAATATGCCTGTGCCAATTGGTTGCCACTTTAGGGGGTGATACACCCTATCGTGGGGCCGACACAGGGTATTTATGTATTAGGGAGCCGATCGCTTGGGTAGGATTTAGGGTACACTTAGTTCTGTCTGATTCTGTTGGTACCGTCTGTTCTGTTGGGTGGCAACACCCGTCTGTTTCTGCGTGGTACCGTTCTGTTAGGGTGGTAAAGGCCCATTATAGTTAGTATTCCGTTTCTGTACTTTATCTGTTAGGGTGGTTAAGGCCCATTATTGTTAGCATTCCGTTTCTGTACTTTATCTGTTGGGATGGTAAGAGACCATTTTTCCCAAGCTCTATTTCTGTATGGACCATTCTGTTCCGTCCTGTTTCGATGTGAACATTGGGGTAACACCTAATCCTGTTATACTAGGATTGGTACCAAGAAGTTGGATCTTGATTTGAGTCAAACACCTGATACTGGGCCAAGTTTAGGCCAAGGGATAAATTCTTGATTATACATGACATGTTAGAATGCTGATACACCTGTGGTGCAAAACCTTAAACCTGATTATGCGATGACACCTTTATCTACCTTGTTAGTTAATCATCATGCTAGTATGTTGTTATCCTTATGTTCATCCCTGCTGCTCATGCCAGTTAACTTTATCAGTTTACATTGATTGTAGTAGGGCTTACTCAGTCTTTTTGACTGACCTGTTTTCTTTCGCCTCTTTTCTTCCGTTTCCCCCCTCCAGGTTCTCAGGGAGGGAATATTGGAGCTTAGCTGGATTTCTGATCGCTTGCTTGTGGGATTAGCTCATGTACAGTCTTGACATGAAGCTAGCTATGGTTATCATTTATTTTGGGGATAGCACTTATGTATTTCAGTTTTCAGATGATGTTGTTTTATCCAGACTTGTTTATTTGGAAAGTTGATATTATGTTGTACCAGACTTGTTTTGAAATGGTTTAAAATCTTCCGCTGTTTTATCTATGTTATTTACTCTGTTTACATATATACATATGTTCTTGTTCTGCCTTGATATATCATTATGCATGTTTACCTGATTCAAACGCCCCTCCAAAGTCAGAGTGCTTGCAAGAGTTACCCTGACGGAGGTGGGGTGTTACACGAATGCACTCGCGTATTTTGTAGACTTGATGAGTAGGGTGTTTAGGGAGTTTATAAACAAGTTCGTGGTGGTCTTTGTGGATGATATTTTGATATTTTCTAGAAGCGAGGAAGAGCATGCCCTACATCTTAGGGAAGTCTTAGAGACCCTTCGAGCACATCAACTCAAAGCTAAGTTCTCCAAATGTCATTTTTGGAGGAAGGAAGTGAGGTTCTTAGGACACGTGGTCTCCAAGGAAGGTATAGCTGTGGATCCCGCAAAGGTGGTAACAATCCAAGATTGGAAGGTTCCTAAGAATGCAATATAAGTAAGAAGTTTTCTTGGTTTGGCGGGTTATTATAGAAAATTCATCAAGGACTTTGCTAAAAAATCATCCCCACTTACACGGTTAATGAAGAAGAATTTGACCTTTTCTTGGGATGTTGACTGTAATGATGCTTTCCAACGTTTGAAGAGGGCATTGACGACAACTCCAGTTTTAGTTTTGCCTGATGTGAGTAAGCCGTTCACAGTGTATACCAATGCTTGCGGGACAGGGCTTGGTGCAGTTCTGATGCAAGAGGGAAGGGTAATATGTTATGGTGGAAGGCAGTTGAAGGTCCATGAGAAGGATTACCCTACCCACGACTTAGAGTTAGCTGCCATAGTTTTTGCGCTTAAGTCTTGGCATCACTATTTGCTTGGTGAGAGGTTTGAGTTGTATACAAACCATAAGTCGCTAAAATACTTGTTCTCCCAAAAAGATTTAAAATTAAGGCAACAGAGGTGGATGGAGTTCTTAGCATACTACGATTTTGAGATTGCATATACCCCTAAAGGGTAACGTTGTAGCTGATGCCTTGAATAGAAAGAAGTTGACTTTGAGTTCTTTGTTTGTCGAGCGGCAGAGTTTAGAGTATATCTCTACCTTTGACTTTAGACCCTCCATTGATTATGTACCCGGTTTGTTAGCATCATTAGAGGTGCGACCTACACTTTTGGGACAAATAGGTGCAGCACAGTGAGATGACCCACAACTGATAGAGATAGTAAACAAGCTCATAAGAGGGGAGTCTTCGAGCCATTTTAGTACGTACACTATAGATGACAAAGGTTGGTTGCGTAGAGATGAGAGACTTTGCGTATCCCGAGATGAGAGTTTGAGAAAGACAATCCTTGTAGAAGCACATCGTTCTAAGCTGACCATACATCCCGGTGGTGACAAGATGTATAGGGACAAGAAGCGAGTTTTCTTTTGGGACGAAATGAAGAAGGATGTGGCTGAGTTCATTTCTAGATGCTTAGTGTGCTAGCAAGTCAAGGCTGAGCAAAAGAAGCCTAGTGGATTGCTTCGCCTTTTAGAGGTTCCACAGTGGAAATGGGAAAGCGTTTCCATGGATTTCGTCGACGAGTTGTCGGGGTCAAGGAAGGGTAATATGGAGATTTGGGTAATAGTGGATAGACTTACCAAGAGCGCCCATTTTATTCCCGTTAAGAGTAGAAGAACAACGGCATGGTTAGCATCTGTTTATCTCCGAGAGATAGTTCGTCTACACGGCATACCGTCTGGTATTGTGAGCGATCGAAACCCCATTTTCACTAGTGAGTTTTGGAAGAGCTTGCAAGGGGGTGGTAGGAACGCAATTGTGCTTGAGTACCACTTATCACCCTCAAACAGACGGCCAAAAAGAAAGAGTGAATTGGATTCTAGAAGATCTTTTGAGGTTATGCATCTTGGACTTTGGAGGGACATGGGAGGAACATCTTCCATTAGTAGAGTTCGCCTACAACAACAGCTATCATACTAGTATTGGCATGGCACCTTTTGAAGCTCTATATGGACGACCTTACCGATCACCTACTTTTTGGTGGGAATCTACGGATAAGATTTTGCTCGGGCCCGAGATGATTAGGGAAACTTCAGACAAGATAGACTTGATTCAAAGACGCATGAAGACGGCACAGGACTGGCAAAAGTCATACGCTGATAAGAGAAGGACCGATCTTGAGTTCAACGTTGGAGACATGGTCTTTATTAAAGTATCACCGTTGAGGAATGTAGTTCGTTTTGGGTCCGTAGGGAAATTGGCACCAAGGTTCATAGGGCCATTCCCCATTACAGAGTGAATTGGACAGATGGCCTACAAAGTGAAGTTTCCTGAGAAGCTTAGTGGTATTCATGACGTATTTCATGTCTCATATTTGAGGAAGTGTTTACACGATACCGCGGAAGTAGAAGAGCCGAGCATGCTTAGAGATGTGGAAGTAGAGCGAGATGCCATGGTTACACGAGTTCCTACGTGCGTCCTTGGATCGGAGGTCAAGAAGTTACGCAACCAAGAGGTCAAGTTGGTTAAAGTCCAATGGGGAGATGATCAAGGACATGCGACTTGGGAGACTGGAGACAAGATACCCGTGTCGTACCCTTTTCTTTTTGAAGGTATGTTCTTAACTTCTCTTTTTTCTACCGCTTTGTTTATACATGTTCTATCATTTAGTGTATCCTCTCGATTATATCTTCGATCTTTAGGTAGAAAATCCTATGGTTGTAAACATGTGTTTGAGACATGTTATGTTTGGTGGATGCAAGTGGATGTAAGTGTTTGCTAGTGATTGCTCGTGGATGCATTTACACACACATTAGGCACTAGATCGGCTTAATCACCTTCAAATTGCATATGAATGAGTGTACATATTTAAATTAATGGATGTATATTGAATGTGTTATCATATGTATGCTGCATTTGAATGAATAACTATGCTGTCATATAGAAATGATATGTATCATTAGAATTTTTTTGCATACATAATGGACGCATGTCACTATCATGTTTTGCATTAAGGAGGTCAACTGAATCAGTAGACCGCCTGATCTTTGCATTAGATAAGGAATGTATACACACACTTTTTCATATGTTCATATAACATTAGAAATATTTTAAGGACAATGGATGCTTGTGGATGACGGATGAGTAGATGGATGATTGGATGGGAGGATACATTCTTCTTAACTTGAAGATTTCGGGGACGAAATTCTTTAAGGAGGGGAGAATGTAACATCTCGTAATATTAAAACATGACATAAGAGATAATTAAAGAATAATTAATTTTTAAAGGAAGAATTAAGTGAAACAGGTTATGCCATTGCGTTCATCTCGGAATTCTGCTTGAGATAGAGTCCGAGTTTGCATAAAACGGATACCGTATGAGGAAGTTATGGACGATAGAAGTCGGGCAGAAAAATTAGAAAACGGGCTGGGATAACTAGCACACTTGTGAAGTGCGCCAAAACAAAAATGCACTGGTGCACTTGGGAAGTGCGCTCATGCCGAGGCAAAATCTGCATAGAATGCTGGAGAGTTTTCTGATGATGTGTCCTTCGGGGATTGGCTGGATCACGTGTCTTTTGAGCTGTGTGGTTCTGATGATCTCTAATCTAATCTAAAGGCTCTAATTCACCTAATACATCTATAAAAACACCCCTAGACCTAACCCTAATTTCATTACACTAATCCATGGCGCCTCTATGCTGCCCTAATCTAAATTAAAACTAGTCACTCTTCTCTTCTCCAAAGCAAATCAGAATAGGAGTATTCAAATTGGAAGATAATAATCAAATTCTACAACAACGGTTTAACTAATCAAATTCAGAATTCAGAACTATTCTCTTCCTATATCCAATCTCAGTGAGTCCATTCATTATTTTTAAATTTAAATGATACAAAAACAATTCTGACATGTTTGAGTTGGAAATTAAACATGATAATAAGATCTAATCTCATCATTTCCATCTTAGCCTATATATCAGATTCATGATTCTTATATGCCCATATTGATATTATCATCGGTTTTATTAGTTTTATCATATATTTATGACCAGTTCATCCTTACACCTATTTTATTGTTATTATTATGTCTGTTCTGTATCTCTTCCCTTCCTCCTTCCCTTTTTAGCCAGGCTACTTTCGAGCCTAGGCCAAATCTCGTAGAGATGAACGTATGAATCATAATCTAGGAAACGTTGGGAAATATGGCATAATATATGTTGGGTTGATTTGGGCATGATTAATGTTAAATTTTGGGCATGATATGAAATTGGGGATTTTGGGTAATTGGCATAATTAACCTGAAATTGGCATAAACTGCAAATAAATAAATTGGCTAAGATAAGCATGCCGAGACACGAGGTTAGACTCCGTTTGCGGTAGAAGCCTGCCCGGAACCAACCGGCCTAACCAGCAACCGCAAACGGCCAGTCTAATGTGAGAGGTCGTAGGCATAATTAAAAGATGCTTAGACACGAGGTTAAGTCTGGCTTGAGGTAGAAGTCTGCCCGGAACCGCTCGGCACATCCAGCAGCCACAAGCCATCGACTTAATGTGAGAGGTCTGTGCATTAATAACTAATTAATGTTGAACAAAGATGATTATGATACCTAAAACATGTTAGGTGGTGGGGTTAAGTTGACCTATGTGAGATGACAACTTAACCAATATTACATGAACGAAGTGGATAGGGTTAAGGCAAGCTTAACCAATAATACATATTGATTTGATAAGTGGATGGGGTTAAGTCAACTGGGCGGATAGACAACACTTAAACAATATAGGTTGGGTTAGGATAAACCCTGTGGAAAAACCTAGTAGCGGTAGGGACCCTTTTCAGACAGTAACCCACTTAGAGGTATCGGGAACCCTAAGCTAGGCAGGGTTGGGGCACACTTACTGGGCCGATTATATGCGGTCAAATAAGAGCGAGGGTGTAGCATTGCAGGTTTCGACGGGTTCGTTAAGCGTGCACAAGGTGTTCTCGGCATTGGAAGATTTAGCCACTGTACATCAGTAGGTATAAAGCTGTGCAACCACGGGTTGCCACTTAAGGAGTGATACACCCTAAGCTGGGACCCGCACAGGTATTTGCAGGTTATAGAGCCGGTCGATTAGGGGTAGTGTAGGGACATCTAGTATCTATTATGGGCAAGTAGGCTTTCAAGGATTGTATGGGGTGGATACCTCTTACTAGATGTTATGCCTGAGGGATACCAATTGTGGGTTGGGATCATTTCATTAAGAATTACTAGTAGGTGGTGCAGAGAATTAAATTAAGTAAGAAATCTGGGAAGCGTATTAGACATTCCTTTAAATTCACCCTTTTATCCAGCTTTACCTTATGTCATGGTTATACTTTCCATCCTATTTATTCCTGTCATATTGCTTTACCTATTTTCATACTAAAAGTAACTGGACTTGCCAGGCTTTATGTCTGACCTTTTTGTTTTCTCCTCCTTTTCTTCTGTTCCCCCCCTCAGGTTCTCAGGGAGGAAACACTGAAACTTGACTCGGATTTCTTTCTTCTGGAAGTGCTTGGAAGTGTTGAAATTAATGCTCTGCTTTATCTCTTTTTCATTATGGCTATTTGGAGTGGGAGTATGGTTTTACTTTTATGTATTCTAATAATAATTCTGTACAAGATGGATATTTGTGTACTTGACTCTAGTATGTGGTTTTGATGTTGTAACCAAACATGTTTTGCTTTTCCGCTGCAATGAATAAATTTTGAATTTTCTTAAGTACCATTATATATATATGTCTTGTGATATTCTATTCTATACTCTTATAATACTCCATGAAAGTTAATGCAATCCCTTAGTGAGTGACATTAATGGACGTGGGGTGTTACAAGGTGTCATTGATTTCAGAAAAGTTGTGCCCATTCAATCTCTATTTATACATATCTATTCAATCTTATTCTCTTTACCTTTCATTCAAAATTCAAACTGCTCTTCATATCTATACCTTTCAAAACTCTCTAATAGCTTCTTCTACCAATCCTCAAACAATGAGATTATCCAAAACCATCAAAGGATATCTCTACAATGATAGAGAAGCAATCAAAACCTATGTTGACTAAGTAGCAAATGCAAAAGTCAATACGGGAGCTTTTGCCATCTTTGGAGATTTTCCATCTTATGATCTCCCTTCTCTTTTCAATCATAATGAAGTGTTGAGCTTGATTGACGCTCGGGATAACGATGAAGTATGTTACCCGAAACTTGTCAAAATGTTGTATGAAAATCTTAATCGTGGCTTTTACAAAGGAAATAAAAATAAATTTTGGAGTAGCGTAAAAAGCACAAATCATCTTAGATTGTGAAACTTTGGGCAATATCCTTAATTGCAAAAGCACAGTCATGGATTTTTCGAAATTCGAAATCGAAGAAACAGATTTGAAAACTTGTCACAATATATTAGATAGCGATGCTCACATGGAATTCGAAAATTGCTTTTTCCTCCCAAAAACAAGAATTGTAAACCTCCTCCTTCAACATACCATCACTCCCGCTCCAGAAACTTCAACAATCCAACTCTCAAAGTCCAAAAAGCACTCTTTGCTATTATTGGTGGTTATGACATCAATTGAGCCAATATGATCTTAAAAGAATTTAAGCCCATAGAAACATCAACAAGAGAAAACACTCTTTATTATGGAGTTTATCATACACGTATTTTTAAATATTTTGGAGTTGATCTCAAGGGAGAAGAGTTTGTACCAAGAAAGGTGTCGGACTCCACAAATTTACCCCTTATGTAAATCCCATACACCTTTACACCTTATGAGACATTCGAAGACAAACAAACTCGAATGCAACAAGAACAAGAGCCTATGGAAATCGAAGAAGAAGAAAAAACTTCTTTGGAAAATGTTGAGTGTCCAATCAACACTAGAACCATTTCCAAAGAGACGCTTGTTCAAAATCAAGTAAAACTAGCCAAGAACCAAAAGAAGCTCAAAAAGATTCTTACTCATATGTCTAGGATCATTGGCAAAATAGGAAGAAAACTTGGAATTTTATCTTCCTCCTCATCATCCACTGAAATATAAGCCTATCTAGTTTAATTTCTCTTTAATATTTACTTCTATTTGCTTTCGAATCTCATATTTAGTGTATCATAATTAGTTAGATGTATTTTCTTTCAAGATGAAATGAATGGTGTTTTATTTATATCAAAATCATCTTTAAGTTACTGTGAAAACATTAGAATTGAATATGTTAATATAATATAATAACAAATGACTCAAAATTGAAAATTTCAAATTTCTTATAAAGTATGTCGACATACAAATGTCACTTTGTCGACATATAACTGCTAGTTTTTCAAAATTGTTTAAAATTTAGATAACTCATGTCCATTCAAATTCAACAATTCTAGACCCTATTTAAGCCTATTTCTTCAAGAAAAAAATATTTTATCATTATTCCTTCCTCTTTAATCAATTCTTATCCAAAACCATCAAATTATGGCAAATCCAATTCATAATTTGAGTTAAAATCTTGAAGAAACTTTGAATTCTTTCAAAAATATCCTTTCCATTGTACTACGTAATCAGCGTCATCTTGAATTAAGCCAAATAACGATGTTTGAACAACAAGAGAAACACTTTGATGCCATCCATTAGTTAATATATTCTCTTTTCAGAGATAAAGACAATAATCTCGCTAAGGAACCAACGAAAAAAGAGGATGAAGATTGGGAAGTTATCAAGAATGATCCAATCTTTTGTGAAGACGGATGGGTAGAAGTCCCAAGAAACATTTGATTGTTTAGTATGATTTGATTGGTTTGTTCGTTTGAATTTGTGTGAATTTGTTTTAAACATTGTTTGTAAATATTGCTTGAATTGGTTTGCTTGGATTTAAGAAACTTGTATGTACATGGATTGATGCACTTGTAAATATTAAGTACTTAGTATTGATTTATTTTCATAGTCACGAATTTAGGGGGAGTAATTTATTTTAGTATAATCATAGGATATTCAGATATAGGATTTAGGGGGAGTATTTTTAGAATTTATTTTTGATAATGATAAAGGAGGATAAATTATAAAATATAAGGATTAGTTAGGCATAGTTTAAGGGAGAGTATGTGGATTCATGATGATATAGGGAGTATTGGAAGGATCAGAATCAACAGGTATAAACATGTATGAATATTTTATAAACTAAGGTTGTCATCATCAAAATGGGGGAGACTGTCGGAGAATGGAGTTTTGATGACAACAACCTTTTTTCAATTATCATTGATTATAAAATATATATACTAACATCTTTATCTAGAATATATAAATACACATATATGCAGGATTTGTATACAGGACTTAAATATTGAAGACCATACAGTTTTAGAGTTTCAAGAGATTCAGAATTCAGAGGTGATTCAAGACTCATGAGTAATCAAGTCATCAAGAGTTTAAGAGTTCAAGACAAATATAGTAATAGAGTCTAGTTTATATGTAAGACTCTAAATAGCACTCCAAATTCAAATTCAAATTTTGTTTTTCAAAATTCAAATTCTAATTTTTAAATTTCAAATTATATTTTCAAATAGTTTTCTGTCCTACTTATGATTTCGAATATAAGTTTTAAAGTTTATATAAGTTTATATATATTTATATAGTTATATACTTTCAGAGTTTAATATTGATGTAGTTTTAAACCTTATAATTTTATAAATATGTTTATATAATAAATATTTATGTTTTCATATGATTTTACACTTTATAATACTCATTTATATCACTAAAATTTAATTCAAGAATATCCAGACTTATATATATATAGTTAAACACTCGAAAAATAGTTTAAAAAATATTTTATACATACATATGTTGACATACATATGTTGCTATGTTGACATACAACTCTCACTTTTTTAATTTTCAAAGGAAGTGTCTTTTCATGATTTGTATCATTCCAGAAGCATTGCAACCTTTCATATCTTATAAATAGGGGTGGAGTTCAATTTTTTTAACCCTTCTTCTTCATCTTCACCCCTCTTCATTCTACCATTAATATTTCTTATTTTATTGATTTCTACACTTCTACTTTGTCGATTTCTATTCTAATTACATAAGACTTCTTCTCTCCTCACTCTCTACGCATTACTCTCTAAATTGAAGTGCTATTGAAGAGTTATAGGGTTGTTTTAATCTTTTCAGAAGTATTTGGGAAAGGGTATGTTCCTTGTAGACGTAAAATCAAGGAAAGGGAGTGGTGGTAATCTTGTAGCCGTGAAATCAATAGTGGTTGAAGCGGTGTTAACCTTGTAGCCGTGAAATCAAGGGATTGTACTTGGATAGCGATATTAGTAAAACTCTGGGCAATCCAACGTTGCGTGGGACTGGACGTAGGTGTAATTCAAACCAGTATAAAATCCAGTGTGTTCTTTTCTCTTTCTGCATTTTATATTTACCTGTTTTCGTATTTATGACTGATTCTGTGTTTGTGATCATCTCTGTAGTGTGTGATTCATATAGTAGATCATATAAGTTTTAGTTATTCATAAATCCTTTGAAAACACTATTCACCCCCTTCTAGTGTTAGTCTTGCCTTAAGATCCGCATTCCCTAACATTATGCTCGTGCTAAAAATTGCTAGAACTCGCCAGATTTATATCTGGCCTAGTTTGTTCTCTCTCTCTCTCTTCCTTTTCCCCTAGGTTCTCAGCGCGAAGGATTGCAGCATTGACATTTAATCTTTTGATTCTGCTTAGATTCGGACCATTACTTACTTCTTGTATTGCTTCAGTACTTACTTTATAACTATCGTTATGACATATGAGGGAGATGACTTTTGTGGTTTTATTCTTGTACTATGATGTTTTTATTTCCATGTGATAGTTTTTTTATAATAATAATTCCATGGTATATTATATTGTAATCAATGCTGTGACTGATTTAATAATAAATGTTTTAGAAAAGAAAAAAGTTCCCACTATGTTTTACATTATGTCTTATGAATTTTAGTCTCTGTGTTGTTACTTTATACCTATTGCGCTTCATAAAACTTAATGCATCATCATATCGATGACACTAAGGGATGTGGGGTGTCACATTTGGTATTAGAGCCTAAAATTACAAGATCATAGAGAAGTTTTTAAAAAGTATTTCGAAGTAAAGAATTTTCAAGTAAAACCTATTTTGAAAAATATGTCCCCTTAAGTCAATTACAATATTCCTTTGATCTCTTTTTGAATCCTTGTCTCTTTTCTTTTCCGCATGTCTAGGGCTCTCAATTTCCCAAAGGGAATTTCCATTCCAACATGCTTTTGTAGATATGTAGAAGCTACAGCACCTACCAAAGCGCAAGGAAATGTCCCACCCCTAGCTGCAGTTGTGTTAGTTCCATCTAGTCTAGTAGTTAACTTCTCTAAGTTCTATAAGGATTTATGTGCGATGGGCGACAAGCCATTTCTTGGAATGGAGAGTTATGTGCAGGCTTGCAATTGTCTTAGGGGAATGGATTGTGTGTTTGGATTATTGGAGCTAGATGGCATGAGGAGGATTCAGTTGTACGCTTGGCAACTGAAAGGGGAAGAATGTGTTGGTAGAAGGTAGCTCAAGCAGAGCGGATTATGGAGACATGGGATGAGTCCAAGGAAAGATTCGAGATAAAGTTCTTATCTCAAGCCGAGGAAGGATTGCAGTTAGTGCATTTCTTAAGTCTGAAGCAAGGAAGTATGACAGTGAAGGAGCATGTCAATAGCTTTAATGAATTGACAAGGTTTGGCTTGGGTTTATATAATACCGCTCACAAGAAGGCTTTGAGATTTACAAGAAGGCCAAACCAACCCCTCCAAGGACTAGCAATGACACACATCCCTATGGGAGCTACATTTGAGAGGCGAGTGGATATGACCCTCTCAGTTTGGTACCCATATTTAGAGACTTTCCAGACGTACTCGAGGAGGTGAGAGGGTTACCTCCCAGGCATGAGATAGTTCGGATATACTAGGTGGAGAATGCTAGGCCTGTTGCTTTACCGGTGCGCCACGTGGTCCTGAGAGAGACGAGGGAGCTTAGTAAGAAAGTTGATGAGTTGTTCGAAAAGGGATTTATTAAATGGAGCATTTATGAGTGGGGAACACCAATTATATTTGCGACCAAGGCAGAAAACTCTCTCCATCGATGTGTGGACTATATGGAGTTGAATAAGCTCATCAAGAAGAATAGGCACCCCACTCCCATGGATAAATGACTTGTTTGAACAGTTAGTGGGTGCTTGGATTTTCTCACAGTTGGATCTAGCTTAAGGTTTTCATCAGCTTAGAATAGTATATGATAGCATAGACAAGACTTCTTTAAGGACTCCCGATAGATTCTTTGAGTAGCTGGTTATGTCTTTTAGGCTAACAAATGCACCAAGATATTTTGTGGATCCAATGAGCCAAGTATTTAGGGAGTACCTTAATAAGTTTGTAGTGGTTTTTGTCGATGATATCTTGGTTTTCTCGAGGAGCGATAAAGAACACATAATGCACTTAAGAGAGGTTCTCCGTGCATTCCCGGCACATCAGATGAAGGCTATGTTTTCTAAGTGCCATTTCTGGAGGAAGGAAGTAAGGTTCCTAGGGAGTGTTGTCTCTAGAGATGGTATAACGGTAAGCCCTGCTAAAATTGTTACAGTTTAGGATTGGAAAGGCCCTAAGAATGCAACAGATGTTAGGAGTTTCATAGAATTGGAGGGATACTATAGAAAGTTCATTAAGGTTTTTGCATGGATCTCAACTCCGCTTATCCGTCTGAAGAACCTAGTTTTTTCTTGGGATGTAGACTGTGAGGGTTCATTCTTAAGATTGAAGAAGGCTCTTACATCATCTCCAGTTTTGGCTCTTCCTGATGGTACTAAGATGTTTACCATCTACATGACTGCTTGCAGTAGGGTTTAGGTGCACTATTAATGCAGGAAGGTAGGGTTGTCTGCTATGGGAGTAAGCAGTTGAGGACATGCGAGAAGAACTACCTTACCTACAATTTAGAGTTGGCGGAGACAGTGTTTTGTAACGACCCGGAAAATCTAAACCAATTTAAAATGCTGTTCAGCTCCTATTGTACATATTTTGTTTGTTTCCGCTATAGACATTTATGTATAGCTAGACTGTATTTGTACTAAGTATGATCCTGTATACTGTGTAACTCTGATGATTACATTTATTCAGTATATTCTATTATTCATTATCTGGTGTATTTATTTATTTCTGTTCTGCTATTATCTGTTTATGTGTATATTCCATGGATTACCCTTGCCACCGTCAGTACGGGGTTTGGGGTCGTCCCATGTTTGCGCTCAAGTCATGGAGACACTATTTACTAGGCGAGAGATTCGAGCTTTATACGGATCATAAATCGCTCAAGTACCTGTTCTCTCAAAAAGAACTCAAGTTTTGACAATAGCGTTGGATGGAGTTCCTTGCGTCCTATGACTTTGGGATAGCGTATACCCTATGGAAGGGGAATGTAGTTGCAGATGGATTAAGTAGGAAGAGAATGGCTTTGAGTCCATTATTCATAGAGCGGCAAAGTTTGGAGTTCATATCATTGTTCAATTTTAGACCATCTATGGATTTTGTTCCCCAATTGTTGGCATAGTTAAATCTGCGACCTACTCTTCTCGAGCTCATCGGATCTAGTCAGCGCAAAGATCAGCAACTAGTGGACATCATGTATCGACCCAGTGGAGGAGATACCTTTAGTCACCTTGCTAGGTATTTTGTGGATGAGAGAGAGTGGCAACGTCGAGATGGGAGACTGTGTGTTCATAGAGTTGGTGATATGTTGAGATCGGTTTTAGATGAGGCTCATCACTCTCGGATAACTATCTAACCAGAAGGTGAGAAGATGTACAGATATATGAGGAGGGTTCTTCATTGGATTGGAATGAAGAAGAATGCTGAAGAGTATGTAGCCCGATGTGTGACTTGCCAGCAAGTGAAGGCTAAACAGAGAAAACCCAGCAAATTGCTTCAGCCTCTAGACATACCATAATAGAAGTGGGGGAGCGTCTCTATTAATTTTATAAATGGGTTGCCCAGATTAAGGAGGGGCAACATCAGTACTTGAGTTACAGTTGATAGATTGACTAAGAGCACTCACTTTATCCCAGTCAAGAGTATGGAGACGACAGCTTAGCTGGCATCGGTATATCTTAAGGAGGCCATCCGACTTCGTAGGGTACCCTCTAGTATTGTTAGTGACCGAGACCCTATCTTTACGAGCGAGTTTTGGAGGAGCCTACAGGAGGTACCGAGGATACATCCACGACTTAGTGTACCTATCACCCTAAGATGGATGGACAAACAGAAAGGGTTAATAGGATTATCAAGGATTTATTGAGGCTGTGTATCCTGGACTTTGGAGGGACTTAGGGGGAGCATCTTCCATTGGTAGAGTTCGTTTACAATAACAACTATCAGACGAGTATCGATATGGCTTCCTTCGTGGCACTTTACAGATGACCCTATAGATAACCTACATGTTAGTGGGAGTCTATGAACAAACTTCTACTTGGACCTGAGATGGTTAGAGAAAAATCAAGGAAGATAGACTTGATTCGGAGGCGGATGAAAGCAGCTCAAGACAGGCAGAAGTCATATGTAGATCGGAGGATGACAGACCTAGAATTTGAGGTAGGAGATATGGTCTTTATTTAGGTGTCACCTTTGAGGAGTGTTGTTCGATTCAGCTTGGTAGGGAAGTTGTCGCCGAGGTTTGTAGGACCATTCTCTATAGTAGAGGCGATAGGTCAGATGGCCTACAAAGTTAGACTACCGGAGAGACTGATGGGAATTCATGATGTTTTCCATGTTTCCCACTTGAGGAAGTATCTACATGATTCTGTGGTGGTAGTAGAGCCGAGTACCCTTGAGGATATTGAGGTAGAGAAGGAGCAATCAGTTAGAAAAGTTCTAACCTGATACTAGGATCGGGAGTTAAGAAGCTACGAAATAAGGAGATCAAGCAAGTTAACGTACAGTAGGGAGAAGACAATGACAATACGACTTGGGAACCTAAAGATAGGATTTGCGCTTCTTTTCCATTTCTCTTTAAGAGTACGTTCTTAATTCTTTTCTAAGCTTTTTGAATTTGAATCTATTTTCCTCTTGTTTGAATTTCGATTCTTAGGTAGAAGCCTGTGGATGATAGGAATGGTTTAAAACATGTTAATAAAACTTGTTATGGTTAAATGGATTCATGTGGATGCAAGTGTTCGCTAGTGGATGCAATGCGTACTTATACACACACACACACTAGGCACTAGATCAGGGATCGGCTGAACTAGGTACTTACATATTGCATATGGATGTGAGCGCATTTTAATTTATTTTAATATGGATTAAAATTGGTTGAATCATCACTTGGATGTTGCATTTTGGTGAATGGTTGTTGCACACGTATAGAATTTGTATGTATCATTAGGACTCTTTATGCATACATATTGGACGCTTGGCCCATACATGAATTGCATTAAGGAGGTAAACTAAATCAGTAGACCACCTGATTTCCTTATTAGCTTAGGGACATATACACAATACTGTTGCATATGTTTATACCAAGCATTAGAAATTAAGGACCATGGATGTCAGTGGTTGATCGTTGAGTACATGGGTGTAGATGATGGTTGATAATATTCATAACATTCTTCTAACACTGGAAATTTCAGGGACGAAATCCTTTAAGGAGGGGAGAATGTAACACCCTAAATATTAGTAAACAATAATTAAATGAAGAAGATTAATAAATCATATACTAATTAAAATAATATACAGAATTGGGATAAAAGGATGCCCCTTTGCATCCATTACGAAATTTGGATTCAAATAGACTATTGGTTTGCGTAAATCAGACAAAAAATGAATAAGTTATGATCAATCAAAGTTTGAAATTAAACTAGAAATTTTAGTTATAATTAGAAATAAAGCAATGGTAAATGGGCGACCCTGCCCGTATATGGGTCGACTCGTGTATGACCCACATACAAGGTAGGTCGACCCAATGCGAGCCAAGTACGAAACTGTTCCTCGCTGATGTCATTCCTACTTCTGGATTATTCTTCGCTGATGTGTTGCTAAGGTGTCTTCTAAGGCTGAGATTAAAACCTAAAATCATAAGGCCTAAATTATTCTTCCACACTCATAAATAGGATGCTATTCTTCACTATTTCCCCCACACCTCTTCTTCTTCTTCATTTTCTTAGCCTCCACTCCATTATTGTGATGGCCCGCCCTGCACCAACCGACATTTACTCCAAAAGTGTGCTGTACACATGTCCAGTTAGCACGGGACGGTCGTCAGAAGAAAAGGAAGAAGACGAAGAATCAATAAGGAACCTGTAATATGTCTCACAGCGCATGGAATAAAATATATTCATAACATATACTTGACATGAAACAGGTGAGACAGTGCATAAGCTGAAAACAAACTATCATAGCAGCGGAAAATCCAAATACAGCTTATGTTCCACAACATCATTATTACAACTTTTAAAACTGTCTCTAAAAGAAAGATAAGGAAGGTACACTACTAATGCCCAAGTAGTGACCACCAACGACACATGGAGAATATCTATATATATATATATATATCATACGTGGAAGCCTCCTGCTCGCCTCCGGATCAGCTACTCGTGCATCACCAGCTAACCTGTCACTAGCCTGCTCGTTTAGGAGCACCCAGAGTAATAAGAAGAGACGTAAAACTCTAGGTCAGACAAAAGTCTGGTATGAGCGATAAGCAGCTAAAAAGAACAATAACAGGTATACTAAACCATACCTGAACCTGGACCTGCAACCAAAGAGTTAGCACTACATACTGTACAACACTCTAAGGTGCCACTAACATATGGTGTACAAGCATACGGGGGTGGGGGTGTGCATGTCATAGTGATGGCAAACAATTAAGCATAGCAACTATCCTCACATCTCTCACTCAGTGCGTAAAGCATACGATATCCACCACTTCGATCACCCAATACTTTGCTATGATCACACTGCCCCATGAAGTCACAATGGCTTCACTGCACTGATCCATAGCCACTAATCCTTCGCTATGTCCACTTTGCCCCCATGGAGTCGTATACACCCCATTGCACTGGCTCATAGCCTTACTAATCCTTTACTATGTCCACTCTGCCCCATGGAGTCACAATGGCTCCACTGCACTGGCTCATAGTCTTACTACGATCACTTTGCCCCTCGAGTCACGGTGACTCTACTGCACTGATACGTAGCCCATTGTTCCTTTTCAGTGGTGAATCGAAGTTATGAACGTCGACAACTCCTTAGCACACGTCCCGCAGCAAAGCCCAATCATGAAGTGAACTCATTGGTTCCCAACTGGATCCTGAGCTCTAACTTCCATTTGGACTACCTTTGCATCTCGGGTTTTTTGTCATCACCGAATTGGTTCGGATCCCTCTCTTAAGCATCGGTTCGGTTCGGCCTTCAGGTCTCCATTGTCAACACGGTTTGGCTCGTGGCATCCACCTGGTGGCGGTTCGGATCGTCAACACCCCCAGCGGGTCGGGTCAGGGTCTCCAAATCCACCTCCATCTATGGGTTCGGTTCGGGGTCCTTCTGGCGGTTCGGGTCGGAGAAAGCGCTCCTCCAGGCCAAGTACAAACAGTTCGTGCTCACCATCCATGAGCGGATCGGGTCGGAGCTCCTTCTCTCGAGTGGTTCGGATCGGGTATGAGAGGCAATTCACATTTGATGCTCGTGGACCTCACACAGACGGTTCGGTTCGGAGGAGATGGCTTGGTTCGTGATGTGGTTCCACGACCCCATAGGGCGATCCGATCCGGCCCTCAATCCCCTATCCGATCCGAATTCCTGCACTTTGTCCAGCGAGCTATTTTACGCCATTCGACGACGTTTTCGACCATTCTATCTATTCTAATCAATCACAAAGCATACCATACAGTCATAACAACATGTATAATCAACCACAAACATCAAAACAACAATATGATAGGTTAAAATGGATCAAACATAGCCAAAAACCCCATATTTTCCCTTAAGCATGTTCAAGCATAATTAATGATAGGATTAGCAAAACTTAACCAAATTAACCCAAGTTTCTAACAGAGGTCTAAAACATCATTTAAGAATTTTTAAATATTTTTCCAGATTTTTAACATGTCTAATTTCGTTAATCTTCACTAATCGCCCCTAATTAGCCGTAATTAGTGAAAAACAATGCTAATCACTCACCTTACCACAAACAAACCTTAGATCTAAAATAAATCTCTGATATGGCGTGAATACCAATACTAAACATCAGCTCTAATCTTGATTTGGTGAAGATCTCCCTTGATTTGATGTTGCTAACCCCAATCTTCAAGTAGAAAGTGATTTGGAGGTGATTTAGAGGTTGGAGGCCATTTTTAGGGTTTCTAAGAGGTAAGTGGAGGCTAGAAAACTGAAATGGAATGAAACCCTAACTATTTTCAGCTTCCTCATAACCCTAATCCCGAAATGGGTTATGGGCCCATTCACTAATCACCCTATTTGGCCCGGTTAAGCAGTTTTTCACCTTCCAAACCTTATTTCAGCCATTTCTCCCAAATGGCAAGCCCGTTTTCCACATGTGACCACTCTACGGAAAGGTAAAACATCATACGAAGCCAATGGAAGTGGTTTCAAGTCAAAACTTCTTTCCAATCAAAAGTTATGGCCGAAACAAGATCTACTAGGGGCAAAACGGTCATTTATAAATCGGCAAAAATCATGAACATGGGAAATGACCCCAATGGTCGTTTCCCAAAGCCACATGACCACACGACTTCATATAAGAAAGAAATAAATATTATATGATCCTCTGATGCGTAGAATGCGGGTTGTTACATTCTCCCCTCCTTAGGAAATTTCGCCCCCGAAATTGCCTAACCAAAACAACAAAGGGTCCCGCATGCCTATCAGCCATAAAACAAAAATCAAACATGCAAAACAAGTCTATCCTAGCATGCGGCATAACTAAATTGCAAACTAAATCTTACCAGGCAAAGAGTTCTGGATACGTCTTCCTAATGCTCTCCTCTGTCTCCCAAGTACAGTCATTCTCGTTCTCGCCCCACTGAACCTTGGCTAGCTTCACCGCCTTCCTTCGAAGTTGCTTCACATCGTGCTCGACAATATGAATCGGCTTGCGGTTCCCAACCGCCTCGGGTTCCACTTCGAGGTCCTCTAACTGATCAGGTGAAATAGTCATATCTGGGTCGTGCACGAACTTCCTTAGCTGGGAAACATGAAATACGTTGTGAACCCCCGCCATCTTCTCGGGTAAGTCAACTCTATACGCCAAATTCCCAACTTGTTCGAGAACTGGGAATTGGCCAACAAATCTTGGTGTCAACTTGCCTCTCCTGCCAAATTGTATCACGCTCTTCAACGGAGAAATCTTGACAAACACCAAGTCACCAACGGAGAATTTTAAGTCTCTTCTCCTCTTATCAGCATAACTCTTCTGCCTATCCTAGGCAGCCTTCATTCATTGTTGGATGATCTTAATCTTATCTGAAGTTTCCCTTACCACATCTGGTCCAAGCACAAACTTCTCACCGGTCTCTATCCAACATGATGGTGAGTTGCACGGTCTTCCGTACAAAGCTTTATATGGAGCCATACCGATACTGGATTGGTAGCTATTGTTATATGCAAACTCTACTAGATGCAAATGGTCATCCCATGATCCACCAAAATCCAATATACAAGCTCTCAAGAGATCTTCCAATATACGATTCACCCTCTCTGTCTGACCGTCGGTTTGAGGATGATACGCGGTACTGAGATATAATTCTGACCCTAGAGCCTCTTGTAAGCTCTTCTAAAACCCACTAGTAAACAACGGGTCTCGGTCACTCACAATGCTTTTAGGTACTCCATGAAATCTCACTACCCACTTCATATACGGTTCTGCTAACTTAGCTGCCGTTCTGGTCGATTTGACTGGTATAAATCTTGCACTCTTGGTCAATCAATCCACAATTACCCAAATGCTATCATGTCCCGATTTAGTCCCCGGTAAACCATCAATGAAATCCACCGAGACTTGCTCCCATTTCCATTCGGGGATTTCTAATGGTTGCAACAAATCACTAGGCTTCTTTTGCTCGGCTTTAACTAGCTGGCAATTCATGCACTTGGATATAAACTTCCCAACGTCTCTTTTCATACCTTCCCAGTAGTAAGTCTGCTTCATGTCTCGATACATCTTATCACCACCGAGGTGTCTAGTCAGTTTTGAGTGATGACATTCCCTAAGCACTTCATCTCTCAAACCATTCACGTTGGGTACAACTAGTCTTCCATTCTTTCGAAGCCATCTTTCTCGATCAAGCCCATACAAATTCATCTCCTCACCGTCGATATTCATCTTTAACTTGGAGATGATTTCAAATAGATTAGGATCGTCCCTCTGACTGGAACCAATCCGCACAACCAAAGTGGGTCTGATCGTCAAACTAGCTAACATCTCTGGATCCAATTCGCACATTGGTCTGAAATCATACCCTGCGATATACTCCAGTTGCTTCCATTCAAGAAACATAGCCCCTAAACTGGCATGTCTCCTACTCAAGGCATCAGCTACCGCATTGCCTTTCCCATGTGTATATGCGATATCAAAATCATACGAAGCCAAGAACTCTAACCATCTCTGCTGACGGAGATTTAGATCCTTCTGAGAGAAGAGATACTTTAACGATTTATGATCGGTAAACAACTCAAATCTCTCTCCCAAGAGATAATGTCTCCACATCTTCAATGCGAACACAATCGCTGCCAGTTCCAAATCATGGGTAGGATACCTTTTCTCATGCGGCTTTAGTTGCCGACTAGCATAAGCTACAACCCTACCTCCTTGCATCAATACAGCACCTAGTCCGGTACCACAAGCATCCGTGTATACCGTCATCTCTTCATTCCCTTTAGGAATGACTAACACTGGCGCACGCGTCAACTTTTCTTTTAGACTCTTGAATGCATTCTCACACACTCCGTCCCAGATGGAGGCTTGGTTCTTCTTAGTCAACTGAGTCAACGGTGCTGCTATCTTGGAGAAGTCCTGGATAAACTTACGATAATATCCAGCTAACTCCAAGAAGCTTCTTACGTCTGTTGCATTCTTGGGCGTAGACCAATCCTGTACCGTAGCCACCTTCGCAGGGTCCACGGCAATACCATTCTCTGAAACAACATGGCCCAAGAATCTCACTTCCCTCCTCCAGAAGTGACACTTAGAAAATTTCGCTTTCAATTGGTGTTTTCTCAACACCTCCATCACTATCCTCAAATGTCCCTTGTGTTCTTCCTTTGTCCTCGAGTAAACAAGGATGTCGTCTACGAACACAAGAACAAACTTATTCAACTGATCTCTGAATACCCGATTCATAAGATCCACGAAGTATGCTGGTGCATTGGTCAACCCAAATGGCATGACCAACCACTCATAGAATCCAGACGGTGTCCTAAATGCCGTTTTCGGAACACTCTCAGCCGCTACTCGGAGCTGATGAAATCCTGTCGCGAGGTCCAAATGGGAGAACACTCTTGCTCCTTCTAGTTGATCAAACAAATCATCTATCCACGGTAGAGGATACTTATTCTTCCTCGTCACCTTATTCAACTCACGATAGTCCACACACAAACGAAGGGAACCATCTTCCTTAGTGGCAAACACAACTGGTGCTCCCCACTCGGAGACACTTCTTCTAATAAACCCCTTCTTCAAAAGATCGCTTACTTGCACCCCGAGCTCTCGCTGCTCTCTTGGTTCCATACGACGAAGTGGCATCACTATAGGTCTGGCATCTTTCACTAAATCAATACGGAACTCAATCTCTCGGTGTGGTGGAAGTCCGGTCACTTCCTCGAAGACGTCCGGATACTGGCCAACCACGGGCACATCTGACAACTCATCATGTGGGATGTCGAGGGAATTTATAAAAATAGCAATTACCCTATCACTAGGTAGACTACCAAACACTACCCTCCATCCATCATCCGCCCTAACTATCAACAAAAAGCCCTCACAGTCAACCACCACCCCGTATCTTTGGAGCCAATCGACCCCCAATATAATGCCATACCCAGTAAAGCCCAAAACAAACCAATCACAAACAAACATGCATCATTGGATATAATAAGACCACATTACGACAAATCATACTGAGGCTAGTCGAACCACCAATCGGGTTCGTCACTACTAAAGGTCTATCGACTATCTCGGGTTCCAGTCCCAACCTATCTACCAGGTCACTAGATATGAAGGAACGGGAAGCCCCAGTATCAAACAATACTCGAACAGGTACGTCATAAATAGAAAGCATACCTTGAATGACGACATTCTTTCCTTTCTCCGCCGCAGTTGGGGCATCCGACAAAGAAGGAATAGCACTGATGACATATGCTTTCACAATCTGCTTCTCCTTAAGAGGTTGTGGACACTTATCCTTATGATGTCCCACTTGGCCATAGTTGTAGCACTTCCTCTCCACTGGCTTGGCCCGACATTCTTTGGCATAATGGCCCTTCTTACCACAACTGAAGCACTCAACATCTTTCTTGCTCTTTTTCTGGCCATCCTTAGTTTGGTTCTGCTTCCTCTTGTTCTGAGTGTTATTCTTGCCTCCACCGCCTGCTTGCGGCTTCAGCCCTTCTGCAGATGCAACCTCAGTCTTTGACTTAGGGTATAGACTCTCTGATCTCAAAGCTTTCCCCATAATCGATTCAAAAGTCTCATCGATGTGGTTGATAAGCCTTTCCCCCAAGTATCCATCCAAACCAATAATGAACTTCTCATTCTTCTTCTCAGGAGTATCGATAAGGGATAATCCATACTTCGACAAAGTGTCGAACTTAGCAATATCGTCCGAGACTGCCCTACCATTTTGCTTAAGCTCCAAGAACTTCCTTAACAATCCCGACTTCTGAGCAGCTGGGATAAACTTGTCGCTAAAGCGAGCCTTAAACTGATCCCAAGTAACCTGGTCCTCTGGAGTGGGTGTCTTAATAGCATTCCACCAATTCATCGCTCGCCCTTGCAGCTGACGAGACGCTAGCCTTCTCTTCATCGCATCCTCGATACCCAAGTCATCGAAGATACGATCACAGCAATCCAACCAATCCTGAACATCCGTGGCCGACTCCGTTCCGTGGAACGGCTTCCCACCAAGGTTAGTGTAATCCTTGCACAGCTTGGCGAAATCGGCCCTAGGCGCCTGCACTACTGGACCACCACCATTACCGGCATTGGGAACTGCTCCCTGAACATCCCTAAGCATCTCTCTCATGAAGTCAGTGAACATCGTCCTCATGTCAGGAGCATTCCCATTATTGGCCCCTCTACCAGCACCCCTCGTGTCTCGACTCATCGTTCAATCTGTAAAGAGAAAATGATTAACTATCTCCATAGTAGTGCTAGTACAGTACGACTTCATCCTTATACTACTAATAGTATATATATATGGCTTTTGAAAACCAAAGTAATCAAAAATACGCACTCTCATATATGTACTATCTCTCCCTAGTGTCTTTTCCTAGGCTAAATACACAACCTAGAGCTCTGATACCAAATGTGACGGCTCGCCCTGCACCAACCGACATTTACTCCAAAAGTGCGCTGTACACATGTCCAGTTAGCATGGGACGGTCGTCAGAAGAAAAGGAAGAAGACGAAGAATCAATAAGGAACCTGTAATATGTCTCACAACGCATGGAATAAAATATAATCATAACATATACTTGACATGAAATAGGTGAGACAGTGCATAAGCTGAAAAGAAACTATCATAGCAGTAGAAAATCCAAATACAGCTTATGTTCCACAACATCATTATTACAACTTTTAAAACTGTCTCTAAAAGCAAGATAAGGAAGGTACACTACTAATGCCCAAGTAGTGACCACCAACGACACAGGGAGAATATATATATATATATCATACGTGGAAGCCTCCTGCTCGCCTCCGGATCAGCTACTCGTGCATCACCAACTAACCTGTCTCTAGTATGCTCGTTTAGGAGCACCCAAAGTAATAAGAAGAGACATAAACTCTGGGTCAGACAAAAGTCTGGTATGAGCGATAAGCAGCTAAACAGAACAATAACAGGTATACTAAACCATACCTGAACCTGCAACCAAACAGTTAGCACTACATACTGTACAACACTCTAAGGTGCCACTAACATATGGCGTACAAGCATACGGGGGTGGGGTTGTGCATGTCATAGTGATGGCAAACAATCAAGCATAGCAACTATCCTCACATCTCTCACTTAGTGCGTAAAGCATACGATATCCACCACTTCGATCACCCAATACTTTGCTATGATCACTCTGCCCCATGAAGTCACAACGGCTTCACTGCATTGATCCATAGCCACTAATCCTTCGCTATGTCCACTTTGCCCCATGGAGTCGTATACACCCCACTGCATTGGCTCATAGCCTTACTAATCATTTACTATGTCCACTCTGCCCCATGGAGTCACAATGGCTCCATTGCACTGGCTCATAGTCTTACTACGATCACTTTGCCCCTCGAGTCACGGTGATTCTACTGCACTGATACGTTGCCCATCGTTCCTTTTTAGTGGTGAATCGAAGTTATGAACGTCGACAACTCCTTAGCACACGTCCCGCAGCAAAGCCCAATCATGAAGTGAACTCATTGATTCCTAACTAGATCATGAGCTCTAACTTCCATTTGGACTACCTTTGCATCTCGGGTTTTTGGTCATTACCGGATCGGTTCGGATCCCTCTCTTAAGCATCGGTTCGGTTCGGCCTTCAGGTCTCCATCGTCAACACGATTTGGCTCGTGGCATCCACCTGGTGGCGGTTCGGATCGTCAACACCCCCAGCGAGTCGGGTCGGGGTCTCCAAGTCCACCTCCATCTTTGGGTTCGGGTTGTGGTCCTTCTGGCGGTTCGGGTCGGAGAAAGCGCTCCTCCAGGCCAAGTACAAACGGTTCGTGCTCACCATCCATGAGCGGATAGGGTCGGAGCTCCTTCTCTCGAGTGGTTCGGATCAGGTATGAGAGGCAGTTCACATTTGGTGCTCGTGGACCTCACACAGACGGTTCGGTTCGGAGGAGATGGCTCGGTTCGTGATGTTGTTCCACGACCCCATAGGGCGATCCGATCCGACCCTCAATCCCTCATCCGATCCGAATTCCTGCACTTTGTCCAGTGAGCTGTTTTACGCCATTCGACGACGTTTTCGACCATTCTATCTATTCTAATCAATCACAAAGAATACCATATAGTCATAGCAACATGTATAATCAACCACAAACATCAAAACAACAATATGATAGGTTAAAATGGATCAAACATAGCCAAAAACCCCATATTTTCCCTTAAGCATGTTCAAGCATAATTAATGATAGGATTACCAAAACTTAACCAAATTAACCCAAGTTTCTAACAGAGGTCTAAAACATCATTTAAGAATTTTTAAATATTTTTCCAGATTTTTAACATGTCTAATTTCGTTAATCTTCACTAATCGCCCATAATTAGCCGTAATTAGTGAAAAACAATGCTAATCACTCACCTTAGCCACAAATAAACCTTAGATCTGAAATAAATCTCTGATATGGCGCGAATACCAATGTTAAACAATAGCTCTAATCTTGATTTGGTGAAGATCACCCTTGATTTGATGTTGCTAACCCCAATCTTCAAGTAGAAAGTGATTTGGAGGTGATTTAGAGGTTGGAGGCCATTTTTTAGGGTTTCTAAGAGGTAAGTGAGGCTAGAAAACTGAAATGGAATCAAACCCTAACTCTTTTCAGCCTCCTCATAACCCTAATCCCGAAATGGGTTATGAGCCCATTCACTAATCACCCTATTTGGCCCGGTTAAGCAGTTTTTCACCTTCCAAACCTTATTTCAGCCATTTCTCCCAAACGGTAAGTCCGTTTTCCACATGTGACCACTATAAGAAAAGTTAAACCATCATCCGAAGCCAATGGAAGTGGTTTTAGGTCAAAACTCCTTACCAATCAAAAGTTATAGCCGAAACAAGATCAACTAGGGGCAAAACGGTCATTTAAAAATTGGCAAAAATCATGAACATGAGAAATGACCCCAATGGTCGTTTCCCAAAGCCACATGACTACACGACTTCATATAAGAAAGAAATAAACATTCTACGATCCTCCGATGCGTAGAATGCGGGTTGTTACAATTATGCTCTAAAACGATATAAAATTGTAAAACAAGTTAGGGTACAGTCAAACTGTAGATCTGAAAGGATATTCTTCTTCTCTTTCAAACGCCTTTTTCAAGATATACAACACTTCTCTATGAGTTCTATGTTATTTTTAGATCAGCAATGTAAATGAAAAAGAATTAAGATAGTAAAATAGATTGGATGTGAAAGTTTGACATTTACAGTGTTTATAAGTTTGTCTTTTACAAGTTATTTACTGTCTATTGTTTACTCCTTTTTAGTTGTTAATTATTTAGAAGTAAATTCTTCTTCTTTATCCCCTTCTCCGTTATCATTCTATTTGTGGCCTTGCAATGCCCTATTTAGTTATTTAGTTCATTTCTAAGTCTAGGACTTATGAGTAGACTAGACCAATTTTTCCTTTTTTTATGCGCTGAGCCTAGGCTAATGAGAGTCTAGGCCTTTACCGTTTAATTTTCATAAAAATGGGAATAATATGGAAGAATGTTGTAACGACCCGGCGGGAATTCGATGCTCGAATTTCGACAATAATACATAAAACCCGTATTACTTGCCAAAACCCAAGTATCAAACAACATGTACACCAGATAGTTATTAGAAAGAATTTAGAGGATGAGAAAGAAAGAAATATTAGAATAGAAGATAAAGAAGAACACAACAGAGTCTCACAGCGGAACGAATAAAGTATGATATATCAAATCTATTTACACAAAAGAAACTGTATATACATACCAATCATCAGAGTACAACATATATCTGTCACAGCAGAAATACACTTTATATACCTAGTGGTGAAGCCTCCTGCTTCGAGCTCCTGAACTCCAGCGAAACCTAACCTGTAAATATACTCGGTCTGACCCGAGCACATTTGAAGCAAAGCAAAATTCACCCATGTCAGTCTGGAATACTTTCAGTGATAAATTCACAGCACAAACAACTTGTTTAACTTTGAAAAATCCCTTTTGAAATCAAAGGATAATAGTAAGACCAGCCCACACATAAACACGTACGGTTTTTACCTTACTATAACTCAAACAGTTTTGAAATCAGTATCTTTTCTAATATTATAATAATGTCTATCAAACCACAAATAAATATTAATCTAGCAGAACGCTTTCATGTCACGCTCTACATATATAGTATACAATCAAAACCCGCAGGCTCGTATTGGAGAATGGATTCCAACCATGGCAAGATATGGGACCACCTTCCGACAATGTACCTCCGGAGATGAATACATTGGAGTTTAACAAGAATGTCTTGAACCCGGCTCACACATGACCGGTCCCTCATTTCTCTTGAGAGTACCGAATATATCATTACCACGGTTGGGGGCCAGCCAACCGAACTGATAGCAAATATATAATAATAATAAGGGACAATCGAAGGCATTTGATTTCTCCAGATCAGGTAATGATATACCCTTTTAATGGGTGCGACCCACATAGCCATGCTGCCTACCCGATTTTGTGCCATTTCCCGGTTAATGAGGCTAGAGGTTACGCTTATTCTTCAGCACAGTATATCTCCATTCACTTTGAATGCCACATTATCAGATCCTCCAGAAATCACTTAATTGATTTCTACAAAAATACTCTAGTTGTTAGGCTAAAGAAGTTTCCCTTCTATGCCACTAACTTGGTACATTTGAAGAAATCAACGTACGCGATCCATTTGGAAATACTATGTCAGACATTCGTCCATACAAGTCATCCAGGAACAGGATGAACCGAAGGCACTCTCTTACCACATCCTAGGAATCACCCTATAGATCAATAGCGAGTTGTCCTTGCAATCCGTAGATTTCAATTACGATAGAATTACTGTCGAAATATCTCTGGCCGCTAAACCAGAGAAACTCCACAAGTAGTCCTTCCGCTCATGAAGAACAACGGTCTTCAATTTACTCCGTCTCTATCCAGTTCATGTTAGTCGCGCTCGCACAGTTGATTCGAAATGGTTTTGGGTCTAGTTCCCATCCCGGTCTCTTCGAACAACACGTCCAAAAAGATTTAAGAATAATATTTGATAGTCGGTTATTTAACTATCAAATCATAACAATGTTGTTAAGTACGTTGGCAGCTCAGGTCATTTATGTTAACATATTTCGTTAAACCATTTTATCGATTCTTAAAATCGATCTATAAATTCTATCTTAGCAAATCTCTTTTGGTTTTATTAACCGATACTTTCCTAGGCATAACATATTTACCAACTCTCCTTTTTATTTCCTTTGTCAGGGAATATTATTATAATTCATAAATCTTCTTTTATTATCCTTTTATCTTGGAACATCATTTGCATTCAAACACTTCCATACTTCTTATTTTTGAAAAATAATCACCATAGTTTATAAACACTCCTTTCATTTTCTTTATCACTGAAAATACCATTATCTTTTTATTTAAACAACGACATGGTTTAACTACCAAATCCTCCTTATTTCAATTAAAACATTTCAATTTACCCAACTCTCAAGTGATTGCTATTTTTAAATCTATCGCCTTGGTAAAACCCTTTTTACCACTTTGTTTATATAATTTTAATTAAACTTCAAATCATTCCCATAATCCTTTATTTTGTTTTAAATAAAAGAAATTTCAGTTATCAAACACTCGCTTTAATTGTTATTCAACAAAAGTAGTTAACTTTCCGATTAATGGAACCAGCGTAATTAATTTGTTTAAAAGGTTATTTAAATAAATGATTAATTTATTAATCATAACTAACTCGATAATCACTTCCCTACCATATAACTAATATTATCTCTCGATAATAACGAAGCCGTTCAAGTTGGGGTATTTTAATTACCTCTCTGACCTTGACCGACGACGCTCTTATCTTAAGATAATAGTAGTTTGCCACTCGACCATCTATTATTCTATTTCCATTTCCACTTATTGTGGTTTTAAAAACCATTTCCTTCCATTCAAAAACTCACTTTATAAGTTATTTTTTTTCCTTCACTAAGTAAACATTCGAATCTTATTTACCATTCGAATCCCATATGATTTTTATAAACCATATCATATATTTGTAACTGCCATACGATCTCTCCACTTACGCTACTAATCGATATTCCTTTGCACAAATCCATTTGACCTTCCTATTTTAATCACTCCCATTTCCACTTAATAAACCTTGTCACCATGCCCACATTTAGTCTATAATCACTTTTACGAACTTTGTTGGTAAACTCGAATTATAATCCTTGTATAAAACTTCTATTTGGTTTTGATTAAACCCTATCGCCACTTAATTTCTTCTCACTTTAATTCCAAATAAAAGTCATCGCTTGTTTTCAATATGAACTTAGCTCGAGAGTCTTTCGTAATTTATGTTTATCAAATTATGGGAATTTCAACAAAATCCTTTTATAAAACTCGAACTAGACCTTAATCAAATCTTATCGCCACCTGGTCCCTTTTTAATTGAATTCCAATTAAAAGTATTCGCTTTAATTATTATTAATTAAAATAATAATAAAATTTAAAATTTACTACATTAAAAATAGTTAATTTTGATATTAGCTACAAAATTGAATAATTGTCATTATAAAGGCTTATTAAATATAAATAACTTCATTGACGCTAAACGATTCGATAATTACTTAAAGTATCGTTAATCGAAGATTAACTAACTGCCAACACTATTCGTTACGTTTAACGAATATTCAGACAAAAACTGATTTGATTTATTTAAATCAAATTAGTCCAATCGTTGATTTCCAATTAAAACGGTTGATTTGCGCCAACCGTACATATCATTTACTGCTAACTGATTTCCCATTTCCATTTCCTCTTTAAATTAGTTAAATGACTTAATTAATTTAAAACACCACTTAATTGTTTAATAAAAACAATTATTTAATCTCACTAACACGTAGGTTGGTTTTTGACTGTAGTTCACAAATCTCGTTAACGACATTAAAATTCATATTATAAAATATTTAATAATTTCTATTAAACCATGATTGTAAAAGTATAAATATACTTGTAAACTTCTACTCATTTAAGTAAATAAATTCGAAAACTTTAACTTAGTTATAAAATAAATTTATAACTTTAAACTACGTCAATTCGCTGACAGCAGAACGACGTTCTAAAATAGTACATTCTAGGCCTTCACTGCCAACCACTTAATCGATACTGTCGATTGATTAAAATCACATCACGGTTAATATCCATTCAACCATCGTTGTCCAAATAGGTTTCAGTGTCATTTGGGGGTTTAATCAGTTCATGTGTAAGTGATACAAAAATAAACAACATACAAAATATTTTGAGGAATCCGGTCGGATCCCTCCAACCAGTTCTTCCCTGCATCACAGACTGTTATAACATTTCACGATAGTATATAATTTAAATAAATAAATTAATGATGATAATATAATTAACAACAACCAATAAATCAACCATAAGCAACCAAAGCAGCCAATCATCCAATATATATATATATATGTGTATATATATATATATGTATATATATATATATTAATATGGATTTATCACATCACAGCAGTCCAGAAAAGTGTGAGAATTAACTCACCATTTTATACAGTTGACGGTTGACGCGTTAATTCGTATAATTTTAAACTGGCGATTAAAATTAGCTGAAAATCCACCTACGTCCAATCGAATCCCAGTCAACGCCATCATCTAGATCTAGTCTCTGCGATCCCAACGGATCCTGTTTCGTGGAATTTCGTTGACGTATGAACTAGATATGCCAATTATAAGTTTATATAAATGTACGATTATAAAATAAGACTTAATTATTAATTACTTAAATCTAAATAAATGTTTTACCCCTTAAATTGTCCACATCAGTAGCTCATTACTTGTTCACGTGTTTTCTATGATCCCGGGTCCTCAAACCCGATCGTCCCTCTCTTCCTTGCCATCGAACAAACCTCCACCTTCATTGATCAACCACCACGACTCTCCGACCCACTTGTGATCTCCTCCGACCAATCGCCGTGACCGGCAATCCACCCAGCGTCGATGCCCATAGTCCCAGAACCCTTAAACTTCTGCTCCGCCTGTAAACCGCAGATGAACGGAATCTGCTCATCTCAGGATCGTCGACACCACAGGCCACTAGGCCCAACCAGACCACCACCAATCGACGGCCGCCACTCCCCTCTATAACCGACCCTCAGCCACCACCCCTGACAACGACCACGTCCACCAGAAAATAACCAAACCCGCCACCACTTTGAAAAACAAACCCAAAACAGTACTCCACGTTCAACTCGCCACCACCATCACCTCCGACCACCGTATAACCTCAGACAAGTGCCAAAACAAAGCCTGAACTCTCCTCTTTAATTCCCCCCTAGGTCCGAGCTTCTAAAAATGGATAAATCGCTCGAATTTTGGAGAATAACGAAGTCAGTTTTCCTCGGTTTTGGCGACATTCCGGTTAGCACAGGTTACCGTTGGCCATGAAATTTTTACTGGAGGTAGGTATTGAGTGGATCTACAACTTTGCTTCAGATCTATTAGCCGATTCACGACAGAATTGAAGATATGAATTATTTCGTGGAAATGGACTTTTCTTCAAATTTGTTTGTTGGTGAACAATTTAGGTTTTGAGGAGATGGTTTTAGGCTGAATTTTAGGTGTATATATAGTTGTAAAAATTATTATTTTAACTTGATGTGACAAGCGACGCTAACTAACGATTTTTATTTCATGTCTATAGCAATTCCGAACATTGTTTATTCGCTCCTGTGCTCACATACAAACCCCGTTCGTGACGAGAATGGACGTCATAGTATAATTTGACAATACGGTCCTAATGAAACTTGTTTCGTCGAATTCCGAGTCCGTTAACTCAAATGACGCTCGTTCACGTCCAAATGGTCGTTTTATTTACATTTAATTTTGCCACGCTCACCGAATAACTCCGATTGACGCACAATTTAAAATCTAGCAAAAATTAGCTATTACGGTCTCAATAAAATTTATTTCGTCGAAAACAGAGGTCGTTTGAATAAAGTCATTTTTTAAAGGTCCAATTTACATTAAAATAAACCAATTTAAAAATACCTCAATATAATAATATTAAAATATTATAATCGGCCATTCACAACCAGAATTTCAAATATAACCAGAATAAAATAACTCGGGTTGAGTTTCAAGCCAATTCAATATAAAATAAAATAAAAACCCTTTATTTTAATATAATAAATCAATATAATATATAAAGGAATTCCATAGCGACTATTTTAAAATTTCATTTGGCCATAAAATAAAATCTACAGCACGAAAACTCGATTTTTCTCTTCCATTAGAAAAATATTATCCAATAGATTCGGACGTTTCTTGTTTCAAGAAAATCAGACTTATATTGGGTCCTGTACAACCGTTTGAAGTTCAAAACGCCATATTTCAAACTACCGCGCCGCTGCAGCTCATTTTATAATTAAATTATAAATTAAACGTTCTGGTGCCGTTTAAATAAACGAATCGTTAGTATAATTCAATACAAACAAATAATAAACCATCTTAAATCGCCTGTTCACATTATATGGTAAATTCAACGTGTCCCAAATATTTTGAAAATAAAATATTATTATATTATTTATATTCATAACATTTTCAAAATAGAATGGTCAAATTCAATTATTTAAATTTAAATCAATATTTTAAATAATTCAAATGATTGGCCAGAAAATACGGGACGTTACATTCCTTCCCCCTTAAAATAATTTCGTCCTCGAAATTGCTAAGGTAGATGAAATGCTGTAACCCATTATTTTTACAAAAATATTTAATTAAAACTCGATTTTTATTTTCAAACTAATATGATCGGTATTAAAACCAATTCATTTCAAATAACCAAAATTTCCAAAAAGTTTCAAAAATATTCTAGCACCTTAAATTTTGGAAAAATTTGGCAGAGTCTCCCTTGTACGGAGGACATCTGCAAAATTGCATGTTCAAGAAATAGATATACATCGACCAACATGGTCGGAAAAATCCAAAATCCAATCTCAAAATCCAAATAAAACCAAAATTTTATAATTTGCGTAGGCGTACCTGAGCGCTATTATTCGATAAGCGATAAACTATACTTGTGCTTGCTTAATTAGCATACCAAACTGGATTCAAGTGATTCCAGAATTCTCTTGGACAGGTTTTCAAGTTGAATTAACTCTTCTGCACCTGTTCTCAACTCCAATGAAATTCATTAGCTTTCAAGACTAGATCAATAAGGATTAAGCATCCATATCATTCATATCGAACAGTTTGAAATAATCATACCACTTTATCCAGTTCTCATGTATTAATATATAACCAAGTCTTAGTAACCCTTTCTGATTAAGTCATCTTGGATTAACTTATTTATCCAGATTGGTTTTCAACCAAGTTCAATCATTCCAGGGTTATATTCAAACAATCCACCACATAATCCAACCATATCATTCAAATTAATATTAGTAATTTTTTTACTCCCAACTCAAGTCAAATATCCATCGACTTAAGTCATATTTCATTCCGATATCCCAATCCAAATCACATCTTCTATAATTCATTTTAGCTCACTTAAGTTAATGTTTCATATTTCCATATTTCAAATATGAAATGTTCTCTGGTTGGTATAATCCAACCTCGTAATCATCCTATTCCACTCAACACTGGTAAATCTAAGTGCCCGTATTATAATAATCTAAGAATTTTTTACCTTTATTGCTTTATAAAATATATTGGGCCAAAAATAATTTAAAAGTAATTTATATCAAATTACAAATACACGCTCTCATATATATACCCAACTCAATCTAGGGTATTACTTACTCCGTCTCTATTGAGTCACGCCACAGAGCCAAGGTTATCACTAAACCAATAGCTCTGATACCACTGTAACGACCCAGCGTGAATTCGATGCTCGAATTTCGACAATAATACATAAAACCCGTATTACTTGCCAAAACCCAAGTATCGAACAACACCAGATAGTTATTAGAAAGAATTTAGAGGATGAGAAAAGAAAGAAAGAAATATTAGAATAGAAGATAAAGAAGAACACATCAGAATCTCACAGCGGAACGAATAAAATATGATATATCAAATCTCTTTATACAAAAGAAACTGTATATACATATCAATCATCAAAGTACAACATATATCTATCACAGCGGAAATACACTTTATATATCAAACGGTGAAGCCTCCTGCTTCTAGCTCCTGAACTCCAGCGAAACCTAACCTGTAAATATACTCGGTCTGACCCGAGCACATTTGAAGCAAAGCAAAATTCACCCATGTCAGTCTGGAATACTTTCAATGATAAATTCACAGCACAAACAACTTGTTTAACTTTGAAAAATCCTTTTTGAAATCAAAGGATAATAGTAAGACCAGCCAATACATAAACATGGACGGTTTTTACCTTACTATAACCCAAACAATTTTGAAATCAATATCTTTTTTGATATTATAATAATGTCTATCAAACCACAAATAAAAATTAATCTAGCAGAACACTTTCATCTCACGCTCTACATATATAGTATACAATCAAAACCCGTAGGCTCGTATTGTAGAATGTATTCCAACCATGGCAAGGTATGGGACCACCTTCCGATAATGTACCTCCGGAGATGAATACATGGGAGTTCAACAAGAACGTCTTGCAACCCGGCTCACACATGACCGGTCCCTCATTTCTCTTGAGAGTACCGAATATATCATTACCACGGTTGGGGGCCAGCCAACCGAACCGATAACAAATATATAATAATAATAAGGGACAACCGAAGGCATTTGATTTCTCCAGATCAGGTAATGATATACCCTTTTAATGGGTGCGACCCCCATAGCCATGCTGCCTACCCAATTTTGTGCCATTTCCCGGTTGATGAGGCTAGATATTACGCTTATTCTTCAGCACAGTATATCTCCATTCACTTTGAATGCCACATTGTCAGATCCTCCAGAAATCACTTAATTGATTTCCACAAAAATAATCTAGTTGTTAGGCTAAAGAAGTTTCCCTTCTATGCCACCAACTTGGTACATTTGAAGAAATCAACGTACGCGATCCATTTGGAAATACTCTGTCAGACATTCGTCCATACAAGTCATCCAGGAACAGGATGAACCGAAGGCACTCTCCTACCACATCCTAGGAATCACCATATAGATCAGTAGCGAGTAGTCCTTGCAATCCGTAGATTTCAATTACGACAGAATTACTGTCGAAATATCTCTAGCCGCTAAACCAGAGAAACTCCACAAGTAGTCCTTCCGCTCATGAAGATCAACGGTCTTCAATTTACTCTGTCTCTATCCTTTTCAAGTTAGTCGCATTCGCACAGTTGATTCGAAGTGGTTTTAGGTCTAGTTCCCATCCCGGTCTCTTCGAACAACACGTCCAAAAAGGTTTAAGAATAATATTTGATAGTCGGTTATTTAACTATCAAATCATAACAATGTTGTTAAGTACGTTGGCAGCTCAGGTCATTCATGTCAACATATTTCGTTAAACCATTTTATCGATTCTTAAAATCGATCTATAAATTCTATCTTAGCAAATCTCTTTTGGTTTTATTAACCGATACTTTCCTAGGCATAACATATTTACCAACTCTCCTTTTTTTTCCTTTGTCAGGGAATGTTATTATAATTCATAAATCTTCTTTTATTATCCTTTTATCTTGGAAAATCATTTGCATTCAAACACTTCCATACTTCTTATTTTTGAAAAATAATCACCATAGTTTATAAACACTCCTTTCATTTTCTTTATCATTGAAAATACCATTATCTTTCTATTTAAACAACGACATGGTTTAACTACCAAATCCTCCTTATTTCAATTAAAACATTTCAATTTACCCAACTCTCAAGTGATCGCTATTTTTAAATTCATCGCCTTGGTAAAACACTTTTTACCACTTTGTTTATATAATTTTAATTAAACTTCAAATCATTCACATAATCCTTTATTTCGTTTTAAATAAAAGAAATTTCAGTTATCAAACACTCGCTTTAATTGTTATTCAATAAAAGTAGTTAATTTTTCGATTAATGCAACCAGCATAGTTAATTTGTTTAAAAGGTTATTTAAATAAACGATTAATTTATTAATCATAACTAACTCGATAATCACTTCCCTACCGTACAACTAATATTATCTCTCGATAATAACGAAGCCGTTCAAGTTGGGGTATTTTAATTACCTCTCAGACCTTGACCGACGACGCTCTTATCTTAAGATTATAGTAGTTTGCCACTCGACCATCTATTATTCTATTTCCATTTCCACTTATTATGGTTTTAAAAACCATTTCCTTCCATTCAAAAACCCACTTTATAAGTTATTTTTTTTACTTCACTAAGTAAACATTCGAATCTTATTTACCATTCGAATCCCATATGATTTTTATAAACCATATCATATATTTGTAATTGCCATACGATCTCTCCACTTACATTACTAATCGATATTCCTTTGCACAAATCCATTTGACCTTCCTTTTTTAGTCACTCCCATTTCCACTTAATAAACCTTGTCGCCATGCCCTCATTTATTCTATAATCACTTTTACGAACTTTGTTGGTAAACTCGGATTATAATCCTTGTATAGAACTTCTATTTGGTTTTGATTAAACCCTATCGCCACTTAATTTCTTCTCACTTTAATTCCAAATAAAAGTCATCGCTTGTTTTCAATATGAACTTAGCTCGAGAGTCTTTCGTAATTTATGTTTACCAAATTATGGAAATTTCAACAAAATCCTTTTATAAAACTCGAACTAGACCTTAATCAAATCTTATCGCCACCTGATCCCTTTTTAATTGAATTCCAATTAAAAGTAGTAGCTTTAATTATTATTAATTAAAATAATAATAAATTTTAACATTTACTACATTAAAAATAGATAATTTTGATATTAGCTACAAAATTGAATAATTGTCATTATAAAAGCTTATTAAATATAAATAACTTCATTGACGCTAAACGATTCGATAATTACTTAAACTATCGTTAATTGAAGATTAACTAACTGTCAACACCATTCGTTACATGTAACGAATATTCAGACAAAAACTGATTTATTTATTTAAATCAAATTAGTCCAATCATTGATTTCCAATTAAAACGGTTGATTTGCGCCAACCGTACATATCAGTTACTGTTAACTGATTTCCCATTTCCATTTCCCCTTTAAATTAATTAAATGACTTAATTAATTTAAAACACCACTTAATTGTTTAATAAAAATAATTATTTAATCTCACTAACACGTAGGTTGGTTTTTGACTGTAGTTCACAAATCTCGTTAATGACATTAAAATTCTTATTATAAAATATTTAATAATTTCTATTAAACCATGATTGTAAAAGTATAAATATACTTGTAAACTTCTACTCATTTAAGTAAATAAATTCGAAAACGTTAACTTAGTTATAAAATAAATTTATAACTTTAAACTACGTCAATTCGCTGACAGCAGAACGACGTTCTAAAACAGTACATTTTAGGCCTTCACTGCCAACCACTTAATCGATACTGTCGATTGATTAAAATCACATCACGGTTAATATCCATTCAACCATCATTGTCCAAACAGGTTTCAGTGTCATTCGGGGGTTTAATCAATTCATGTTTAAGCGATACAAAAATAAACAACATACGAAATATTTTGAGGAATCCGGTCGGATCCCTCCAACCTATTCTTCCCTGCATCACAGACTATTATAACATTTCACGATAGTATATAATTTAAATAAATAAATTAATGATGACAATATAATTAATGGCAACCATTAAATCAACCATTAGCAACCAAAGCAGCCAATCAACCAATATATGTATATATATATATATATTTTTTAATATGGATTTATCACATCATATCAGTCCATAAAAGTGTGAAAATTAACTCACCATTTTATACAATTGACGGTTGATGCGTTATATCGTATAATTTTAAGCTGGCGTTCAAAATTAGCTGAAAACCCAACTACGTCCAGTCGAATCCCAATCAGCGCCATCATCTAGATCTTGCATCTGCGATCCCAACGGATCATGTTTCATGGAATTTCGTTAACGCATGAACTAGATATGCCAATTATAATTTTATATAAATATACGATTATAAAATAAGACTTAATTATTAATTACTTAAATCTAAATAAATGTTTTACCCTTTAAATTGTCCACCTCAATAGCTCAATACTTGTTCACACGTTTTCTATGATCCTAGGTCCTCAAACCCGATCGTTCCTCTCTTCCTTGCCATCGAAAAAACCTCCACCTTCATTGATCAACCACCACGACTCTCCAGCCCACCTGCGATCTCCTCCGACCAACCGTCATGACCGGCGATCCACCCAGCGCCGATGCCTATAGTCCTAGGACCCTTAAACTTCTGCTCCGCCTGTAAACCGCAGATGAACGGAATCTGCTCATCTCAGGATCGCCTACACCACAGGCCACTAGGCCCCACCAGACCATCGCCAATCGACGGCCGCCGCTCCCCTTTACGACCGACCCTCAGCCACCACCCCTGACAACGACCACGTCCACCATAAAATCACCAAACCCTCCACCACTTTGAAAAGCAAACCCAAAACAGTACTCCATGTTCAACTCGCCACCACCATCACCTCCGATCACCGTATAACCTCAGACCAGTGCCAAAACAAAGCCTGAACTCTCCTCTTTAATTCCCCCCAGGTCTGAGCTTCTAAAATTGGATAAATCGCTCGAATTTTAGAGAATAACGAAGTCAGTTTTCCTCGGTTTTGGCGACATTCTGGCTAGCACAGGTCACGGTTGGCCATGAAATTTTTACTGGAGGTAGGTATCGAGTGGATCTACAACTTTGCTTCAGATTCTATTAGCCGATTCACGACAGAACTGAAGATATAAATTATATCATGAAAATGGAATTTTCTGCAAATTTGTTTGTTGGTGAACAATTTGGGTTTTGAGGAGATGGTTTTAGGCTGAATTTTAGGTGTATATATAGTTGTAAAAATTATTATTTTAACTTGATGTGACAAGCGACGCTAACTAACGATTTTTATTGCTTGTCAATAGCAATTCCGAACGTTGTTTATTCGCTCCTGTGCTCACATACAAACCCCGTTCATGACGAGAATGGACGTCATAGTATAATTTGACGATACAGTCCTAATGAAACTTGTTTCGTCGAATTCCGAGTCCATTTGCTCAAACGGCACTTGTTCACGTCTAAATGGTCGTTTTATTTACATTTAATTTTGCCACGCTCACTGAATAACTCCGATTGACGCGCAACTTGAAATCTAGCAATAATTAGCTATTTATTTCGTCGAAAACAGAGGTCGTTTGAATAAAGTCCCTTTTTAAAGGTCCAATTTACATTAAAATAAACCAATTTAAAAATACCTCAATATAATAATATTAAAATATTATAATCAGCCATTCACGACCAGAATTTCGTATATAACCAGAATAAAATAACTCGGGTTGAGTTTCAAGCCAATTCGATATAAAATAAAATAAAAACCCTTTATTTTAATATAATAAATCGATATAATATATAAAGGAATTCCATAACGACTATTTTAAAATTTCATTTGGCCATAAAACAAAATTTACAACACAAAAACTCGATTTTTCTCTTCCATTAGAAAAATATTATCCAATAGATTCGGACGTTTCTTTTTTCAAGAAAATCTGACTTATATTGGGTCCTGTACAACCGTTTGACGTTCAAAACGCCATATTACGAACTACTGCGCCGCTGCCGCTCGTTTTATAATTAAATTATAAATTAAACGTTCTGGCGCCGTTTAAATAAACAAATGGTTATTATAATTCAATATAAACAAATATTAAACCATCTTAAATCGCCCGTTCACATTGTATGGTAAATTCAACATTTCCCAAATATTTTGAAAATAAAATATTATTATATTATTTATATTCATAACATTTTCAAAATAGAATGGTCAAATTCAATTATTTAAATTTAAATCAATATTTTAAATAATTAAAATAATTCAAATAATTGGCCAGAAAATACGGGACGTTACAAATGTCAAAAAGAAGATTTTGGGCATATTGAGAACTGATGAATATTACACTCAAATTATGGACTGTAAATTGGGATAAATTCCAATGGAAGAATATTCAAACTATGAATTGGAATAATGTATACTTAGTTATACATTAAGTAACATGTTACTAAAAAACATTTGGATAGGGATAAAATACACTTAATTGTACACTAAGTAACCGGTAACTGTAAAACATCTAAGCAGTGATGTATTGGACTTAATTGGACAATAAGTGACATAGGGAAGGGTCGTATAAAAGAATTATATTTAATTAGAAATTCTTAACAATATTTTTTGTCAATACCGGAATATAGGGTTACGGTTGTGGATTTAGGGGAACTTAGGTGTAATCTAGCTCCTAAAAGCCCGATTTAACATGTCGTTCCTTAGATATCAAGATCCTAAGCCCGATGATTAGTACTCTCCCCCAAGAGTTGAGTATCATGCTTTCGAGACTTAAGGTCAACAATTATCCTGGGATAGGGCATTGTTAGATTGACACTAATTGAAGCTAGATGGATCAACGAGGTCGATTTGGTAATTATTCCCAAGTCGAAGGCTTAAATTCAAGTTATTGGATGAAAGAGAAAGTATAATCGGTAGTAATTGCTAAGTATCTCTTTATTTGATCACTTGAATGAGTACATAGATGATTACGTAAGAAATCCCAAACCAATTTAGAATTTAGGGTTTTGTCTCTTAGAAACGAGTACAAGATTTTAGAATGAGGAGAAGTACTACAAAACGTGACTCCTGGGGTCTTATTTATAGAGGATATGGGCCCCTTCTAATAGCGATCAAGTGGGAAGCCCAGTTCCGTGTCTTCCCTCTGGTATCAGTTCGCATCTGGCTTCGATGACTACACCATGGTGTAGACCCACTTTGGTGACTTTCGGCTTCGGTGGTGACTTCTAGGTGTTAACATTAAGGGTGTTCGTATGGATAGCTCTCTTCTGCCTCGTCTTATGAGTATTGGCCCATATTAATGGCCTTCGGTTTCATTACTGTTCCTTAATCCCTTATTGCATGCACTTTATGGGTGTTGCTTGTATGCTCTTTCTTTCACGGCTTCAGTATCGTCTTTATGTAGTAGTATCGAAACCAAGCATGCTGGTGTTGATACCACCCTTCTAACACCCCACATTTTGTAAACAATTTAATAATTAAATGATGCATATGTATATATATACACTGCATAGGCATATATATATATATAAAGAATTAATAACATGTTAGAAAGAACATGCGACATAAAATGGACTAAATTTTACACTAAGCATGACATGTAAAAATATAGATTTCAGTGAAATTTGAAAGAATGAACATGCCTAGAATATATAGATAATTTACAATAAATAGAAAACTGTTATTGCATTTAGACACGAGGTTAAATTCAACTTGTGGCAGAAGTCTACCCGGAACCGCCCAACAAATCCAGCATCCACAAGTTGTTAATTTAATGTGAGAGGTGTAGTGCGTAAATAAAACATGTAACGATGCTAAGACACGAGGTTAAGTCAACTTGTGGTAGAAGTCGCCTGAAACCGCCTAACAAATCCAGCATCCACAAGTGGTAGGCTTAATGTGAGAGGTCTAGTACATAAGCATATATGTAAATATATGAATATAAATGGATAGAAATAAATGGAATTAATTGTAATTAATGGGAATGAATGAAATTGAAAGATAAATTACATTAGTAAAAGAAGTGGAGTGAACGGGGAATGATAATAACCTATTATAAATAAATTACATTAATGAGAATGTTATATAATATGTAGGCTTGTCCTAGGGACAGATGGAAATTATAACTTAGGTTATAATAAACGATAAAGGAAATGGAATAACTTATGTAGTAAGATAAGTTGTACTTAATTGTAAATTAAGTTATCCGTGAGAACAAGAATCTTAAATATGTTGACAAGGACAACATAAGTTATATTTATGGAAAGGGAACTTATTATTAAACCTTGGTTAAGAGAACTAAGTTAATAAGTAAACAATGATAAGTTGTAATGACAGTATAAGATGAAATTATGATTAAATAAGAAAGAATGAGGCAAACTTATGAAGTGAAATAAGTTATATTTAATCATAAATGATAAGTGACATATTAAGTAGAAAACATGTGAACCAAGAAATACTTAATTACATATTAAGTAGAACATGTTACTGTAACTATGAAATTGGACAATGAATAATATAAAGAGATTGTAGATTACAGACCTTAGATTACAATCTAGAGAATAACATGTTATGGGCTTATTAATAAACTTAAATGGGTTAAGTTATATGACTGAAATTAATAAGTGAAAGAACTCGGTAACTTGAATAAGAAGTCAATGTGAATGGGAATAACCAAGTTAAATGGAAACCCGATGAGGTAGAGCAAGCACATAATTGAATGTTTAGACATAGGGTCTAATAGCATATTAAAATAAGGCGCTTGGACCAGTCTGCACGTTTAAGGTGAATAACCCAATGGGGTTGATCATCGGGTGTCATGAGGCATGAGGGAGCGCACGTCCATCTGATTATTCTATTAGCTCCAAAGGACCGAAAGGGAAAGCACCCGGCTTATTGAGATGCGTAAGGTGCTCCTGGTAGTCCTCTGTGCGATGGCAGATGTTTTGATTGTACTCACGGAGGTTAGGACTGCGCGTTACTGCCAGGTGGGTGGGACTTGACTGCAAAAGTAGCTTGGCAGTCAAAATGCTGTGACGAGGTGACACTAGGGTGATTCAGCGATCGCCTCAACGAGAGGCGAGGTCAGGACCAACAAGGATAGTAGATCGTCGGGTACCCATCATCGGCAGCCAGTTAGATGCGAGAAGACTAGAGCTAAACCCAAGATACCATTAACCTTTTACTATTGAGGGGAGACACTAATTTGATGTTTAGATTTCTTGTTAGGGGCAAGTCGCTTAGCTCTTGTAGTCTTTACTAGTTGAAGGAGGGGCCGAGGTGGGCCCATAGCCACCATGAAAAACAGACCGGAGAGAAATCTGTATTTTGAGGCCCTTATAGGTGGGCCTGTACAGATATGGAAAAGCTCCCGACCGAGTTCCATGTTTCTTGTATAGCCCTTCCACTGTACTCGTTGCACAATAGGGGTTTGTGTGGTTAAGGCATCAAGTACGATTGACGATACGTACGTGGTAAAGTCTAGATACATGCATGTCTGCTCTCGGTGGTGTATCGTAGACTCGAGGGAATTACTCTGTGATGGAATCTGATTCGGTCAAAGATGGCAGTCCGTACGCTTACGTAGTATAGTAATGGCAGATATATGCTGTAACGCCCCGCATTTTTATCGGTTTGTATTTGAATATTTAAATCAGTTTAAATATTGAGTTCGTAATATAAGTGGATTAAAACGAAGTTAAACGTATAAAAATATATATTAAATATAATCGAGCCCGAAATATCGCGGCAGTTCGTAATTTAACGTTCTGAACTTCAACTGCGTGTACAGAACTCGTTATGAATCGGATTTCTTCGAAACGAGAAACGTTCGAATCTGTTGAACAGTATCTTTCTAATGGAAGTGAAAAACCAAGATTTCGTGTTACAGATTGTGAGTTATGTCCAAATCAAATTTCTAAATAGTCGCTGTAAAATCGTTTATCGACCGTAACGGTTTATTCGATATAACTAGATATCCCGTTCGAATTTGGACAAGGTTCTTTTGAGACGTAGTGATAATTTAATTTTTAGAATTTTACTATAATTTTTAATTAATTAAATATGCATCTTTTTATTTGGAGTATTTTGCACCCTTAATCAATATTTTGGGGTTTCACAATATGAGTTTATCTACCGGTATATTATATTTTTTGGATCGGGGTACATCGCTGGACACAACCATATTCTTATATCTGTCCGTAACGGCTCCGACGTGAATGTAATTTTTTTTGTAACACGGTACGCTGAACTCTTAAAACATTAAAATAAAAAAAACAAATAAAAAAAAAACAAATAGGGCACTACACCTTTACTATATAAGTTTTCTTAGCCGTGGAGAATGCTAAGAAAGTACGCAACTTTAAAGTTTCCCTGTACACCTTTCTTGGTTCCAAAGTACACGCATGCAACATGCCTTATACTGGCAAACATATGTATTAAATATTGTCTTCAAGTGGGATCACAAACCATAAGGGGATATAATGCAAATTAGATGACAGTATGGCACAAACGTGTTACAAAACATTATACGTTGGAACTAAATACTCGCAATCCATAAATTAAGCATTTAAAAATTTTCATGTATTAGGTGAAGGACTTTCCATCAACTAGGAGCAACAACCACTCATCTGTCTCACGTCTACTCTTGAAGCCAACCTAGAAGTAGTGTACATAAAGCTAATATAATCACTTTACACGCTTGTCATATCTAAATATCTCTACCTTGCATGTAAAGGAAATGCATATCCAACCTCCTCCTACTACTAAGCTGCTCTGTCCCTTGCTTCACACAGTTCTGCACCATACCATTTCTTTTCGCATTTACTTTGTGCACATGGCCTAGCTTGAATACCTTCACCTTACCTACCATTTTTAATAGCTAATCTATACCTATACAGAAAGCTGACGAGCTGTCATTCCAATGAAAGGAAATACAAGAGAGTATTTTGTGTCCTTGAAGCCTCCCTGTACGTATAAAATAAAAATACATATATATTAGCTTGACAACTGAACTGTACATGAGATAAAGGCTGAACACCCTAATCTATCAACGTGATACTTCAAGCCAAACCATGAATTTTCAAATCACTGACTCGCTAGCTAAATTTTTCCTTTCATCTACCTACGATCCTATAGTGTACCATAATCCTTGGCCATCAAGGAACTGTGAAGACTATATAAACACACCGCTCCTGCTTTTCTTCTTCACGGTTTTAAGAAAAACCGATCTCTCTAATAAATAACTAATAAAAAAATATAGGAAAGGAGTTGGGTTTTTAAAGTAGATGAGAGAGAGAACCGTAAGGAGGTGGATACAAAGAGTTGGAGCATTTCACTGTTGTGATGGAGGATGAGCTGACGGGTGGGGGTGTTCGTGGATGGGCTGAGAGCAGCGTTTCTTGTTTGGATGCGGATTTTGTGTGCAGGAGTTTCGGTTTATGAAGAGGTCGGCTGGGAGTACAGATCTGTTAAGAGCAGCATCACGGGGAGGAGAATCAGAGGAGAAAGAAAACGGTGAAGTTGGTCCGTGGTTTAGTGAATCAATGAAGAAGATAATGGTTGTAAGAAGCTTCAGAAGTAGCCATTTAAAATGACCTGGAGCCATACATTAAATTCGAGGTGAAGAAGCATTGTAGACCACTACAGTGGATGCGCGTGAATTATTCAAAATAGATACCGGGCCAGGGTTTCGTTGTGAGCCCAGTTTTGAAGAAAAAGAACAAGATCGTGAGGCCAAATTAGAAATGGGAATACAATGGGGCAGCAGATCGTATGAAGGAAGGGGGACGGGTGCAATAGGACGGTGGGCTGTTTTCAATTGAATTGAACGTCGTATGTCACTTGAGTTCGTATGGTCGCACGCTACGTCTTGGAATTGGTTCGGAGAGTTTTGGAGCACGTTGCAATTTTAGACGAAACAAAACGCCTGATAAAATCAACCGACGTTAACTGTTATTTAATGGTTAACGGCCAAGGTGAGTAAATTCACTAACTCTGTTTTATTTATAATATTCTAATTAGACTTTAAATAATGGTTGAATGCTGTGTGATGGTTGATTAGGTAAATTACAGTTAAATTGGTTGAAATAAATATATATCGTTGCATATGTACACATCATTGGTTGGATACTGATTTGACTAACATCTGTGGATGCGGAAATCGGTTGGAAGAACTCAACCGGATTCCTAAATATTTAGATGTACTGTTTGTGCACTGTTTGAACCGTGTTGAATGGAAATTCAACGTTATGTTGATTTGGTAAATAAACGATATCAGCGACAGTCAACCATAAACCCATTTTGTTAAGAAGTTGGTTAACCGTCAGACAAATCAACAAAGTTAATTATAAAAATTATATTTTTATAATTAAAGCAAAGTTTAAATTATAATAGAAATTCTATTATAAACTGGTATTAAGTTTGTATTGAGATGTTTTATTGAATCGAGTATAATAATACGAATAAGAAGTAAATTGCCAAAAAGACAAAGAACGTGATCGATTTTTGATAAGAGAAGTTTAAAGAGAAATGTTTAAGGAAGATGGAGTGAAGAGTTAATGACCAATGTAAATAATTATAAACAACCGAGTTTCAAACAAGGATATGGTGTCATAAAACCATATTGAAAATAAAACAAGAAATATGGTTTAATCGATATCATTAATAATAAGGAGTTAGCATTACAGACTTATATCTATTCTAAGGCAAGAACGTCGTCGATCAAGGTCTGAGAGGTAAATAAAATACCCCAACTTGAACGACTTCACTATTGTCGAGGGATGGTATTTGTTTGTAACGAAAAGAGATGTCAAGATTTTTGTAACGAAAAGAGATGTCAAGATTTTTGTAACGGAAAGAGATGTCAAGATTAGTATAAAGTGGAATACGGCAGCGTATTGCAAGTCTTAAAATTATAGCGATAAAATAACGTTGTTGACTAGGCTTAAGCGTGACTGTTATGTCGAGATTAGTTAAAAGGGAATATTACAGCGTATGATAAGTTTTTAAACTATAGCGATAAAATAACGTGATTGACCAAACTTAAGTGTGATTGTATGATGTTAGTTATACATGTCAATGGATGTTTGTTTTTACCTCGATATTTAAATAACCGACTAACGAAGTGTTTTGACCATCGTCGTCAATACGAAGAGACCGGTTGGATATGTCATCTAAAAACCACTCCGTATAGGCATAAGCGCTGCGAATTTGATTATGCTGAAGACAATTGAAGATGGAGTGAAATACAAGGGTCATCCTGTTCAGAATGGTGTTTTCTGTTTGTCCAGTCTCAGGACAACTTGTATGGACGAATGTCTGACAGAGTATTCCTAACGGTCACATAAGACAATCCTTTCAAGGTATTACGTCTGGTGGCGGAGGAATTCGTTTCTCTTAGCTTTTATACCCGTAATATCTTCGAGAAGATTAACTAGTGATTTGACGGGTTTGACGATGTGGCATTCAAAGTGTATAATGGCCAGATGTTCTAAAAGATGGACGTAGCCTCAAGCCTCACACCCAGGAAATGACAAAAATCGGGCAGGCAGCATGGCTATGTGGGTCGCTCCCATTAGGGTGTATCACCTATCTAGAGAGATTCCTTTTGCTTCTTACTCTATCGATTCTTCCCATTCGGGAAACGGTGGTTTGAGCCCAACCGTTGGTGATATACATTCGATACACTCAAGCGAAATGAGTGGTCGGTCATGTGTGGGCCGGGTTGCAAGACGTTCTTGTTGAACCCAGGTGTATTTGCCTCTAAAGATACATCATCGGAAGGTGGTCCCATACCTTGTCATAGTTGGAATCCAATCTCCAATAAGCGCCCTACAGTTTTTGATTTTATACTATGTATATAGAGCGTGAGATGCAAGCGTTCTGCTATTTGGTTATTTACTGGATTAGACATTATTATAATATCACTGGATTTTGATATCAAAATATTTTGGGTTATAGTAAGGTAAAAACCATCCATGTTTATGTGTGGGCTAGTCTTACTATTATCCTTTTGTTTCAAAAGGATTTTCAAAGTTAAACCGTATGGTTGGAATTTACTCACACCAGTCCCCTGACTGATCCAGAGTTTATTTTGTTTGTTTTCCCCTAAACTCTTGGGTGCCCAAATTTGTACGGGCAGTCAAGTGTTTCAGGATTTTGCAGATTCACTTGGAGGAGCTCGAAGCAGGTGGCTCCACTGTTAGTTATTTAGAGATTACTTCCGCTGTGATATGATGTTTTATACTCTGATAATGGTATGGATATACAAAACAGATTTGTATTTCAAAGTTATGTTATATAATATATTTTATTCGTTCCGCCGTGAGATTCGTGTTTACTCTGATTCTGCTCAGTTGTGTTCTTCTTCTTCTTCTTCTATTCTATTAGTTCTATCTTATCTTTCTCATCCTCTAACTTCTTTCTATTAATGATCTGAATTTCGTGCACTTTGAGTTGAATTTGTATGGTATTTGGTCGACTCAAAAGGCTCGAATTTGCCAGTCGTTACAGTTGGTATCAGAGCTAAAGGTTAAGTGATTACCTTGGCTCTATGGCGTGACTCAATAGAGATGGGGTTAGTAGTACCCTAGATTGAGTTTGAGTATATATATATGAGTGAACGTATTTGTAGATTTATATAGAAATGGTTTTATATTGTGGAGATTTATTGGTCAAGTGGTTTATGAATTCTGATCGATACTGGATTGCAAACTGTATCGATAGGTGTTTTTAAACTCTTGAATAGAGTTATTCGACACAATATTGTTATAAAGGCTGGGTAAATGAAATAATTTACCCAAAAATATATTTTGATATAAAGAAAGTATATATTATTGGAATTATTTAATATATTGAACATGTTTGTTATTATTATAATCGAATAACATTATGGTTAAGATGGTTACGTAAATAATCCATTAAAACTTGTATAATGTAATTTGTGAAATTTAATGGATTAAATCCAAAATTGAAATAAACCCTGGAAACTTGGAAAAGGATTAAATATATAGAAATTTAAAATCTTGGGGAGATTTGAGATTGTTTTCCAAGTATTCTGAAAGATATTTGAAATGGAAGTGTTTACAAATGGGTTTGAAAAGTAATATAGTATTGAACTCACTTTGATGGCTGGAAAATAATTCCGATGATGAACCACGGCATTATCGGTGTTCATTTTCGAGTTTCTAAGTGACGGATTACTACCAAAGATTTTGTTTTGAAATAAGTTGTTCTGAAATTCAAATGTTTTGAATTGCTATGTTATGTATATATATATATATATATATATATTTCAAACTGATTTGAAATAAAAACCTCAGGGATTTGAATTTTGAAATTTAAAATTTACTTATGAAGTAAATATATAGAAATTTAACGAAGTTGAATAAAATTGGAATTGAATTAAACTTGGTAAAGTAAGTGAGTATATGAAATGAGATATTGGATTTAAATCGAGTTTGGTTATGAAATTGGATTGTTGACCGAGAATTTGGAAATGAGATGGAATAGGAAGTTGAGATGAAATAGGGCTTGAGTATAAGAGAATTATTGATATAAGGATAAAAGATTCGACGCAAGGATTGAGTTATGGGGATGTGAAATTTCAACCGAGCAGGTTGTGAGGAATTAGAATTAGAGCATCTTCATTTCTTAGCAATTTCGGGGACGAAATTCTTTTAAGGGGGAAGGAATGTAATGTCCCGCATTTTTATCGGTTTGTATTTGAATATTTAAATCAGTTTAAATATTGAATTCGTAATATAAGTGGATTAAAATGAAGCTAAACGTATAAAAATATATATTAAATATAATCGAGCCCGAAATATCGCGGCAATTCGTAATTTAACGTTCTGAACTTCAACTACGTGTACAGAACTCGTTATGAATTGGATTTCTTCGAAACGAGAAACGTTCGAATCTGTTGAACAGTATCTTTCTAATGGAAGTGAAAAACCAAGATTTCGTGTTACAGATTGTGAGTTATGTCCAAATCAAATTTCTAAATAGTCGTTGTAAAATCGTTTATCGACCGTAACGGTTTATTCGATATAACTAGATATCCCGTTCGAATTTGGACAAGGTTCTTTTGAGACATAGTGATAATTTAATTTTTAGAATTTTACTGTAATTTTTAATTAATTAAATATGCATCTTTTTATTTGGAGTATTTTGCACTCTTAATCAATATTTTGGGGTTTCACAATATGAGTTTATCTACCGGTATTATTATATTTTTGGGATCGGGGTACATCGCTGGACACAACCATATTCTTATATCTGTCTGTAACGGCTCCGACGTGAATGTAATTTTTTTGTAACACGGTACGCTGAACTCTTTAAAACATTAAAATAAAAAAAATAAAATTAAAAAAAAGACAAAAACAAATAGGACGCTACACCTTTACTATATAAGTTTTCTTAGCCGTGAAGAATGCTAAGAAAGTACGCAACTTTAAAGTTTCCCTGTACACCTTGCTTGGTTCCAAAATACACGCATGCAACATGCCTTATACTGGAAAACATATGTATTAAATATTGTCTTCAAGTGGGATCACAAACCATAAGGGGATATAATGCAAATTAGACGACAGTATGGCACAAACGTGTTACAAAACATTATACGTTGGAACTAAATACTCGCAATCCATAAATTAAGCATTTAAAAATTTTCATGTATTAGGTGAAGGACTTTCCATCAACTAGGACCAACAACCACTCATCTGTCTCACGTCTACTCTTGAAGCCAACCTAGAAGCAGTGTACATAAAGCTAATATAATCAGTCTACACGCTTGTCATATCTAAATATCTCTACCTTGCATGTAAAGGAATTGCATACCCAACCTACTCCTACTACTAAGCTGCTCTGTCCCTTGCTTCACACAGTTCTGCACCATACCATTTCTTTTCGCATTTACTTTGTGCACATGGCCTAGCTTGAATACCTTCACCTTACCTACCATTTTTAACAGCTAATCTATACCTATACAGAAAGCTGACGAGCTGTCATTCCAATGAAAGGAAATACAAGAGAGTATTTTGTGTCCTTGAAGCCTCCCTGTACGTATAAAATAAAAATACATATATATTAGCTTGACAACTAAACTGTACATGAGATAAAGGCTGAACACCCTAATCTATCAACGTGATACTTCAAGCCAAGCCATGAATTTTCAAATCATTGACTCGCTAGCTAAATTTTTCCTTTCATCTACCTATGATCCTATAGTGTACCATACTCCTTGGCCATCAAGGAACTGTGAAGACTATATAAACACATCGCTCCTGCTTTTCTTCTTCACGGTTTTAAGAAAAACCGATCTCTCTAATAAATAACTAATAAAAAAAAAAATAGGAAAGGAGCTGGGTTTTAAAAGTAGATGAGAGAGAGAACCGTAAGGAGATGGATACAAAGAGCTGGAGCGTTTCACTGTTGTGATGGAGGATGAGTTGACGGGTGGGGGTGTTCGTGGATGGGTTGAGAGCAGCGTTTCTTATTTGGATGCGGATTTTGTGTGCAGGAGTTTCGGTTTATGAAGAGGTCAGTTGGGAGTACAGATCTGTTGAGAGCAGCATCATGGGGAGGAGAATCAGAGGAGAAAGAAAATGGTGAAGTTGGTTCGTGGTTTAGTGAATCATTGAAGAAGATAATGGTTGTAATAAGCTTCGGAAGTAGCCATTTAAAATGACCTGGAGCCATACGTTAAATTCGGGGAGAAGAAGCACTGTAGACTGCTACAGTGGATGCGCGTGAATTATTCAAAATAGATACCCGACCAAGGTTTCATTGTGAGCCCAGTTTTGAAGAAAAAGAACAAGATCGTGAGGCCAAATTAGAAATGGGAACACAATGGGGCAGCAGATCGTATGAAGGAAGGGGGACGGGTGCAATAGGACGGTGGGCTGTTTTCAATTGAATTGAACATCGTATGTCACTTGAGTTCGTATGGTCGCACGCTACGTCTTGGAATTGGTTCGGAGAGTTTTGGAGCACGTTGCAATTTTAGACGAAACAAAACGCCTGATAAAATCAACCGACGTTAACTGTTATTTAATGGTTAACGGCCAAGGTAAGTAAATTCACTAACTCTGTTTTATTTATAATATTCTAATTAGACTTTAAATAATGGTTGAATGTTGTGTGATGGTTGATTAGGTAAATTACAGTTAAATTGTTTGAAATAAATATATATCGTTGCATATGTACACATCATTGGTTGGATACTGATTTGACTAACATCTGTGGATGCGGAAATCGGTTGGAGGAACTCAACCGGATTCCTAAATATTTAGATGTACTGTTTGTGCACTGTTTGAACCGTGTTGAATGGAAATTCAACGTTATGTTGATTTGGTAAATAAACGATATCAGTGACAGTCAACCATAAACCCATTTTGTTAAGAAGTTGGTTAACCGTCAGACAAATCAACGAAGTTAATTATAAAAATTATATTTTTATAATTAAAGCAAAGTTTAAATTATAATAGAAATTCTATTATAAACTGGTATTAAGTTTGTATTGAGATGTTTTATTGAATTGAGTATAATAATACGAATAAGAAGTAAATTGCCAAAAAGACAAAGAACGTGATCGATTTTTGATAAGAGAAGTTTAAAGAGAAATGTTTAAGGAAGATGGAGTGAAGAGTTAATGACCAATGTAAATAATTATAAACAACCGAGTTTCAAACTAGGATATGGCGTCGTAAAACAATATTGAAAATAAAACAAGAAATATGGTTAAATCGATATCATTAATAATAAGGAGTTAGCATTACAGACTTATATCTATTCTAAGGCAAGAACGTTGTCGATCAAGGTCTGAGAGGTAAATAAAATACCCCAACTTGAACGACTTCACTATTGTCGAGGGATGGTATTTGTTTGTAACGAAAAGAGACGTCAATATTTTTGTAACGAAAAGAGATGTCAACATTTTTGTAACGGAAAGAGATGTCAAGATTAGTATAAAGTGGAATATGGCAGCGTATTGCAAGTCTTAAAACTATAGCGATAAAATAACGCTGTTGACTAGGCTTAAGCGTGAATGTTATGTCGAGATTAGTTAAAAGGGAATATTACAACGTATGATAAGTTTTTAAACTATAGCGATAAAATAACGCTGTTGACCAAACTTAAGCGTGATTGTATGATGTTAGTTATACATGTCAATGGATATTTGTTTTTACCTCGATAGTTAAATAACCGACTATCGAAGTGTTTTGACCATCGTCGTCAATACGAAGAGATCGGTTGGATATGTCATCTGAAAACCACCCCGTATAGGCATAAGCGCTGCGAATTTGATTAAGCTGAAGACAATTGAAGATGGAGTGAAATACAAGGGTCATCCTGTTTAGAATGGTGTTTTCTGTTTGTCCAGTCTCAGGATAACTTGTATGGACGAATGTCTGATAGAGTATTCCTAACGGTCACATAAGACAATCCTTTCAAGGTATTACGTCTGGTGGCGGAGGAATTCGTTTCTCTTAGCTTTTATACCCGTAATATCTTTGAGAAGATTAACTAGTGATTTGACGGGTTTGACGATGTGGCATTCAAAGTGTATAATGGCCAGATGTTCTAAAAGATGGACGTAGCCTCAAGCCTCACACCCAGGAAATGACAAAAATCGGGCAGGCAGCATGGCTATGTGGGTCGCTCCCATTAGGGTGTATAATCACCTATCTAGAGAGATTCCTTTTGCTTCTTACTCTATCGATTCTGCCCATTCGGGAAACGGTGGTTTGAGCCCAACCGTTGGTGATATACATTCGATAAACTCAAGCGAAATGAGTGGTCGGTCATGTGTGGGCCGGGTTGCAAGACGTTCTTGTTGAACCCAGGTGTATTTGCCTCTAGAGATACATCATCGGAAGGTGGTCCCATACCTTGTCATAGTTGGAATCCAATCTCCAATAAGCGCCCTACGGTTTTTGATTTTATACTATGTATTTAGAGCGTGAGATGCAAGCGTTCGGCTATTTGGTTATTTACTGGATTAGACATTATTATAATATCATAGGATTTTGATATCAAAATATTTTGGGTTATAGTAAGGTAAAAACCATTCATGTTTATGTGTGGGCTGGTCTTACTATTATCCTTTTGTTTCAAAAGGATTTTCAAAGTTAAACCGTATGGTTGGAATTTACTCACACCAGTCCCATGACTGACCCAGAGTTTATTTTGTTTGTTTTCCCCTAAACTCTTGGGTGCCCAAATTTGTACGGGCAGTCAAGTGTTTCAGGATTTTACAGATTCACTTGGAGGAGCTCGAAGCAGGTGGCTCCACTGTTAGTTATTTAGAGATTACTTCCGCTGTGATATGATGTATTGTACTCTGATAATGGTATGGATATACAAAACAGATTTGTATTTCAAAGTTATGTTATATAATATATTTTATTCGTTCCGCTGTGAGATTCGTGTTTACTCTGATTCTGCTCAGTTGTGTTCTTCTTCTTCTATTCTATTAGTTCTATCTTATCTTTCTCATCCTCTAACTTCTTTCTATTAATGATCTGATTTCGTGCACTTTGAGTTGGATTTGTATGGTATTTGGTCGACTCAAAGGGCTCAAATTTACGGGTCGTTACATATGCGGAACATAATATTTTTATTTAGAGATCCGTACGTCACTCCGGTATAGGATGAGGGACTGCGTACATTTCTATAGCATTACGGTGGAGACCGCGCAAGTGGGGTACCCTGGGGTATACCTCAATATTGGGGGTAGCTACATATATACTGTATTAGGTTAATATACTAGGATGTAAATGGGTACGACATGTGTGTAAGCCTTGAGTGCTAATAGCCCATGTAACCTAATAAATAAGAAAATGTGATTGAAAGGTATTGTAGGATTATCCAAAGTGTATAGTTTAAATCCAGTCACCAGAACTTGTGTTTTGACCTCCTCCTTATAACATACTCGCAGACTAGATTTGTGGCAGAGACATGACAGCTTTGGATGCTAGTTAGCCAGTATTATTAATGCAGTAAGGCTATAATTTGATTATATTATATTTTATCCATTCCGCTGTGAGATATTTTCTGAGCTCAGACATAATTTATGTCTCTATCTTTTCTGCAGGATACCAGAGCAAACCAACACGAGTTTTGATAGATTAGAATTTTGAAAAAAAAATTGGTCTGTCGGAAATCGGGTTGTTACATCTGGAATCAGAGCTTAGGTTTAGGATTCCTGTATAAATGTGAGTGAACGTATTTGTATTTTATAAAAATATAAATATATATTATATATATACCTATATCCATAGAGGAACCCACTAAATAGAAAGAATATAATGTGATAAGAAATGGAATGTTTGTTTTGTACACTAAAGGAATGAATATGAAAATCTGAGACCCTTATGTAATTTGGGTGGAAAGTGTACAATATACTTTATATGGAAGAAAGGTGAATTCAATATGATTAGTATGTTAAGTTAGTGGGTTTGGCGGCAAAACCTTATAAATTGGAAAAGATTAAGAAGTGAAAAATTGATTAGGAATATATAGTTGAGAGAACTGACTTTGTGGGAGTGTCTAGGAAAGTCTATAAAAATTGGAATCCCGCTTTGAGTCTCACCCTATTGTTAACTTTTAAGAACTTGAAATTGTAAAAGTTTTGGGAAAATGGTTTATGGTGCTTTCAAGTTTTGACATTAAAAGTTAATAGATTTTAAATATATAAGGTATACATATTGAGTTTTAAAGTAAAATGGGGTATATTTTGGAAGCAATTATTTCTCATGAAGATTTTGTCTAAAGTAAATTTCTCTCAGTAAAAGGTGGATATTATGGAGCATGTATAGCTCGCTAGTTTTCTTGTTATATTGCATGAAAGGATTAAAAAGAAAAACTTGGAAAGTATTGCATTTTGTTAAAATTCTCAGTAAAGAAAGTTTTGAAATCTCTATTCTTTTGATAATCGTTTTTGATAAATTGTTTTAACAAGGGAATTTTGTTGGGTGGACAAAATAAGTTGTAAAAATTAAGAATAGAGTAAATGTTTGCACGTTGTAGCAAGTAACTGAATTGATCTTATAGGCAAGAGGGGTTGTAAGCATAATTAGGAAAAATACTTGTCCTAATCTACTCCAGTTTTTGTGATTTGATGAGGAAAACAAAATTTTGACACTTCTAATTTTTGAAAGAAAAGTGAAATGCAAAGGCCATACCATGTTTTAAAAAAATATGGAGTAGGTAAAGATTAGTGCCTAGGAAGGACGGGAAATTTTTTTGAGGCTATGAAGTGGATAGCGAGAATTATCTTATCTTGGAATAGTGGTAAGTTCCCGTAGAGTGTGTACGCATTGAAAAGCCTAGAATGTTGCTTGAAATGATTATTGGTACACAGCTAGGACTAGTGGTGACTACTAGATAGAAAAGGGCAAGTAAGCATTTACATGAAATTTTCTGAGCAGGACATAGTACTGAGATTCTTGGCCCTTAGTAGTAGTTGTGTATAACATCTGTTTTCCTGTTTAAGTTGAAAGACAAGAAGGTAATTGAAAACTAAACTTAGATCGGATGATTAAATAAGCTAAGAAAAGAGAAATGGTACAACTAAAAAAGGAAACAACAAATTCTGTAATGCAACAAACATGACAGTTAAAGAAAGGCAGAAAATTATGAGAAAAGATGAACAAGAGTTAAAATTTCCAAGATAAGATGAAAAACAAAATCAGTAAAAAAGAAAAGTTTCTTATATGGGTTGTGCTTGGATAGGAAAATAGGGAATCTTTATAAATAGTTACATAAAATCCAAGTATGGTTGGAAGAAGATACATAAAAGAAAAACGGAAGATGTGAAATTTTCAGTTTTCCACCTTTTTGTAACATAAGAAATCAAATTTAGAAAATTATACTTTTCTGAAATTCGAAAAATAAAGTTGGTTGGTAGGATTTTGGATACAACAATTGGATGAACTGCGCTTTTGTTACTCAAGAGTGTAGGAAATTTTGGATGAAAATATATTTTGATTTTCAAAATATTGCATTCATGTAGAACTGCCAGTATATTTAGAATGTGCGCATCATATTTTAAAGAATTTTCAAAAAACTTACATAGACATAGGAGGTACCGCTTAGGCATACATGTATTATTATGTTGTATTTCACTTTGCACAGTGCACAATGTTCGCAAAAATTGGATGCACACATGATGGATGTATATTATGAGAGGGGTTAATTGATTTGTATCCTTATCAAATTTTGAGGATGAAATTTCCTAAGAGTGGGTGTATGTAACACCCCGCATTTTGTAACAATTTAATAATTAAATAATGCATATGTATATATAAACATGCATAGGCATTAACATATATATAAAGAATTAATAACGTGTTGAAAGAACATGCGACATAAAATGGACTAAATTTGACACTAAGCATGACATGTAAAAATATAGATTTCAGTAAAATTTGAAAGAATGAACATACCTAGATTATTAGAGAATTTATGATAAATAGAAAACTGTAGTTGCATTTAGACATGGGGTTAAATTCGGCTTGTGGTAGAAGTCTGCCCGGAACCGCTTGGCAAATCCAGCATCCACAAGTTGTTAATTTAATATGAGGGTCTAGTGTATAAATAAAACATGTAGTGGTGCTAAGACACGAGGTTAAGTCAACTTGTGGAAGAAGTCTGCCTGGAACCGCCCGGCAAATCCAACATCCACAAGTGGTAGGCTTAATATGAGAGGTCTAGTACATAAGCATATATGCAAATATTTGAATATAAATGTATAGAAATAAATGGCATTAAATGTAATTAATGGGAATTAATTGAATTGAAAGATAAATTACAATAGTAAAAGAAGTGGAGTGAACGGAGAATGATAATAACCTATTATAAATAAATTACATTAATGAGAATGTTATATAATAGGTAGGCTTGTCCTAGGGACAAGTGGAAATTATTACTTAGGTTATAATAAACGATAAAGGAAACGGAATAACTTATGTAGTAAGATAAGTTGTACTTAATTGTAAATTAAGTTATCTATGAGAACGAGAATATGAAATATGCTGATAAGGACAACACAAGTTATATTTATGGAAACGGAACTTATTAGTAGACCTTAGTTAAGAGAATTAAGTTAATATGTAAACAACGATAAGTCGTAATGACAGTATAAGATGAAATTATGATTAAATAAGAAAGAATAAGGCAAACTTATGAAGTGAAATAAGTTATATTTAATCATAAATGATAAGTGTCATGTTAAGCAGAAAACATGTGAACCGAGATATACTTAATTACATATTAAGTAGAACATGTTATTGTAACTATGAAATTGGACAATGAATAATATAAAGAGATTGTAGATTACAGACCTTGGATTACAATCTAGAGAATAACATGTTATGGGCTTACTAATAATCTTAAATGGGTTAAGTTATATGACTGAAATTAATAAGCGAGAGGAACTTGGTAACTTGAATAAGAAGTCAATGTGAATGGGAATAACCAAGTTAAATAGAAACCCGATGAGGTAAAGAAAGCACATAATTGAATGTTTAGACATAGGGTCTAATAACATATTAAAATAAGGCGCTTGGACCAGTCCGCACATTTAAGGTGAATAACCCAACGGGGTAGATCATCACGGTGTCATGAGCCACGAGGAAGCACACATCCATCTGATTATTCTGTTAGCTCCGAAGGACTGGAAGGGAAGCACGCGACATCCTGAGATGCGTAAGGTGCTCCTTGTAGTCCTCTGTGCGGTTGCAGACGTTTCGGCTGTGCTCGCAGAGGTTGGGTCTGTGCGTTACTACTTGGTGGGTAGGCCTTGACCGCAAAAGTGGCTTTGCAGTCAAAATGTTGTGACGAGGTGACAGTAGGGTGATTCGGTGATCGCCTCAACGGGAGGCGAGGTCAGGACCAACAACGATAGTAGACAGTCAGGTACCCGTCATCGGCAGCCAGTGAAATGTGAAAAGACTAGAGCTAAACCCAAGATACCATTATCCTTTCACTATCGAGGCACACTGGTAGAGGGGAGACGCCAACTAGATGTTTAGATTGTTTGTTAGGGACAAGTCGCTTAGCTCTTATAGTCTTTACTAGTTGAGGGAGGGGCCAAGCTGGGGCCATAGCCACCACGAAAAACAAATCTGAGGTATATTTGTAGTTTGAGGCCGTTAAAGGTGGGCCTGTACAGATATGGAAAAGCTCTCGACCGAGTTTAGTGTTTCTTGTATAGGCCTGCAATGTGACTCGGTACACATTAGAGGTTACATGCGGTTAAGGCATCAAGTACGATTGACGATACATACGTGGGAAAGTCTAGATACATGCATGTCTTCTCTAGGTGGTTATCGTAGACACGAGGGCATTACTCTATGATGGAATCTGATTCGATCAAAGATGGCAGTCCGTACGCTTATGTAGTATAGTAATGGCTGATATACGCAGAACGTAACATTTTTATTTAGAGATCCGTACGTCACTCTGGTGTAGGATGAGGGACTGTGTACATTTCTATGGCATTACGGTGGGGACCGTGCGAGTGGGGTACCATAGAGTATACCTCAATATTGGGGGTAGCTACATATATACTGTATTAGATTAATCCACTGGGAAGTAAATAGGTACAACGTGTGTCTAAGCCGTAAGTGTTGATATCCCAAGTAACCTAATAAATAAGAAAATGTGATTGAATGGTATATGTAGGATTATCCAAAGTGTATAGTTTAAATCCAACACTAGAACTTGTGTTCTGACCCCCTCCTCATAACATACTCGCAAGTTAGATTTGTGGTAGAGACATGATAGCTTTGGATGCTAGTTAGCCAATATTATTAATATGGTAAGGCTATACTTTGATTATATTATATTTTATTCATTCCGCTGTGAGATATTTTCTGAGCTCTGATATATTTTATGTCTCTGTCTTTTCTACAGGATACCAGGGCAAACCAACACAAGTTCTGATAGATTAGAATTTTGAAAAAAAATTGGTCTGTCTGAATTCGGGTTGTTACAACCCTTTTACATTAGCTCACTAAGCATTGGTCTTGTGTTTCCCCTTTCTTTTCTTGGTGTTGGTCCTTATGCATTTTTCTTTCTATGTCAATACCGACATCAAGCCTTGTTGCACATTGTTATCGATATTGTACCTTTGTTTCCATAATCTTGGTATCGGTACTAAGCTATTTGCTTCCTATGTTTGTACCAATAGCTTATGATCCAAATCTTATCCTTCTTGCTTTCGGTGACGACTTAGTCTTTTACTCCTGCTTCAAGTGTCGGTTCTTATTAGTGCTTTAGTTTCGACCAAAGGCTTCCTAGGCCTCCATTCTGGTATCAACTTCAACTCGATATCCCTTCACCTTAACTTGGTTTCGGTATCGAAATTTGGTAGTAACATTTTCCCCTAGTGAAGGGGTATTTTTTAGTTTCCAAGTCAATAACTTCGACTTTTGCTCTAAACTGTCATGAAAGTACATGATTTTCCTGCCTTTTGTCCTTCTACGATTGCTCCGGATCGTTGATTTATACTTGAACGTACGATTGTGAATGGAGGCAGTTTTGTATAAAGCATTTCCTTCTCCCTTTTCTCTTTTCTTTTCCTGCAAGCAATTTGTTCAAGCGAGAATCAAAATTGTTAAAAATTTCGCAAGTTTCATGAATCATAAAATTCGATCTTCCCATGTAATTTATGCAAATCGATTTCGATACGAAAATCGAAAAATCTTTCTCCTTCCAAAACCTGATTACTGATTCAATTGGGCTCCGTTGAGCTTGAATTTTCCATTTGGATGAAAATAAATACATTGATATTAGCTTGAATCAAGATGTTAATGACAAATCATGAAGATCATTCTATTATTTCAAAAATCTAAAACTATTTGTTTTTCTAGGTTTAAGTGCAAAATTAACCATTTGGGGAATGAAGAACTTTAATTACTACTATGGTGATGGAGTTTTCTTCAACGCCGATGAAATTGAATTCAGTTGTTTCTAGTTTCTTTTGATTTTGGCTTTACCGATATTCGGATTAATACTTCCTTTAGTTTTGGCTTGGTTGATACTGAAACCGAGCTTAACTGATACTGAAAGATACTGAGGTATTCTTGGTTTTGATTTCATCGGTTCTAAACTCTAAATCTCTTTGGTGTCGGCTAAGTCTCAGGTAGCGATAGCATTCCTTTTGGTTTTGATATCACCTTTACTAAGAACTTGGGCAGCTCCAGTTCCGACTCCACCGATACCAAGGTCTTAACTTATTCTTCGTTTTGGTGTCGTCATCGTCAATGTGAGTGATATAAAAAACTTATCCATTCTTCAATTCTCGTGACCCATGATATGTTTCAATCCTCTATAAGAATATTAATGACCATGAGTATTCATTATGGTCTTAAACTTGTAAATGGTCCATATTTATTTTAAGCAAATTGTTTATTTTCATTTTCTATTTTTCATCAAATCATTATGCTCATGTGCTTTTATGGAATAATATCAACTGATAGAATCATGAGTAAGGAGAAGACTGTAGGTGAATCAAACCTAGGTAGTTCCTTTACTTCTCAGCAAAAGGATGATATTGCTCAACAATATTCCCTTATCCAATCTCAAAATGAGGTAAATGCAATTCTTGAAGGCTTTGGTATGACCTGGGTTGATGCCATCACTGCTTCTGAAAAGGATACTCTTAGAATCCACTAGAAGGATTCTATGCATATTCGACCATCCACATCAGGCATAGTGGTTTCTTTCCCTTCCCATGTTTCATTTCTAGGCTTTTGCAGCATCTTCAGCTTGCTCCAATATAATTGACCCCAATTACATACATTATCTTTTATGTCTCTAGCTTTAGCGCTTGAGCCAGGGCAATCTTCCATTAGCGACGGCACTCTTCACCATTTTCTACCTTTTTTCTGTAGCTAAAGGAGAGGATTCGCCTATCTTTTGAGCGAATCCTACAAAGAAGTTGATCAAAGACTGCATTAATAAATTGAAATATTGGGAAGCATAATTTTTCTATATCAGATGCCCCCGGGTATCGCATCCACTTTTGTTAATCTTGGTATGCTTTTTGTTCTTTTCTATATTTAACGTGTTATCTCCATGCTTTGTCTAATCTTTGTTTCTTTTCAGCCTCAACTCCCATGAAGAAAAGTTTGAGTGACGAGGAAGCTAAGATGGATGATGCACTTCATAAGGCAATTGAGCAAATAGGAATGCGATCCCTTTTGCTGACCATTGGCAATCTCTAGACATATTTCCTTCTTCCTTCAGGACAAAAGATTTTGGGGGCACCTACCCTACTATTTCTCTGGTGCAAAGCATTTGTCTTTGGGCTTCAGTGTATTCACACAATTAACCCCTCTATTTCCGGGAACTTCGAGGAATATTACTCTTCAAAAGTGATTTCAAAATATTATTTCACTTTTAGTTTATCTAATTCTGCCTTTCTGATGTCATTAGCTACTGAACTTTTGTCAAACCCAAAAGTGGGGCAATCTGCTTTGGCTGCTATAACCCGATCCAAGGAAACAACTAGGAAAAGGATTGGAACATAATCTGTTGATGAACCAGCTCCAAAGTGGCTAAGGGAAGAAACCTCTACTCCTTTTCCTCACAAGGACATTGTTGCTATGTCTAATGAGTAGCCTACCCTTGATCCTGCTGCCCCTTCTACGGTTATTACACCTGCCATGGGCTCTTCCCGAACAATGATAACGGAGGGTGGTTTTATTGATCGCATCTTGATGTTTGATTCTCTAGGATCTTTGAATTTGGTGGAACACGAGCTAAATCCACACTCATCTCCTCAACATGTTAGTCCTTCAGGGCCTTCTTTACAGACTCGGGATTTTGAGGAAATTGTAAGACTTGCTCTTTCCTCCGAGAATACTGCTAATGTCTCATTGCTATTTTCATCTTCAGACATGATAAGCTTGTGACAATCTCTTGTCAAGAAACAACTTTTGGTATAACATTGTCTCTCTTAGTTTCTTTTGTCTTTTATTCTTTCATAAATGCTGATTTTTTTTCTTTCCAAATAACTAAAAGATGGTTCTCCCTTCGTGGGGTTACTTCTAAATCTTCTTCTGAAATTTCAAAACTTAAAGACGAGAGCTCAAACTTAGAATTCAAGGTCAATGTTTTGGATGTGGCAAAGGAGGAGCACGAAAAAGAGTGTGCGAAGCTAAAAACATCTCTTGAAAAGGCCGAGTTAGAGCTTGTGGAGGAGAGAAAGGCTATAAACCTTCAGTCTGATAAAGGTATGGCTCTTGAGTTATCTGGTCAAGAGCTCAAAGGCGAAAAGGATAGAATGGTAGCTGACCATGCTAAGAAGTTAAAGGAGAAAGAAGAACGTCTTTCCAAGACTCGGTTGCACTCTCCATTGCTAAGCGAATAATTTATGAAGCTAAAGAAAGAATCTCTTTATTCTTGGACTCCCATTTCACGGAAGCAATTTTGAACACTTTTGAAGATGCTCTCCTCTTGGCATACTCTGGAATTGTCAGAAATATTCCGAGATTGAATTCCATTCAATTGATTCTTCAATTGTAGGGAAAGTCATGAACAAGATGAGCAAGCCAAGTAGAGGATTCAAGTTCCTGAGAGAGACATAATGGAGTCCAGGAGGCTTATGTATATTGAAGTCCTTTCTGATGACTTTGATCTATATGAAGGAGTGGAGGACACTACACCAAAAATGCCAATTTGGCAGTGCTCATGGCCGTATCAAAATCGATTTGATACGGTTTTAAGCTGTATCAAAATATGGCGTCCTTGTAGCTTTGATACGGTTTTAAGCCATATCAAAATAATATTTTGATACGGATTAATACCGTATCAAATTGGTAATTTGATACGGTTTTAAACCGTATCAATTTATGATTTTGATACGGCTTTAAACCGTATCAATTGATGTGTTTGATACGGCTTAAAACCGCATCAAACTTCTAAATTGATACGGCTTAAAACCGTATTAAACTGCTATACTGATACGGCTTAAAACCGTGTTTAATGCATCATTCCTACATTGTTATCAATGAATTAAATACGGCTTTTAACCGTATCAAAATCGGTATATCATATATGCAATATACAAAAACACTGCACCCATTGAGATATATATATATATATATATATATATACGACAAAGAAGATAAGCTACAACCATATAACAATATATAAAGAAGATACGCTAATCATAATTTGATTAATACATAAACCATAACTTCAGTTAATACAAACCACATAACACAATATAAAAAAGCATAATGTTCACAGTTCTTGCTCTAAAAAAAAAGAACACAACAAAACTGCAGTTGTCGAGCCCATGCAACTCATGCTTATTCCAAAGCCTGAAAAGAAATTAAAATAACAAGCATCAGTTTAGTTTCGTCTCCACAACAACAAGTCATGTAATGTACATAAAATGAGAAATTAGATAAGAAGCATAATCAAACATAAAAGGCTTCAGTAACGATACATCAAACATAAGAAGAGAAACTAAGCCATAAGGCTCAGGTGAAACTGAGCTTTACGGCTCAGTTTCGCTGAGCGTAAGGCTCAGTTTCACTGAAACTTTCGACTTGGTGAAACTGAGCCTTACGCTCAGTTTCAACTGAGCCGTAAAGCTCAGTTTCACCTGAGCCGACGCTCAGTGAAACTGAGTCGTAAAGATCAGTTTCAACTGAGCCGTGACATCAGTTGAATCAGAATAGGAAGGTTTACCAGTTAACACCATTTGACTGAAAACTCGCCAATATCATTCATTCCATCGTTTCTCAGCTTGAGGCTTAAGCTCAAAAATTCAGTCCCCACCATTCACCACTTTGTTAATAAAAGAAACTCTCTAGCAGCTCCATATTCCTGTAAAATAATATGTAAAAATTGTTACATTCTTGATAACAGGCGCCCATACATTATATTTATGGCGCTGCAAATGCGTACAGTTTTCAACTGTTAATGACTCACATGATCTAAGTTTGTGCATGCATTGGAATTCAAGACATTTAAGTACCCAGTATTAATATAATATACATATAATATACAGTGATGTATCAAAAGTTGAGTGCAACCATAGTTGTGAATCAACCTTTGTCCAGATAATATTGTGTGTCTAAGGCTTGAGGCACTAGAAATAGGTAATATAATATATATTTTTTAGAAACTAGTTTTTCTATTATCAAATCGTTGATACATGCCTCCATCGTTAGCCATGAAGCAAGGAGAACAATATGCTACCTAATCACGTAGCAGACTTGAACCTTCTTTTAGATGTTATGGTTACAAATCTTGTTACATTTTTCATCAAAAGCAACAAAGTCATATTTTATGTTGTGATTCAAATTTTCTTTGAAACGGTTAATTACAACAATCTTGTTAATTAAGCACTTGATTTCATATTAACAGAAATGGTATAAAGTAATTACAGTTTATTGCACATACATGCAGATACTAAGGTACCGTATGTTTCTCAGTGAGACAAACCAGAAAACTATTTTCCACAATACCACATCTGATAAGAAAATAGTTATCTAGTACTTCCTCAGTATGCACTTGGGACGCATTTCTATTAGCTTTGTCGGTCCATATTATCAGATAGAGGACATAACTTAAGCATTAAATATAAGTTCACTCATATATCAACAATTTAAAATCAAAGAAGAAAAACTTGTATATATAATGCACATATCTGCAGCACAAAGATACCTTGAAGGAAGAATGGTGTAGCCTCCGTGGGTAGATTTAAAATCCATAACTGATATAGCTGATTCAGCAGTTACATTCTTTTGATTATAATTCTGCTTCGCAAGAATTCAGTGTCCACTCCGTGAACTAGAACCAATACCAGCCAAAGGATTAACAACAAAATTGTTCCGAGTTCTGACTCTTTGCTGATAAGGTTGCTCTCCTCTTTGTTCAGCCAATACTCTCATGTCAGACATTTTTGGATTTGCAGATAACGTATATATGTCATCAGTACTTCTTCTCCAATATTTTGAACTGAGATATTCGACACCAGGCAAATGGCAACATTTTTGTGCGAGTTCATCGATTAGTAACGGCCTAGAAGATACTGCCAAATCACAAGATATCTCATCTAAGGTCAATTCTATGCTCTGCACCCTGGTTTGCAATGTACTTATGCCAATTTGAGAGCTTTCCATTAATTTCTTAACAAGGTCAAATAACCCAGATTGTTGCTTCTCGATTTTTAACTACTGATTACGGATGATAGACAAATCATTGTCTTTCTGCTCCTGATTAGTTTCAACTTTAATAATATCAGCATTTGTGACATTTGAACATTCCATATCCAGACAAGGAACCACACGAGATGAAGATTTGATGTCAAGCTTATTTTCAAAGTGTAGCCTTCTTGATTCGCCCACGGTTCTAGCGTTCTTTTCCTCAGGGACGGCACTAACAGGAGTGGTGTTTAAAACTTTGATCTCTACTTTCCTACCTGAATTTTTAATATTCTTACGAGACAAAGATGGGAGAGTTCGACTTTCCAAACTCTTCTTTTTAACCTTCACTGTCGGTGTTGCATTGGCAAGCGGCAACCTGCTGACTGACAATTTATTCTTTTTTTCTTCATGGACAGAATTAACATGTGCATATGTTTTTAGTAATTCAGTTTCCTTTTTCCTAACACCTGGAATATTTTTCCACACTTCTATCATACTATTCATCGACTCTCTCACGGTTTTGACCTTGTCAAACCGACGTCCTTCAGAAACCAACATACACTCATCCTTATATCTTCCCAAATAATCCGGCTGACTGACCCCAATTTTACCCGGTGCCTCACTCGATGCCTTCCTAAACTCTCCAGTCTTCACTTTTCAGTAATCCCACCAAACAATTCATAACCAATTCAATCAAGCTCTCATTCAAAACCTCATCTTGAGCTGCCGCAATTCCAATCAACTCAACCAGAGCACTCTTCCCCTTAAATGCGTCACTCTTAACCAATGTAACCAACTTAGGCAAGACCTTTCTAATCCAAACTCTCATCTCCGGATCGGAATTCGTTTCGTCAACAACCACAACCAAACACAAAGCAGACCATGTTTGAAATGTTAAGCGGTTCATCCACAATTTCACTTATATATGATTGCTCCAGCTTCCTTACCAAATGCTGTGATAGCTGCTACTATGGAGACACTGCGTATTTTTCCAGTCACGTGTGATATCTGGGCACACAATAAATTTTCAGTTAAGTGTCAAATATAACATGAAAATGTGTGGTTCCATACCTGCTTGTGGGAGTTATGGTAGTTACACTAATGGTACTGAAGTATATTGATCATAAGCATAAGTTAGAATTTGCAATGAAATTATTATTATCATATACAAGTAGCTCTTTGAGTCTTGACGCACTGTAATTTATTAGTGTGGAGTGGTTGATTGTAATGATCAATCAAGTATAGTTGAGAATGAACTGACGACTGTCGGATGTCTAAACATCGGTAGAGACCTAATGTCTAGTATTCATCAGAAATTTTGTTGAGTTTCAAATTGCAAGCATATCAAGAATTTTGCTTTAAAATAATCAAGAATTTAGTGAGAATGAACCCACTTAACAACTAGCGAAATATTAACGTATGGATGTTACAGATTTTTTTATTGAATTTACGTAATTAAGCAAATAAAGTAGCCAGCCTTACCCACTAAATACCTTAGCGTACGTACAAATTCCACGGATGAGCACCAAGTAAAAGACGTATAATGCTCGTTCAAAGAAAACATCTGTCTAATTTTAGTGAAATCCCTGTATCAGTATTCAACAAATACATTATGTACCAAGGAAATCATATGATTTATGAATAAACTGACAGTGTTGCAATTAATGAAGTTGATAAGGAAAATAATAGCTAAACCTGGTTTATGAAATAACCATAATACAGCATCAGAATAAATGAACCTGCTATCACCAAACAATAGATTTACGAACTAAATTTAAACGAGTCAAAAGCATGTCATAATCCTTGCAATTTAATAGTGAGCATAGCATGAGATTACGATTACTACATACTAATTCTCTGTAAAGTCGATTTTCTTTTCGAAGTATGAGCAATGATATTTTTTTTCTCTTGTTTTCGGCATTCGCTTTGCATCGTTTTCTTTTCTTTTCGGTGTAATAATTAACAGCAGATCTCTCCAACTGAATTTTATCAACACAACTTCAACAGTTGTCAATCGTGATTGTCTAAGTAATAACTTTTTATCTTTTTTTTTAAAAAAAGTGTTTCAAAACTTTGAATTTTCAATTCTTAAATATTATGAAAAACCTCTCAATATTCATGTCAAGCTCACTCCTATTAAAAAAAGCAATTGTTAATAAGCCAACAACTACATGTGAATGAAAATACATGATCAATATTCGAACAAAATACATGATTCAGATTAGGCAAACATAAGGTAAAACACACCAACGCTACTCATATAAGGTAAAACACACCAATTTCCTTGATAGCATATAAAACCATTTATAATATGGTTACTGTCACTTCTTTGAGCATGGTTGTATAAATCTTTAGTAATTCTATTCTATCCATCTGAATGATACAATTGACATAACACTATGATAGCCACATTAATATTAATGGAGTACATCCTATAAACAGCCGATGATGTAATAAAAACCAAGGGTGAACTACTTACCAATGTTATAAATCAGATGCTGGTAAGGAGCAGCCACAGATAGTTCTTTGAAATAACCATTTATGGAAGAAGCAACGTTGAGATAATCATTTATCAAAGAGGCAATGTATGTATAATTGTATTGATGTGAAAAAGAGAACAATTAGGACAGTTCCATTTTTTTTACATAACAATATAGATGACATTATACACTACATAGCTATTAGCTGATACAACCCTACAGTGGTCAATACCAAGTTACTAATCCACACTCACTACTCAGTCTCAGTAGCCAACATAGGCACACCCTACAGCCATCAACACCAAGTACTCCACACTTACTAAGTCCTATTGACTCGACAACCCTGTTGCAAAGTATGATAAGAATGATGTAAAAGCTCTAAAAGCTTATAGTAATGATCATTCAGTTTTCAACTAAATCATGAAGTATAACATGACTACATGAGTCAGAAAAATGGCATCAAAACTGAGAATGTATTGGATATCATCACATAGTAATTAGCACCTACGGAACTTAATATTACTAAACAACAGGATTATGGTTAAAAGGCATCATCTGATATTAAAATTTAAAGTCTATATGAATGTGAAAGCCAACAAAAAAGATACAATGATATACCTCAGACGAACTTATACCATTCTCTGAAGAGCTACAACTTGTTGACTAATGAAAACTACCAACACTCTTGTCTGTAAACTTATTAAAGGAAGTACCTGATATATCAAGCAATGCTTCCAAGGCCTAAACATCACAATGAAAGAAAAATAAAATTAAATGCTAATAAGGGAACTAAAGAAGAGTTAACCTAATGTAGTTTTGCCTGCTAAGGTGTATCAATAACATGATAAATTTTCATCAAGAAAGACTACTAAAAGGTGCTAATTTGCAAATCGGAATTCATAGAACTTCATAGCAGATTTTAGACGAAATCAGATTTCTTCAAGATGATAGCCGAGAGTTGAAAATCATGAAGAAAGAACTGACAACCTTATGCAGCGAGAGTGTGAAAGATAACGGATAGAAACCTGGTTTTCCATCATAGATCCCGAGATGGATCCAATCGCCCAACATAGAAATCACGGTTTGCAATTGGAAAGCTGTAGCGCGAACAAAGCAAATTAATAGATAAATTGGGGAAGAAGTCCATCGCTCGAGATAGATGAGATGATGGAAGCCTGCAGGTGGTTAAGAGAGAGAAAATGAGCATTGTCTTCGTAAATTTAAGGATTCGCCATTTTATTTTTTCCGTTTGGGAATTCTTTTTAGTTCGGCCGAAATAGAAAAGAGGAGAGGGAGAAACCAAAAAAAGAAAGACACGGAAATGGGAAATGGCCAATGGAATTTGATACGGGTATAACCACAATAAAAAAGAACTAATCCGAACCCTTCAAGATCTAGGGTGAGATTTCAAGCGTTGGAGAGGGTGCGGATTGCAAAATAAAGTTTGATACGGATCAAATTTGATACGGCTATAAATCCTATTAAATTTGATATGGCTTAAAACCGTATTAAATATCCACATCCTGGTGCGCCAAATTGGCTGTTTTGGTGTAGTGGGAAGATGATTTTGTTATCGTTGAGGATGATGAGGATGACGATGATGGTGGCAATGACCTTGGTCCCACAGACGAGAGTAGTCATGTTGACTTTGGTGGAGGAGATGAAAACCCTCCTCCTTCTACCGGTGGTACCCATAGTTCTGAGGGGGCAAACCCGGTCTCTCGGATGCTCTTACTACTCCGGATCTAGTGAAAACTTTTGCCAAGGATGGTGCTCCTTCTAAAAAAGGGAAAAGAGATACCGAGCAACCTGCTCAGCCTGAAATTCCAATCTCTTAAGTATGGCTTTCACTTTTAAAGTGTTTTCATCTCTTTTGAATTCATAGTAACCGATTCCCTATAATTTATAGTCAAAAAAAATATTTTCACATTTTATAAGGCAAAGTTAGATAAGAAACAGAGATAAATAATTCGTCTCATACAGAGCATGACAAGTTGCTAAAAAATTATAACGCTTTTTCTCAAAAGTACTTTGATCTTGATAAAAGTCCTTTAAAACTTATGTCTTATAAAGAACATGAAGTCGGGCCAAGTCTAAAGGCATCACAACTTCGAAAAGAGATTTCTTAAGGAAAACTAGGAGTTATGACTTTATTTTGGATGTTAATAAAAGATAGGGACATTTTGATAAATATCTCGTATAATTTTTATAACCAATTTGAAACGGTATAATTTTCTTTCTTGGAGGAGTTTAGTGGTGGTTTACTTTGGCGTCTTCATAGGCGATGCTTTGATGACCGTGCAATTGACCTCCACCCTAGGGCTTGTTGGAACCTGCCAAGGGTTCATTCAATCCCCAGGGACTTACCCCTAGAAAATACCAAGTATAATAAGAATTGTTTTATCTTTGAGTTTTTCAAAGAGTCAAGTTTGTACGAATAAGATGAATATCTGTAAACTAAAGAATTATGAATGTATATTTATGATGATGACATCGTATATCCATGATTTCCGATTTTATTTCTTGTTATGGTAGAACCACAAAGACGTAGTGCCCAAAGATGCTTTACACTCATTTTTTAGATTAAGGAGAGAATGTTCAACAAAAATTGTTTCTCAAACAACATCTAGATTTGGAAGGACCACTTTATAAGAGACCTTCGACGTGTTTACATGAAATACTCTCAACTTCCTTTTGATTTTTTGGGTGATGACAGGGAAATAATTTTAAAGACACTTAGGACTCAACATGTTGAGTTTATATCTAACTTAAATAGTAGGTGTTTTGACAAACAGGATTTTCCTCTGTAATCTTTAGTGGGTGTATTACTGAAATTGTTCAAAGCTTGATCGAGTGGATCTAAAATTTCTTGTATTAAGTTCTTATGATGATAAAAAAAATATAATTTTATTAGTACCATTTTGTGAAAATAGTACTTGTAATTAATTTTATCTTATTTTGTTGAAAATAGGGAGATCAATCCGAAATTCCACCCCCTTAATCAAGGGATGAATCAAATAGTTGTAGAGAAGAGGGATGCTCCTAAAGATGTACCCACTACAACCTGAGAAAGAATAGTTTTACTTTAGAAGTTGGCTATCAAGCATCTGAATGAGCAAGTAACTGTATTAGAAGGTCAATTGAAAGAAAAAGATAAAACTGTCCATGAATTAAAGAGACAGATAAAGGGTGCACCTTCCATTTATTTTTATGAAGAGATAAGTGGATTGCACTAGTAGATTGCTGATTTGGAAAATGAGTTAGATAACGCAAAAGCAAGCTGTAAGGCTTAGGAATTTACTTTTGGGTATACCGCTTACATAGTTGCATTAAAGCCTTCCAAGGCCACGACTAAGTTCAAAACCTAAGCCACTGAAAATTATCCTAATTTGGTAAATTCCCCTCGCGGATTAGATGAATCGGTTGTTTCTAGGTGGTCCAGAAGATTCAAAACTGAAATCTAGAATTTTTATGAAACATAGTATAAGGAGGATGTGCTTCGACGTATTAACCATTACCTTTTCTAAATCAAACAATTATAAGAGCAGAGACGTGTCTTCGAATTGGAGAAAGAGAAAAAGGATTTAAAGCTATGGGTAGAGCTTTCAACAGAGCTCTAAAATTTCAGATTAGATCCATAGATAGGTCCAACGAGATTAGGAAAAAGGAGCAAAAGCTTAAAGAACTTTTATGTGTCTCAATTCGTCATTGTATTAATCCTCCTTTAACTGATGATGATGTAAATGAGGATGTATAAAACATTTGATGTTATTGTGATATTAAGATCTATTTTTTGTACTTTGGCAATTAATGAAATGACTTTGTAAATAATCTTGTAAATTGTGTGGATATCACCTGATATGTAATCCTTGTTTGTTTTAGAACGTCCTCATCTAGGAGTTCCACCGCATTATTTTGCATAAAATTCAACACATAACATCCTTGTGTTAGTCTTTTTCTTAGAGTAGGAAGCCTATGATAATTTGCCCAACTTATGTGAGACATTGTCATCATTCATATTTATATTTCGTGGGAATAATGAATATTAACTTTTTGCATAATATAGTCTCAGAAAAATCTCCCCATGTGAGATGCTAGAAACCATGACCTTTCGTCAGAAGGTTTTAATATAGAAGGCCCGAGATACCAACCCGAGTTCTATTTTACAAATCCTTTTTTGGAAATAAGAATTGTAGTCTTGAGACATTGATTAGGATATTTAGAATAGAAATCCAGAAATCCCCTTCTAGAAGTATAGGTAAAACTTCTGTTACCCATATTTAGGCGTTTATGATAAAAGACCAGAAATCCCCCTATGGCAAATAATAGAAATTCTGAAACACTGACTAGAGTAGAAATCCACATCTGGCAAAGTCCTGAGCCGTAACCCAGATTCGGGTATTTATCAGAAGACCAGAAATCAATATCTGGCATTAATAGAAGTCCCGAATCATGACCCATATTCGGGTATTTAATAGAAGATTAGAAATCCATATCTAGCAATAACAGAAGTCCAGAACCGAAACCCATATTCGGGTATTTGATAGTTTTTGCTACCCATTTCGGGTTTGTTTTTCAAAGTAGAGGATGTACATGTTTTGTGAGCCACTTTGTGGGTTTCAATTTGATTTGTGAGCCACTGTTAGGCTTTGATTGGCCGTTTCTGCCTTGCGAGCAACTCTCTGGGATTTGTGCATCCGGTGCGCTTGGCTAGCTTATTCTCAAGTAAGGCCCAAGGAATTACCTGACCACCCTCCAGGAGGCGCCTTACCTTGGCCATCGTAGGTGGCGATAAGGGATTAGATGCTTTACCCTGGCTATCGTTGGCGCAAATAAAGGCATACCCTTTTGACGCTCTACCCTGGCCATCGTAGGCAAAGACAGAGGCTTAAACATCACCCCACCTACAAGGGGTGCCTTAAACTAGCCATCTCGGGGGTAGATAAGGGTTTTCGATGCTTTACGCTAGCTATGTCTGATTTGGACGCGGATAAAGGGTTACATCCACCCCCCTCCGAGCGGTTCCTTACCCAGGCCATTGTAGGTGGGAGTAAGGGTTTTAGATGCTCCGCCTTGAGGATGGAGACTTACTCTTTTGATGTTTTAACCCCTTTCTGATTTGGCCACGGCTAAAGGCTTACACATCGCCTCCCTCCATGGGATGCCTTGCCCTGGACATCATGGCAAAGACAAGGGTTTCTACCATTGTAGGTAGCTTAACCCGTTTTAGGTGGTTCCAAATTTTGTGGAGTTTTTCATACACCCAACCACATAGACATTCTTTCTTCAAGGAATCCTTAGTTAGAACTAGTTTTGAAACACCCCACCTCCGTTAGGGTCACTCTCAAAGGGAATGCCCTAATTTTGGTGGAGGTTTATAAGTACAAGTCACAGATATACAAGACAGATATAAGAACACATATTTGTAAACAGCGGAAGAACAACAATAAACTTTTATTTCATAAAGTCAAATACGTGTTACAACAACATCCTTTCCAAAAACATAACATAACACTTTCATAATCTGTCTTGAGTACATTATTTAAAGAAGCATAAATAAAACATAGATAAACTGCAAAAGCCCCATAGTGGATTGTCCAAAGCCATAGTTCAAAACAGGAAAGTCCAAGCAATACATTTCTCTTCTTCAAGCTGGATGTTGAGGTAGGTCAAGCTGCTGTGTTCCCTCCCTGAGGACCTGGGGGGGGAAACGGAAGAAAGAAGACGAAAGAAAAGTAGAGTCAGACATAAAGCCTGAGTAAGTCTAGTACTATTTTGTCTATGAATAAAGAACTGGGTATGATAAGTATAAACAGGAAGTGGGCATGCATTATAAACTTGGTTAAGTTGTCTAGGGTCGAATATACTATCGTACCCCATGATGATCTCTGAACCCATATAAACTAGTTTTCCAATTGGCACCCCATAATCAGGGTGTAGTGATCCATTCTATGATGATCGGCTCCTACTCGCATAGTTACATGTGTCTTACGGCCCCCGATGTCTGTAGTTACCTATGCTGGTCCCACCATGGGGTGTATCAAGTCCCATAGTGGCAACCCGACACAACCTTAGAGTGCACAGGTATGCTACTGGTGTCCAGTGCCTTATTTTTCTGCGCCGGAGTGTGTGCACGCCCGCACTCCGTTAGAACCTACACTGCTACACCACCGCCGTCGCTTTGACCTCTTACAATCAGCCCAGTAATCGTGCCCCACCCTGCCTAGTTTCAGGGTATCCTGATACACCTTTTAGGGTTACTGCTGAAAAGGGTCCCCCGTTACTAGGTTTTCTACCTCTAGCCAACATGCTAAGTTGGTTAAGTGTTTTCTAACCTAACCCCCACCAGTCCGTTTAGTTTAGCATGTTCCATTTTGATTAAGTCTTTAGTTCACTTAATCCTATCAATCCTGACTCAGCCTTAATTGTCTTATTAAGGCCCGGACCTCTCACATTAGACAGGTATTGTTGTGGCTGCCTGTTGCCGGTTGGTTCCGGGCAGTCTTACGCCACAACTCAGTCTAACCTCGGGTCCTTGCTGGGCTCCATGTTTAACCTCCCACATTGGATAGGTATTGTTGTGACTACTGGACAGCCGGGCGGTTCCGGGCAGGTTTACATCACAACTCAATCCAACCTCGGGTTAAACACATCGTATGTTCTACATTTACATATTTTGTCATTCTTCTTTATTTCTTATATGTAAATATTTGCGGCCCATTATTAAGTTAATGGTGTAAAGGTTACACCAACCATGGGCCCAACCCATTCTTGAATTTGGGCCCTTTTACTTTAGTTTTCATTCATTAAATTAATTTAGCCCAACGTTATTTACCCCCGTTTTTACACGTCCGTTTATATAT